>OY783196.1:3660288-4260288 GCA_963678675.1 Xiphydria camelus
ATGGGCAGGACGGTCAGGATGTTGTGCTCGAAGATGTTCTTCTCGCGACTCGGCTTCAGGTCGTCGTAGACGTTCGCGTGTTTGATCTTGAAGCTGTAATACTGCTTCACGAGCTTCAGCGCCGATTCTGGATAATACTTGGTCGGTCTGAGGAATCTGATGAGCCACTCGTCCCTGTCCAGCGGGCACTTAAGGTCGGTCTCGGCTGAAATAGGACATTTTATCTCATTTCACGTTCAGATTTATTCCTTAATTTTTGTTCAATATCTTGGTACGATCAAAGCACGTCAATAAGTCGCCGCAGTTTCATTTCCTTGAAAAGTTCATTCGTGTCTCAAGCGCTCCGGATCGGACTGTTTAATGCATGTGCGGATATCGATACGCGAGTCTCGCCGACGACTCCGCGTGACCTCCGGGCGAACGGAGGAGCAATCGCGATTTTGCAAGCAGCAGAGCACTACGGGCGTAGGTACCTATCGCCGGGAGGAAAAGTACCGCGAAATTGCCTTCGAGCAATTGCGCGTCGTTACGAAAACCTTCCTTTGACGTATCGCGGGGAAATCGCGGGGGCTTTTGATTTTTCGATGAGCGGATGGGGAAATGACGGGAATATGCGCGCGGGAGTTCCCCCACACGTGCGCAGACGAGCTCTGCCGAACGTGCGGAGAGGTACATACGTACAAGAGAGAGAGCGCGCCCAACCGCGCGAGTCAACAGCAGTCGGTTCGCGTGAAAGGCCTTCCTTATTTGTCGAACCCACCTTTGAGCAATTCTCGCAGTCTTGCGACAGCCTCCTTCTGCACCTCGGGCGTCTCCCTCAGCTCCTTCCTGGCGACCTCTTGGATCTCGGCGCTGGGCGGGCCCAGCTCCAATTCCAGGGTGAAGTCTCCCAGTTTTATGGAAGGCAGCTTCTCCATGTCCGTCAACATCGTTGCTGGGAAAGGAAATGCGAACGTCTTCATCTCGATCTTCCTGAATATCTCATACTTGCATCCTCGATTAAACGCAAGACCGTGACCACGCATCGATTCTCGCTAATTTAACATACACTTGTGCAGAGGAAAAATAAGCAGGTCACCTCTCGCGAAATGTTAACCAAACACTAATTAACATCCTGGAGAATCCCAGAGGCTCTTCCGACGAGTATCGTTCCACGTAATCGGTACGAAAAAAACCCAAAGCAGTCCTTGACGAAAGTCGACGGACTTTGAGTTTATTGCACAGGCAATAGAACTCTTATTATACGATGCCAATTATGAGTTCCATTAACTGCCAGAGGCTGACGTTTCGTGGCCCGACCTTCTGCTCGGATGTAAACAATTTTGCGATTGTTTCTTCCTCTCCTCGGTATGCTTCAAACCGTGGCGACCTTCTGCCCCGAAGACAAATAAAGACCGAAACCACGAGCCGTAGTCGCGCTCCTTTTTCATCTCCGTCGACCGAATTCCGAGAAAAGGAGTACACTCGAATGACGTCCACACGTCGTCGTACGTTCAGCAGAATCGTCGACTGCGAATGCGTTGCTCGTGAAGGGATCGGCTTCGACAAATCGCGCGAACGAGGATCTCTGACGAAATTCTTCGAATCGGTTCCTCTTCAGGGTCGATACACGCGGACCACGTGACTCGCGTCAGCCGCCGGATCTTACTTGCGTCACGTCAGCTTACGGAGCAAAGATTAATCCACGCTTCAACCTCACGTCTGCCGTGGGATTCCTTGTACATTCCGGTTTTGGTTGACCCTCCGGCCGTAATTCATTCGGTAGCCTCGAAACCTCACGACGAGGGGTCAAACTCTGCGCTGAGACGGGTTTTTCTCCGAGTCCACGTCCAGATTGCAATATACGAGAGTGACGAGAGCGTGTTGTTACGGAAAGCAAATCAAATGCGTGTGTACGCGCTTCATCGCGCGTTCGCGTTCTCCATTCCTTCGCGGCTACATCGTTAAGAATGGTTTAAACCTTAAGAATCGAAAGAACCTGCATTTTCAGTAGTATTTGAATATTTAATACTGTGTTTCAATACTCGCTTTCTTGATTAAAATTCAAAATCAAAAGACATTATGGACATGCCAATTTATTATTTTGTATGACATCTTAGGTACAAATGTGGTTGATAATTATTGTTTCAGTTATTTTCACTTGAATCTTCCAACGAAATTTTTAACAGCGTAGATTTCGAGGTTTACTTCGCATCGTTCAACGGGTCCTTTTAACGATGCCTATCGACGCGATCGCTCGTCCAAAAAGCAACGGTTCATAAATGTATCCCCTTGTGTGTGTGTGTGTGTGTGTGTGTGTACGATGTGTAATTATTTTCCCCTTACGCGACGTTCAATATGCCTCGCGTATTAATAGCTGATAGACGATAGCGCATACCCGCGTCGATAAAAAAGCACGATAATGAAGAGTTACGTCAAAGGCGATTAATTCGATTGTCAATCAGTGGCTCCAATATACTCGCGAGATAAAACACCGTGAAAAATATTTACAAGCGCTTCGACGTAATATTATCTTCTCGAGTAGCGCGTCTCGCGGACACGGATATCGTGGTTGCCTGCCGTCAGGCGCAGCATTACCGGCTCCAGCTGCGCCTATGGAAGGCAACCACACGCAGCCATTTATTCCGAGGTACAAAGCGTATCAACCCGTGCATCCGTGCTGCATGCAACAGTGATACGGTATATTTATCGAACTGGCGAGGCGGGAATCAACTTTTTGCACCCTCTTTTTGTCTTCGCGATGCAACACGAATACGCGGTACGCTCGACGGTCAATTACAAAAGAAAAAATACCCTCTCTCTCTCGGCTCCTTGCGATAATAAACGACAAAAAGTGTGCACCGATGGTCACGAAAGACATACGGTGGAGGTGGAAGGCCGCAAGGTCGCGCGTCAGAACCTGGCGCGGTAATTGCGGACCAAAGTCGCGTCGTCATGAAAAAGAATCAGTGGATCTCGTTCGGACAGTATCACTGGCAGCAGTGCTATCGCGTTGCATCACGCGTCTGTTATTCGCGTTTGTTTGTGCTGCCCCGTCGACGGTGAAATTAATGCGCTCGAATTTCCTTGCGTTACGGTGCATCAGTGGAGATAACTCGCGTCAGTTCGCAATCATGTCTGCAGCCATAATCGCAATTCGTTTTGCAGTAATAAGCATTGTGAAACGCAATATCGCAATTCTTTCTTCCAGAATCCGATTAGTAATAATTGATCGAATCTAATAGAATAATATTATCCGTAGGTGTGCAATAAGACCCGGCGGTCGCTTGCAGTAGATACCGATCCTACATATCTGTAGAATATTTTTGAATTATTGCTAAAATATCCATAGAATATTCGAGTGATGGTATCTCACAGATATTCAATATCTGTTCTCGAATATTCATACAATATTTGTTGGATATATTTCTGCTGTCTGGGTATAGAGAGATCTAGTAATCGATAAACTCAACATCGGCCATGATCTCTTAAAAAGTCGACATTTTTCGTTCAAATGAACTTTTGGAACTTCAGGTACACATTGTGAAGTGGCCGAAGCTCCAAACGTTTATTTGGACGAAAACTTTCGACTTTAAAAGACCATGGCCTCTGTTGACTTCATTGATTTCTTCATTTTCGATAGTCGCCCAGTTCGCAAAAATTCCTCTATAGATCTAGTAATCGATAAACTCAACAATGACCGTGATCTCTTATAGATGAAATTTTTCGTTCGAATGAACGTTTGGAACTTCAGGTACACATTGCATCGGTCGTTCCGATTCGCTATACGAACCCCGTCCTTGAATAAGCCGACAATCCGGTTGACGATGCTGTCAATTAGCAGTCGATTCGACGGAGACTTTTTGTGCATAAAAAGCGCATCACTCGCACGCTTCTTTATTTTCCTCCTCGCCTTCGCGGATACCTTTGTCACACGCGTGGAAGACACTTGCTATTTATTTCTCTGTTTTTTTCTCCCGTTTGCATTCGCCGCATTTTGTTTCCAGACGTTCATAAACTCCACTTCATTATGTTCGGGAAGGGGATACGCGTTCCCGCTTAGTCGGCATAGCTCAGGGGAGATTGCGAGAAGGGGCTGTCGACATATTTTTGAAGTCGCGAGTCGAGTGAAAGACGAAATGATGACATCTCGCCGCGAAAAGCGCTTCCGCATACGGGAGAAACCCGAGGGACTTTTTCCATTTGCCGGATTATCGCGACGGTGCAGCCGGCGCGGGTCCCGGAGTGATCGAACCGCGCGACCACGCGACGACGTTACGTAACGATCGGCCGATGTTGCTCGATAAGCATTAATTTCGCATTTGGATTGTATACGCCGTGCGGTCTTCAAATTTTTACTTTTTCGAATTATCGACGCGACACCGCTGGAGTTAGGTTTTATTTGCTCAAAGAAAAAAAGACACTCGTCGACCGGTTGAAGATTCATTTTGAGAAACACATTTCGCGCTTCCAATATTATCGACCTCGACGAACGCGGGCTCGATCGGTGACGCGAAAAAATGACTATCGTGAAACGGAGTGCCACTCGCGCAAATTGTACTCTGAGGAAATTTTTTTTCGCGACGAAAATACATTGTTAATGCGCCCGCGTGAAGTGTTCAACGCGTCACTCTCGCCGCGATGAGGACTTTCTAAAGTTATTGGAACAATACCACGAGTCCCGCGTGACACGCATGGAAATGCCTCCGAAGAGGGTCGTTCAACGAACGCCACGTCACTGTATCGCGGGTCGTTACGATGCCGCATCGACGGCGAAAGCGCTCGATCGTAAACTTTTAATTTCACAAGGCGACGACTGGTTTCTATCTCTCTTAGCCTTGTGTTTGCAAGCGCTCCTCGAGTGCTAAATCCCTCCCACATGTTTCATTCGACACATGATATCCGACCGTGACACGTGAATCGGGTCAGATGCTTTTCTTTGCGTCAATGCTGTACGTGTGTTGGACGAAGGAACGAATTGCGCGAGAAAAAACGAGATTTAATGATGAAAATATTTCCATTAGTCACAGATTTGTTGTACACTGAGAAAAATAATTCGTCGATCAAAGTAATCGTCGACGTGAATAGTGCCGAGAAAACATATTTATTTAACTCATCAGTACCCAGATTTTTGAACAAAACGTATGTTAGATATTTTTATATGCGAAGAATATGTTAAAGACCTCTATAACTGCGCATTCAAGCACAGCTAATTTTACAATGAGAAAACGCTCGTCAAAAATCAAAAAATCAAAAAGGTGAGACCGATGCACCGAGGGAACAATTTATTTGTAGTTAATAAATAATTCTTTGAATATGGCGAAATGAACATTGTATTGAATCAAGTAAATATTTGTCAACCATTATGATATTTATTTAGCACTATTAGGTCCTTTGACGTAATCATTTGAACGAATGAAACATTTTAACAATTAACATATATTTTCTTGTCCTAACGGAATATTTATTTCACCGTATTTAAGGTTACACTTATTTACTGTTAATAAACTAGTCTCCCCGTGTACCACCGTAAATCCCAGCAGAATCCGACAGCTCGAATCCTATCGCACCTCCGGATCTCTTCTCTCCCGAACGCGAATTGCAGAAACGATCCGATCTCTCTCTACTTACGTGCTTTTCGAGCCATGGTTAGCGCGCGACTGCCGTGATCGTATGGCGTGTATCGGTCTCGATGATGTTTCTTTTGTCTGTATACAATTGTACTGGACGGATGACAGGTAGTACGCCACCTGCCTGCCAATCGGACACGGTCGAGACGGGGCTAGAGCAGTACGAGGCGCGTCGAGAGAGTGGCCACACGCGCGCGCGGTCGAGCGGCGACGACCGAATCCGACGAAAATGTTAATGCGGCCGACGCTACGCACTCTTATATACGCATTCTCCGCGCGGAGCCTCAGGGTCAGAAAGCACCGCGAGCGTAGAAGATCGCGGACGTTTTCCTCAGGACGTCGGGCGGCTAATTTGACAGTCGTTCCCCCGTCCGCGCGCCGATCCCTAGCCACGCGCATCGTCCTCGCGTGCAGCGGCGGCCTGCATCGGCCGTGAGAACGACCCGGAGCGCACGCGCGCGCTTCCGACTCGATTTCGTCGGTCGCTCTTATCTCCGCGGGCGCGTCTCGCTCTCGAGAATCTCTGCACGGGTATCAGGCATGTTCTCGTGCGGTTCGCAAGTAATACAAATGGGGATGAGAGAGGTTCTCTCGCGCGTGGGCGTGTCCGCCCCGTATTGTACGTCCGGCGTAGGAGACCGGGGCGAATTAACCGGCGATTGCGAGCTGCAGTACGCGCGCGTAGATATCGCGGCTCGTACTGACCGACACGCGTGGGTTATGACAGAAGCGTGACTCGGAGAGCCGCGCGCGCGTCCCATATTTATCGGCGGACGTTGCGAATTTCTACCGTCCTTTATCGCTGACGGGTGTCGGTCGAAGTCTCCCATGCGACTCGACGGCGCTTCCAATTTTTGCAGTGCACGGCTCGTGCAGGCCGTCGATCGACGACGAGTGCCTACGCCGAGGTCTCGCGTAGATACGTCACGTACCTTCAGCGCGCGTACGTGCTACGTATTCGTTGCGCGTGCGATTGACAGGCGGGTGATATGAGCGGTCGATTTCGGAGCGACTCGCAAGTCGTATCGATGCGGGTGGTATGCAGGGAATGCAGGGATCTCGAAATAATTTCATCCCATATTCGACCCCCTTGAGGGATAAATATTTCCAAAAATCCCCTGAAACACCCCACGTAAAATAAAGTAGGGCCAAAGTATGGCGGGAGTCCGGGAAAAGTTGAACCGAAAAAGTATGGCTACGGATCGTATCCCAGACTTTCAGTCGATAAACGATGCGCTGTTTAATTAGAGTTCAAAATAGAGGTGTACGAGGTTATGCTGTAATCGGTGTTTGTTCTTGTCAGTTGATGTTATTTCAATTTGTCATGTTATTATACTCTCAAATTATTACTAGTATTCTCTAGTACTGAAGAAGTTATTATATTGTACATCTCTCTGGCGTTTCGATGACGTCACAATGTCGTAGAGAGAAACGCACTTACATATGTATAGCTTTGCGAATAATTATTGTTTCGGACATGTTCTTTTTTGTGCGATGTTGAATATGTACACATATTACAAATTGAATTTAAAAATATGAACGTTTTTTTATGCAAAGACCACATTTCAGGGACGTCTTCTGGCACGAGGAGGAAAAACTGTAAATGTTTGTTCCTCCTCGTTATCCTGGTCCTCTCACGAATGGAACGATTCACGGTCAAAGTTGATTGGCCCAACGATATATCGAAACGTCGAATAACTCGAGGAGAAAGGCATTCGACGAGTGACGAGTTTGAAAGAGTTGTTCGGAGTTGAAAAAAATTCGCAAAATAGATTTACCAACGCGATTATTCGACGCGGCTAAATTTTTGGTTTGCAGAAATTGAATATTCTAATAGTTTCATCGTATGCATTTACAGATAAATCGTCTCCTCAAATGCGGAGGAAAGGCTCGTGCCGTGGTCCCCGTCAGTATGTGGCGTAGGAACGACTTATCGCGGAGTATGAGCGTCGTCATTATAAATATGATAATCATTCTCGGACAGTTGACCGTTAAGGCCATAAATATCGGAAACATTATCAGAAATGCTATCGATGACGCACACTTCATAATAACGATAAGTCGGTTTTACGATCACCGTGTACGAGAATGACATTCCCTATCTTCCCTGCGACGAGCTTTTTAACCCATAGACTTTCGATTCGTCATTTTTGCTAGCCAAGTCATTCGCTTTATTGCGGTTCAAAACCCTGGACGTCGAAAAATGATGATAGGAAGACTCGACATTGGACCTTGAAACTTTGATTACGCGAGAAGCATCAATTCGAAATGTCAAGAGGGTAATTTGGCCTCAAGAGCGTCATTAAAAACTAATTGCTTTTCGAATACCGTCGAATTAAATTATTATCTTCTTCCCTTCATCTCCACGAGAGTCATCTGACGAATGTCGAAGCAAAGTTGCACGTAAACAATCGAAGAGTTGAGAAGAACGTGTAAAAAACATCTCCATTCAAAGAAATGCCTCGATTACGAATCACTCGGTACACAGCCGCGAAGATCATTCCGCGTGTCGTCTCCGCGCGCGAGAAACGAAGGCCGCGGACGGTCATGGCGTTTCCACGGCGAAAACACGGCCCGAGAGAAACGCGACGCCCGCGAAACGTCATGGAAACGTGGTCACGGATGACGCCCACGTGTGAGTGTAGTTATAAGCGGGCGATAAAAACAAGCGCCGACGCTAAAGCGGCGCGTCACACGGGATGACTTGCACTCGCGCGTGCCGTCGCCGAACGAGCGGCGTGTCCGCGCGTACGGGTTGAAGAGCTCGGTGGAAGGGTCTTCCGCGGTCCTCGGTGTAGGCGGGATGAGCGCGAAGGGTCAAGGTTCCCCGAGGACGTCCGTCTATTTATTACCCCGGTAGACGCGGCGGCAGATGCGCTATCTCGCACTGACCGCACAGTAGGGCAAAACGCACTTTTAATGTTCAAAAGTAACACGCTACAACCTTTATTTTCTATGCGATTTCAACAATTCTTTTTTTTTTAAATTAATCGATAACAGAGCCGATTTTTTATATGATTGATCCCACTTTTTTATTGCTCACTGTAGATCCAATGTAGCGTATATTCAATCATTTTGCGTTAAATGTGGTATACAACGATTCTTGACGTCATTGATTATCAATCCTCTGTTCAACTTTAAACATTTGGTCCATTATGCGTGACTATTTTTGCGCAGTTGAAATAATTAAGTATTTTCTTAGTGTGATTAATATTTACTCACATCGTTTATGCTTATACTTACTGCGATTAAACGAGTATCGAATTAAACACAATTTCCTTAATTCAAATAAATGTATTATCATTTCGACTAAATTTTTCCCTCTCAGCGCAGGAGCTGCTTCCCGTTCTTGATCCTCCCTGCATGGAAACTTAAACAGTGTAATGTGGAAATTACCGTGCAGCCAATCGTACAATTTACAGTGAATAGGAGCAATAAAATAAATATTCACTCTCTTACAGTTGTTGAAAATTTAATGCTGATTATTTTTCTTAAAAAAATCATTGAAATTTTATTGGAAATAAAGGCTGTAGCAACATCTGAATTGTTCCAAATTTAATGCTGATTACTTTTCTAAGAAAATCATTGAACTCTGATTAGAAATAAAGGCTGTAGCAACTTCTGAATTGTTCTAAATTTAATGCCGATAATTTTTCTAAAAAACTCATTGAAATCTTATTAGAAATAAAGGCTACAGCGACTTATGAACATTAAAAGTTTGTTTTGTCCCACTCTGTAGTGAGTGTCCGTCAATTTCCATCGGTGAAAGCGATCGGCTATCCGCGGATAATGTCATATCGCTCGACGAAGCAGTGATATTGACACGATCGGACAACGAGGGCTTCCGCACTATTCGAAAAATTATACGGATACGCGAGAAGTCGATTGTATATCTGGGTACACCTTGACCGAGACTCGCCATTGCGCGCCGGAATGCGTTCGGCGTGTGGCAAACGGCGACTGACGCCACAGCGAGAGGTTGCAGCGCGATGCGCGCTCGGTGCGCGCTCCGTATTTATAATTGACACGCGCGCACTCTCGCAAAAGTACCGCGCTCGTTTTCCCCGGTACGTGTTCGGGTTAATTATAATTAGTCGGTATGGCAGAGCGATGGAAAGTTATAGGGACGAGTTGGGTAAATTGACGGAACGGTATCGGTGACTCCGAACTGGAGTACACGGAGAAAAGTTTACGGTAACCAAACAATCCATTCTCAAAATCCATATGGTTGGATTCAATTATTACGGCATATGACGCTCAGTACCATAAATATATCGATATTGACCAGAATTATCATTACACTTGCTGTACACTGAGAAAATAATGCAGTAGATTTAATTAAATCGGCGGTTACGTGTAAGGGAATGCAGATCAAGTTACTTGAACTAATAACTGACTTAAATGGACTACAGCCTGTTTCCTTCAAATAGCCGTTAATCGCTATAACCAAATTCATTAGTTTAATATAGATTTAATTGAATATAACACTTTTTTCTCAGTGCACTTATGGTAAATATCGACGTACCTATGGTACTAAACGTCGTATGCCGCAATAATTCAATCTCACCGCATGGATTGCGAAAATAATTACCACAAACTTTTCTTCGTGTATCGTACGACAATGGGGAACGATTCGAGTGTCTCGTTTCATCCCACTTTCCCCCATTCGTCGCCTCCTACAGCGCGTGGTGTTGACACGTGCACGGGAATCGGTCCAACTATGCGCAATTGCATCAATTGTCGACCGCGCTAAAATAAGCGAACAATTTCTATTCACTCCCCGCCCAACAGCAAAGTGTTCATTGTCGAAAGGACGATGAATAACAACGCGCTCGATTGTTTCTCGTCGATTTCGACGCGGTCCGATCGGCGCTTCAATTGCGCCCTACCTATATTTGGACGTACACGAATCGCCGTGAAAACTCCCGCAAACTGACCGGAATCGATCCGCGTTGCTTCGGCACTTCGTACACGTCGTCCCTCCACGCGGACTCTCGTCACGATATATCGGATCACGCACCCGTATGAAATATTCAGAGATTTTTCCATGACTCACCGAGATATTGGTTATCGACGATCGAGCACCGGTTACGCGTGGATCTGTGTACACCGGAGGGGCGCGCCGTCAAAATCTCCGCTCCAATTATTTAACCGTCCGATTGAGCACCGACCGACCGCCGTCGGGCCGAAACAAGGGGAAGCGAGAGAAACCGCGGGAGAGTAGGCGGTGGCGACGAAAGCGCGCGACGCGAAATCACAGACGGGCGAGCGAGTTGTAAGCGTAGCCTCCTATATAAACGCGGCCGAGCGTGCGACCCTCGGACGCCCCCTCCGTCGCCCGTTGAAAATGTATAATACGGCATTTGTAATGCAGCCGGTAGCGCGGCGCTTCGATGTAGCCAATGCCGATATAATCGAATGTGTAAGAGGGAATCGAGGTGATCTCTGCCGGGGGAGGGGGAACGGGTTAGGCACGGCCACGGTCGACGGGTTTTTTGAGACGCGGAATCCTCTGACGCGCGTCCGCGGGCGCGAGCATTCTTTTGCGCGGAGGTGGAGGGACTGATAACTTGGTAGACGCGTGTGTCGATGGTACGTGATCGTATAAATATGCCCGAACGCCTATAATTAACCGGACGTAGTGAAGTCTGCTTTTAGACGGGGTAGAGCGAAAATGCTTTCGCGTGTTTGTCTATCTGTCTGTTTTTCTAGCGATGACTTTCAAACGCTTCAGCCGATCTCGATTAAGCTAGACTCGTATGTTCATTGACCCTGAGAGCATTGCAAGTTCGTTGGTGGACTGGATCGGAAGGGTGGAAAGGGGATTAATCATCCCTAACGTGAGCGGAGATAGTATGTGAATTGACGTCTTCTGAGTTCAAACTGTGAACGCTGCGGAAACGGTGCTAGATGGCTTAACATTTTACATAGACAATTTCGCAGGGGATAAAATTTCCTACAAAAAAGTCCCGGAGCGCTTATATCTAGCTATAATAGTTTAGCCGTAGCGAGCACTCATATTCGTCTTAAACTAGGTCTACTGTTCGCAGGACCATTAGTTCTGATAGCGCATAGAATGACTGCGCGAGCGTACTCCACACGTAGACTAGTAGTAGGTCATATCCCGAGCGTGTGCGGACGTTCGTGCATCTCGCAAGTGGTAGGCGAAGTAGTAGGTAAGCGGGAAGACGCGCAGGCGGTCCAGTAGTAAGTGATCGCGAACGTTCAGACGCGCGCGCCTGGTGCTAGGCAATGGCGAGCGCATGTCGACTTTATGTATTCCCGGCGTTACGAATTCTGCCGCTGGTGACTTTTTAAAACGACATTTTTAAACGTACCAGTCAGTGAATTGTTAATCATCTTGCTTTTTCATTAGCCAGGTCAAACGCTGCTGTAGACGTACAGGTATAGTTAATGAAAGGATACGATTTAATTATTCATTGACTACACTGAGAAAAAAATAGTATATTCAATTAAATCAGCATCTGTGCGGGTGGGGAAATGCGGAATTCATTTCATCAAAGAGTGGAGCTGAAGGAGACACAGATCCATACAGAGACGGAGAGAAATTTTCATTCACTCTCGACTGTATGCGCGCGCGCGCGCGGAGGAAAATCAAAATTAAATTTTCCAAAGTCACGCGTAGCGGGATTGCAAGCCGGCCGCTACGACGGACGCGGAGGGGCGAGGAGTTTTTCGTAGGTAATAGGATCCCGCGGGAGGAGAGTCGCGTGGTGGTATAATGAAGAGGAAGGACGGATCCGGGTTAATGGGACTCGAGAGCGACGTATACGAACCCCGTCTCGTCTGTGCGCCAGAGCCTCGATGAGCTGCAGCGGGTGGTAGTGGCGGTATCAACGGCGAGCATGACAAAAAGGAGATTTTAATTCAACCTCCACGCGCGGAAAGTTCGGCCCGCTCATTCTCTCTCTCGGCAGAGTAGCTCCATGTTAATTACTCGAGTCCTCGCGCGATTAAAAGAAAGCTTCCGAGAGCTCGTTTAAGGTCGATGCGAGTGCTGTAAACTAAGGCTGATCCTCCGTGAGTTTTCTTCGGGGCCGTTCACATATTACGTCACACAATTTTTGGCCTCTCTCTCCTCATTTGTCACAGTTTGTCACAAATTGAAACCCTCCAACCCCTTCTGCGAAGTTACAAGACTACATATAGCTAACTATACTTTATTTTAAACATCTTTTAATGTTTGTTCATTTGCTTGAACCACTCTACCTAATCTACTTTCATTCCCCAGTGATCATATGTGGGAAGAAATAACGAGATAGTAAATATCTTATTCATTACATTAATTTGTTATTCTGTATTAATTATTATTATTACCTACAGATTATAATGAAATTATTCGATTAAATATTTCGTTCATTTTATCGAATTTTTTTCACGGTATGTGAATATCTCTACTATAGTCTCAGATTACGATACGTCATTGACCCAATATCAAGAGGCAAGTATATATATCTATCGGGTAAAATTCCCAACGAGCATACGAACGTTTCCATCGACTTTCGACGTGACTTTTCGTAATAATACGCCTTGATCCTTACGCGCAAACCCGCAATTCGGCCTGCCGACAATGACGTCGATCGCGCGCCGCGAAGCACTCGGTACAGCGGCAAAAAATTGACACCAACCTCTGAAGAGGCGCCGGAGAGTTCCTTCGCGAGCGAATCGTCCGTACAGAAATAAAAACAGGAATGAATAAATGCATGAAAGGATCCCCGATGATATTTAGCCATCCGGGCCGGCCGTGACGTAGCTCGCGTCGAATTGACGTATGCGTAAACCGTGATTCGGCTTTCTATCTCCCACTCGTACTCCCTCTTCATCTTTAATTAATCGCCGGGCGAGAGGATAAAATACTCGAAGCTTTCGCTGCGGCGTGGACATTCGCGTGAGAGGAGTCCCATCATCGAACACGGAAAAAAAGGGACTGCACGGATTACGGTTCGAATGGCATAAACTAAGATTCCGCTCAAAAAGCTTTACTTCGATAGACGTTAGATGGTAATTACTAGGAATTAGGTATCTTTCCTGGGGAACTGATAGAAAGACCTGTGTAAGTAGATATTATATCTGGTTAAACAGGTATCTGTACAATTGTGAAATGTAAATAGAAATGAGTCCTTTATATAAATTCACCACTACAAGAATCGATCGATATCCCTGAAGCATGTACCATGAATGAAACTGGAAAATTATAACGCGCATAAACAATATTTAAGAATGTACGAAAATGAGCTGTAAGAATCACAGTTTAATCAACACGTACTACGATCTCACCCAAGAAGTTTTTCAAATTTACACTGTAATTAAGTTTCTCTTAGAAAATTAGTAGAAATTACTGTGCAAACGAATATTACACCTTACTGAAGACAAATACGAACGCTCGCTACGGCTAAACTGTTATAGCTAGATATAGGCGCTCAAGGACCTTTTTTGTAGGAAATTTTATCCTCCATAAAATCATCGGTTTTGCCGAATGGGAACACAGCGTACTTGTTACAGTTCGTAATCGTATAAACGTCAGTTTATACAATAAAATGTACCAATTTTCCATTAATACATGTCGGGCGTTTACGGGTTTATAGTGCAACGAACTGTAAAATGTACGCTGTGTCTATTAAAAAATTCAATGTTTCATCTCGAGGAGCCCTCTGTTACTGGGATTCACTATAAAAAATACGAATCCTTTTCTCCGAGTAGATGAATCTGTAAAAGTCGCTGGATTTTCCGATGTTTTTCCACAGTTCCTTCTTCACCGTAAGCGGATCCGAGATGACACCGGTGCATCCGAACGAACGCGCGGGCTCCGTTCGAAGGAACTTCCTCCTTTCTCGATCGGCGCGTCGTTCCACTCCCGCATCGCGAAACGATCATTAAAAACATCAATTATATCGTCCCGCCGCGGAGTTGACGTTTCCCTTGTCCTCTCTTACCGACAAGCCGCCTTTGCAGACCCGACCACTGCGAGATAGCCGCTACGGGGATGTCGTAACGACTTCCCGAAGCGCGCGTCTCGCCCGCGGCTAGACGCGCGGCGGCACGGCTGCAAACCCGCGCAAAGGTGAGAGCGAGCCTATACGCGAGATAGAGCAAAATGCGTGCTGCTCGCCGGACAACTTTCTCGCGCGGCAGCGCGCGCGATGCGGAAGGCGTAAGGTAAGACTGTAAACTCCGGCGTATCAACAGTTCGCTCAAGATCTCCCGTCCGTAAGCATCGGGGATAACTGCAGCGAGCGGTGAGTCCGTTTTGCTTTCGGGTACCGTTTTCGTGTCATAGGGCTTGGAAAGTATGCGGGTGGTTTCCGCGCCAGAGAACTAGAAACGGTCGAAGAAAAGAAGGGAATAGAAGACCGCGTCGTCGACTCGATAATGATAAGGTGGACGACCCCGGCTTGCTCCAAGCGTCGGTTCGGTCGACGCGGATAAGAGAAACGTCGCGTCCTTATCTCCGCGATGAATTAAAGCCGCGGAACGGCTGCACCGTGCGCTGCGCGAGACAATGTAAGCGCCATCGTTTTAGCGACGATCTATCGGATGTTTATATAGGTGATAACTGTAATATTCATATACGAATTTATATAGGAATGCGCGATTACCGGTTTTCAAATTGATCTCGAGATATCGGTATTAATACGCATAGTAACGAGAAAATTATTCGTGATGTCGAGAATGATGGAATATTTTATGCTGCGCGGATAAAATGAAAAATCACGTACGGAGTAGCATACTCTGGAACGCGTTTACGCTTCCTTGAACCTTGGAGTAAAAACAGGATATTTTTAGAAACATTTCTATATGCGTTATAATATATGCACCTCGGCGGTACACACCAGCATATATTACGCCGGACCGAATACAAATATTTGTCACTCTGGACACTGCTTATAACTTTTTGGTGCGGTATAAACGGTTTTTTATATCATTATTCAGTTCGTCAAGGAGACGTCGATGTGATGCGATTTACGCGTAGCGACTAACTTGAAGCTCTGCTTTATTAAACTTTAAAAGATAAGGAAACGGTGATATAACGGGGCCAAGGACAACAATATTTTTATCACCGTAGCCGCAAGCTCGCTTTGGCTGCTCGTTTGAGGGGAAAATGGATAGATAGACACGTCGATCGCTCTATTTTATCACACTATAGATAAATAAAGAAGGAATTCATCTTCATCGTCGATGCATTACGCGAGACACGACGCGAGACGATGCACCTGCTGTCAATTAGCGGATTTAGAATTAAAATTGCATTGCGGTGTGTAGCCAATACAGAAATTATGCAATATTATCTATTTATATACGTATCGTTGATATAAAGCGGTTCGCTTATAGAAACGCTAGGAATGAATCTATTAACGAAGTTACGTAACGGAGTTCAACTAAATTTAATATACGATGAGATGAATTTACGAAAGAACTCTCACGTGAGACACGTGAAATCTTCCATACATAGAACGGGCCATTCGTATGGAAAATTTCTCCTCTTAAGTTTTTTGTTATGTAACAGAATCAAAAATCTATCAGAGATTCAAATCGTTTTGAGCGACAGTATTTGACGTTTATAATATCTAATTCTCCAAAAGTGTCTCCAAAGTGTTCTATTTTCGCCTCGGTATAAGAAAATGAATTGGGAAAGGGAAAAAGGAAAATTTTTACTTCGAAAAACATTCTTTCGCGAATGAATATAATACTCGCTAGAATATCATACTCGCCGAGTATATGTAGAAAGGCGAAAAAGCATTCCGGTGCTTATTTGCCGTCCCCGCCTCTTTCCCTCCTTCGCGTGTTATTGCGTTAATTGAGAGTAAAGTGGCACGTCGATAACATTTCATGAAATATTCTAGCGTGAATTAGCGTATTTCTCGCGAAGTAAAATGAGCGATAAGGCATTTCGTCGTGCGTATCTTCGGTCCCATATTCTTTCCCATATTTACGTGCGATTACATTAATTGACAGCAAGTTTCTGTAATTATTCATGATTCGAGTAACTGCGGAGAAGTCCTCTTGTAAATGATACACTCAGAAAAAAATTGGTTGAACCATTTTATTTGATTTGAATGTTTTATTTCAAGCGAAGCCAATTTATTGTTACGATAACTACAATTTTAGTAAAAACTATAGTAAAATTTGTAGAAGTAATTTTTACTAATATATATTGTAGTTATATATATATATCATAACAATAAATTGGACTTGTTCTGAAATTTACCAGAAAATTTGTAAATGCTACGATTTATTTTTTTCCGTGGGTTCGGTCCACTATATAAAGCTATTTTTATGCAACTGGATTAATTAAGTATTCTTTTAATACGATTATTATTTATTCACATTGATTATATCCTCGCTTGCTGTGAGTAAAAAAACGAATATCGTATCAACCACAATTTTCTTAACTCAAATTAAAATATGTTGCATTCCGCGCTACTTCGGCTACTTAAAAATGAATATGTTAAAAAATATTTAATACTCAAGTTATATAAGTACAATAATTCTACCAAATTACACACCAATCCTCCCATAAATTACGTAGTAATCCTATCTTCATATTTTTATTTTTGAAATTAAAAACGAAGCTCTATTGATGGCACCTTTTTTCTTCATAATCGATAAGTGAAAAGAAAATTGTATGCAAAGTTACATCGTGGAACTCCCAGTCGTTTCAGGGATACAGCGATTTTATAAAAAAGGAACATCGAAAATTTGCCACATTTCTCAAACGACTGGGAGTTCCATGATATAACTTTGTAAAAAATTGTCTCTTTACTTGTCGAATGTGAAGAAAAACGTCACCACTGATAGGGATTGACCCTCAATTTCAAAAATAAAAATAAAACGATACAATTACTCCGTGATTTATGGGAGGATTGGACTATAATTTGGCCAGGTTATTGTATTCGTATAACTTGATTTTTAGACATGCGTTGAAAAACATTAATTTTTTGAGTGGCTGAAGTAGTGTAGAATTCCCCATACTTACATTGTGTGTTTCTACTGATTTAAACCAAAACTAATTAAATCTTTCAACCAAATTTTTTTTCTCAATGTAGTAACGCGCGGAGCTGACATACACGGAAAAAAAATGTCTAGCGAAAAATGGAGCGATAATATACTTATGCCTGCTGCACCGGTTGCTCCGGAGTAACGCTATTGGTCATGGAAGAGAAGTTTTACGGTTCAATTTCATGGTTGCACTTCCGCAGATTGCTGCACGTCGCTCGCCCTGTCCTCTATCTCGAAATAAAAGCCGAATGCGCGATCCGCGTGACTAAATATGCGTCCTAAAGTACATCGGCAAATACGCCGCTAATGGAAGACCCGTTCGACCCGAACCCGAGGTTTTATCGAGTGCTCCAATTATATTACCGCGGTCGCCACCCGACCCCGCGAAGTCAGCGAAATGCGTCATCAATCAAATATTCGCGTTCACGTACCTATCTCGCGATCTCCAAAACAAAATAAACCCTCCTGGCGACGTAACTCCGCGATGGGATATCACCCGATAACCCCTTTTCGACGTCCGAGAATACACTCAGGGAAAAGGTCTAGTTGAATACGAACCTGTGGTAGACAAAATTTATTCTAGATGAATAGGAATTTATTCACATTGAACAAAAGTCTATTTGAATTAGATAAAAGTTTTGCATATCTTTTTAATCGAGTACGAACCTAGTAGAACATTTATTTAAATTAAATAGACTTTTGTTCGCTGTAAATAATTTCATAAGACTGAATGACACCAGATGTGGTACATATAGTTCCACACCAGTGTGAAATGGTGTTAAAAATGAACACCACTTTTTTATCGTGCATTCATCTGGAATAAATTTGTCTAATAGGTTCGTATTCAACTAGATCTTTTACCTATGTATAGAGCGCGGATCACTCAGATCCAGATAACGTCAGATAACGCGGAGCGAGCGAGGCGATTCGGAATATCACGTAGTCCAAAAAGCAGTCGCCGTCCTCTCGGATTGAACCTCCTCGCTCGCGGAGTGACAAAAGCGAAGAGGAGCGCCGAGCGACCGTTCAAGTCGAGTCCTTTCTGTTTCCGAGCCAAACACGTGTACGCGTTCGTCGTTAGTGAAAGCATCGCGCTGTAGATGCAACAGGATGACCCTGACCAGATTTCGCAACGGTTAGCTGCTCTGGTAGTGCACGTTGTTTTTCGGTACGTACGTATAATACATAAGTGGATATCCACCGGTCGCGTTTCACTCGGCGACTTTTCCGCGTTTCTCGCACGCGAACGAGAGCGTGTACGAGTTTGTACACCTGCGGCCAATGATTTCGACTGACCGCAATCAGACAGTAGCGATCTTCTTTCGGAACGATTGATGGACCCTGCTTGCACGTCGTCACAGCCAATCATCGAGGTGCAGACCGTGTCCAGCGGTGTCTGATCGCCTATAGTTTCCAAAGCTCTATGTAGCATATCGTCCTATGACCTTCATTCTGAAAAACACTCTGTACATATGAGTCTAAACTTCCTCTCTAAGAAAGAAACTTTAATCGTTATTATCTCATTATTTATAAACTCTTGACCTACATCGATGTAAGATTTTGCTGCACGGAAAAAACGAATTTTGTGTTAGTAAAAACATCGAGAATCAGTTATCAAAGCAGCCTTTTTTTGTTACGGTAACAAAAATAGTCTGCTGTTGAGATGAAAAAGTTTGACAGGTTTCTTTGGTTACAATGAAAATTATAGCTTTTCCTTCTTTCTTTTCGCTACCATAAAAAATCGATTTGTTAGGATAACAAACCGATCTGTTATCCATATGTTAACTCAAGTATTTGTTACAATAACTTAAATGATGTTATAGTAACAAATTATTTTTTTTTCATGTGCAGATAAAAATGTGATCTTCAAAAAGGTATTATACGAATACAAGCCAAAGGCTCATAGATAACGAGATATATTAGCGATTCAAGTTTCATTTCCGGTGAGTAAAAGTTTTGATTCATACGGTATACATGGGTATACGAGGAAAAACGAACGAAGAAACGACTTGGAAAATCTCCGACAGTTGATGCGCACTCGCCATGAACCGTACCGGCATAAATTCCCGCACCAAAATGCCGATCGAGCGACGGTTTCGAGTACCGCTCTAGCCGATCGTTACGTAACGAGTGAACAGTGCTCTTCGCGGCGAGAACCGCGGACAGAAAATAGATATAGGTACGTATTCTCGTCAAGTTGTTGTTTCGTTAGGACACAATAATGTTATCGGTTCGTACGACCACGCCGGTAGGCATATACAAGGTGGATGTAAGCTCGCGATACGCAGAAGACGAGTGAATGCAATTGCAAGGCAGTAGATACGGTTCGTCATGCATCCACCACCGTATTATTCATGAGGCGACTGCTGTACGATCTTGTATCTCATCTACCGACCTTCTCTGAACTACTCTCGTAAGTCCTAAGCGTATCGTGAGCCCATAGCCATCCTGTATATCGCGGACGACGCTGAAAGTGAAAAGCCTTCGAGCACCTTGTGCTCCCCCCACCTTGATTAATCATACATACAACCACACACACGCGCATTACGTGTGCAACACATAACGACGAAATTATCTCTACGCACGCAAAGCTTTGTTCTCCCCGCTTCCGGCGAAACGAACCGTTCGAAATAGCGCGAAAAGTGCAAGATCGGCTATGAGGCCAACTCCCTCCATATCTGCGGAGGCGTATTACAAGCAACGTAGATGCAACAGGATTTATTTGCGCAGCGCGAGTGGTCCAACTAGTCGGGCGGCTCGCCTGTGACGAATCGTACGCGTCCTCGATCTCTGTCAATCGCGAAAAACATCGGCGCGCTGCGTCGTCTCCCTGCAATTGTATTGATCCCGCAGCGATCGTCGCTGTGTATCTCGCTCGTTCGCCACCGCTCCCCGACTAATCGCTCGGATCGCCAGACGCGACGCAGAGCAACGCACAGCATGGCGAATCGCGAGAGCGTGCGTACAGCGTGCGGAAAAGTCGGGAGAAGTAAGAGGTGAATTGCAGCCTCGGTGATCCGGCATTATCTGCGGTACCGCGTCGAAGTGCATGCCGCGTTGAGTCAGTTGCGTTACAGCGCCGCGGTTCGGAACCGGTGTAGAGCGCCCGCGAACGCTCTCCTCGTCGTTCTCGTGTACTCGAATCGTGACGGAAGAGCACATAATTCACGATTCGCCGATCGCTCGCTCGCCCGACGACACGGGCCGATTCGCCGGGAGTTCAGAAAGGCGCGATCGTGAAAGCGTCGTAATTTCGTCAACGGCGACGTTCCCCGGTGGTTGCATCACGCGCAGTCTGCTCGCAACGCTCCACGAAATCGAAACGTGTCTACAGGGAATAATTATCGCATCGATATCCGTCCGGCGAGGGCGCGCCACGACGGATCGCGCTCGGCGAGGAGCGTTCCATCGCAGAGTGGTTCGGTCGAATTTCGCGCGCCGGGAACGCCTGGCGGGGGACAACCGAGCGCGCAGTGGTAACAGTCATGCGCGCCGGTGAGGTCCGCGCGTAAATCGCGGCCGAGAGAAAGTGAATCGGGGCGTTGAACGCGCCGATTTTTTACCGATTTTTACCGATTTCCGAGGATCGAAGAGCGCGAGCGATCCGCAGCAATGTCGGAATTGATCGAGTACGAATTGCGGCCTAACGCGGGGATCCTCTCGCAGGATCAAGAGAAGAGTGCCGGCGGAGTCCCGCGGAGTGACGTACGTCCGGTGATCGCGAGCGGGAGGATACTCTTTTCAGGGAGCAACGAATCGACGGGTGACCCTGAAAAATCGGAGGGAAGCGAGGAGGACACCAGTTCGCAATCATCCATACAGGATATCGTCGAACCCGCCCCCGGGAGAGAAAACGGCGATCGATCGGCATTGTCGGGCAACGAGCGCGAGCGATCGACCCATGAATCGGTGAAGTCGAATTTCGAAGATTCCAACATGCCCGAGTCAAAGGAGAAGGACACGTTCGACGGGGACGATCTCGACCTGGACCTAGGGGAGCCAACGGAAGAGGTGATGGAGTACGCCAGGAGGGAGCTCGGCGAGACCGAGGAGGTCAAGTGCCAGACGCTGCAGGAGCTGCGGGACATGATATACGGTAATTGAATCTAGATCAATGCGCGTACGCGTTAGAGAATTTCGAATAGCGCGGTTGCTCCGTCCTTTGCTGCAGAGCGGGGCGAGTGCGAGCCCCACAGGATGGACGATGCCTTTCTTATCAGATTCCTGCGAGCGCGTAACTTCAACGTCCCCCGGGCGCATCGACTGGTGAGTTACAATCTGAGAGAGATATCGTTGCAGCGTTGAACGGAATGTGCGAGGGACGGTGTTCTCGGAATGTTATACGGGCCGTGAAAACGATTACTCCGTTTATGCGCCGTATTTCTAGGCGAGCGCTGGCGAGAAAAGCGCACCCTCAAAGATGTTTCCCATTGAGAGCGCGTAAAATGGAGTGAGAGTGGCGTATAGAAAAGTCTGTCTTTCTCTGGAACGGAAAGAATGAAAGTACCGTGAGAACGTGGCGTACAGTGCCGAGGGAAGGCGATGATTATTCCGTCGTACTTCGAGCGCGAATGATAACTGTGTTTATAAAAATCCCGCGGGGTCGGTGTAGCAATATTTCACCCCGGCGCGTGCGTTTACACGGTCGCAAATAGTATAAACGGGCAATTAAATAATCGCGGACGGCGTCGCGTGCGACGTTATAACGTAATCGCGCGCGTATCGTGCCATTCGTTCGACGGGTTGACATAATTTGCCAATCCTTCCGGGCGAAGTTAGATTCGGTTCTGTAAATGTCACCGCCACGCAACGGCGGAACTGATTGCGGTACTAGCTAGACGGCGCGATCCCCGTATAGCAACTCGGCAAAATTATGCACTGAAAGAAAAATTTCCTTTAGTCAATCATTGGTAAAGTTGAATACGGTAAGTGAGGTTTCACAATGTAATTGTAACCAATTTGAAATTGAAACAAATGAATACCTACTTGAAACAATTATACCGTGAGAGATTCGCCATATCAAACCTCACCGATGGTTGAACGAAGCAAATTTGTTTTTCAGTGTGCGCACTCGGGCGAATATGATGGAACAATTCAATCTTTGCATAAAAAAATATTAATACTCTTAAATTCAATTTGCAATCTGTATTCCCGAAAATGCCCGAGAATAGTATTTTTTCGCAAAGCGACACAGAGGAAAAGGATTAGTAATTTTTACAGTGAATCTCAGTAACAGGACTCTTTGAGGTGACATATTGCATTTTTTAATAGACTCAGCGTACTATTTACAGTTCATTGCAGTATAAACCCGTAAACACTCGATACATATTAACGGGAAATTAATAAATTTTACTGTATAAACTGATGTTTATACTATTACGAACTGTACAAATTACCCTGCGGTATATGAAGAACTTCAAAATGTGTGTGTTTTACCTCGTGAAACGAGTGCGAGAGAGAGAGACTTACAGTACGATGACGTAGTAGCTGCATTTTTAAATACCATTTTCCAGCTTAAATAAGACCCAAAATGAAAAATAAAAAAATAGGGATAAATAATTTCGTCTCAATTTTTCGAATCTGCAATAAAAGAAAATCAGAGAGAAAACCGAATCGCATAAAGTTCACATCGTTTCCTTTGAATGAGCTTCGCGTGTTTTCGAAAAACGATAAATGGTGACACCAACGAGTTCGTAATAAGCGCTGAACGTAATCACATTTGCCTTCGAGCAAACGTGCATATTTTGACCTTGCAACGCGACCCGACTGTCCGTTTTTCTAAATCCATTTTTTCGTCCGAGATATATCCGACAAATGGTGTTTCTCCGCTACGTTGATATCACAGTTACCATACCACTCACGTATCGATATCTGATAGGCGACTCACCCGCGGATGCGTAGGCATATGCGTAGTAAATTTAACCGCCGGATATATCTGTCTTCCATTCCGTTGATATTTTTTCCCTTTCTCTCTCGTGCGCGTCCGTCGAGTTGTATAACCGTGCCAAGGTGAGTCAGCCGTGCGCTCCTCGAAAAAAAAAAGTGACCGGTGTCTCGCTCGGCGAGGCAGCGCCTGCGCGAGTACAATTCGATCTGCACCCGCGTTTCGACGGAGGACACCCGTTCGGGGAGGCTCGCTCGAGCCTGGCGAACGTTTCCTCGCGTCGCGAAAAACTTCCGACCTTTTTCGTTCGTTCGACCACGTATTTAATTGTCTATATCTATGTATATGTATATAAGAATATGTCCTGACCGACTGACTGATTCATCATGCCGAGCTAAAACTGCTGAAGCTAATTTAATGAAATTTGGATAGTAGATTTTTTTTCTGACGTAAGCACCCACTATAAGAAAGGATTTTACGAAATTCTTCCCCTGAAATGGTAAAATAGGGGATGTAAATTTGTATGAAAATCCGCCATTTTCGAAGTTTGATCCATGAAAATTGATATTTGGCCTTTCGGTTACAATTTTTGGAAATATATCCCTGAAGAGGTGATGAAATAGGGGATGTAAAATTTATTTCGAGACCCACAGGGACGAAGTCGCGAGCGGAAAGCTAGTTACAGGGCTTCGAATGCGAGGAAATCATCATTATCGTACTGATATTAATTAGTCGGTCGGTATAATATGATTTCCAGTAGAACCGGTTGGGATATCTAACCCGACTCAACCCCGGGGGACCGAGTAAAAACTAGAAAACAGAGACGGAGGGGGAAAGAAATAAATACTAACCCGCTCTCGATCTTCCGAGGAACGCGCGTTCGCCACTCGATGCGATTACGTAAGATCGTGCGTGTATTTGCCCCATCGTGGACCGTTCAGGTCCGCGACTCAATGCGACCGGGAAGTCGGAGCCGCTTTTCACGCGCGTTATCCTTCGAATGCACCGCTCTCGCGCGTAACGACGCGGTAAATGCAACGGGTCGCGCCTCCGACGCGGATTTATCGGTGTAATGATCCGAGTGCAGGTGTAATTGCAAATCGAATTAATTTCATCTCGTGAAAAATCGCATTTGCTTTGCGCGCGGAAAATTTCACCTCATTTTTACTCATATCCGGAAGCCGCGACGCATTATGTCGGATCACGACCTGATGATGCCTCTGACGACAGATAGTCAATTACTGCAACTTCAAAGAGGAGCACCCCGAGATCCACCAGGATGTGAATCCCGTCGAGATGCATCACATCGGCGATGACGACGTGATGACAGTGCCGGCGTACAGGACGCAGTGCGGCAGGCGAATGATGATCTATCGGATAGGCAATTGGGATCCGAGGAAGTACTCCATGGACGAGATCTTCAAAGCGACGGTCATCATCTTGGAGCTGGGAATTCTGGAGCCCCGAGCTCAGATCTTAGGTGGCGTCGTCATATTCGACTTCGAGGGTTTGACCATGACGCACGCTTGGACCGTCACTCCGCAGGTGCATTATTATTGCAAAGATTGAACCGTTCTGAAATTCCTTTTCTCTGTCCAATCAGATTTACGATAGAATTGTTCTGAAATTCCCCCCTTTCCTCCATCCAATCAGACGCACGATACACTGAAAGAGATTTTCAAGTCGCACAGTAATCACGACTGGAAGATTATTAGGAAAAAACTTATGGAATCTATGCCAGAAAAAAACTGAAATATTAATTAAGGTGGGAGATGGTCGTACTAACAATAAGTGATAAATTTCATTTTACGCGTAAGTTATTAACACATATGAAATAAAAGTATTTTAAATTCATTAATTTGCACAAGGATGAACTAGCATTGCTGTGCGATCTGTAAAATTTCTCTCAGTGTAATCTTGAGAAGTCTCAGATATATCGTCATCGAAGCTGATTCGACGTTCTCATTCGCTCCTTCAGATAGCCAGCATGGTTCTGTCGCTGATGGTCACGGCGTTCCCCATGAAGAGCCACGCGATCCACATCCTGCACCAATCCTGGGTGTTCGACGCGATCTTCGCCGTCTTCAAGCCGCTGATGGACGCGCGAATGCGCGGCAAGGTGTTTTTCCACGGCGACGACATGGAGAGCCTTCACAGGCACGTGGCGCCGACGTCGCTGCCGAAGAGATACGGCGGCACGAGGGCAGAGTTGCCCTACTACAAGTGGATCGATTCCCTGAGCAGGAAACCGAAGATCGTCAAGGAGATGTATCGACTCGGTTACATCGTTCCAGAGGAGATATTGAAGACGATTCAGGAGTGACTCCGGGGGTGTCCTCGAGGGCGACGGTCGATGAGGATCAGTCGTTGAATTACGCGCGAGTAGAGATAGTAATTGCTTGCTTCCACTTTTTTCCAATAAAACGCGTCGCGGTCGATATACCACAATTTCTCGTCGAATTTATTTACCTCCTCCCCCACACTCGCTACGCCTGTGTATTCTTCTCTCTTTCTTTTTCCCCGCTGTGTCGTTTAATTTCGCTCGCACCGTTCACTCCGGGCTTCCATGCTGTACGTACCTATCCAACGTCCGATCACGGCTCACCCTTCGGAACGCCCGGAGGGAACGATTTGTCTCTTGCGAGTTTCCAGCTGTTTTACAGCGAAACTAAGTCAATAATGCAAGTTTTTTTAGGATCCCTCGCAAACTTTCTCTGACGCTTACTACTTGAACTTCCACGACTGTGTGTAGGTATAAGAACGATATTGCTCAAGCGAACAGCGGAACGAGTTTCCTTATCGGTTCGACACCACGTGGTTGTGGTAACTTGTAGCGATTACAGTAATTATTAGGCGGCTGCGTTGCAAGCCGCTCTTTTTTTCTTGTTTCAAAAACATTATGTCGTAATAAAATGTGTGAATACCTCAATCGAGGTATTTGCCTTCAGAAAAGCTATAACTTTTTCC
The DNA here is from genome assembly GCA_963678675.1 of Xiphydria camelus. Taxonomy (NCBI): domain Eukaryota; kingdom Metazoa; phylum Arthropoda; class Insecta; order Hymenoptera; family Xiphydriidae; genus Xiphydria; species Xiphydria camelus. The sequence goes on from OY783196.1 coordinate 3,686,767, forward strand.
TGATTTTCTGGCGGAAGTTGAATTCCGCGACGAAAGAATTGTCTACTTTTTTGAATTAATCCACTCGGCAACCCAATTTTTGACTTCTTGGTAATTATGGAAGAGTGTATCTTCCAAGTCGTGTTGTACCGATCTAAATAAACGATAATCACTCGGGGCCACGCTGGGTGCGGGAGAACTTCCCATTCAAGCTTCATCAATGTTTCTTTCACGACTCAAGCAAGATGAGGCTGTTCGTTGTTGTGAAGAAGAATTACTTTTCGGCGATTTCATTCAATTGATGGTCGTTCTTGTATCAAATTATCATTTAAACGCTCCAATTGTTGTTGATAAGGTTCGGCAGTAACTGCTTCATTCGGTTTCAACATCTCATAATAAACGACACCTTCCACATATCCCATCAAATTGAGAACATTGTTTTGTGACGGTGGGTGTTTCGTTTTGGTATCGACGTTGATGGCTGACCAGGATCAACCCATGATTTTTTGAGTTTCGGGTTGTCGAAATAGATCCATTTCTCATCACCGGTTACGATACACCATAAAAAACTTTTCTTTCAATGCCTTGCAAGCAAAGAAATCGAGATGTTAAGGCGATCAGCAATGGCATTTTCGGTCAATTCATGTGGCAGCAACTTTCCTTCTTTTTCAATCTTTGCCATGGCATGTTGACGACGTGAAATTGTAGATTCGTATCAACTTCAAGCTGTTGAGCCAATTTTCAGAGCGTTTGAGTAGGGTTTTCTTCAAATAGAGCTTGCAGTTGTTCATCTTGGAACTTTTTTGTTTGACCTGGCCGCTGTTTGTCGTGAACATCACGGTTTCTACTTTTGAAGCGACGAAATCAGTCTCTACATACTGTTTCTAATGGAGCAGATTCAGCATAAGTCAGTACAAGTAATTGATGAGCTGCAGCAGCACTTTTTTGTAAATCTGAGTAGTGTAGAAGTACACATCGAAAAAACAACTTGTCGCGTTCCATTTTCTCAGGTTATAGATATAGACTTACATTAACCAAAAATGGCCGTTTAATGACTGAATTTTAATGAGAAATGTCCATAATTTAGAATGATGCGAAAAGTATTAGTCGCTGCACACGACATAAGTAATTAGAGTCATCTATAGGAGAATAGCGGCTTTCAATGCAACCTCCTAATATATTCAATAGAGGGATCGATTTTACGAATAGTAAAAGGTATTGCGACGATGGAACTAACGGTGGAAGCAAGCAGCCAGTAAGCACGGTCCGTTATACGTCTGACGTCTTGCCGAGGATAGTACGGCCGTCGGGCGTATCACGGATCGTAACTACTGCCCGCTATAGATACGACTGGCAGTTCTAGCGTCGTCTTTTTCATGGGGCACCGAGTAGTGGTAAAAGAATAAATCCAGCGCGTAACGTTCAAGGGAAGCTACTCTGATGTGAAATTATCATGATCTCGATTATCCGATACTTTTGGATATTATTTAATCAGTAGATGTCATGATGCATCTACAGAGTATACTCATTTAATTCTTATGTGTTTACCATGACGTTAACGATATCAGCCACAGTTAAACCAACAAAAAAAAACGATCACTACTTATTTGGCCGATCGATCAAAGTACATCAATGCGCGAAAAACTGAAAATGTTAAATTTTCAGATAAAACGTTTAAATTTACGTACGACCTAATAGATATACATAGACGGCTAACCTTGATCGTTCGTAGACCGTGTCAAAGCCTCCCGAGTGGTCCCGAGATCAAAAAGCCACCGAGCGACGATCGAACGCCACCACGCTGCACGCGCGATCGATATACCCGTTGACGACTCGGGACGCGATACTATGCGCGCGTACTCAACCCACCGCGAAATATATACTCATCGCGCTTATCGCGGAATCGGCTCGATACCGACGGCCAGGCCCGGAAGCGCGATCGAAGTAGCCCGCGAGAAATACGAGAAAAGGCGATCCACCGCTCGTTTCCATCGAACGCACTACCGCCCGTCGCCCGCCCCCACGTTTTACCGTCGGCTGAGGATAATTACCTGAGACCTATAGGCGATATAGTATACGCTGAAAGAAATAATTGCTAGTGCTAAAAGAATGCTTCAATCAAAATCATGATATAATTCCTGGGCCAAGCCATGGTTTTCTTCGTGCAAGAAAATATTTGAAAAGCTGGATTAATTTTTTTTCGTTCAGAAAAAATTTCTTGTCCTAACGAAGATATTTTTGAATCAAGAATGTATGAAGTATTCCACACCACTTAAACTGTTTAAAAAATGAATGTATTCCGAAACATGTTTAAAATTATGATATACAAATACAAAAATTCTGTCAAATTAGAGACCAATCCTCCCATAAATTACGTATAGTAATGGTATCTGTTTTTTATTTTTGAAATTGAGGGCCAAGCTCTATCGTCGACACTTTTTTTTCACAGTCGATAAACGAGAGAAAAATTTTGTGCAAAGTTACATCATGGAATTCCCAGTAACTTGAGAGATACAGCGATCTTATCGAGGAGAAAATCGAAAATTCATTGTATCTCTGAAGCGACTATGAGTTCCATGATGTATTGAACTTTGTACAAATTTTTCTTTTTACTTGTCGAATATGGGGAAAAAAATTCACCGTCGATAGGGCATGGCTCTCAATACCAAAAATAAAAATAAAGAGATACAATTACTGTGTGATTTATGGGAGGATTGGTTTGCAATTTGGCAGAAATTTTGTATTCGCATAACTCGATTTTTAGACACGTTTCGAATATATACATTTTTTGAGTAGCTGAAACAGCGTGGAATGTCCCATATATTCTTTAACCAAGAATCAGTAGTCTTGAAAATTCTCAAGATAATATGTCCTTGATTCAAAAAATACTTTTTCAACACCATCAATCACTTCTCTCAATCGGCGCCACATCGCGAAGAAGCGAGCGCGCACAGAACGGCGCGCGCGATAGAAGCACGCGAGACTTCTCTTACCGCCGACGAGTGGATATCCCTCGCGCTTACCCAGACGCCCGCATTTCTACGCGCACATCTCCTTCGCCGAGACGCCGGAGGACGATCTCTCCGCTACCGTCGAGCCAGGCTCCTCCGATTCCATCCGATCCTCTCCTCCTCGCTAATCCGGCCGCCGAGCGCGAGGCAAATCGACAAAATAGTAAGACAACTATTCGGGCCGGATACGCCGGTGAGGAGGACGAGAGGCGCGGCGACGCGCGAGAGAGCGCGGAACGCGAACGGGGGAGCGCTCGGGAGGGGGTAGGTGGGGCGCGCTCGCTGCGTGGCCCTAGGGGTTGTGGTGGTTGATATCGACCCGGGGAGGGTGACCTCGCATGGCGCACGCCTGGACGGCGCGACCACTGGATGTGGCGGAGGAAGCGGTGGTACTGGGTAGTAGCCCGGCCAGTCCCCCGCGTGCGGGCGGTGCATCCTACACCCGACGTGGGTCGACAGATCGCGAGGCCACGAGAGCGAGCGCGACCTGCCACCGCCACCGCCGACCCTGATCCAACACCTCGCCGAGGAGGTGGGTGAGACATCTCGCCCGCTTCCGGTGAGGCGGTGAGGCTCTCTCTCTCTCTCTCTCCTTCCCACTCGTCGTCCTCCTTAGCGCGCGCCCCACGGAAAAAACTTCCCCGTCGACTTCTGGACCATGAGGGAGAGCGACCGCTCCGCGATCGACGCTGGCTCGGAGTCGCGAAACTGAGGGAGGATCGCGCGTCTTCGCCCCCCTGGCGGGGCGAACGAATCGGAGATCGCGAGTGTCACCGCGTGCGGTGAGTTCCTTCGTGGGGTACCGCGGACAGAGGGTGGATCGCCGTGCCGCGTCAGGCGTCGGGACTCCCGGACCGATGTTCTTCGGGATCGTGGACGCGCGCGGTGCTCGTTGTCGTCGTCGTCGTCGTCGTCGTCGTCTCGTCGCGTGCGAGGGTGGTGCCGCGCGGGTGGATCGCAGCGGGAGAAACGTTGCCGCGCGTCCACGGTATCGCGCTCCCCCGCCTGCAGTGAGATTCGGCCGTCGCGCGCGCGTGCAGGGTCTTCCGTGAGGCAGCCAGCCGCGTCGCGAGGACACGCGCGGAGGATCGGACGATTCGGAGCTTCGCGCGAGGCTGGAAGGGTGATCCTGAGGTGAAGGCGAGGGCGGTCGTCCACGACTGGGCGCGATGAAGCGGCCGTGAAATCGCGCGGGGCGCTTTCCTCTCCATCGTCGTCGTCGTCGCCGCGAGGCGTCGCGGTGCCGCATCAATCATGACGCAGAGACAGGAGGCCTCGAACGAGGAGTCTTACCTGAAGTCCGGCCGGCCGTCGAATCTCCTCAAGACCAGCTTCTCCAGCTCGAAGTTGGAGCGCATGTACAGGGCGTCTTCCCTCCAGCAGCGTCGCGGCGGCCTGCAGTGCTTCCTCCTCTCCGCGGTGCTCTACGACGCCTTCACCTTGGCCTCGCCCGAGCCGGAACTGCCGACTCGCGGGCTGACCGCGGTCTTCCTCGGTCTGAACCTTGGACTCCTCGCGTGGGCGGAACGCGGCACCCGGGCCAGGGATACGCTCTGGTCGGCGGTGCCGCACGTCGCCTGGCAATTGTCGACCGCTCAGATCCTGGCGCAGCTGTTCCTCAAGTCCACGGAAGTCACGCCGAGGGACGGTCTCGGATGGCTGTTACTACTGCTGTACCTCCTGTTCGCCACACTGCCGCTGAGATTGTCGCTTTGCGCGTTCCTGGCGCTTGGCACCGCCGCGACGTACATCGTGGCCGTCGTGGGATTGTCGAAGGCACCGGCGGAGATACCCGTGGAGGTTCTGGTAAGGCGATATTTGCACTTTTCACGCGGGGGTGGCGGGTTTAAACGGTGGCGTGGAATTGGAAACGCGTGCGGAGTACGATAACGCGCGCGTGTTACGTCGAAAAATCCCTCTCGAATCGTTGGAATTTTTAATTTCATCGCGAGGGGTGGATGAGAGGCATGGGGGTGACGGAAATAAAAAGGGATAAAAAGAGGGCGACGACGAGAGTAACGAAGGAACGGAAAGAGAATCCGCAACGCTCGCCGTTTCACGGTTTACTGCTCCAGCGGATCCGCGTATCGCACATCGACGCACACGGGCGCGATATGCGGAACCTCGACGGTCGGTCTAAATATTTAGATGAAATTTCTCGCGTGATTCACGTCGGACAACGCCGCTCGTATATTATCTTTGGATAATTCTGCGTTTTTACGGTAACTTTACGAGTGAAACGTACGTGTGTATGTTATTGTACCCGTACCCGTATGCGTTTCGACGTCGGTGCTTTATTGGGGATAACGAAGAAATTTTGTGTCGATATCCCCTTTTATTAATGATATTTCGCGAGAACAAATTAGTAAACTATTTTTTTACTACACGAGAAGCATTGCACTGTAACTCTACAGCGATACATTTTTAGCAATTGACATTATGATTAATTGCTTCTATTATATTTCGTTATTTTGATGAAAATTATATTCTCCGTTTAGCAATGTAACGTTACGTATGATCTAACGAGAAGAACGTTGCTAATTATACTTTGTGAATGAGCAATCAGCCAAATCATAAAATTATATTACTAGATAGTACAGTTTATCTCGAATAAAGTACAGAAAATTAAGTTATTCTTTATATTATTCAACTTTGTAAGAAAAAGCCGACCAAGTCCTTTAATCGCGCGATAGTAGTATAAATTCTTGACACATAATTTCGAAGAAAAAGTTTATATCATGACCGCGAAATGCAATTGCGACGATAACTACGTGTATCATTGCTTTGACAGGCTTAGGTGTTTAACTTTGGTACCGCCGTTTTCCTCTAGATGATTTACGAGAAAAACGGCGGTAGCAAAATTGTAGACCTAATATATTGCGTGAACCTTAGCATACATCTATGTATTAATGGTTGCATGATTGAAGGAGTAAGTAAATAAGTAGAGTAGACCGGAGCGAATCGGATCATAGATCTATATTCTTTAAGTCGTGGTGAAATTGAAAATTTCGATTGTTCGTATTACTCCATTGAAGAGGAACGAAGTAATACAAACGAACGAAATGCTCATTTTTGACACGATCAAAGAAATATGGATCTACGATACGATTCGCCTCGGTCGACCCTACGTTTTTGATCCGTTATTCGTTTTTTGATGTTGTACAGCTGTCGGAAAGGTATTGCTCCTTCGATTATGCAACCATTAATACATGGACATACATATGTTACGGTTCACTTTGTATATCTCCTACACTACAAATTGAAGTGTGTTAAATTTACACACTTTACGTGTGTAAAACCTTGTAGTTAAGTTTAAACATTTCCCGGCGCATTAATTCATCAGAAAAAAACACTTTAAACGTGTTAATTTACACACAGAATCTCAATTACACGTTTAAAGTGTGTTTTCTCGATGAATTAACATGCCTGGAAATGTTTGAAACCGAACTATAAGGTTTACACACGTATAAAGTGTATTTTTAAAAAACACACTTTTCCGTTTACAGTACTTACACGATCCTTCGTATTTTTCGTTGCGCACTTCTCGTTAACAGAAGTAAGCGAGCCAATGTAATTCCTCTCGAAAAAATCTTACCAGAAGAAATTGAAAAAGTTAAACCAATCACCACATTTCCGGTGATTAATCCAGCGATCTCTTACGCAAAATCCTCCAGATAGTGACGGTCACCCTGTCGCTCGGTGCCGCCGCGCTGGGCGCCTCCAGCTACTCCCTGTCGGAGTTCCAGCAGCGCCGGGCCTTCCTGGAAACGAAGCAGAGCCTCGAGGTGCAGCTGGTCATCGAGGAGCAGAGCGCCGAGCAGGAGAGGCTCCTGCTGAGCGTGCTACCGGAACACGTGGCCGTGAAGATGCGCCAGGACCTCGGCGCCTCCCTCGACACCCAATTCAAGAAGATCTACATGTCGAGGCACGAGAATGTGTCGATCCTCTACGCCGACATCGTCGGCTTCACGGCGATCTCGTCGACGTACAGCGCCAGCGAGTTGGTCAAGATCCTGAACGAGCTGTTCGCCAGATTCGACCAGCTGAGCGAGCGGTAATTATAGTCCGCGCTGATTGCATTCCCCGAGTCGACTCGTCTCGGCGGGGGGATCGGTGGGAGGGTCGGGCAACGGCGGTAGAAGGGTCGTTTCGACGCGGAATGCTTCGAGTCCTTGGAATCGATAGCACGCTGCACCCCTTCAGGCGGGCTGCCGCGCGTAAAGCTCGCTCCGATATAAGTCGCGCGCGAGTTCTTTCGCGTCGATATCGCGTCCCCGCCAATTGCGATACCGAGCTGTACTCATCTCTGTGGTGTCCAGCGATTGGGGAATTCTGGAAAACCTGGAATTATCAAAGAATTATACGAGTCAGGGAAATTAAAGGATTTTCTGGAATTTTTTAAAAATACTCAAACTTCATAAATGTTGAAAGTGAGAGTTTCCTGCGAATCAGTTCTCTCTTTTTACCGATGGTTGAAATATCGATTAACGGACGGAAGCAATGCTAATGTTAAATGTTATATTTGAAAATTTCTTATGTCGAGAAAATTTATGAAATAGTAAAAATGTGTGTATTTATCATAGTTTCGCAAAATTATGATAAATTATTTTCATACTTATTTCTCAATTAACATACCCGTTATGTGGATATTCGTTAATTTGTTCATTTGACGAAATACTCCATAGTAGTCTCCGCAATGATCAGGGAATATTTATTATTTTAGACTAGAAATCCTGGGGAAAAGTCAAAGAATTTGTTCTCGTACTTCGCTAAAACACCATGTGACATCCTCACGCCTTTTCCGCACACTCATCCTCGCCAGGTACGAACAGCTGCGCATTAAGATCCTGGGAGACTGTTACTACTGCATAAGCGGAGCGCCCGTGGAGCGGCCCGATCACGCGATACTGAGCGTACACATGGGACTGTCCATGGTGGACGCCATAAAGTACGTTCAGCAGACGACCAACAGTCCCGTGGACATGAGGGTGGGCATCCACACCGGAGCCGTCCTGGCGGGCGTGCTGGGACAGCGGCAGTGGCAGTTCGACGTTTACAGCAAGGACGTCGAGTTGGCCAATAAAATGGAGAGCAGTGGGATGGCGGGGTGAGGATCGATCTTCTCTAGTTGCTCCTTTTCGTCTTCTCCCTTTTCCTCCGCGCTTTCCGATACGTTTAATCATCGGCGGCCGCGCTGCTACAGCCGGGACGCAATTTCCTGACTCGCGTCGCGCCGCGGGATGTCGGGCGCTTCCGAAGTAACGGTCGGCGCGCGAGTAGCGATTTTATTTCGAGGAGGCGGGATTCGCTGAGAGAAAGGAAGAGGGAGCGAATTGTCCACTTATACGCGGCAGCAATCCGGAGACCGGCGATGTTTGCCAGTCCGGGGCTATCCGTCGCAGTGACGGCCCGTCGTTCTTGAACCAATTTATCCAGGGTCCTCGCGCGCGAGGACGAACAAATAACGCCACGGTAGGAATGGGAGAAGGAACGCAGAGTTGGCGTGGGAGTAGCGCGATGGTGGAAACTTGGCAGTGCAGAGACGCTGCGCGTTGTACGAGGCTCGGGGGTGGAATTGGGCGAAGCCGTCAGCCGAGATAAGGCGGACGCACAGTCGATATCAGACGTATATTCCGCCCTATATTCTAGTCTTTTCCGTTTATCGTAGATATATGTATACTGAGAGAAAAATTTGGTCGAAAGATTTAGTTGGTTTACATTAGTTGAAACAACAATATATTCATTTTAGGATATTGTCGTAGTTGATGAAGCCACCATGTTTCACATACAGAATCTATCTGGATAATGAACATCAGATGGTGTGTTGGCAAGAATTTAGATCCATCCTCATTTCTAAATAAAAATGGTGTTACTGAAAAACTATGATTTTTCCGATAAAGGAAACTATCAAATTGTTACACGTGGTCTTCGTTTTTCACGGTAAACTATGGTATTCCAATAATTTATGATTTGCTAATTCTGGGGAGTGCTAAGAAACATTTATTATATATAACAAAGCTAAAGAAACATTTATTAACAAACCCGAAATATTGTTTATCTGAAAATAAAAATGGATATAAAATGTAGGAAAAAACATGACGGCTTTCTTAGCGACTCCAACTAGGACAGAATCCTGAAGTTAAGGAAATCGTGTTTATTTCAATACTCGTTTATTCACAGTAAACATAAGCATAATCAATGTGAGTAAATATTAGTCAGGCTGAAAATATATTTGGTCCAATTACAAATAAATAGTCACATATGGCGAACTAAATATGTAAAGTTATGGCAACTAAATATCTACTCATAGCGATTAAACATATGTATATTAGTTATGAATGAACGGTTATTTGATTGAACACAATTATCTAAATTAAGAAACTACTTAATCGCTAGAAATAATTCAAACCAAATAAATCGATTTAAACAATGTTTCTCTGAGGATACGGAAGAATACTAGTCCGTGTGCACCTCTACTCCGCATCCACCTTTACCTACTTACCTCGTCCTTTTGTCCCTAGCTCTTAATCTTGCGCGGGAAACGACTAGAGTCGTTTCGTACGAATTATTAGTGGCAAAATACCCGTGCAAGATGTGTTAATCTACTTCCTCCTCTTCCTCGTTTCGAGTTTCCACAGAGCGGAGATCTCCACGCTTTTCTCGGGGCGAAATAATACATCCTAACGGAAGTCTTGATCGATTTTCAAGGAGAGTCCACATATCGAACGCGACGCTGAGCTTCCTCAACGACGAATTCGAGGTGGAGCCTGCCTACGGCGAGAAGAGGGAGGAGGCGCTGCAAAAGGCCGGCCTCATCACGTACTTCATAGTCAGGGCGCTCAAGCCCTTCAAGCCGGCGGTGACGAAGAGCCTCGCGTCACTGGCCGGCGCGGAATCGCCGCACAAGATCATGGAGGACTACGACTGCAGGAACAAAGAGGACTCGGAGGACTTCCGGCAGCGCCTGAAGAAGGAGTTGGACAGCAGAGGTGAAGACCCCTTATCTCTCCCAGCTAGGCGCGGGTTATTAAATAGCACCGAGTGTTTTACGATCCTCGCCGCACGTCAGGTCGCGATGAGGATCGTAAACGTCCCTTTAATGAACTCATTATCTGCCCCGTATCCAAATATTGTCTCAACGAGCCGCACTCGTTGATGTCCGTCATACGGATAAAGATTATGTAACTATTTTCGACGAAGCTCCATGCGAAACCCTTCGATATTTATTTTGAATTGACGCACGTATTCCCAAGAATTTAATGATTCGAAACTAGTTTTCCAATTTGGAATGTTTCAATAAATTGATTCATTTATCCCCATATGAAACCCACAAATGTTCTCCCCGAGTCGACGTACGTATGAATTTCCCATGAATTTAACTCTAGAATGGTAATGATGAGTAAAATTTACTTTCTCTTTAATATATAGGTAGTTATGAGTATTACTACTCTTAGCTTCCGGGTGGTAATCGCGTTCAAAATTACTAATTCGTCGATATTTCGCAAACATTGCAGTTTGCTTCATCAAGGCTGATGACCTTCTGATAATCAAATCAAAAGTCATCCTTATCAGAAGGTCGCATTACCCCTGATGAAGCAAACTGCAATGTTTACGAAACGTTGACAAATTAGTAATTTTGGACGCGGTTACTACCCAGAAGTCAAGAGTAGTGGTTCTCATAACTAGACCTATTCATAACTATATTGACAATAGTCGTGAAATTCTAAAATGTTTGATTACTTAAATCTTTTTAAAATCATGCGCGAGTAGAGAAGCACACATTACACGGGTAATCCCATTCCTCGCTCTAATAAAAGTACATATTCACTGCATTCTTTTTGTACTAATTTTCAAAATATTACCTTGTGAATAAGATTGAATCATCGTTATCCAAACAGAGCTAATTATTCGCATGACCATTCTGGGGTTAACGACTCGATACAAACCCTCCAATTTCGAACATGTCAACGAAACAATTAATAACACCTGAACGCGTATCCAAGTAGATAAAACCTTATCGATTGACATTTGCCGACTCACCTTCCAATAATCCTCTCTCTCTCTCTCTCTCTCTCTCTCTCTCTCTCTCTCTCTCTCTCTCTCTCTCTCTCTCTCTCTCTCTCTCTCTCTCTCTCTCTCTCTCTCTCTCTCTCTCTCTCTCTCTCTCTCTCTCTCTCTCTCTTTCTCTTTCTCCGATAACGCCACCAGTCTGGATAATTATAGGCGCTTATCTCGCACGCAGGTGGCGGCGCAGAGTTGAAGGGTCACGCATCCTGGCTGACCTTGCACTTCAAGGACCCCCACGTAGAGTCGGCGTATCACAGTGCCGAGGAGGCCTTCTCCCCGCTCTCTCTCCTCGGCGGACCCCTCGTAATGGTGTGCGCGTCGCCGATATGGAGGTTACAGCCGTGGGGGCCATTCACGTGGGGCGGCGCGGGGGTCGTCACCCTCTTCGGAGTGGTCCTGGCGGGAGCGACCTGCTTGGGAAGCGCCGTCAGGGCGAGGTGGCTCCGGAGGACCTTGGCTCTGCTCATGATATTTTCACTCAGTGTCTTCTTGTTGCTCGACATGGTGAGTTCATAGATTTTTAATCCTGTCGAAAGGTCACGCCGATGTTTCACCGATTCACCTTTTATTTCTTTTACTATTTACTACTTATCTTTACTTTTTACCTCGTCTATTTTCTGTTTGCCGCTTCTTCTCGTCATTAATATTATTTTATCACCCCACCATGTTATTATTCTTTCTTATTTTTAGTTACAATTACTATTGCATTATCATTACTATTACTTTCTTTCTTGTATACACGGAGAGAAATAATTGCTCGCGCCAAGAAAATATTTTTTGAACGAAGAACATATGGTCTTACAAATTTTCAAGAATACAGATTCTTGATCGAAGTATACATATATACATATATTCTTGATTCAAGAATATCGCCGTGAGAACAAGAAATTCTTTTTGCGCAATAAAACAATTACTCGAGCCCATCAAATATTTTCCTCCGAAAAGAAAACCATGGCTTTAAATCATATTTTTGATTAAAGAAAATATGTGTTGACACTAGAAATTATTTCTCTCGGTATACTATACATTTTCTACTCTTAGGAGATGCTCAGGTCTTTGCCCAAGCCTTGACCAGGTCAGAGTCACAATAAACGCATCTTCTTCTTCCTCTTCTCCCCAGTGCAATTGCGCGGTGTACGAGGAGGTCGAAGGTCGTTCGCACCCGACGCCCGAGTGTCCCTACCCCTCCTATTACTCGTACGTGGGTGTCCTGGCGGTGATAGTGATCTCGATGCCGACGTACATAAGTTACCTGGGCAAGGCGATGCTGATGTTCATCCTGGCCGGCGGCCAGTGTGCCGTCAACATCATCACCATCGGTCCAAACCTGGATCGGGAGGACAGCGCCTTCACGCCACCCGGCTCCGTCCCTTTCCCTCTCAAGTATTCGTTATCAGCCAGCCTGCTGACGATAGCAGCGACTCTCGTCGTCGTCGCTCGATACGTGAGTACACTCTCTCTCTCTCTTCCCGGCGATTTATCTCACCACCTCTCTCCGTGATCCCGTTTACATACGGGGTGTTTGTTTAATACTCGGGTTGCATATCGGTAGGCGCATCCCCTGTCCGCGTGATTTTCTATAATTTCGTAGTAATACCGGTAGCAAAGATCCTTTCCAAATAAAACTACCAGTGCGAGAAATATCAGTAATCTCATTGTTGATTAAAATAATAAATCGATATAGTTTCATACCCGTATGCGTTTTTTTTTCTGAATTATCGAGGAAACGCACGTAAGCAGTGCTATTTGATTCGGATCTTAGCTGCCGGTATTATCACGAAATTAAAGGAGAGCTCATCGCATGGGGTGCGTCTACCAATACGAAACTTGCTACACTGGTGTATAAGTTATGCAAGACTTTGTACGTATATGTATACCCATATGGAAAGAGTGTGATACCAGTAAATTGTATACCGTATTTACAATAAAAAAAGGTACACGTGAGGATTTTTGGATGTTCCTACTGTGCTGGAGAACAATCTTTCCCCAGAGACTAGTAAATTGTAATGTTAATTAATGCGATTCAATATTTTCAAAAGAGAAATTATCACACCGCACTGTAAAAACATCCAAACTCCCTCGTGTATTCCTCTTTTATTATAAATACAGTAAAATTTACCGGTACCAGTATTTCCGTGCACAATTTAGACTGCAATCGAGCGTCGCGCGAGCCTTGCGCTTCTGCGAATTCACTTCTGTCCGCCTGAATGACTCGTTATCGAGACGCTCTTAGTGAGGGGTGGCGGGTATAGTCGTCGTTCGAAACGCCCCCGATATTCGATCCGCACCCCGCGGCGCGCTGCGTTAATCGACGATAGAAGAGCCGAGTTGCGACGGAAGAAGCTGCCGCGTCTCGAAGGTGCGGCAATCGGATGCACGCTGAGCGTGGGAATTGCGCGACCGAATGGATCCCGGAGTGACCCAGAAACTCATACGACGCGCCGGGACGTGATCGATCAGTGGACACGTGCGCGGGGTAAGCGCCCGAGGAGATTACCTCGCGATTAATTTAACTGGCAAATGAGCTCCGGGGGCGGGCGATGGGCGATTCGCGATGTATATTTCGCGCAGTCTCCGCGGAAGCAGCGCGTTCGACTGTCCGTGGACGTGCGGGGTGCGCGAAACAAGCGCGTCTAGTCGAGCGCAGCGGCAGCGGAGCGAGAGAGAGCCGCATACGGGGTTTCGGCGTAACGAGCTATTTCCGAGGTTAATTCTACGCGGAATTCTCGTTACGGAGGTGTACGGGACCAGGCGAGAGCAGAGCGCATTCATCTCCTGTTTACGTTCACGTGTTCTTCCGCTCTAATCCAATTTCCTACGCGAGCGACCGGAGTCTCCGGTGGACTCCTAATCCGAATTAACCCGACTTGATTCAACCCAATTCTTGGCGCGACTTCGATCTCGTCGACGCTGAAATACAAAAGGCGCGGTGTGGATGCTGTATTTAGCAATTTCCGAAACAAAGCGGGAACGAGGAACGCCGTGTATTCGATAAGATGCCACAGCGGGTAATTACACTCAGAAAAATAATTTGGTGAATTTAACCAAAATCCTGCAGATCACAGCTAAACCGTTTGGTGAAATATGTATCCTCCTTCTGTTTGATTAAATTGACCAATTTTTGGTTAGAATAGGTTGATATTTGGATCAACTGACCAGTATTTCGGGTAGAATTACTAAACGCGTTTAACTAGATACGTGTTATCACTTTAACCTAATTATTTCTCTCAGTGTACTACCGTGTTAAACAGAAACGGAGTACGCAACATTTTAAAACAAGTGCAAAAAAATATGCTTTCAAATTATTAAGGTAAAATATTTATCAAACAAAGAAATTATTATAAAATTCTGAATAAAAACAAGCATATCGTGACATTTTTCTTTTTCTCAAATTTCGGTATCTTGGCCAACTTAAAGCATATTTTTCACTCGTTGCGAGACGTCAGTTACCCTGTTCGTCCTTAGCACGGCAGAGTAGTACGACCCGTTTTACGGTCAGCCACCGTACTGTTCTCGGTAAGGCGGCGGACGTATGACGGGCAATATCTACTGGCCGCTAGATTCAGCATCCTATGCGAACGCTTCGAACATTATAACCATAAAAAAGACGCCGAAACGAGTTTTCCTCCCCCTCGGTCGAAGTTATGATCTATTACACTTTTTAAATACAATCTACGTATCCACATGCTGGAGCTGTCGAATATCACGCAGCGTCATAATTCGCCCGCCGTGGAGTCCGATGCGCGGCTGTCGAACTGAGAAGAATCCGAGTTGCTCTCGCCGCATTTTTTATCTTTAACTTTTCACCATCGAGTGGTGCATTAGAGTGCCGACTCCATTGCCGCGCTTCAACTACCCCTCCGACGAAAAAGCCCGGCAACAGTTGCGACTGGTCTCGAAACGTCGGATCTAAACGCTCGAAAAAAAAAAACCCGCGCGCGTCGCGCTCTCATTTTTCCTCGACGCCAATCACGCCTCTTTACCGAGATTCCCGCTCGGCTGGAAAAGTGGTCCGAGTTGCGCGCGTCCTATTTCCGGAAACCGTTCTCGTACGGGAGGTTCGCTAACGAACCCTGCGCTGTCTACGCGGTTTGCTTGTACGGGTAGAGTCGGATGGGACGCCTCGAAAATAAATATGCCGTTTATTTCATTCGGGTGGAGTTTCTCTTCTTCGACTGAGCATTCAAATAAACCGTTGAGAAAGCGTATTCCGCGCGTATACATATACGTACTCGAGAAAATTCGGCGATTTGATTTTCTTTTCATCCCCCCCACCGCCCCCGCACAGACAGAGAAAGCAAGGAGAGTGCTGTACCTCCGAGGCCGCGAGGTGGTCGCGCAGAGAGAGCGAGCTGCCGACATGAAGCGAAGAAACGGCGCTCTGATCTACAACATCCTGCCGCCCCACGTCGCGGCTTACTTCCTCTCCACCGCCAGACACCACGAAGACCTGTACAGCCAGAGTTACGCCGAGGTTGGTGTGCTGTTCGCCAGCATGCCGAACTTCGCCAAGTTCTACAGCGAGGACAGTATCAACAATCAGGGACTCGAGTGTCTCCGGTTCCTGAACGAGGTCATCTCGGACTTCGATGCTGTGAGTGCCTTTGGGGAAATAATCTTTGCGTAGCCTCGCGATATTGCGGGGTAGACGTTTGTATCAATTGTCGATGAGGAGATAGCTATACCCGCGAAGAAACGGGAGCTAGGGCGTTTCATTACGCGTATCGCTAGTAGTCGGACGTAGTGAGTACTATTTCTACTGCGCCTGAGAATAGGCAGTTCGTCGTTTCACCGTGTACACGATCGAGTATTATTTTCATATAGGATAACAGTGGGACAAATGTTTTTATCGAAGTGAAAGTTCAAAATCGGTTATCTCGAAAACTATCAGTGGTACCGAGAAAAAGTTTATATAAAAAATGTATGTCTATACTTTTGCTATAAAAAAGCATCTTTTCGTTTTTCACATATCTCCACCGCGTTTCGAGATAATCGTGTTGAAAATTAAATAGAAACTGATTAACGTATTGCCGAAGTAACATACCTTTACATCAACAAACTGAAACCTCTTCCTTCATATATTCCTGTCGTCAAAAAGTCTATTTCGCTTTCGTCAAGCTTTCTCTCCTCCTCATCTGCAGATTCTCGATCAGTGCAAATTCAGAGACATCATCAAGATCAAGACGATAGGCTCTACGTATATGGCCGCCTCGGGTATCACCGACTGCGAGGAGCCGGAGGACGGACCGAGGTGGGGTCACCTATCCGTCCTGGTGGAGTTTGCCCTGGAACTGAAGAAGGCACTGTCCAGCATCAACGAGCAGAGCTTCAATCATTTCGTGCTGAAGATGGGCATCAATCACGGACCCATCATCGCCGGTGTCATAGGCGCGCGGAAGCCGCACTACGACATCTGGGGAAACACCGTAAACGTTGCCTCGAGGATGGAGAGCACTGGAAAGGAGGGATGCATTCAGGTGAGTTAGGATTGTCTTCAGGATTTTCAAATTGTATCCCTTGCTAATTAATGACAAATTAGAAGACTTTTGAATATAATCTCTACACCGTTAAAATTATTATTTGAAATTTAAGTGAATTAAGTGATCTAAAGTATCCCTGGCGGAAATTTTTCTTTCTCAAATCTCTGTGAAAAACTCTGCCGAAAGTCTGTCGTTTCTCTGCGAAAATATCGTAATTTTAAAAGCTGGCAGAGACTTCGACAGAACCGGCAAAGATTTCGGCAGAGATGGCAAAGTTTGCAAATATTTTGGTAGAGCTCGCAAAAATTTCGTCAGAGTTTAGACGGCTGGTAGAGATTATGAAAAATATCTGCCGACTTCGTGGAATTTGACGAAATTTTTGCTAACTCTGCTTAATTCTCGACAATATCTCCACCAACATCTCTACGAACTCGTAAAATTAGAACATTTTCGTAGAGAAATGGTAGACTTTTAGCAGTTTTTCGCGCAGTTTTAACAAATATTTGGCAGAGAAAAATGCATCATGCAAAATAATAAATGGCCGTGTCTATAATGTCCTTTTCTTTTAAATGTTCATTAAAAAAATAAGCATTGAAGCGCAATATGAGTATTCAAGTACTACTGAAAATTCAGATTCTTTCGGTTCTCAAGTTTCAAACCACTTTTAACAGTGTAGAAAATAAAATGCTTGTTGAACATGAAACTGCACATGGAACTCCATACCTCGTCCCACCAGGTGACCGACGAGACGCGAAAGATCTTAGAGCCCTTCGGCTACGGCTTCGAGCAGCGGGGACTGGTATTCGTGAAGGGCAAGGGTCAGCTGCTGACGCACTACCTGATCTCGAAGGACGGCGTCTCCCTGGACTTGGATAGCGACCTGCCGGTCGAGCCCACTCATCCGATCATCTACCAATAGATGAATCAGCGCACGAGCATTAAGCGTACACGGCGTGCACGAGTCGCTCCGAGGAATCGGTTGCACGCGCGGTTCTTTTTCCATCCGCCGTTGAGGGAACCGCGGGAGTCAACGGGGCGCGCAAACGGCTTTTTTCTCCGTGCTCCCTCTCTCAAAGCAAGGGCCGACGAGGGTCGAGGAGGCGGAGGAAGATCGGGGAGGGCCGATCGTATGTATAGATTATTCACACACGTAGGGTATCGTCGTCGCATACATGTAAGAGGCTTCGATCAAAGTGACTCTCTTTCTCTCTCTCTCTCTCTCTCTCTCCCCCTGTCCCTTTCTCTCGCTCACTCTCCGGCATTATCATCTAAAAATAATTAAGCGCGAGCGAGGTGTAGGGTGTACCATACGAGGCTAAACTTACTCTCCAGGAAAGGAACTCAAATCGCTGTTATCTCATTATCTATGAACTTTAGGCCTACATCGATATTAGACTTTGTTATAGATAAAAATGTAATCTTCAAAAAAGTATTATACGAGCATGAGCCAAAAGCTCATAGATAACAGTGATTTGAGTTTCTTTACTGGCGAATAAGTTTAGCCTCATATAAGTATCACGCATACACCGCAAGCGAGGGAGCGGAGCAGAGAGAGGAATCGGACCTCTTTCCCTCGGCACATCGTTGCTCGTCGTCGCTGCTTCGACATCTGAAAAGAAAATATAGCCCCTCTTAGCCCCTCATCCGCCGTCGTACACGATACACACGGGAGGAAGAAGAAAATACGTCACCAGACACGAGTCGCTACAGCGAACAATCACTTCATCGTCGACGTCACATTCGATTCGTACCAATTGCTACCCGCTCCCAACTATTACCGCTGTAACTACGAGTATGCTACCATCATTACCGCTATTACTATTACTACTACTACTACTACTATTACTACTACTGTTCATTGTGTTCACACGAGAGCATACTCCGCATGGCGAAGGTGCATCGAACTCTAGTATAATTAGCGTTAGTACTCAATTAGGCTAAGTCTAGCGATAACTCGAGTTACTGTCGATCGAGTTCGTCCGAACCACCCTGATCTCGGCATAGACGCCTCGATTGTATTATAGCAGGTAGAAGGCGATAGCGCGCGAAGGAATTATCAGGGAACTCTCGCGAGACGACGTCGATTGTATAGTTTTGACCGGGAGGGTTGTCGGTGGTTGGTTCAGGGCGAGGAGGAGAAATAAGAGAAAGAGTTTGTGACGTGCGAGTTTTCCGCAGGAGGTGTTAGAAAATATGTACGTATACGAGACAAAGCTGTCGACGAAGGGTTGATTCGTCCCTTCCTCCTGGACCTTTCACCGATTCGGAATATCGCAGGTCGAACGCGTGGACTTCGGCGGAGCCTTCGACGACTCCGAGAGGCGCCAGGACCTCGTTTCTTTTATTCCGACTTCATCGGAAACTCGTTCGAGAGGCTCGAGATGTCGGAGGACGTACGCACTTTTGACAAGACGGAGTAGCCCCTATATAAAACCTATACACGAAGGCGGGAGACCGTGAAATATTTTCTACGTCTGTGGTAACTTCGTCGCGAGTAGGAGAAAACGTAGATGTCGTGAGACGATTCGACGCGGTAGGCCAATGATGAAGTGTGACGTACGCAGTTAGATACTGCACACTCGTAACGTATTTTACGTACTCTAAATAGCTCTGTTTTCGCGGGTGACCAATTCGTCGCCCGGCAGGATTATTATTTAGGGCTTCGCGCGCGCGGTGGCGGCGATAATTTATTTTTTTACACGGAGTGCAAAGTTATCACAGACCCTTTTATCGCGATAAACGATAGATCGAACGAGGAGGGAAGGCGAGAGAAGTACCTAAGCAGTCGGAGAAGGGTGACGAGGTTGCATGAAGAGGAATGTAGAAGGAGGGAAAGGAAGAGGAGGCGGAAGAGATGAAGGGGTAAACGACGAGGTGGAACGGACGTACGGCCTAAGTGCTGGCCTCGGACACGGGAGAGCATCGCACATTGATTTAATGATTAAACGAAGAGATACACCGCTCACTCACTCCCTCTCACACACACATACACACACAGCACTACCCCATCACCACTTCAAATCTTCCAATCCACGAAAAACACCACGCGACAAATTACACGAACACGACACACGCGCACATGGATCTTGTAAACTAGCAATAAACAGAGTTTCGTGTAAATAATTAAAGAAGAAATAAATGATAAAAAGTAAACGAAGGAGCGAGTTAAATGAACAAATTAACGAGTACGTAATTAAACGAATATAAAGGTGGGACTCGAAGTAAAGTTCGGAGGAAGTTGGAAAATATCACTGTA
This sequence comes from Xiphydria camelus, assembly GCA_963678675.1. Taxonomy (NCBI): domain Eukaryota; kingdom Metazoa; phylum Arthropoda; class Insecta; order Hymenoptera; family Xiphydriidae; genus Xiphydria; species Xiphydria camelus. The sequence continues at coordinate 3,706,560 of OY783196.1, forward strand.
GATATCCTAGCACTAGGTGTGAGGCGGATCTCGTGGTCGAAGGGACGAGAGAAAAATAATAAAGAGGAGTTGTAACCCCGCTCCCGCGTCGAACGAATAAACAAATAACGCACCGATGTAAAGAGATCGAGAAGAGACGTTTCATTCTTTTCAGTCCCCGTCGATCCCTCCAAATTGATTCTCCGGTCTTTCCCGTCCCATTTCTCCCGCAAAATCCAGGGTGCAACTGACGATAAGGAGAACGGGACCTGCAAACGAAGACGCGAGCTTGTAGGAGATCGGATGTAAATAAATTTTATTGTCGTAAACGACAGACAACACCGTAAGTATCTCTTCTCGTTATACATGATGGCTTATGACGTACAGCTTATATCGAATTATATCGGCATACATGTATATACGTATATATAACGTCGCCCTGCACGTTTAACGTGACATAAAGGACTCTATCTTTAGAAATTCGTTGCTTTGTACAAAGCACAGCACGATCGACACGACGATTATATTTCGCTTAGCGTAGATTTCTTGGAAGGTACGTAACAAATCGAAATGGAGTGCACGGGGAATAAGAATTAGTCGGATCTACTGAAAATTACTTGCGGGGTCGCGAGTAATTATTTATTTAGATCAACCAAATCTTTTCTCATATTAATATGATATTTCTTCCTTGTAATCACACACTATTCCAAATGATTGCAGGGAAGAGACATCAAATGGATACATTGATAGATTTCATTAATATAAACAAATAATTACTTACGATCCCACAGATAATTTTCAGTAGATCCGACTGATTCTTTTTCTCTGTGTGTCGTTCGATTCCCATCACGTCGGACGAACCCGAGTTGAAATTCTGACTCTCTCTCTCCTGTTAGAGTCTATGCACAATGAGAGGAATAGGGAACAGGAATAAGGAGCAGCGCTTCACATACGTTACACATGAAGCGCTGTTCCTTCTTCCTGTTCCTTCATTACGCATAGACCCTAAGCCTCTAGAGCCTATGTTCTTTTATTAAAGTCAAAATTTGAAGATTCCTATATGTGGTATTCCAGTTTAACATCTTTTAGCCTTATTTGACGTACGTCGGCTTAAGTTTAAGAACATCAAAAAGTAGTATCTGAACAGAGGTCGAAAATTTCGACTCGGTAACGAAGGAGATGATGCCGCGAAACAGATCGTTCGCCTCGGTACTCAGAAGTTTTTCAAAGTTCGCAGATACACGATCGATTAGACAGAAATTGTCGAGGATGACAATAACGGCTTACCACTTATAGACTTATAGAAACTTTCGAAGGATTAGTCAACGATTTATATCGGGTATACGCTTAGGACTAATAAAATGCTGAGCTCTTAAGCGGCGATTGTCATCGAGAGAGATAAAGCACTTGGATCGTCGCAGACCTTTCCGACAAGACTTTCGTGCGCGTTTTGTATATTTAAAGGTACTCGTTAAACTCTACATTTTCCCGCGGCTACACCGGAAGGTGTCCCTCATGCGTACCACGTGCATTTATCGGAGGATGAGCGCACGCACCACCGACCAAGGCACAGAAGTACATGCACGTGGTTCGATACCCGCTTCCAATGCCAGCTAAAGAAACATCTTTCGTCGAAAGTACCGAAAGCATTCATGCGCTGAGAAAAAAATGAAATAAACGTGTTTTTGGACAATCCTAAGAGCACATTTATTTTATTCGAATAAATAACGGTTTCGTTCAAATAATATTTCATTAAATCAGTAATATTCATATACGTCCAATCGATATTCATTCTAGTCGAATAAGTGTGCTCTGCAAAGAAAAAAAAAATTAGGTTAAAATGACAAAACGCATCTAGTTAGACGCATTTAGTTATTCTATTAAAAAAAAACTGGTCAGTTTAACAAAATATTTAGTTCGAGGAACTATTCACTCAGGAAACTGAAGGAAATCTTTCTATGATTTTCAGAGATTTCCAGAGATTTTCAGAAATTTCCAGAGATTTCAAAAATTTAAAGAGATTTCATGTGAGCTTACCAGGGATTTCATGTGATTTCCGAAGTCATACGGCAGCCCCTGATTTCAAAAGTTTACAAGAGATTTCAAGAGGTTGCAAGAGATTTCAAGAATTTTCAAGAGGTTTCCAGAGGTTTCAAGAGATCTCAACGGATTACTTACATTATTTTTCTACGATTTCAAGCGAGATTTTCTGAGTGAATAGCCCCTCGATTTAGTTAATCCAATAAAACATTTAGTTATTTTAACCGAAAAGTGATCTGTTTAACCAAACACAGATGGAGAATCCATATTTCTCAAACAGTTCGGTCATCGTCTTCAAGACTGATTGAAGTTACATTTTTTTCTCAGTGTAGGACTATTCGAAAACACCTTTAATTAACTCGACTAAACTTTTTTCTCAGTTTGCTACTACAATTTACTCGAAGTCCTCCCTCAGCCTATCGATACATGCACCCGTTTCCATCCTCGTTGCACGCAACCACTGCAGTACGTCCCGCCCCTCCGCCGCCGGAAGTCACCGTATCACACCCCGCTCAGAGAATCGCTGGCACCCGAGTCCCCGTCAGTATTCGCGCGATGCGCGTCTCGCGAATCAACGTCTTGTCCGGGCACCAGCAACCAACCTCACGTCCTCACGAACTTGTACACGACACCGAACACCAAAACGCTCACTAGCATCAGTACCAGCGCCGTCACCACCTTGGCGAACGCGTTCATACCACTCTCGGTGTGCTGTTGGGGCCGTCTCGCGGGCATGCTCTGTTTGGAGGCCAAACCCCGGGCGAGGGCGGGAAACGCTAGACTCTGGGTGAAGGTCAGCTTGTGGAGCGACTCCGAGAGGGAGTAGGGTCCGACCGAGCCGCGAGCCGCCGCCCTGAGGAGGGCGTACTCCAGGTCCAGCGCGTCGAAGACGCTATATCTGATGGCAGAAGAGGATTACGACTGTCTTTATTCTTACAATGAGGAAAAAATCACAACCTCTCTCGGCCGGCCAACAATATGCATATCTCAACAAATATGTAGTTAAAACAACTAAAATTTAGTTGGGGTAACTTGATACTTAGCTGCTTCAACAAAATATTTGTTCAAATAATTATGTATTTAGTTGCCCGCCCGTAACCTCGAAATTTAATTGAATCAAATGATTTTTTTTTCTCAGTATAGTAAATAATACACCCGGGGAAAAAGTCCAGTTAAATACGAAACTGTGTGTGATAGAAACATTTATTTGAGATGAATAGGAATTTATTCATATTGAATATAGAAGCCTATTTAACTTTGATAAATCTTCTACTGGGATTGTATTCCATTAAAAAAATATGCAAAACGTTTGTCTAATTCAAGTAGACTTTTGTTCGATGAGAATAAATTCCTATTTATCTCAAATAAATTTTTCTATCGGGCTCGTATTCAACTAGATCTTTTCCCTCAGAGAGTGTGTGTATACTTCCACCATTCGTCTGAGAAAAGCTTTCGTCGAAACAAACTAAATCGAACTGATTTAACGAAGCGGTGAAGAGTTGGACTGATTTAGATCTACCAACAAAACAAATTTTATAGAATAAAACGAAAAAATGTAGTTATTCCAACTATCTACAGTCCAGCCAAACACACATAGTGGTTAATTTAATATAACAAAATGTAACCTTAAACCGAAACAATTTGTTTGGAACAACTAAATTATTTTCTCAGTGTCAAAAGGTCCGTTCGTTATCGTTTGGATTTGTGTACCTGCTGCTTCGCCTCCTGTCCTGCGAATGCATCGAAGCCACGGCGGAGCTGGGCATGGAGCGAAGACTGCTGGTCGTCGAGCTGGAGGGACTCGGAGGTGCGGGAGGAGGATCCTCGTCAATGGAGGCTCTGTCGGGTGAAGGGGGATTCTTCGAGACGGTCGGGTGGTGATGGTGGAGGTGGTACAGCTGGAGTCGGGCATGGTCCGGGTGGAGGAGACTCGGACGACGGGACTGCAAGGGAGTGGTTGCAGGACTGTTGCAGACTGCACCGCACGGGGATGGCGAAGCCTTCCGGAAACGATTCGATTATAGTAGTTTGTTATTAAATGTACAAATGTACGAATAGAAGTTTACCCGTATAATCGAAGAAACATTTATGGAAAAGAAGAAAATAATCGTGGCCACCATTTTTGTCACGACTATTTGAATTTGGTAATCAGAACCAGTTCGTAATATTTTTTTTAGTTTATAATAGTCATGGCAACTACTTTTTAGTCAAAGGAACTAAACAATAGTTGTTAAAACTGTACTGCCGTGTTAAGCAAAAAGGAGGTGACTGACACTTCAAATAATGCGCAAAAGTATACTTTAAAATAGTCAGGATGAAATATTTAATAGAAAAGGAAATTGTTATAAAATTCTAAATAAAGACTAGTATATTTTAACATTTCTTCTCCTCCAAAATATTAGTTCTATAACCATTTTTGAACTTACTTTTACACGGTTTTCGAAATGTCAGTTTACTCCCTCCGCGTTTAGCACGACAGTACAAGGTTACTGTCCCAATAGCAGGACACGTCCTTAGTAGCCAGATATATTTGAGTATAACTCAAATTATTGAATTGGTTGAAAAGAAACGACTAATGGAAAATAATCTTCAGTAAATTAAGGATGTACAAAGGAAGTATCACTAGTGAAATCACTCTGAGTGAAATCTGCTGTATGAATTGTTATGTCTGTCCGCGGATATTGGAAAATAATTACCACGAACTGGTGCTGATTATTGTCAGACTCGAATACATAGTACTGACAAAAATAGTTGCCACAACCACTTTTTTTTTTCTTTCAGTGTCCAATCTATCCCGTCCCGACCAAAAGCAGAGGATACGAAAGTCGACTCGTCTCCCGTGAGAAAAATTACCTGAATAGATTCGATGCCGCTGTCATTGACGCTCTCTTGGGCATCGGGGAACACGAACGCTTGAGACGACCCATCCGCCTCGCCCCTCGGCGACTCACTGGGCCATACCTGAAGCAGGGGTAGGCCGCTGCGTGCCTCGGCGCACACGTCCGTGGCGTTTTGGCTACTCGTACCCAAGCATAGACGGCTCAGCTCCCTCAGTGGCTTCTGGGGGTGCGTAAAATCGTACGACGTGATCGACGAACGGAGATGTCAGTCGCGTACGCGGAGGGGATCTCGCGAAAGCTCATTTTTCGTCAACGGAAAACCAGCGTGGAAGGATATTTCACGGGGGAGAACTCTGATTCGATTTTCAATAGACGAATCGTGGACGGAAATTCGTTTTCCGCTGCACGGCTCGCTCGTCGTGTGCGAGGGTATTTTCCGCGCACTATACCCGGCCCTTCGTACACGGCCGCGGTTCGATAAGCCGGTCGAATGTGCAAGTTTAATACCACGGCGACACGCACGGATGCCGGTCTGCCTTCTATATTGCGCGAGGATTGCATACGGACTGATGTGTATATGGGAAGGGGAGGTTGACGACTGGATGAGACGTGCCGTGAGATAAAAAAAAGCTGTTTCTCGTCAGATAGGAGTGCTGGAGAAGAGTTGGAATACGACTGCAAGGATCGACATCGTCGGCAGGCTTTGTAAGTTTTTATAGACGGCTTTTTCTCGTAGATGTTTGTAATTTAAAAAACTAATGCTCCGATGTATCGTTATACAAATCTCCAGAAAGAGATCACTCGACTATAAGAATTATTCCCAGACATATGCTTGGTTTGATATGTATTTCTTTACAACGAAGGTTGCTGCACCAAGAGGGGCGACGGAACTCGAGCAAGTATGTAGGAGAAGAACAATGGAACAGCTCGATATTGGTCACTTTAGGTCACACACTGTGATCCTACTTCTTAATCAATTCGCCCTGTACAGGTGTGCAGCGTGATATATTCGAGTTCTACGATCGTCGAGTAAATACATATACTTTCGAAGAGAGTTAAAAGTATCCGCCTTATCGTACCACAAAAAAGAAACCATAACTGTAAAATCGCCAGACTTTATTAATTCAACTCGACGGCCAAACGAGAGCGCGACGCGAGGTCGACCATAAAATCCGGCAATTCAACGTGCCCCGGCATACGAGCGTGGAGTCGTTTAGCGAATGGCTTTGCGATAACAGGGATAATAGAGGATCGTACTAACAGCAAATCGACCGCTCGGTCTGTACATATGCGTGTACGTATGCGGTAATATTCGCTATGCGAAGGGTCGAAAAAGAAAAATTGGTCAATTCGGTTTTATCACCCAATTTTTGTTATGGACGATTCGATAAATTTGGACAAAATTATTGACTCCGTATTTTTTCATATATTATTTTTAGTCTTATTTCGGCTGAAAAACGATATTAAAAATGTAGCTACATCATCGCCTTGTAAAATTATCTTTCCCGGCACTCGTTGCTTGGCATAAGTGCGTCTCTCTGACTTTTCGTTGAGGTCACAATCTCGAAGAGAGAAACGCGTTTAATTAGATGCATTTTGTCATTTTAACCTAATTGTGTTTCTCAGTGTACACTGAGACAAATTATTATTAATGCTAATCAAACGTTTGGTTAGTATTGCTAATATTTTTTGTTAAAATACTTAGTTCTCGTAACGAACAATTTTTAAATAATGAATTGCCACAATGAACATTTATTCGTCGTAATCAAACATATCTGCCGTCACGATAAAATTATTTTATCGCTCACATATCAACCAAATGGTTAGCTAACATTACTAATCATTTTTCCCTGTATACCCGACAAAAATATGGAGCGAAAAGGTAGTCAGTCGCTTCCTAAAAATCACAGCGAGGATAATATTGATCGAGCGACGCGTACGAAATTACGGAAGCGCCCTTCAGATGATATAGGGAACAAAGTGCCACGTTCGAACTGCTTGTTGCTTCAAACAAACTCAGTGGGAGAGGCTCGGATCGATCGTTAAATCCTGCAAGGCCGCGCTAGGCCGACCGGAAAATAATAAACTATCCGGAAGCAATCGATGGCTCTTGACCGGGAACGCGTGCCACTCGCGCGAGAGTGGTATTATTTCTTCTCGCCGGATTTCTACCAACGGGGTTCCGTCGACGTCGTAGCCAAGGACGAGACGCCGTTGCACTTTTTTTTTTACGACGGAGCCCGCGCGCGAATCATTATTATTAGTCGCGGTTTCGTCGTGTTCCGATTTGGCGGCGTTCCAAAAGGGGCGCGATAAGGAAAAGTCATCGCGCGTTGGAAACGGAATGGGTAACGCGAGGTACTCGCAGAGTGATGTATTTCAAGGAATAATTACGTCGAGTGTTTCTCGGGAAATATTCAACGAAAAACTGATATAACTACTTCGTAAGCACACCCCCTGAAAGCAGACACCCACGGAGATCGCCGATGACGCGACAGTTTCCATGGGTATTCCTGTATCAGAGGCCCGAGGCATTTATTACGATACTTCGCGCAGCGTCTTTTTAACGCTCCGTTTTTATCGTCGACAATACCGGCGAAGGGAGGCGCGGGAATGTCATTGTCGCGAGACGTGAAAGGGCCGCGCGTTTTCCCCCGATTCCCGAAGGTTGCCAGGGTGTCGTACTCGCGTTTTACGACCCCCGCGATGTACGGGAAAACTCCGCGAAGCTCCAGTGTTTACTGCCCCGTGAAATTCCGACCACCGCTGTGCACAACTCGAAATAACGAGACTCGAAATAATTCGCGGAGAATGACCGCGCACGCGTTAGAAAACTTGTGTTGGAATTGCTCCACGTCGATTTCTCGCGTCAATTTCACCCTCAATTGGCGTCGTGAAATTTGTATAACGTTGATGGTCTGTTTGTTAATTGGGGGCTGCACGGAGAAATAAAATTAGTTGGATCTGTTAAACATTACTTGCGGGGTCACGAGTAATTATTTATTCAGATTAATTAAGACTTTTTTCACACTAATTTTATATTATTTCCTCGCAATCACATACTACTTCGCGTGACTCTAAGGAAGAGATGTCTGACTGATGTATTAAAAAACTTCATTGATGTAAATAAATAATTATCTACGACCCCGCAAGTAATGTTCAATAGATCCAACTAACTCTTTTTCTCTGTGTAGGCTCTCACGATGCCAGTTGAAGGTTAACATTCACGGAAAAACTGATACGAGTAGATTTTACTGTATTTACAATGTGAAAGTAACACATAAACGTTTTCGGATGTTCCTACTGTGCTGGAGAACAATTTTTTCTTAAAAACTGGTAAAATGTATTATAATATAAGGTATCACGATTTAATGCTTTAAAAAAAAATTACCGCATCGCACTGAAAAAACATTCGAAAACATTCATGTGTACCTTTATTTATTGTAAACTAGCAACAACGTACGCGCCTCGTGCGTACCTTTGTTTATTTGTTGTTACTTTATCACATAGGTTTCTATATACTTTGACGATTGGCAAACGTCACTCATTCATACTTTCAAGATTCTAGATTACTGATAGCGAACGCGGCTGATAAGATTCACGGAAAAGTGAGATTCGTTGTGACATGTCATTTGATAATGAGCAAACGTCAAGTACGTGTCGAAAATGACTCTTCACGTTTTCGAGATTCGAAATTCGAGATAGCAAATATATATATGAAGTCGGCCAATAAAATTAACGGAAAAGTGGCTTCACTTTTCATGAACATTAGTCAATGTGAATGTCGAAAAAGGTCTTATAAGTGACTTGTCATTTTTACGAATGAATACAGTACAATTCACTGGTATCAGTCTTTCCGTCTTCTTCGTGTTAATTTCAATATTCTTTGTGTTAATTTTAATACAAAAGTATTGGATTAACACACGAAGAATCAATTGATTTTAATGTACAAACATGGGTGAACCGATTCTAAACAAAAATCCCAACTATGTAGGAACGCCGTAAGCATTGACATTTCGAAAATTTAAATCCCGAATGGATGATGTATGCGGCGGATGTCCCAAAGTTAATTAAAAGAAATTCTCTCGTGAGGGTATAGCGATAAATATCTCGCTAAAATCACTCTACCAACATTTTAACAGATGTCTATTCTGAAAAATCTGGAAAATTGAAGCTAAAAGACGAAGCTATTAAGCAGCAGCCCATAAAAATTTCAACTCGGTTAGAGAAGCACAATTTTTCCAACGGTAACAGATTACATTTCGATACGCAAAAGAGTTCCATGCGAGTACCAGTAGGAAATTGAAAGTCGATAACGAGAGGTAACCGAGCTGGATGCATAGCTGTAAGTGGGAGGACCAATATTTGCCCTCCGACGATTCGAGCGCATGACCTTTGCCACTGTTTACCTCCGTATTTTCCTGGAAATTCCGGAATTTCGACATATGGCCCTCGTGCATGGAGAAAATCGATGCGGAGATATTCACGAGTCACGCGATTCGCGGGGGTCGTCGTGATCTCGATACACCGTCGCGCCAAGGGCTGGCAGGTGTGCCACGCGCGCGTGAACTTTACCAGAGATTCGTCGAGAGGATTATAGGAGTCTCGACTTCCGCGAAAGATCGGAAACACGCCAACCGCGTGTCGTGCATCGATTTCGGCTTAATAACGGCGTTATCGGTACGCGCGGATGACGGCCGTCACCTCTGTACCCCCGAAGCAGCGACAATGCGCGTTTCGTGTAAGTCGTTTATCTCGATCGAGAATCTCGCTCGTCATTCGCCTCGAAGACGAGTTTCTGTTGAGGAAAGAAATTGACCGAACGACCTAGGCCGTTGATCGAAGCGATAATAACGAGGGAATAAATATTTTATGATTCTGCGAACTGTAAAACACCCCTGAAAAATAATGAAAAGAATAACAAATCCTCTCTCGCCGCACGACACGTTTCTCATTCATAAATGTGCCTATAGGTATATCTATATACGTGGGGTTATTTATATCCGAGTTAATGTCAGCGAGCAATGATAATACCTTCGTCGTCACGAATGGACGAGAGAGAGAATGGACTTTTCGAGATTCGAAATTCGAGATAGCGAATATAGATAATAACGATTATGGATTTGTCATTTTCAGGAAAGCATGGTGTTCAGTGTCTTACTGTACGACAACAATTAGCATACGTTTAACGAAGTTCATTTATCGTATGTCAACTGTTGTCGTACAGTAAAGCAATGAACGAAATATGTATACTGAGAAAAAAAATTGTATATTCAATTAAATCGACATATTTACGGATGGGGGAATACAAAATCATTTGCTTCAACTAATAAATTTGATTATAGCGCTTGATAGTTATTTGAAGGAAATAGGCTGTAATCAATTCAAATGAATTATTAATCCAAGTAACTAAATTTGCAGTCCCCCACCTCTAACCACCGATTTAGTTAAATATGCTACACTTTTTTCTCAGCGTACTTTCCCCAAACTGTGAGATCTATTATCCAGTATAACAGTGATCAATATAGAGTAGAGTGGGGCTAAGAGTGCCAGCGATAAAAAGTGCCATTCGATAGATTGTCATAAATAAACCGTTTCTTTTATTCGCAACTCGGGTTCCCTAGCATTTATCGCTTACGGAGACTATTTCTACGGAATGCAATTATCAAATAGTCAATTATTTTCTGAGACTAGCCGAACGGTACTTTTTATTCCGCGGTACTATTAGCCCCGCTCTACCCTCCTCTTCTCTCCGTGTAGGAATGCTAATTAATATTTGGCGAAATAAAAATGCGCAGAAATGATAAAATAATTGAAATATGGGAAAAAGAAAAAAGTCGCTAAGCGAAGGAACCTTGAAACAAGTACATCAACGGAGTACACCCGCCGCGCTTTGAAATGCACACGCCAAAGGAATTTAATATACGCAAATCGACACTCGGGACACCCACGTTGCACGGAAAGTTATGCACGTCAAAAGAAACACGTATTCCCTTCCACCTCCAAAAATACCAAAACGCAGAGCGACGTAACGAAAGCGCCCCGTAACCGCGTCGCGCCTCGATGGTTTCGCTCAACAGATTGCTCGTAATCCGGGGCGATGATTCATCGGCGGATAACACGCGCCCGTCGCTCCGCGGCGAACCACCTCCGCGAAAATCGTCCTCTCCCCTTCCGGGGCCCGCATACGCAATCGCCACGTGCGCCAATGCCGATCGTCATTTTCTCGGGGAATTCGATCTCGGCGAAACGATCGAAAAAAAAAAAAAAAAAAAATGCGGGAAACGCGCACCGAAAAATCGAGATGCGAATCTCAAACGGTACCATCGGCCCGTCGCCGCTTTCGGAAAGCGGAAAGAAAATGACAGAGGAGCGCGCACACAGACGGCAGGAAGGGAGAACGACCCACCTGCATGCTTCTGGAGTCGGATGCATGGCAGACTTTGTCGGCAGAGGGGGTGGGCTCGGGTTGTACTCGCTCGCTCGCTCTCGGGGAGGCCCGCGGTTACTGCGACGGCGATCGAGACGGGACACAAGCGTATCGAAAAGACCAAACCTGGAGAGGGAGCGTGCGAGCGAGAGGTGTAGCGCGAGCGAGGGAGAGGGTGGGATGCGGGGACGAGGGTTCGGCCGCGTATCACGCGCGCGATGGAGAGAGAAAGCGAGCGGGAGGGTGGGGAGGAAGCGACGCCGGCGCGAAAACTACCGCGTAGGTCAAGGTCTCACCCCCGCACCGAAGCGTCCCTCTTTTCGAACTGGCCCTGAGCTCACTCTCGGCCAGGAGCGAGCAGCTCACGGCCGATCCGGCCGATCGATCGGACGGTGCACAGGCGAAGCAGGGGAGCGCAGGCACGGCCAGGACCATCCCGACGGTTGGAATTATCATTGGAATGATATATAGGGCGATGCGGCGGAATTTCTTTCTCGGGGTGTGACCTGGTACGGCGCGGTAATGTTTCATCCGGGATTATTTCTGGCGTGCGGAGTCTGTTGATTCGACTCGATGGAAAGAGGTGGACTAGAACTGGGATGTACGGCATAATTCTCCAGCATTATTATCGTCGGTTATAGGGAGCCCTTGTTTATTATGCTCGGGCCTGCTATAGAATTCCATCGCGCTCAGCGCACCTGCATCACGCGCGTCCCTGCTTCCTGGTTGTAACGCGAGACCGTAGCCCGGGAGAGGCGATGCTAAGGCAAACGGGGCCGGTAAGTAGTTACGCCGTTGGTTGAGTCCGCCCTAGTGCATACATAACGGAGGCGATCAGTTCGATGGATTCGTACAGAGAATTGATAGCTATCGTTATTATCGATTTCGTGTAATTAATAGTACGTGAAATAGATTATTGTATTTCTGTAAAATGAATATTCTACGAGCCGTATACAGGGTGATACGCTTTATATACATCGGAGATGGTGTCCAGCAATTAGGGAATTCTGGAAAGCCTGGGACTGTCAGGGAATTATGCGAGTCAAGGAAATTAAAGAATTTCCTAAAATTTTTCGAAAATACTCAAACTTCATAAATTGTTTTTATAACGGGAGCTTCCTATGAATTAGCTTTTTCTTTTTACCGATAATAAGAATATCGATTACCGATGGAAGCAGTGTTAGTGTATGAAGTGTGCTATGATTAAATGTATATCTGAAAATTCTTTCTTATATGTTAAGAAAAGTTATGAAACAATGAAAATGTGATTTCGCCAAATTATAATATAATAAATTATTTTCATCCTTATTTTTCAATTTGCGTACTCGTTATATGGACATTCGTTAATCTGTTCATTTAACGGAATGCCTGGTGCATATTACTCGATGTTTTGTTTATGCCCGTAATAGTCAGGGAAAAATTATTATTTCAGATTAGAAAGCTTGAAAAAGTCTGAGAATTTTTTTTTTTTCATACTTCGCTATACATTATGATCGGAGTAAACGAGTTAGCATGGAGGGCAACCGTAAAACTCGTTTATTGCAGGTACAAAGCGTATCACTGTGCTGTGGTATCGTCGATCGCGTGGTGCATGTAACGAATTTAGCACAGCGACGGGCGCAAGGCAATCGAAGTGGAATGCATCGAGAGTCGAATGGCTCCCCGATCCAATCGGGAACCATTTGCCAAGTAATTGGTGTCAGCTTCGTCTTGTATAGAGCGACGACGGGATCCTTTGATGTAGTTTCTTAACATGTAGGGCACATACACTTAGGTTGATAAAAAAAATTCGATTTTTTTAATATTTTCAAAAAGTACAACATGCTAAAAATATTCTTTGAAAATTCCAAGTCAATATTCGCTAAGGCGATTAAGATATAGCGCTTTGAACGAAATGATATAACGCAGGTCTAGCCTGAGCGGAAAACTTTGAACGCGATTATCTCAAAACCACGTTTTCGAAGTCGGAGTTCAAAATATCTTGAAAACGGCTGAATCGACTGGCGTAAAATTTGTACAGTATATTCAGTATGAAATTACGCGGTCTTTGTCATACGGATTTTTTTGAGCTCTAATTTTTGTAATAGTCTGAAATGAATTTTTCAAAGCTCAAAAGACAGTTGTTTTTTTTTATAAATCAATATTTTTAAGATCGAGTATGGAAAAAACTAGATATTTTAATACACTTTAAGAATCTCTTTGGTATTTTGTTCTTGGATAAGTCCTGTGAAAGCGACAGTGACTACGGCGAACCGCTGCACTAGACGACACCCTCGTTGCTGATGGCTTTTACTCCGCCGTTTTTCTTAAGTATTTTAAGCGTAAATTTTATCTAAGATACTTTAAGAGATGTATATTTAGGTAAATAAGTGAGTGTTAATTTAAAGTGTTTTACTTCTCTAAAAAGAATTCGTAAATATGACCCTAGTTTTATCAATCCCAAGTGTATGTACCCTCTTAATTGTCTATTGTAGGCGAGGTGGCGGCCACCGTTCGCAATCCAAAACTGTGGTATATTTCCGTTAGAGCATTTCAAAAAGTAGATTCCGTCGGAGTTTTTCGGGAAAATGGAAAAGAACTTGACGCCAATCCTCAAAAACTGCATCGAATTTGATGGATATCCACTCTGGACTATAGCTCGAGACTCTGATCCACCCGATGAGGAATAATTACTTACGGCTATACGTTTAATCAATAGCAATTGCCGTCGAGACCACGGTACATGTGAATCGACGCACGGGGAACGCGCGTACGCGTACATACGTACACTTGCAGTGCACATCTACGTTCACCGCACCTGCATTATGCATCCTGTCAAGCGCAGTACATCTGAGTCTCGTAGGCGCGGGGGTAGCGTTATACCGGTGCTTTCTGTATTGCGGATGTCCCACATGCTCGTTTATAGCTCCGGAGAAGAGAAATGGGGGAGTAGAGAGAAAGAAAGAGAGAGAGAGAGAGAGAGAGAGAGAGAACTCGTCAGGCGAAACGAGTTTCTCATTTGTCTCTCGACCCCTTCGCAGCCCCGTCGACGGAGCGCTTTAAATACCGGCAAAAAAAAGTCAAGGGGAAGAGGTACACGTCAAGGTCCGCGGCGCAATGTAATTTTACCGCCACCGCAATTTCTGGAGTGGCGGAGGACCCGACGATGGGGCGGTGTGGTATTGTTCCCAGATGACGGAGCGTTTCGAGGGATCCCTTTTGCTTAATTTACTTCGCTCCGACGTGCGGGTCTTCTCGCGGGCGAAAATATTGAAGGGGTCATTTATTTCCTCCGCTAATTTCGATTTAATTAAATTGTAATTGGAACGTTTCCTCTTTTACATTCGCTGAGCTGTTGAAATTTCGTTAAATTTTCTTTAATTAACACGAAGAGCGATCCTGTGGAAATAGAATTCCGGTATTTTTTGACTGGTCGATCTTATAGAGCTTGCGATGCGACACCAGCGGAGTCGGAATTGGGTCGCCGAATTACCGGACTTTTATGTTCGATTTCATAAAAAATTCATTTCGTACAGAATATAGAATACTTCTGATTAATGTCGCCCCTTCGGGGTTCACGAAGGGTCTTTTCGTAAATTTATTACGGCCCTAAAATTCCTATCTATTTGAAGCTACGTATCCCCGACCTATGCACCCGCGAAATGTATCTTGCTCCGACTAACGCGCTCGTTCAAAAATACGACTTTACTTCCATGTATTATTTATACATCGAGAGGAGACGTATCCTTCCGGTACACCTTCGTAATTCCGTACCCGCCCGAATTCCTTTGGCGTCGACCCACCCTCGCATGCATGATGCAAAATCCACGGAAGTTCGGATTAAAACCCCGCCCTTTTGCGCTGGATGGGTGGAATCACTTTTTTCCCCCCAATCTGAAACATCGGTACGGCTCCCCCGCGGGAGTTATCACGCGATGAGATTGCGACTGAAATAGTAATGACGATTTCTTTCCATCAAACATTTCATTAAATTTATCGACGTGACCGACAAACTACTATTTTTAGTCCTCTTTCCAGCATTTTGATTGGTGGATAAATAATAACATACAAAATGGTCGACAATGTTGGTACGTTTGACAAAAAGTTTGAAGGGGAAATTTGATCGCGAGTGCATGGATTAATGGCCTGTGCAGTGACCTTGCTCCTTTTTTGAACCTTGAGTTGGTGAAATGTTCACCAACGGACCATTTTAGTCTTAACATAGGGTTTCAATACAATGGAAAATAGATCTACCATAAGCCTAAAAACGTAGGTCTAAAATTTCAACTCGGGTCTGTACGAAGTGTTTATTTTAATACACGCCAGTATAACAGATTGCATATGGGTTGGTGCACCTATCTGCTATGGATTTTTGTAATTTCGTGATAATACTGATAGCCAATATCCGATCCAAATGAAACTACCAGTCCGAGAAGCATCGGTAATTCTACTCATTACTCTCATTAGTAATTAAAGTGACAAATGCTCCGATATAGTTTCAATACTCGTTTGCATTTTTCCGAATAATCGAGGAAATAAGCATAAGTAGTACCATTTGGTTCGAGTCTTGGCTACCGGTATTACCACGAAATTACAGAAAATGACAACTGATGGCATGCACCAATCGATATGCAACCCGTTATACCGCACGGAAAAAAATAAATCGTAGCGCATTTACGAAGTTCGTGGTAAATTTCGGGACAAGGCCAATTTATTGTTATGATAACTGCAATTTAGAAACATTACAGCAACACTCAACTTCGACAAGTTTTTTTTCCATATAACGCGTATTAAAACAAACACGGAATATGTATACGTGTGAATAATCTCGCGCATTGCAAATAAGTCGTGTTTACGTACCAAGGGAGACGTACAGTGTGCTTTATAGAGATCACGACACTTGACTGTTCCAACGGTCCTGTGCGTAGGAGAGTTTCGTATTTTAAATGAAGTTTACGGTGCTCAACTCTCCGGATGTCCGCCTGACACTTCCATGAATTCTCTAGAAGGCAAATAAACTTCGCTTTAATAAATTCCTCGGCATAACCTAATTTTTCTTTCCTTGCAAAATATGCAGTTCTTTTAATTTTTTGATTCTCTGAGCTGTGCTCTTCGAATTCATGCCAAGTTTTTAAAAATATACTTCGTAGTAAAAATGATGATGAAACTGGCAGCCGGAGCTAGTAGTCAGTAGGTACGACCCGTCATACGTCCGCCTACATAGATACGCATACCTACACTGAAAGAATTACATAGAAAGAAGCCTAAACTTCATAGTTGCTATTACTGGCAAACATAGGTATGGGGTTTTTAGTTTTACGGCTATTTAGAAATCGCGTTAATGTGTTGTACACCGAGAGAAATAATTGTTGATAGTACCAAAAAATGTGTTCTTAAATCAGAAACATGTTATAATTGCAGGATAAAGTCATGCTTTTCTCCATACAAGAAAATATTTATAGGCTCGAGTAATTATTTTTTTCGCGCAGGAAGAATTTCTTGTTCCAACGAAGGTGTTCTTCAATAAAAAATACGAGCATATGTGTATATTCTTCGTCAAGAATCTATTCGAGAAATTTTTTTGACATTAGCTGTTATTATTCCTAATTTAGTCATTTGACCATTAGTTTTTACACTGTATATGGCAAAAATTAATATTATATTTCCCCGGAAAGATTAATATGCTCTATTGTCATAAGAGTTATTCCACAAAATTTTACGAAATTTCTATAGAACAGTAGCTATTTTTCCTATAATGCATTGTTACACCTATACTATTCTCTCAGAGTATTATGGCCCCAGCTGTTCGGTATGAACCAATATCAGCTACGTGGAAGCAAGCCGTCTTATATCGATACATGTTTTTGGTCACGCAATGGTATCGAGTTACTCCAGACGTTTCGGGTAGAACAAAAATAAATAAGAAAAATAAGGTAACCCCTAAAGAAAACTATATCCTGCAAAAGAATGTAAGTTCGTTAGATGAAAAGTAACTCCATTAATTATTACACATTAGAAAATACATGCCCCGGAGAAGTCGAGCCACCTTTCTGCATTATGCAGTATATGACACCGACTGAACGAAATGCATAGTGGAAGAACCCAGACGTTAAATATGCATAGGTACCTCGCGTTTAATATTAGATCCTGCCGACGAATGTTAATTTGCATTTGTACCGTCTCGTACGAAATAGCGCGCGCTCAAATTTCGATTATCGATCCTTCGCTTTGCCGGGAAAATATCGTAGTGTTTCTGGTTCGGATCGAGGGTCAAATTGTAAGGTCTAGGAGCTCGTTAAACATGCACCATACGGAGGTTCGAGACGAGGAAATGGTCTCGTATATATCGAGCGATCGACCGTGACTCGACTGCGGGGTGCGGAAGCATCAAAGGGTTGACCGGACTCTACCTAATTCGCGTTCACTTCGACGCACCTTAAATTCTACATCAACGACTCACTTCTGTAACCCGAGCGAGATTGAGTAAACAGGTGGTTATCGATCGGCAAAATTAATGTCGGAATGTTGGAAGGCATCTATGATGCATTTTTGATAAAACGTGGAGAATTTCTCGTACATTTATCATGAGCACATTAATAGTGTTTAAATTGGTTAAAGAAAACTAACTAAGTGCATTTTTTGAGAAACAAATTGGTTGAGTCGACTTCGCGTGTTTGAATTATTTGAAATAATGAAATATTTTCTTAAGTTACGAGTAATTGCGTTGAGTCTAATAACTGTTCATTAACAACTAATACCTATAAGTTCTAATCGCTACATTAAGAAAAAAATTCGGTAAAATGAACCGAAAATTTTGTTGAATAGTCGAAGTTTAATGTTTTTTAGTTCAAATAATGTTCATTTGTCTAGACAAAATACTTTCTTGGCTTAAGTAATATATTTTCTTAATAAATGTATCTCTTGTTAACCGAAGAAAATATTTTATCGGAGCAAATAAATATTATTTGAGTTGATGAAATATTTAATTGCAACTAACAGTACAGGTAGTGCTCTCGCCTAGTTCACAACCCTGTGAGAACCCCCCTTAAGAACTTCAGTAAAGATAGAAACGAACTCGCAAACGCGCCTGACGAGTTATCTCCGTATGCGGGAGAACGTTTTCGCGTGAAACAACGATTCAAGCTTTGTAGTCGTTCTCCAACGGGAAAGTTCTACCATCAAAGTTCCGAAAGCTATTCGTTCCGGGTGCGCTAACTTCGCAATTAAGAGATTATAAGATCGGAGGCGTCGCGTTGCTTCCAAGTTTCCAACTTCCCCGCATCGCCGTACAGTGAATTCCGAGCATTCTTGAGGTAACGACTGTTCCTCGCGGTCGGAACGATAAAACGGCTGGTGATATTTCTCCTCGACCTTTGAACTCGGTAAAACGAGGAGGGAAATTTCTCTTACCGAATGGGAAAGGCAATTACACCTGCAAAGGGCATCGTGCTCCTGCAGGTAGACTACGACTCTTCCGCGACGGAATTACAGCTGCTTCTCGAAGGTACAAATCACCCCTTCTCGGTCGCCCATAGATCCAGTCCACGCGGATGCGGCTGCACCACCCTACGACCTCGTGCCCCTGCACGTAGGCTACGATTCTACTGCTCAGGAGTTTACCCCTCGAGTGTACGAATCATCACTCTTTGGTCACCTGCAGATTCCGTCCTCGCACATGCAGCTCCATCACCAGAAATACATGTGCCCCTGCACATAAGCTGCTATACTTCTTTATATTATAGACATTTTAGTTGCTTTGTGGAATGCACATATCCTCCCTCTCCTTGGACTCCCACATGAAGAGAAGAGGATTTTGCAGTATTAGCAAAACTAGAATTTGCTGAGAATTTCTTGCCGTCACGACAAAAGTATTATTTGTGGCAGTAAAATGTACAATAATAGCAAATGTAATATCAATCACAGTGACACTTTTTTGAATACGAATATACATATATCCCAGCAAATATTTTTACTATCATTCGACACGTCTTCTGTCGCCACAGATAATATTTTTGTCATGATAGCAGAACATTCTCAGCAAAACCTGGTTTTGCTGAGACTGCAAAATCATTTCTTTCCGTGCAGCGTTCATATTCACATTGGAGTTAGCGCAGTTTATGCGGCACTATTCTGCACGATTGTTACGTTCTACAGACTGGACCAGAAATACTGTCCTAAAAGTAGATTGAGTTAAAAGTATAAAGGAGTCGTTAGATACGATTGGCACTTTACAGAAAATTAGAGGAAGGATGTAAATTGTTGAGCAAGCATTGGCAACGGCGAATCGTGCGAGCCCGATCGACACCTACGATCGCGTCAAGATCCCGCGAAGGAGAAAGGCGTGTACGAGCGACCGCGACCGAGATCCCGTAACGTAATAAGAGATGGCAGCAGCTCTTTGGACTGGCAATCAGTCGAATCGATAAGCGTATTCGGCGAGGAAAGGAAACCGTGTTCCGTTTCCTCGGCGAAGAAACCAGTCCGAAGGTCCTGCAGTGCAGCGATTCGCCGCGAGAGCAATCGTGGTCCTTTCGCAAACTCACGTCCTCCATACCACGCGTCCTCGAGAGTTTCGCATCGTTGACGGATCGTCGACTTCGACCGGCGGTGCGCGGATTCGCAAATTGAAAGGAGGAGTTTGAAGAGGGTTCCCGTCTCCGTAACCGTAAAGAAGGGTGCGAAGCGGTGATGGATGGGACCGCTCGATCTTCCGTAGCGTGGCTCTTACATAAATAATACAATCGCAACAGCGCAACACACTTCTAATGTTCAAAAGTCGCTACAGCCTTCACTTCTTATGCTATTTCAACAATTTTTTTATTTCTAATAATCAGCGTTAAATTTGGAACAAACGTAAAAGAGTCGATTTTTTTATTTCATCGCTTCCATTCACTGCAGATCCAATGTGGCGCAAGAATTAAATATTCAATCTTTATGCGTTAAATGTGGTACACAACGGTTTTAAACGTCGCGCTGATTGTGAATCCGTTGTTAAAATAATTAAATTCAAATTTCCAAGTCCAATACACCCAGTCAGACAGTTCTGAATTACGACATGTGTTAAGTTAAAGCTGCTTTAAATTTTCTTCATCTTTACGTCAAATTAACAGAAATCGTTTGTTACAAGTATAAATTGCCTACCAATGACACATTAAATTTGGATTATGGCATGATCTAAATTTGACGTTGTAAATGAATTTACGCGAAATTTAACTTACTGAATCATTAGTAATGTACTAAATTTAAAATTTAGCTAAACCAATCATTTGTGTGTCAAATTGAAAATGGGAAGTGATGTACTATCACTTACGTAGGATCCGTTTCCTGTTCTTGGTTTTCCCTGCATGGAGATTTAAATAGTGGAAAGTACAAGTTGCCATGCAGCCAGTTGTGCGATCTACGCGGTGAATGGGAGCGATAAAATAAAAAATCGGCTCTCTCACGATCGTTCCAAATTTGATTCCGATTATTTTAAAAGAAAATTAATTGCAATCGGTTGAGAAATAAAGACTACAGCGACTTTTGAACATTAGAAGTGCGTCTCGTTCCACTGTCCGACGCGCGAAGCGGAGTCGCACTGACACCTTGAAAACCGGATGCTCGTCACCGGAAGCGCCGCTCGCCAACGCCGCGGTCGATCACCGGGCCGACAGGTGGCGCCCGGTGTTCTGCGGGAACGAGAAGCCGAATTCCTGGCGGTGGCTGGCCGCGGGCAGGGAAAGCTCCTCCTCGAAGACTTCGCGCGCCAGCGTCGAGCCGCTTCTTCTTTCCTTTCACCGCGTGGCATATGTCACGCAGGGCCGCACGATCGCTCCGAACGAGGCACGCCGCGTGCTTCGCCGGAACCGCGCGTTCACGAAACGCGTTTGCGGATGCGCTCCCCGTCCGGTAATTCTCCCCCGGAGATGCGAAGCACATCATGCGAGGAACCAGGAGTTGCGGACGCGTTACGTCCGCCACGACCGGGGAGAGACATTTTGGAAGAGGGCGAAAGTCGTTTACGACCTTGCGCAAGAATCTATCGCGACAAATTGGTGGGCTCGATCCCTACGCGAGATAAGGTCTCGTTCTCCGCGTCCCGGTAGCACCACAGCTGTCCTGGCAGAGTCCCTCGCCTACATGGGAGATCGTAGCGACGTTCACGTTCGAGTTGAAATCTTACCTCTACTTTGACCAGGGTTTCCAGCGATCAGGGGCAATAAGTTTTCGTGATATTTCCATGATTTCCAGCCGAGATTTCTGTATTCTCCCATGATCGCATCTATGACTTTTAAGATATTTTCGCAGAATTTTCTGTCTAATAGAAAAAAATGTTTGTTCCAACAATACCGGGAGTAATTTCTTAGTGTTTCCTGTCGTTGATCTCATTCGCGGGCATAAAAGCGAAATTTACCAATCGTATTTATAACACGTTCAGCATCCCAAGATCGTATAAATCTTGATAAATCAACCATTTGTTCCATAATTCCACGATATTTTCATATTCGAAAAGAATTCCATGATTTCTCCATAACCTCCATAATGTACACCCTGTTGATGCTTTTAACGCCCCATTCGGCTTACGATTGACCTACTCGGCTTACCAAGTGAGGCTAAACTTACTCGCCAGGAAAGACACTCGAATCACTATTATCTCATTATCAATGAATGTTCGGCCTACATCGACATAAAACTTTATTGTAGATTGAAACGTGATCTTCAAAAAAATATTATACAAACATGAGCTGAAAGCTCGTATGTAATGAGATAATAGTGATCGGAGTTTCTGTCCTGGAGAATAAGTTCAGCCTCGTATGGTATAAGCTTCTATTTTGAGCCTAAACCCGATTTTAGGCTTAACACGGGATTTCGATGGAATGGAAAATCGACCTACCGTAAGCCTAAAAGAGTAGCTCTAGAATTTCGGCTCGGGCGCGCTCCCGAAGCGGCGCGCCTCGCTTCCGCGAGGTGTTGACTCCCGTCGCTCGTTTAGATAACGAGCCGCTTGCTCAACCACCGACACCGGAGCGGCAGGCGACGTGTGGAAGAGGATATCCCGTTCGCCCGACCGAATATCTTCCCCCTTTCCGGACGCGTCGACGGAAGATTCACGCGCTTGGCGTTTACCCGCGTGCGTACTACACACGACTCGCTTTCCTCCGTGACGCGCCGGTGGTGCAATCGGCGCGTCGCCCCTCTACGCGAGAATGCCAATAGAAGCGAGCCCTTGCGACGCGTCGAGTCTGACCTTTGGAAAGGTCCGACCGCGCGTCTTCGCCGAACTCCGGCGATGGGTGGCTGATGATCCATCGGGTGCGGGTACCCGTTCCGACCGACTTTCGTCCGGTTCCACCAAAATCCACGGGAGAACCCGGTCTGGCATTTACATTGACTTTCTTTCCACGAGGATGGAGCAATCCGACCTTTAACTCGCGAGTCCGCGGGAGACGAGGCGCACCCGACGATAAAAGCGCGATTGCGCGCGGCTGCGCATTTCGCGGCGGTGAGTTTCGAGCCCTCCCCCTGCGTTCCCAAGGTCGGGCGAGGGATCGAGGTTTCGCCCGCAAGGTCCTTCGTCTTCCCTGGAGTGCGTTACGCGGCGTTGTGCACCGCGGAGAAGGGTTCTCAGAAGGCGCGGGGAGTCCCGTGCGGGGATGTTGCGCAATCGATTCGTATCGTCTCCGCGGTGCGATCGCTCCTCGCGGAGGAACGGAGCGCTGGAATAGCCCCGCGCGCGTAGGTATTGTTCGTCCTCGCGAATAGAGCGTGTACGCGAGACGCGGCACGCGAGCGTAAATGCCACGGAGGCCGCTCGCCGGATCCTTTGTCCACCGAGACGCGCTCCGATCGGGCGCGGGAGGTGGGATGAGTTTCTTTGCGAGCCGGTCGCGGCGCGGGTTCGGAGGAAAGTGCGAAAATCGCCGCGCGCGCCGATCGTGACGGTGGACACGGATAATCGGCCGCCTGATATTCGTACCTCCTGGTGCACGGAGAAAGGAGAAAAGTTCTAAATTTATCGCGTAATTTATGCCGGAATTTTCGTAATCATTCGTACGGATCGCATAACTTCTCTCCAACTTCGCACGGACGTATGAAGCTGGGCAGAGAGACGAGCGTAATAAAAATAGCGCTGCACGCATATAAATCGCAATTTAAACTCCTGCACCGAGAGAAAGAATTAGTTGGATTTAGTAGAAATTGCTTGGTGGCTCGCAAATAATTATTTACTTATATCGTTTTGGTATATCATTTAAACGTCTCTTCATTACAATCATGCGGAATAGTATGTGATTACAAGGAAGATGTATCTAATTATTATAATATGAAAAAAGATGAAATAATTACTCGCGACCCTGCAATTAATCATACCTAATACGAATGAATAATTACTTAATAAGAATTGATCAAATCTAGTAAAAATTATTAATGTAATAAGTAATTTTCAGTAGATCCAACTCATGTTTTGTCTCTCCGTGTGCACCCAAAATCACAAAGGGAGCGTTCCCCGCGGCTCGCGTTTTTCGCCAGGTGGAGATTCCCGTTTTATTCGCGCGGGCATGTGTAGAAATCGCGCGTCGCGATTATAAGAGCGATCGAGGGTGGGGATGCGAGGCGGAGCAGAGCCGAGTAGGAAGGAAGAAAGAAAGGAATGTCTCGGACGAGCATTTTATGGAAAATTAGCCTCGGCCGGGGGAGCGCGCGCCGCGGAGACGCTCGGGCGGACCGTTACGCGCAACGTACGCGTAAGGCGGGTGGCATTTCTCGCGCGAGTTTGCTCTCTCTCGCGCGCGCGCGCGCTCGCCGCCTCACTCGCCGTAAATCATCGACAATGTCTTCTCCGCTTCCGAATTAAAGGCCCCATCGCCGAAAATCTCGCGTTTCCCTTCTCCGCGCGCGACGACTGCTCGTCGTCGCGTATGTATACTCGTATAGGCGCTGTGACACGCCGTCGCCACATGCCGTGCTCGCCGGTTTACGTAACGATTATTGTTACTTTCGTGGAACCGCTGCGGTTCGTTCCGAGATATCTCGCGGTGTACGGACGCGCGTAAACGGTGGATTCGGTGAGTTCGAGCGCAGGGGAGGCCGGGGGCGATTGCGACGATTTCCCAGCTTTTGCCCTCACCGGCGATCAAATGATTACTGTTACGTAGAAGTGCTGTATATACCATTAGACACTGAGAAAACAGTTTATTAATAGTTAATAAGTGTAATTTCAAGTAGGGCGAAATAGACATTCCGTTAGGACGAGAAAATATATGTTAATTATTAAAATGTTTATTCAATTCAGACGGTTGCCTCGAAGGATCTAATTGTGCCAAAGAAATATTTTAATACTTAACGAATATTTATTCGGTCCAATAAAATGTTTATTTCGGCATATTCAAGAAATATTTATTCACTACAAATAACCTGTTTTCTCGGCGCGCGATGAGTCTAAACTTACTCGCCGGGGAAGAAACCTCGATCACTATTATCTCGTTATTTATGAACTTTTGACAGACCTACATCGAGATGAGACTTTGTTGTAGATAAAAATTTAATCTTCAGAAAGTACCAGAGAGTACCATGAACTGAAAGCCGATAGATAATGAGATAATGGCGATTCAAACTCATACTGTATTTATAACCGAGCCGTTCGTTGCAACAACTTAAGTCGAGTTAAGCTTTTGTTATAGATTTATTAATTTCCACATCCAGCGTCATATCAACTACATGCAGTATAAGTTACAGGGTTTCCGGTTAATTCTGAAAAGCCTGCAACTTCTACTGCATATAGTTGATATGACGCTGGATGTAAAAAATCAATAAATCTGTAACGAAAACTTGAATCGACTTGAGTTGTTGTTGCAGCGAACGACTCGATCTAAGATAAGTTATTTTGTCAGCTATAAAGTAACCGATTAATTCTGAAAAGCCCGTAACTTATACTGCGTATAGTTGATATGACGCTGGATGTAAAAATCAATAAATCTGTAATGAAAACTTGAATCGACTTGAGTTGTTGTTGCAGCGAACGGCTCGATCTAAGACAGGCTATTTTGTCGGTTATAAAGTAACGGTACCAAACGAATCGTCTGTTGAAGAGACGTGCATATGTTACTTATTATAGTAGATAATCGAGCCTCGTGCTCAGAGTCACCAATGATACGAGAAGTATATGCCGAATAGAAACCTTACAGAAGTTCCGGTAGTAACTCCAACATCACCAGCTGCGTTTCCTGTTTGGTGCGTTCATATAGCGGGGGGTAGGTAGTAGTAACATCTCTCACCGAAGCCGGAATTAATATCCGATCGATGCGCAACCTGAAAGAGAGAGAAACCGAAGAAAATAAAAAATTATGATTCTCCGATGGAAGATTCGGGGGAGCTTCTCCCCGCGGCAGACGAACCCCGGAAAACTCCCCGAAAGCTGTGCAATGGAGTAGCGAACGCAGTCGTTCGAGCAAGCTGGCTGCGAACCGCTGAATCACGTGGGATTGCATAGCAACGCGTCGTCGTTGTCGTTGCACTCCTCCGCCTCTTTCACCGTCACCCCCTCTCACTCATCTTCGAACCTACGAGCGGGAACGTAATGGCTTGCAAGCACGATGCAAGTGATTACGGTAACTTCAAACCGTACGTGTTTCATTGCGCGTGCTTCTTAAAGCATGAGGAAATATGCACAACGATATCGAAAGTATTCATTAGAGCTTTAACGCGAGTTACAGAATCGGCATAGAATGCTGTTATACCTAATCACACGGAAAAAAAAATGATTTTACAGTCTCGGCAAAACTAGATTTTACTGTGAATGTTTTGTCATCGTGACAAAAATAAATCATATTATCCGTGGCAGCTAAAGATATTATGTCTAATAATAGTACAAATATGCGCTATAATACTAAACATTTCTACCGAAAAAAACTTCACTTTGATTGTGCAGTTACATTATGCTATTATTGAACGTATTTTTTGCTACCACGGATAAAATTATCACGGTAGCAAAAAGTTCTCAGCTGAGCCTAGTTTTGCTAAAACTGCAGTCATTTTTTCCGTGCGTCTGACACGCGGATCGGCATCGCGCGCGACAAACCAATTCTCGATGTTTACCAGCGTCGATACGCGGACAGGACGAAACGCTCTCGATCTTATCCTCCGCGGGAGGGGCGACGTCAACAACAGCTTTGCGCAATCCGCTGTGTCGCGCCGTGTCACGGTACCTACTCGGTATTATGCATGCGGGGAGTCTTAACTTTCTGGCGCGTCGCTGAGAGAGCCTCGCCGTCGCCCGGGGTTTCCGTTCGTCGCGGTTGCGCGACAGCTAGTGGATACAGCCGGGACCCGGTCGGACGAGAGCCGCGCACCGCCCCTGAAGGTCCGCGAAGCGCCGGCGCGACGCCACGGATCGCTTTTCGAAATCACGAGAGTCGGGAGCATGTGTAAGTATGCATGGCGTGAAAATGCGTGGATAAGCGTTCTCGCTTTAACACCGTTTCACGCGGAGAGGGTCCCTCTTTCCTTCGTTTAGGTACGCCGGCCAACCGGCTCTCCTTGAACGCGACGATCGCACCGCGGGGGACGTCTCGACCGAACTTTCCTCCTTCTTCCCCGTCATCGCGCGACGCT
The DNA here is from genome assembly GCA_963678675.1 of Xiphydria camelus. NCBI lineage: Eukaryota > Metazoa > Arthropoda > Insecta > Hymenoptera > Xiphydriidae > Xiphydria > Xiphydria camelus. Next base: position 3,733,416 of record OY783196.1, read on the forward strand.
TCGCTCGGTTCTCGGGTGTCGGGGCTGTTTGCGAAATCTGGAAAAGAAAAGGCCGGTGGTGTACGTTTAGAGAAATTGAAACTCGGTCGAATCCCATTGACGCGTTTGCAGTCGGTTTCTACGCGCGTTACTTTTAAATCGTGGTGTGTAGAAATGCAATGCGAACGACTCAATGGAATTCCTGCGATTTCATTTCTACCCACGACTGCGCGCGACCACGTGCCGCACCACGAGATCCGTCGCAGCCTCGCACCTGTGGGACGCGAGCGTGCTGAAGTTCTATTTCTCGATCGTCGCGATTAAAGAGCGATCGACAATATCGCCACGGTCGTTGTCATTAGACACATACCTGTTATATGAGGCTAAACTTATTCGCCAGGAAAAGAACTTGAATTACTATTGTCTCATTATCTATAGGAGTTTTTGGATCATATTTATATAACACTTTTTTGAAGATTACATTCTTACCTACAGAAAAGTTTTAGGTCTATGTAGGCCAAAAGTGCATTGATAATGAGATGATAGCGATTGAAGTTTCTTTCCCGGGGAATAAGTTTAGCCTCGTACTTCAACCACTATTATCTCATTATCCATGAGCTTTTGGTTGATATTTATATAATACTTTTTCGAAGATTACATTCTTATCTGCAATAAAGTCATGTCAATATAGGCGAAAAGTTCATAAATAATGAGATAATACTGATTCGAGTTTCTTTCCTGGTGAATAAGTTTAGCCCAATCACTAGTATCTCATTATCTATGAGCTTTTGGCTCATATTTGTATAACACTTTTTTGAAGATTACATTCTTACCTACAACAAAGTCTCATACCGATGTAGGTCAAACGTTGATGGATAATGAGATAATAGCGATTGAAGTTTCTTTCCTGGTGAGTAAGTTAAGCCTCATATGGTATAACGTACCGTCCAAATCGATCGGCGAGAACCGGACGTGTCCCTGATCCTTGCGCGTGCAGCTCGACTCTTCGCGACATTGACGATCGGCGCACCTACATCCATCCATCGATCGTTCGTACACGTATGCGGGTACCCGCGCGTACTCGCACCTACTTATCGTACCCGTCCACGATCGACCGCCGATCATCGGCGGCACGGGACGCGTTCGCCCGGTGCCTCCCGAAATCCAATGACGCTCGTCTCTGGAATGAAAAGGAGCGAGTTCGCGCGGCTTCCTGCAGTCGGGACGGGCGAGAGACGAAGACAGACAGAGAGAGAAAGGGGGGGATACACCTCCTACCTCCTCCTGGCTCGCTGCGTCGGAGTCGCTGCACAGGGTCGCATTTCTCGTCACCCTTTGCCTTTCTTCGGCGGGGTCCTCCCCCCCTCCCGGTACCGAGTTACCGCGACAAACACATCCAGCCGTCTCGAGGCTGTGTTGTATCCCTGTGGCGGCTCGGACAGCATCCACGAAAGAGGGGACCGGTCGCCGGTGGTGGTGGCAATATAAGGCCCGGTGAGTGGCGCGCCTAGCCAGTCCGTAAGCGGTACCTAGCCCAAGGCCCGCGCCCCTTCGTATCACGTTCCCACACCGCGCGCTCTCCCCGGAAGTGCTCCTTACACCTTAGCGAGTCGACTTCGCAAGTCACCTCGGTCGTGACGGACAGGCGAGAGGGCTCACCGAAAGAGAGTGAGAGAGTGTGCTCGGGGAAAAAAGGCGGCGGAATCCAAACGCGCGGGCGAAACGGCAACCCCGTCCGGCAGGTGAGGATGAAGTCCTCGCTGGTGCTGCTCGTCGCGGCAACCCTTGCCCTCGCCGGTGAGTACTCGACGACGGTTCGCAAGAACGTTCGATGTCGCGACCCCCCCGCCCGAGTCAGGGAGGAGGGTTGCTCGCTGATATCGCCGTCGGGATGACGCGTGTGCCTTGACGTCGGGGTACGCGTAGGGAAAATTCGTGACCGAGCGAAGACGCCGCGAGTAATTTCGCGTAGCTCGCGCGCGAAACGGGGACACTCGCGATTCGTCGCGCGCGAGAACCGGTACAAAGCGCAACCAGATGTACGCGCGATGTACCAACACCGCGACCGCGCGCGCGCGCGGCCCGAAAGGGAGAGCAGACACGCGCGGAGCGGCCGGAGGATTCGATTGGCCGCCCACTCGGCGCGTTTCGTCCTCGCGAGTCCCGTCGGGGCAAGAGGCGCGGGGGCGAAATTCGAGAAAACGAATAATCCGACGATTACCGTCAGCTGTGGGGCGACAGTTGCATAAGATATCGGAACGTGAAAGCCTCGCCGGGCCTCGTCTGGTTGGCTGTCCCGGATGGGTGACGTCACTGCTGGTGCCGCGGGCACCCGAAGACGGTGGGGACAACTTTCCCCGTCCACGACGTCGGAAGGTGCGGGAAATAAAAAAGAAAAATTATGAATGTTATCCACACGAGCGCACGCGCGCGCGCGCGCCCGCTAGGCTTACCCGTTCGACCGGAAAGATCGAAGCGTTCGGATCTGCTCGCGCGTATCCCGGTAGCGCTGCGTCCACTTCGCAGCCCTGCGCGCGCGCGCGAATCACCCCAAGCGGGGGAGACCGAATTCGCGAGATCGTCAGGGTTTTTTTTTCGCTTGTGCGATTGCAGAGTGCGCGACGCGAGTCAAGCGTCAGGACGACGCGAAGAAGGAGGAGAGCTTCGAGAGCGAGATTTGCAAGGACAAAGACGCGGGCGAGTGGTTTCGTCTGGTAGTGGGGGAGGGTGACAACTGTCGCGATGTCATCCAGTGCACGAGCTCCGGGCTGCAGGCCATCAGGTGTCCGGCCGGTCTGTACTTCGACATCGAGAAGCAGACCTGCGACTGGAAGGACGCGGTCGACAACTGCAAGCTGAAGAACAAGGAGAGAAAGGCCAAGCCGCTCCTCCACACCGACGAGCCCGTCTGCCAGGACGGCCTGCTCGCTTGCGGTGACGGCAACTGCATCGAGCGGGGCCTCTTCTGCAACGGAGAGAAAGACTGCTCGGACGGTTCCGACGAGAACACCTGCGGTGAGTAGCGAAATTGTGGTCGCGCTCGACGACGAAGTCGCCCTTTCGCGGTAACCGTTCGCAATGTTCTTCTTCGACTGGATGCCGGCCTCGTGTCGCTTATCGTCGATGCGCGTTGCGCAGCGCGGCCTTTCGCCTTTCTTTCTCGTCCATCCGTTCGCTCCTCGATCGCGGGAACTTTCTCTAGCCGCGAAGTGCACCAGCGAAGTGTAACGCGTCGCGTTATTATCGCCTTTGCCAATTGCCGCCGGGCTCCGCTACGGAGACGGGCTGATACGCTTTACACTTCGCGGTAAGAGGCTTTCGCGGTGGCCTTTCATAGGCGCGGCGCCGCGAACTCGCGAAATCCACTTGCTCGCGTAGTACGAAGCGAGAAGGATCGAGGATTCGGATGACGAGGTCACGTCACGCTACCCTCGCAGAGAAATGTGGCGCCCGGTGACGGAAATGAGACGGAGGCATAGAATCTTCCTCTCCTTCCAGACATGGACAACGACCCCAACAGGGCGCCGCCCTGCGACCCCGCGGTCTGCGTCCTTCCCGACTGCTTCTGCTCCGAGGACGGCACCACGGTTCCCGGTGACCTGCCGACCAAGGACGTGCCCCAGATGATCACCATCACCTTCGACGACGCCATCAACAACAACAACATCGGCCTCTACAAGGAGATCTTCAACCCCAAGCGAAAGAATCCCAACGGCTGCAACATCAAGGCCACCTTCTTCGTCTCCCACAAGTACACCAATTACTCGGCCATGCAGGAGATGCACCGCAAGGGCCACGAGATCGCGGTTCACTCGATTTCGTGAGTATTTCCTTCGTCTCGCCGCGGACCGCGTCGAGTTATCCGTGAAAAGGGGCCTTGTTTCATAACTCTGCACCCTCACCGCTTGCAGTCACAACGACGACGAGCGCTTCTGGTCGGACGCTACGGTCGACGACTGGGCGAAGGAGATGGCGGGCATGAGGATCATCGCCGAGAAGTACGCCAACCTGACCGACAACAGCGTAGTCGGCGTGCGATCGCCCTACCTCCGCGTGGGCGGCAACAACCAGTTTACCATGATGGAGGAGCAGGCCTTCCTCTACGACTCCACCATCACCGCCGCGCTCAGCAATCCCCCTCTGTGGCCCTATACCATGTACTTCAGGATGCCCCATCGCTGCCACGGAAACCTCCAACACTGTCCCACCAGGTGAGCTCGACGGATCCTCTCGGCGATGCACCTGTTCTCCAAAAAGAAAAACTCGAAACCCTTTCGAATGCATACCTCGCTTTTCCCTCTTCAGGTCCCACGCCGTCTGGGAGATGGTGATGAACGAGCTGGACAGGAGGGAGGATCCGCAGAACGACGAGTACCTCCCCGGATGCGCCATGGTCGACTCCTGCAGCAACATCCTCACCGGCGACCAGTTCTACAACTTCCTCAACCACAACTTCGACAGGCACTACGAGCAGAACCGGGCGCCGCTCGGCCTCTACTTCCACGCCGCCTGGCTGAAGAACAATCCCGAGTTCCTGGACGCGTTCCTCTTCTGGATCGACGAGGTGCTCGCGAATCACAACGACGTCTACTTCGTCACGATGACCCAGGTCATCCAGTGGATCCAGAATCCGCGCACGATCAGCGAGTCGAAGAACTTTGAGCCGTGGAGGGAGAAGTGCGCCGTGGAGGGACCGCCGGCCTGCTGGGTGCCCCACACCTGCAAGCTCACCTCGAAGGAGGTTCCCGGGGAGACGATCAATCTGCAGACCTGCGTCCGTTGCCCCAACAATTACCCCTGGATCAACGATCCCACCGGAGACGGCTTCTTCTGAGTTCCCTCGCTCCTCGTCCGAGTCGCTCTTCCTCTTTTCAACGCGACGGTGACGACGACGACAACGACGACAATGACGACGACGACGACGACGACAAATCGACAACCGAGAAGGCAGAATCGTACCGTAAGGTGAAAACGCGATGAAAGACATGAAAAAAGAAAAAAAATAGAAAACGACATTTCTCCATCGCATTTTCATCTCGCCGATGCAATTTTGTCGTCGGGAAGACTACACTCTATCTCCGCGAGGCGCAGGGGCTCCTCTCTCGACGGTCGTTCGAGGCCCCGATTCGGATTCGCGCGGGCCTCGCTTCCGAGGCCCGAGCCTCGCGACGCGGGCAACGGGACACGCGTGTCGCGCGGTGTTCGCGTGAGACGCGAACTTCCCCGGCGACTGCGACAAATTTCCATCGTCGTTCCTTCCTCTGTACGACGCGTAGGTAGGTACATATGTACATCTCCACGTTCCATCCGACGGACGCGTAGAACTTGCTCGCGTGCGCACGCGCGTGCGTCGGTTGGAGCGTAGGTACGCGTCGTCGGTAAAGACTTTCAAATGTAGTCGATCGAAAGTGCTCGAGACTCCCCAATGCTCCGCGCCCCGTAGAGGTCGCGCGCGCTAGTGAAAACCGTCGAAACTGTTCAGACGATCGTGTAGAGCTGCATTGGCGCGAGGTCGTATTTCGCGTCTCACGTTGGCGCCGCGTGTTACCCGCGCGTTGCCCACGTCATACTCCGCGGCGAGTTTTGTATCGTCGCGTATCGCGTGCGTGTGTGTGTGTGCGCGCGCGCGCGCGCTCGCTGCTCTCCACGTACGTACGAGTTACGTGTCTCGCACACGCGCGACGAAGGCGAGCGAGCGAGAGCATTGAGCGCCGGGGACTCGATCGCTTTCGACCGACTATATTTGAAAGTAAGGCGACGTATACCTACGCTCTATCCGACGAACGCACACGCGCACGCTCTCTTTCCCCAATACGCGCGCGCGTGCATACGTGTTCGTCCGTCGGACGGAGCGTATAGTAGGTACGCGTCGTCGCCTTACTTTCAAATATAGCCGGTCGAAAGTGATCGAGTCGGTTCCCCGATGCTCGCTCGCCTGCCTTGCGCGCGCGAATCACGTACCGCGTAACTCGCGCGTACGTACCTACGTGGAAAGTAACGCGCGGCGACACTCGCGCGAGCATCGCGATACGGTCGCGACAACACGTCGACGCGGAACTCCCCACGCGAGATGAGCGCGGACTTTGCGCGGCGGAGAAGTTCGCGAGTGAGACTCGATATGTAATATAGGCACGCCCCCTCCCCTCCCCCCTCTTTCCCCTTTCCCGCACGAGACACGAAAAACATGTAGCATATTTGTATACATAACTCCCCGAATTCTCGTCCCATCTCCTTCCCTCCCGGCCCCCGAGCAACCGCCAAAACTCCCCTCCCCCCCCCCGGAACGCCCTTTTTTTTAAGGGTCGACCGACCAAACTATATATATATATATATATATTATATATAAATATATATATTAAATAAGTGATACTGTTCTCAAAAAAATCTTTAATAAAATACCTTTAAAAAATTAGTCGGCCCACTGTCTCGGTGTACTTTTTCCACACCCCCTCTCCGCGCCGCGCAGCGCTACAGCGTTTCCAGAGAAGTGGATGGTTCTCGGCTTTGGTCGGACGTCGACTCGCCGCTGCGTTCGGAAGCTACGAACAAAGTGTGCCGCGCATTAATTCGGTCTTTTCACTAATTTCTTTTATTGCGCAGATTCGAAATATTGAAATAAAATTATCTACCCCGTATTTTTTCATTTTCCATTTTCAGCGTTATTTGAGCCGGTGTGAACGATATTTCAAAATGCAACTTGTGTGAGACTATCTCTCTCGCACTCGTTACTTGGCATAAATGCGTCTCTCTAACTTTTCGATGACGTCACAACCATTGGTCTATTCAGCCTATATAAGCTCTTATTTTAAACCTAAAGTTGGTGAAATGTTCACTAACGGAACATTTTCGGCTCAACATATATCAATACAAAACGAAAAACCGACCTACTATAAGCCTAAACGAGTAGGTCTAACATTTCTACTCGGGTATTTCGATCAGAATAACTAAACGCATTTAACTAGATGCGTTTCATCATTGTAATCCAATCGTTTCTCTCGGTGTATGCTTTCGTACTCAAGTGCGGGTGTATCGCCGCGCTGATATCGCGGAGCTATTCTTTCAGCGATCGGAGTCCTGCGAAACTAGAGCAGGATACGCAAGTTCTAGGCATAAACTTGACCGTCTCGAAGGAGCCTTCGCGTCGAATGTGGGGTGTCCGCGAAGCCACACGGAAAGAAAGAAATATGGTTCTAACACAACTATTTTGGACTCAACTGCTCAAGTTTGATAATTATCACCAGTTTTTATAGTTGTCGTAACTATTTTTAGTTGCCGGGACAAAAGAAAAACTGATGCCGATTACAAAACTAGAACAGTCGAGTCGAAAATAGTTGTAAAAACTACTTTTTTTTCTCAGTGCAATTAGCTGAGCAAGAAATCCACGTTTGATACTCATGATTCCAACTCGCGGTTTAGGCCTATAGCGCGAAATGCGGAATTATTTCCGAGGAAGAAGGAATCCTAGAATTTCGACGATGCGAAGAGCGGAAGCCTTCTTAATTCGCCGGCTGCCATGTCTCGGGGGAACCCCCCGCAAGGTTCCCCGGCGCCCCCAAGGTACGCGCCACCCTCTCCTCTCGGACGACACGAATTAAGATCAAGGCCGCGCGCGCCCTGGACGGGAGAGGGAGAAGGCGGGGAAATAATTTTTAATCGACTCTAATTACGAAACGAGATTTTTCGCCGGGTAAATGGATCGCGAGCGCCTGGCCGACCAACGACGACGACGGGTGAGGGGCGGCGCGCGAGAAAACGCTTGCATTCTTTCGGACGGGTCGACCGGGAGGCCGAGTCTCCGCGACAAGCCCACACGTAACGAGCCGAAGACTTTCTTATTCGACGGCAGACATCATATTATTTCTGCTTGACATTTTGTGCGGACGCACGCGAGAGAGGATCGTGGTAACGCGCGCTTCGACCGCGCACGGAGAAAAAGGATTAGTAAATAATCATGGGAAAAGCCATAAATTGTACGGTTATCCCGGTAACAGGACTCCTGAAGGTAAAACGCTGAAGTTTTTAATAGACTGCAGCGTACTTGTTACTTGTTAAAATTTACCGCACAGAAAAGGAGCATTGGTTGGATCTACTGAAAATTACTTGCGGGGTGTCTACGGAGAGACGGACGCGAGGAGAGATAAATATACGCCGGGAGAGGACGCGCGACGGGTCCTCCTACTCGTCAAATGCCAACCGGCCACGGCGCGGCGCTACAGCACGATTGCCATTCCGTTCCGTTTGGAATTCCGACGATTTCGCGCCTCGTTACGCCGTGCACCGCGCATCCGCGTCGGAGAGGGCGTTTCCGAGCGCGGGAAAGCGACGGGCGACGGAAGGGTGGTGGTCCCTATAGGGACCTGTGGACGAGGCTTCGAAATTTTGAAAGCGCGGCCGGCGACGATTTCGCAAATCCTCCCTCCCGGCGAGCGACGTAACACAGTGGGGCGAAACGGAATTTTAATGTTCAAAAGACGCTAGTCTTTATTTCTCATCCGATTTCACTGATTGTTTTTTTTTGAATAATCAGCAGTATTTGGAACAGTCGTAAGAGCCGATTTTTTATTTTATTGCTCCTATTCACTACACATAATGCAACAGGCTGTACGTGAAAAAATATCGTAGATTCTCATAGAAGACTTGGAAAAATACCGTAAAATCACCATGCAAAATTGATTTTGACACAGCAATAGCAGACACCCACTAATACAAATTTGAGAAGGATGAATAAAAATGTATTAGATTCTATGTGTATCTCTAAAAATAAATAAAACCTTATAACGTTCTATTAATAATTACGAATAAAACGGCAAGTACAGGTCTTTATTTTTTTAATGAGATTTTATTTGTTTTTGCGAATACATATGAAATTCGGTAAATCCCTATTTATCATCTCAAATACGCATAGAATCCAATGAATTCGTATTCGTCCTTTTCAAACTTTTCCAGTGGATATCTGGAATTGCTGTGTCAAAGGCACATCAGATTTCCATACAAATTGTCTGTGGAATCTTTTCATTAGGGCTCCTACGTTCAATCTGTTAAAATCTCCATTCAAGGAGACCACTTCCCATCCAATCCACTTGACGTTTTTAACTCGATACATAATTTATCGGTCTTGCAAAATCCTTAAACAGCTCATTCCAAAAAAGAATGAAAAACGAAAGAAACTTCTTTGAATCCTGAGTGCGTATCCTTTAATATCATTAAACTGGATCTGGAAGTTTGAATTTAGTTATCCTAACAACGGATTTATAATTAATGACAAGAACCATTGCATACCATATTTGACAGAAAAAGATTGAATATCTAATTATTACGACATATCGGATCTGCAGTGAATGAAAGCAATAAAATAAAAAATCGGCTCTCTTACGTTTGTTCCAAATTTAACGCCGACTATTGGAAATAAAAAATTACTGAAATCAGATAAGAAATGAAAGCCGTAGCGACTTTTGAACACTAAAAGTGCGTTTCGCCTCACTGTGCGACGGCCTTCGCGATTTCGCGTCTTCGCGCAAGATGGAAAGGAACACGAGGGGCGCCTACGAATTCTTCGGAGACAATGGGCGCTGCGGATTTCGTAACACCCGCGGAGGTATCTCGGTCGCGCGAGGTCGGGTCGCGTAGGTAATAATACGTGGCTGCGTGCCTCCTTTTTCTGGAAGACCGCGCGTGTGCGGGAGAGACACGGCGAGATCTCACAATCGATCTCCGCCTGCGGTCCGTCGTCATACGTCTCTCGATGGAGAGAGAGAGAGTGTGTCCCGACGATAATGCGGCGGAATTTTCGAAACCCCGCGTAATTATTTGCGAAACGAAATACTTTCTTACCGATTCGCTCGGCATTACTTTCTCGATAATATTTGCCAACTTTTCCCGCTGAATTTTCACGCGTCGGAATACGCGCAACGTTTTCGAAAAGGAAATTTAAATCCGGAAATCGCGTCTCGCGACTGCCGCGCGCGTGCATCGGAGAGGGAAAGCAATCGCGTCGATAAGATCGCACGACGCCGCGCATCCCTCTCCACCGACGGCGCCCGCGCGTCGTTATTACCAAAGGGTTTTCCGGATACCGATGTCCAAGCGATAAGTGTGCCCCGCGTATAATATCCGTGCGTCGATGGGCCGCGCGATAAAGAGTGCACATGTGCGATAAATACCCGCGCGCGCCTCCGCATCGCGATAAATAGTTCGTCCGCGAGCCTATACGGTCTCGCTACACCTTAAAATCTCCTGCAAGCGAAAGTAGAGAAAGCTGCGTATCTCGGCATCTCGCGGACGGCAAGGCCATCCGTATACCGACCAACGATCGAGAGTACGACGAGGCCCGGCGATGAAGGCCTTCCTTCCTTCCTTCCTTCCTTCCTGCGAGCAGGGAAATCCTGCGACAGTGGAGCGAGATGCTCTCATCTGCAGGGCGCGATACTCGGCAGTGGTAAATAGGTCTCGCGGTTGCCATCCATTAGGCGCGGCTGAAGTCGGGATAATTATCCATCAAAATGATCATTTTAGAACTCGCAGTCGACCGATAGTTCTAGTGTCAAAGCCTTGGGAGGTCTCTGTGCCGCCTGGGAGGTCGTAATATCGCATACAGGAATTGGAGACGCGCGCCCTTGGCGACACCAAAATCAGCCCGCCGGATATCGAATCTATAATGAAACGGATCGATTAGAATACAATTAGGTATAACTACAGTGCGGGTATATCTGCATATCGTGGGGCGTACTGGGAATTTCGGTCGTGAGATAAAGACACGCGCGTGGCCGTGTACCTGATTCGACGTTTCGCATCCCGTCACCGCTTCGAGGTTTCGCATCGATCGTAAGGATACAGGTATGTAGATGGATGGAAGAGTAGGTAGGATAAAAGTGTCCTACGATTCGACGATCACGCCGTATAATTTATCGAAGTCGAGCTCCACGAAATGAATTTTGTGTACCGAAGCGGCCCCCGCAAATTACGGTGGTCGCAGAAATTCGATTTAATTTTTTTCGCGGCTCTAAATCGCTCCCAGTCGACAAAGAAGACTCGCTCCGTTAGCGAAGTGAAGTGGAAGCGGTGAAATTGATCCCTACTAGGTCAGTGGGTGACGGAAGGCGAGCGACTCTATCCGTCGTCGCCTCTTTTCTATATCGAACGCGACGTATAACTCGCGTTTCGGAGACAGGAATTCACTGTTCCGCTTTCCGCCGAGACTCGCGTTGTATGTTTATATCAGCGTGAGCTTGATTGAAATTGTTTATTTCTACGCGTGTATGAGTCGATGGGATGAGGGGGTTGATGGAGAAAAAGGATTAATAAAAAATTATGGGAAAGTCTATGAATCCGTACAATTATCCCAGTAACAGGGCTCCTCGAGATGAAACATTGAACTTTTTAATAGACAGCGTACTTTTTACAGTTCGTTGCAGTATAAACGTCAGTTTATACGGTAAAATTTACCAATCTCCCGTTAATATGCGTCGGATGTTTACGGGTTTATACTGCAACCCCAATTGTAAAAAGTACACTGTGTCTATTAAGCGGGCCTAGGCCACTACTAGTGTCCCCTTCTAGGCAAATATGGAACTTAATTATTCCCAGAGAGAAGAGCAACTACAATTTGTTTCACTACTTTCTCCGTAAATTGAACGAAAATCATAAAGTGAAGACACTTTTCATATATAAATAGACCGAAATTATTTCCTGAAATCATGACTACCATGCAAGGGTTACGAAATCGGAAAGTAATAAAATTACTGTTAGCAGACAATCCGATACACAACGGCAATCATGTTGTTATAACAATATTTTTATTAATTTGAGTCGTAGCCCAAACTGATTCTATTTCAGGAAGTGTAGTATGGCACGTAGATTTCGAAAAAAATTATTTCACTTCGCGAAAATTAGTACCTAATTGCGGAGAATCCGGTGAAACCAAATTTCCACACATGGTGATAATTTTCCGCAAACAACATTAATTAAAACATGTGAAACTGTATGGGAAAGCTGGTTCCAAAGAGCTAAACATCAGAATTTCCCGCTGAATCCTAAACCCGCTTAAAAAATTCAATATTTCACCTCGAAGAGTCCTCTCACTGGGACACACTGTAAAAATTACCGATCCTTTTTCTCCGTGCTGGCGGATACGACGATAAACCGGACGGGAAGAATGCAATTTCTCTCGGAGTCGAATGAGCCGCGATGCGAAATCGTATCGCCCGGACGAGTCGATAACAAATCCGGGTGAGACGTACCGCGCGCGCGGGTTGAACGGAATTTGAGATTCCGATCGTCGCGCGAGCCCGTTTGCCTTTGCGCGTCTAGCGTGCTTCTCGAGGATTAGAGGGACGAAAGAGACCGTTGAATGGGATGGATTAGATGAGTCTGAGGAAGAAAAAAAATATCCTTCGAGCCGGATTTGAACCAGCGACCTATGGATGTCTCTCTGAATCTGTGCCACCACTACAGTCCACCGCTCTACCAACTGAGCTATCGAAGGTACGTTTTTAACGTGACGCGATACACGTGATACGCGACATCACAAGCTCGAACAAGTATATCGCACTGTTTCACGCTAGTTTGATAGTCCAAGTACGCTCTTTTAAATCGAGTACGGTACGTTCAATCCGTACGTACTATTGGAATTTGGTAGTTACCCATAATCCACACGTATCCATAAAGAGAGGGGCCAATGTGGAACAGAAGAAGATAATAGTACGTGTTCAAGAGATTCTATCGATAATAGAATTAACAGAAGGATTTTTATTAAGTTTGATAAATCGGTAGATATGTGTTTATCTTTCGGTAAAATTTTAGTAACGATTCGTTACTTTGTATAAGTATAAAATAAATGTGTAGGTGAGGAATCATCACAAAAATTTAACTGAAGGATTCCAGCGGTTATATTTACACAGAGAAAAAGAATTAGATGGATCTACTGAAAATTACTTGCAGGGTTATAATTAATTATTTATTTACATCAATGAAATCTTTTAACGCATCTTCCTTACAATCGTATGGAATAATTGAGAAGAAGAAATATCAAATTAATATGAAAACAGATGAAATTGATGTAAATAAATAATTAATTGCGGAGTCGCAAATAATTATTAGTAAATCCGACTAATTTTTCTCTATATATGTATCGATTCAGAAATAAAAGATTAATGCGCCGCTCTTCATAAGATTCCATGTTTAATAGGCATTAATTTATTTATTTCATGTCTTATATAATTTAATCATCACAAAAATTTAACTAAAGGGTTATGATATTTATATTTATCGCTATTTATTTATAACTTACAGAATCTGATAAAAACCGTTTTGCTGATTCCATTAACGATAAAAGCTCTTTAAGTAGAAATCGTCGAAATATCTCTGCAAGCGAATAAAGGCAGATGAGAAAGCTAAGATTTTCTCTAACAGTTTTGTACAAAAAATTGCCATTGCGAGTCCCTCAAAATAGAAATGCACGCACGCGACGGAATCGCGAGATCCAACCACGCCACGCGACCCTGATCGACTTTCTTCGGATTATTCCGTGCGATCGTTGCATATTTTTTGTTCGTCAGAATTTAAATTCTGTAGCATAAACGGTAAACGTAACGCCGCTACGCAGAGTTTAACACGTAAATCGAACACGACGTACGTAGGTTTACATAATTAAATATCTCAACATACAAAGCCTCTTTATTCATCCACGATCGCACTTCGATCGAGGCACCGTTCGAGATCAAGGACGCCTCCGCTCCCATTGACGGATTCCGCGTCTCTTCCGCGTTGGCGAGCGTTTTCCCGAGTTTCCCAATTGGATCCGCCACGCGTCGCGATCGATCGTCGATCGCGCTTTCTCGGTAAATCGCGCTGAATCAACCTCCTTCGCGAAGACGGTGAATTGCGGGAAAGAAAGACCTTCGAATGCTCCGGTTCGTCGAGGGAGGCGCGGGGGAGGGTGAGGCTCCTTCGAGGCGACACGTCACGAAGAAAGGGTGCTCAACCTCAGCCACACACGCACGGCGCGACGTTCGATTCGCCCCGCTCGCTCCCTAGAAACGCGAATGTCTCCGGCGTTTCGCGCCGTGCGCCCAACGCGATCGCGCGGTAGGAGAGATCGAACGCGAGCGAGGCACGAGCCACGAGAGCCGTGGCGCGCGATTACCGCGCCACGCCGTTCCAAGAGCTACCCGTGTTACACGGGGCCGTTCCGCCTGACCGGGCAAAATCTCGTTCTCACTCCAATTCCTTCGAGCGGCGCGCCGGATAGTGTGCGAAATTACGTATGAAGTAACAACGACTTATCGCGGCGCCGATTTCAGGAAGACGAACTCACCATGGGGTTTAAATAAAAAAAAATATTCATATTTTTAAATTCAATATGCAATCTGTACCTATACATATTCGATGTCGCGCGAAAGAGAAAATATCCGAAAAAACAATTGTTCGTCGAGTTATAAATGCGTTTCTCTCTGCGACATCGTGACGTCCTCGAAACGACAAAGAGACGCACTTATGCTAATTAGCGAGTGCGAGAAAGATAGACGCACTCTGCACGACGACGTAGCTGCATTTGAAAATGTCATTTTGCAACTCTGATAAGGCGGAAAATAAAAAATAAAAATACACGGGGTAAGTAATTTTGCCCGCATTTTTGGAATCTGCGATAAAAAAGAATTGCTTGAAACCCGAATTGCAGCTCCTCGCTCGTGGCAATTCCACGTCTCTCGCGATGCGACCGGCGTCGAGGCTCCTCTCGCATTGGACGGAAGCGCACACATCCTTCCATTACACATTCGTGCGAGTAGTGTGCACGTGCGAGTGGATATCGGCGCGAAAGCACCCCGGGCAAGGCCATCCGCGGGAACGTACGTTTCCTCGTTCCTAGACTTTTCATTTCCTGGTTATTCCGCGTCCTCTCAAAAGTCATCCACTCTCTTTCTCCCCACTCCACGTGGCGCAGCGTTCGCGCGCGCGGAGGATCGTTCGCTTCCGACGCCGGGGTCCTGCGCGCGACCAGGTGTGGAAGTGTGCACGTATGCGCAAAGTACCTCCGAGTTGCCTTTGTGGCGTGCGGAGGAGGAGATCCGTGCACGGGCTGCGGTGGTGTGGCTCGAATCGTCCTTCTGCAGCGTGCATAGATATATATATGGTGCATGTCGAGGGGAGAGTTGAGAGTACATAACTGCGGTCGCCCGAGGATACGTATTCGCCTTTCTGTATAAATATCGCTTTGAGCGCGCGATATTTTTACGAGCGAGACCAAGTTTCCGTTGATCGTCAGCCGGGACCTGTGAATGCATTGAAATGGGAATTTAACGAGCTCAGTTTTAAAGGATCATCGAAATTTCCGTTGAATTAATTAAAATGAGGATTTGGTATTTGCGTGACAGAAATAATTATTTTTCAATGTAATTTGCAATCTGTATACCTATTCAATATCAGGTGAAGATGGAAATGTCTGAAAAAATAATTATTCGTACAACTATAAATGCATTTCTCTCTGTAAGATTGTGACGTCATCAAAACGCCAGAAAGCAGCACTTTTGCAAACCAACGAGTGCGAGAAAGATGGTCTTGCAAGAAATTTTTTAATTTCGTTTCCCAGCTTAAAAATAGGGGTGAAAGTGAAAAGTGAAAAAATACGGGGCAAATAATTTTATCCAAATGTGTGTCGAATTTGCAATAAACAACATTCATGAGAAAACCGAATTTCACGAGTTCAATTGTAAAGAATCATCGAAATATCCGTTTCAAGTAAGATTTCTCATTTGTTTTACATCTTCCACATCCAAGGGCTCGCAAAAATAATGCATCCGTCTTCCGATATCTATTTATATAATTGGGCCCGTCCGACCTTTCTTCACGACGCATGGTTGAAAGAGCTGGACGAAAGGTGCCGAGTACGTAAATGTATCCAAGTGCATTCCGGCGTAGAACGGAAGGCAGCCACGAGACCCATCAACGTACCACGGAGCACAAAGCACCTTGCATACTCCCCGCGAAGCGGCGGCGCCTCTCCGTCCACATTGCTGGAACATTCTTCTATGCCATTCCATTCTCGCAGACTCCCGGAGCCGCCAACGGATGCGATCCTTGAAGATGCAATTTTTACTTTCGCGCCCTCGCGCCAACCGATCTGTACACCCGTACGCGCGCTTTTACGCCAGCGTCACGTACTTAGTACCCGACCCGGTGCGCGGTTATAATGGCTCGCGCGATCTCGGGTCTCTAGTTTCAGTCGACGGCCGATCGGTCGTCCAATGGGATCGCGTCTAATGTTTTCAACGGGTCGAATGTCAGCCGAAGAGTCTCCGTCGTACGATCGCGCTCCTCCTTAATGCTAAGCCACATTATTTCGCGCGACGCGAGGACGATCGTACTCGCTCTTGCAAAATCGATTGCGACACGCCGGTAATCTCGCGTCGTTGTGCTTGTAGCGATTGATAATCGTTACTCTCTCTGGTGGCCTTTGGCCGAATCCGCCGGACGCGACGTAATATGTGCCAGCACGGAAAAAACTAATTTTGTCTTAGCAACAACATCGAAAATCAATTATTATAACAGCATTTTTTGTCACGGTAACAAAAACAGTTTGATATTGGGATGAAAATGTTTGACAGGTTTCCTTGGTTACAATGTGAAAATCCTTACTTTTCTTTCTTTTTTTTTTTCGTTATCATAACGAATCGATTTGTTATGATAAGAAATTTACCTGCTATTATTTTAACTCGCATACATATATGTTACGGCAACTTAAACAATGTTACACTAACAAATTACAATGTATTAAAAAAGCGTCCACATTGGTCACAATTGCCTCGTTATCTCGTGAACTTTTTATAGAAGTCGACTACATACTTTTTTCCCATTGGATGATTCATCCGACCGCAGCTCCGCCCACTTTTGGAACGAATGCCGATACACCCTGTACAAGCGGAGAGGTATCGAGTGTCGTTTTGAAATTGTATCCCCTTGACAAATCAGTTTTATCTCCCCGTTAGACGTACGTATCGCCGTCCCACTTTTTCCGCTTCTCCGCCCGCGCCGTTGAGATCGCTCCGAAACTTGGCCGAAAGTCGACGACCCGGCGAACTGTTGCTGTTACCAGGAAACAAAGTGGAGCAGGAAGCCCCGCCCCGCGGTTCGTTCGACCAACTCTTTCGTCTCGATCGAAACCGAAGCAGCCGTCGACGACGACTATCGCTATCGACGCGACCGCATCCGTACTCGACCGATTGATCGCGACTCGCGAGCATAATTTATAGGCGTTCTACACTCTTTATTATGCTTCCCCGTGTTTACGACCTACTGGCGAACCTCATTTATCGGTACCACGGCGAACCAAACCTTCGTTAATTTTATCGATCGCCGAACGAAGTGACTTTAAGGTAGTTCTATCACGCAGGACCGTATTTAGTAGATGTAGAAGAAGGGCCTGATTAAAAGTTAGTTAAACAAAAATATGTTTCTCATTCATAACTGATCAACTTAAAAAAATAATATTTTTAACATCATTCTTTCGTTCTTCGAAATACAAATTTAAATTACGTCTTCTCGTCCAATTGGTCGGTAAGGCCCTTTTATTCTGTAACATAAAATTTTTAAACGATTTCAAAAAATATATTAAATAGCTTCTGTCATAAATCTCTACGGTATATAAGCCATGAAAAAATATGAAAATAAAAATCCTTCTTTCCTATGCCCGCGTATTTGTCTTTGCCTAAGAGCTCATCTTCAATTTAATTTGTTTCACGAAAATCGTCAGTAATTTGTCTACCAATTTTTTTAACAAATCAATACTAGTTTGGTAAACATTATATAAAACAAATGAAATGTTCCTGCAATCTCTCGTTTCGTGACAGAACTACCTGCCATTCGATGGATTCCAATAAAACGTTCAATCGGAAGACAATGAAACGGTTTTCCCGAATTACAATCGATCCACGCGCGTCCTGAGAAGAGAGAGAAAATGAGTTCATCGCGTAGTGTCACCAGTTCCGGACATCGTTCCAGCGATTAACTGGCCGCGTGACGAACGATCCCCGCAATCCGCGCGACCACACCCCAGAAGTACGAGCGACCGCGTCGAAGGTGCGAGACGCCCACGTGACATTCTTCAGGATTTTTCCGAGTAATCGGCGAGAGCTCTTACCGCCGAGTCGAAGGGGGATGTAGAAATACCGGTGGCCGTCTCGCGGAGGAAACAAAGTCCGCCCCGCCTTCCGCGTCGACGTCCTTCGAGCGCAAGGACGACCCTCTGTACTTCCTGGCTCGTTTCAGGGAAACTGTCTCCGACGCGTGTGACGAGAAGGCGTCGATTTCGATCGTTCGCCGATAGAGTCGGTCGACGCTTCACCTTGTCGATCGATCGTACGACGAACCGAGTAGACGGAGTGGATACGGCCCGTGACGCGTCGGCCGGTAGTAAACATATGACGAACCGTAGCTACTGCCTGCTACCTGTTTACTTCTGGCTGCTAGATTCAGTGGTCGTGCGCGGTTGGAAATTTTATGTTGGAATCGGTCAAACGATTTTTCTACGTTAATATGATTTAATTCTTCGTGTTAATCCAATATATTTTACGTCAAAATTAACGTAAAGTATATTAATCCGCTAGGGGCTATCCTTATATGGTATATAGTCCCCTTAAATAGCAGTAAATCCGTAAAGACAAGGGCCTACTGTACTCGGGTGCTCAGGCATATACAGGGTGGCCCCCAGTAGGTTATCCAGATAGACACTTGGCAGCATATTGTCCGCATTATGACGACACTGAAGACTGAGAAATGACAGCAATGCGTCCGCGTGTACTATACATTTTCCCAGAAATTAAAGTTAGCGTGGAATATCTTGAAAATTACACCGATATCCGTAAAATTGTAGCCAAATTACACATCATTACCACGCAACTGAATATCGAAAGTATGCTGTTCATTTTATTTCAGTTTATATATTTTCTACAATTTAACAACACACAAAGTCGTATCATAAATTCCCGCATTTTATACTCTCGCAGTGATATCTTGATGCGGAAATAAAGTTTCTAAATACTACTTTTAACATTTCTGTCTATCTGGATAAGTCGATACAAAGAATCAGTTGATTTTAATACATTATACAAAAATGGGTGGACCGATTGCAACAAAAAAATGCAATTGTGTAGATAAAAAGTGTCGTATATCGCAAGATTATGAGCCATTAATTATTCAGAGTGGTACGTTCTTTGTTTCGAAGCAAATGTCTTTCGAGATTGCCTTCCGTTAGGCGCAGCTCGGGTAAATAAAGCTGCGCCCGCGGAAGGCAACCGCATAATTCATTTCCTGCTAAATATAAAGTGTATCATCTTGTATTACGATCTTTCGACAGACCCACACGTCCTAAAAAACCTCGAAAATCCTCAAACGATCCAAAAGTTGTTCCAAGAGAAACGCGCCACCCGGAAGATCGCTTCGACAGAGACCGGATCTCCCGAATATTCTCTCGCACGCGCCCCGTCCCATTTGACATCGCAACAGCTACTCGTGAGAGACGCGCGGAATAATGAACGCTCAGGCAAACCGCGACTCGATGGGATAGGTTATGGCGCGTCTCGGGCGCAAGTCCCGTTGAGCACCTCTCGCGCGTCCTCGGCATTTCTGCTCCGCCGTGTACTGTGCCGGACGAGCGGGAAGAGTGGCGGCGGGGGTGGTACGACGCGTTTAAACGTCTCTCGTAAAGGTTACCACAGCTCAGGCGCATGTAACCGTGCGGTACGGAGACGCGTATGAAAATTTCGTACGGTAATCGAGGTGTAGGAGAGCTCACCTATCAAGCCACTTGATGCAATTCTGTATTTGCATAAAAAAATACTCATATTTTTAAATCAACTTTGTAGTACGTACCCCATATGACGCTAAACTTACTCGCCAGAAAAGAAGCTCTAATCGCTATATATTATCTCATTATCTATAAACTTTTGGTCTACATCGATATGAGACTTTGTCGTAGATAAAAATATAATCTTCAAAAAAGTGTTATACAAACATTAGCCAAAAGCTTATAGATAATGAGATAATAGTGATTCAAATTTCTTCCCTGGTGAATAAGTTTAGCCTAATGTGGTATACGTATTCGATATGACGCGAAAAGAAAAGTCTGAAAAAATAATTATTCACAAAATTGTGACGTCATCCAAAAGACAGAGAGGCGCACCTATACCGAATAACGAATGCGAGAGAGATAGTCTTACAAGACGACGACGTAGCTACAGTTTTAAACATCGTTTCCCAACTTTGATGAGACGAAAAATGAAAAATGAAAAAATGCCGGGTGAATAATTGTGTCCAAATTTTTCGAATCTGCAATAAAAGAAATTAGCGAGAAAACGGAATCGTCATCTCGAGTATTGCCACATCGCCATCATCCCGCGGAGGTCGAAGACATCCTCTCGCGGTAATCGGCGAATTTCGAGGCAAATCGAAGCGCGTCGATGTTATACGGCAGCCTGCTAGGAACCTTGGTCGTGTTACGTGACATATAACATTTGACAGTGAAAGTTATCCAAAGTCCCGAGAGCTAGAGGGGCGTATATTCATACCTCAACACGCGCGCGCAGTCCTCGGCGAGTTATGCCTTCCCGCGGCGTCAAGAAGGCCTCGCGCACCTCGGGGCCCGCATGGACCGATCGGAATCGTCGATGTGGCGCGCGGCGCGCGGGGTAAGTGAAGGCAGTTTCGGGCACGTCTCGAGAGGGAGAGGGACCCCGTGGTCGCGTCAGGGGCAAGGTCGGCTGGTACTCCCGTTTGGCGACGATCGACGAAGTAAGCGCGCGAACGACGTGGAAGTAACCGACGTGGTCGTCCCACGTTCCGGCGTCCAAAAGCTTTGGACTCTCCCGGCCGACGACGCGCGCGATGTTTCGTTCGATGATCATCCGAGCGGCGGACGAGGGGCTCCGGCGGGCGCCTCTCGTTTCGTCCGACACTGCATCGCCGAGCGCGCTACCGGGTGAAAGTGATAAGAGGCAAGGTCGCCTTCCTCTTACGGTCGGTGTTGAATTGTCAAATCGGAAATTCCGTGGAAGCTATTAAAGCGATCTACGTGCGGTTCGAGGAATCGGGCTGGGTTTGGTCGACTGTTGCGGGGGATGTGGTTGGCAGTTTTCGAAATTCAAGGGGGTTCTGAAGCGGTGAGATGCGAGGGAAGTGTTATAAGACGATCTCAGGCTTCACAGTCCCTATTTATTTCATTTTAGGGGAAATGAAGAAAATTTGGAAAAAACAAGGACAGTTTCGATTTTCGTGCCAGTATGTTTCAATTAAAGAAACACTTCTAAAATTAAAACCACGTGCAACAATTCGAAGGTCACCTTTGTGGGAAAACCCAGGATTTATAAGTAAATTGTTCTATTGTATATGTCAGAATGAGAGAACTTGAAAAATCTAGGGAAATCAAAGGGAAATGACTCCTTAAGGAATTCGTTGAACGCGAATAAAAGAACTGGGTATGATTCGAATGAATTCGATTTAGTTTTATGGGAATATGAAGAAAGCATTGCAGTAAAAGTTCCTTTCCCTCGAACTCCTCAATTACGATCGGGAAGTAAAGAAACCTCTTCCTTCCGGCTATAGTTCTGACTCTTCCTCCTCCTCCTCCTCCTCCTCCTCCGTTTCCCGAAGGACGAGCCCGGGGGAGAGTGGGGCGCAGCGAGACGTTCCCGCCTCGATCCTTGATTACACCACTGTACACCCAACTCCGCACGTGCCTCTCTCTACCACCCAATAACCCCTCCTCCATTTGTCAACCTTACCCAGCGGAAACGAGTCGAATTAGACGGTTTTCCACGGCCAAAAGCGACGGCCGCCGGGGAAAATGACTCCTCGGAATGAGAGCGCGCCTCGGCACCGTCCCGGAGGATCCTCCGCGCCTCTCGCGAGCCTCCGTTCCCACCTACCGCGGCTACTACGGAGAAACGGATTCGGCGGAGCACACACACCTGGCCTTGGCGACGACGTCGTAGATCCGAGGCGTGGAAGGGGGCTGGGGAATCGCGCGTTATCCACCTCCGTCCGTCCGCGAGTCTTCCAGGAATTCGAGCTCTTCGTGTTACAGAGAACCGGTCGATGTGCACGCGGTCCTCCTTCGATCCTATATCCGTTGATTGCGTCCCATCCTCCCACCCCTCGCGGCCCAGCGAGTTCACTCTCCCCGTTGACGACTCCTGCGAATATAAAGAGCGCGGCGATCCTTCGCCTCCGCGTGCAATTCCCGGAAGCCTCGCGGACTGACAAATGTGTTTACGGCCTCGCCGCGCTTCGATCGAAGTTTCTAATGGCCCGATGCGATCTTCGCGCGCTCCCCTCGTCGGCCTGCAGGTTCCGTTCGACCCACATCGACCCGCGCGCATTACGAAATCGTCGACGCCCGATGTACGCGCTCTGACGCACGAGAGGTTACGCGCCTCGCATCGCCACGGGGAGTGCTAACGCGCTCTCGAAAGCGAAAATAAGCGTACTAATTGCCGCGGAATTGGTCAATTCCGATGGGGGATTATTATCGAGGCGCGCGAGCGAATCCGGATTCCGCGTTTGTATTGTTATAGGTGGAAGGACGGCGCGCGGTCGAATAACGGAAGTGACTCTTTTTCTGGAGGAATACCCCACGGAAAAATTACATAGTTGAAATATGAACAAATATTTGTAATCATATGTAACGAGTTTTCCCAATTTTTACGTTTTAACTGCTTTTCTAAACTTCGTAAATATTTTTAATATATTTCACACATTTGGAATATATTTTGAGTGTATTAACAAGAATATTGTTTAAATTTTCTAATGCAGTCTTTTTTAAAAATATATTCTGATTATATCAGAAATATTTTTTTCTTTGTACATTCAAAGTACCTATATGAAAAATATACGAAACGTGTATTTTAAGTACTCGCGAAGTACCTATACGAAAAGCGACAAATCGTATATATAGGTACTGTATACTTGTGTTACGTTTATTCGAAATACTCTTAACATATTTAAGATACCTACATAAATTTTACACTGAAAAAAGATGTACATATACCCCTTTTCAAGGATCGCAAGGAAAAAGATCCAGATCCTCTTTGTCGATTCGACGTACGGCGACATGGTATCGTAAATTACGACTGCCGTTAAACGTATGCAAATTTCGGACATAAGGGTTCATTCCGGACGGTCGTTAATTCGATTCCGGAGTTGTTCGATTCTGCAAAACAATTTTTTTTTCGCACGGGAAATTTATTAGTCGACCGCGCGAGGAACGGTTCTTCCTCTTTTTGTCGATACAATCATCAAGCTTTTTATAGACCGACCAATCCACCGTACGAGGTGATCCGCTTTGTATTTCTCTGCAAATTGGTACCGCGATTGCCCTCCTGCAGGCGCGGCACTGCTGAACTCAGCTATACCTGATGGTGAAGAGAACGGTGAAACCAATTTTCTAATTCGAAATAAAGCGTACCGTCTTGCACATAACTGCACTCGAACACTCCTTAAAATCCTCTCGGATCTCTCGAGAACGAAATAATGCGAAGGACCCCCGAAAATATTCAGAGTCCGTCCGCGCGTTGACGGTATCTCTATAAATAAATCCGCTTCGAAACATCGCCACGCTAGAGGGGCTTTCCTCGTCCGACGATCGATCGATTGCAAGATCGAAAAAGAATTTCTCCCGCGATGGAGCGTCGCTTTGCTTCACGCAGGACTCGCGCAAGATGACTCCGCGAAAGCATACGGTGCTCCGAGGACGAGCGATTCTTGTCGGTGGCAATTAAATCGAGGCGAAAGGCGGCGGCGAGGGAGACGTTGCGCCGCTGCTCCAGGATGTCGTTTGAATATCCAAGGAATAAAAAAGGCGTACGACAGAGGCGGCGTATATATGCATGTGTGATTCATTGTGCCGCACGGGGCGCGCGAATCGCGAATTCCGCGGAGGAACGTCGCCGCGACCTTTGGCGCCCGGCGGAGGCTTTCGATTTCATTGCGATTCCGCGATTGCAGTGTCGCGCTAAAGTTCAACCGATTTTCCCTCGCGGCGCATACCGTCACGGACCCAGTTTTCGATCACTTTTCTATTTGAACCCTTATATTAAATGTGTAATATAGTGAAAATATTTCATACAAAGAAGAAAAAATGAAATTAAACAATTATTCCGAAATCTGTTGTCCATATATTCAGAGTTTTAGAAATACTTATTTCAAGTTTTTGATTTATTAATTTATTATATTTATATAGTAAAAAGAATGCCGTGAAAACCTTAGCTGATCGAAAACCGGGTTCGTGACGGTAAGTTACCTATGCGCGTCGGCCCGCAATAGCGATGGAATTTGGAAATCTCTCGTCAGTACGAACCTTAATTTCCTCGCAAAGATTATTGCCGCGGCTTAGAAAGAGGCGTCCGTCAGTCGGATGCGGGTCGAGTAGAACGACAAGAGGACTCTCTTCGATGACTTTATATTGTTTCTCGATCGCCGCTCGACCGTCCATCTTGTTGCGTATAGTAGAGAAAAAATTTTGCTTCGTTGAAATAACTTTTTTTGGATAGTCCTGAAAGCACATTTCGTCGTTCGTTTATGATTATATACGATTACACATGGTTCTTCATAAATAATCAGAAACAAATTTCGGATCTTATTATATATAAATGTATATGATTATATATAAACATTTTTCCCCGTGCGATTTGATCTAAATAATATTGAATTAAATCAATAATATTTATATACGCCTAATCGATATTCATTCTTTTCAAATTAATGTGCTCTTACCCAGCCGGACATATAACGTAGAATTTGCTACAACTTTTTACGAAAACCTAGATTATGGCGTGCAGCAACTGTGTGTTTTATGAGTCCTTCTTTGGAACTATTATTTATGTAAATAATGAAAAAATGTTTCGAAAATAATAAGTAAATTTTACACACTACTGTGATTCGACAAGTTAAATTTTACTTAAATTTGTTTATAACATTAAATCTAGATCACGCAATGATCTAAATTTGACGTATCATTTGCAATTTACACCTGTAACAAACAACTTTTGTTAATTTGACGTAAAAATTTTTCCCCAGTATACAATGCTCCCGGAAGTAACTTTGCAGAACATGATTTCTAACCCTCTTTCATGCTTACGCTTGCAAAACAACGTCAAATGCCCAATTTCTCCCAAAGAAACGTCAGAAACGTATATTCGCGCGGTTCGAAGACGAAAGAAAGTCGAAATTGCCCAAACACACGTTCCGTACAGACGTTTAACTCCTGTACGTCGTACATCGTATCCCCGATAGACCGAAGAAAGTTCACCGCAGCGCGCGCGTGCGCATCCGGCGTAAAGGAGCGGTGCAGTCCTTTCGAAACGGAAGCCGAAGCGCGCCTCCTATCCGGGGCGCGCTCCTTATGCAGTCGCGCACCACGAGAGAAGAGCGGAGATTCCCTCGACCGAATCCGAGAAATCTGCGCCCGCGCGCGTCGCCGCCAATTTCGCACTCCGCGCGCGCGCGGCGCTCTCTCATTTCGATTCAGCGCGGCGCCCCCGTGTCGTCGCCGAAAAAGCGGGACGCTTTTCCCGCGGCGGACTCTCGCGCGGCGCGGGAGTGTAATGACCATGCCACTGATCGAGGCGAAGGAAAACACCGCGATGCAATCGGGTCGTTCGCTTCTACGCGGCCTATTGTTCGCGCGGCGAGGGCGACGGGGCTTTGCGTATTCCGATCACGCGTAGCGGAGAACGCGCGCGCGGTCTACTCTCGCGCGATACATCGCGGCCGACGCGTCGTGCTTTTCACCTTGACCCAGCCCGGGTCATCGTACGGCACTCCTGGCCGGGGCGATCCTGTACGTCGCGGAGAGGCCGTCGAACGTCGTCGTCGCCTGGCGTCGAGTTTTTGTTCCCGCGCGCTGTCGATTCTCCGTGACTCGCGCGAGAGGAGCATCATCACAGGATGAACGTTCTCCGGCGCGTTCAAGGTTCTTCAATCTCTCGCGCGCGCGCGCGCGTAGACCTCTTAGAAGATCGGTGCACAGCACGCGGCGCCGCAAGAAAGTCGCGACCGGTTGCGAGCATGAAGGAAGTGGAAGAGGAAGGTCGAGGGGAGGAAGGAGGAGAGGAAAAAAGAGAGCGAGAAATGCGAGGAGAAGGAAGAAGTGTAGGTTACTGTGCTACCAGCGGCGGGAGGATGGCGTCCGTGAGAGGCGAAGCATTTTGAAACCCGGTTGGCAACTGACATTTCGCTCATTTGCTGCAACAACGTCATAACTCAAAGTTAGAATTGTCCCAAGCGACGACTTTAAAAGTTGAATTATTATATTATACGAGCGTTGACCATTTGTTGTCAGATTATGATAATTATCATGAAAATTCTATGATAATTATCATAATCTGGCAACAAATGGTCAACGCTCGTATAATATAATAATTCAACTTTTATAGTCGTCGCTTGGGACAATTCTAATTTCGAGTTATGACGTTGTTGCAGCAAATGAGCGATTTGTGGTGCCGGGCTGCCGCGTGGAGAGCTCTATACGCACGTCTATGTGTGTATGCGCGTGCACTCGTCGATACGTCCATGCGCGCCGCGCGATTCTTTTAAACGGCGTACCCCGGCACCTCTTCGCGATAATTATACCTCGCAACGCCTCCGACTTCTCACCCTCGACAACCTTCGCCGCGAAACGACTCTATTTCGCCGAGCGAACCTCGGCGCGGGCTCCAGGCGCGCTGAAGCTTACTTTGTAGGCGCGTCGGTGCCGAGCGGAGTGGGCTTTATATAGGTGCAGGTAGTATTCGGTATTCGAGGAGTGGCTCTCTTCTGGGAATCGCGACGACGCTGTTGATACCATCGCGTATCTGCGGCGGTGGTTGGTCCAGCCGAGCGTGGCGTAATTGAATTTCGCGGCGACCATAGCAAAATTTTGGGGTTCCTCGTCGACGTCGTCGTCGGGAAAGACTGGTTCGTATCTCGCGTCTACCGTGTCTCTCGTGGGGTGAGTCGCACGCGCAGCCTCTTCGCTCCTCCAACCGAGGAACGGAGCCAATTGCGGAAGACGATCCTCGCAGCTGTGCCTCTCGCTCTCGTCTCGATCGCGTTCGATCTCGAGCCGATCACCGCGGAGAACCGCGCGCGCGAGACCGTTCGAGATGCTTCGGAATAGGCGGCGGGTGGGGTGGCCCCTGGTCAGGCGCGCGCGATGTGGAGCAGTTGCGCAAGAGAGAAGCCGGTATCGGGAGCGCGCTGCGGTAACGGCAACGCTCCTTCGAGAGGGTTCGCGTGTGCCTCTCTAAGCAGTCTGCGTATTCGCATCGCTCGGCGAAGATAATCTCATCACAGTAGCGAAGTGCAGCGGGCGGTTTGTCGTGTGGTACTTTGATCTCCGAGTAAAAAAGTGCAGGGCTCGATGGATCGCGCGGGGTTAAGTTGTCGGCTCCCTTTGATTTCCCTACGAAGTTGTCGTGTTTTGCCCTAGATTTTTCAAGTTCCCTCATTCCCGAATAAAGAACCTTTAACTTAAAGCAAAAGTGGAATAGATGTTCAGGTTGACGAGCACAAGTCCAAAATCAATTAACTCGAAATCAGTGTCAGATATCGAAGAAAGGTTTCAATAAAAAATGTTGGTACCTATATTATTACCGTGAAAAAGCCACTACATTTTTCACGTATCTTGACTGCATTTCGAGATAATCGCGTTCAAAGTTAAACGGAGACTGGCGCGCCTATCCCATATTTTCACCCTACAAACTTCGATTTTTGTGTTCTTGAGATATTTCTTTAATTAATACATACTAGCACAATAATGAAATCTCTGAAAAACTAAGGTCACGCATTCGGCGATCCCTTTTTTGGGAAAAATCATGATTTATAAGTGAAATGTTCTTTATTTCGAAATGAGAAGACTTGGGAAATCTAAGGAAAAACGTAGCGGCTTCATTAGGAAACCAAAGGGAATCAATTCCTTAACGTACTTCCTTCATTAACGGCTAAAGGAAAACGTTGACTACGGAGTTTGCTGTTTTTTCGGTACCTGCTAGGCCTTTTTCGCGTCGACCCTAAATGAAATCTGCCCTGCAGTCAATATGCAAAGCAAAGTGCATATGCATTTACTCACACACGAGTAACGAGAAGAGTACTTCGCGAAATATATTCCAAGAAACGTGGCGTCTTTGAAATTCTCTCTTGCGGACGCAACGCGAATCGAGCGCAGCTGCATATAGCGATTGCAGAATCCCTCGTTTCAACGCGACAAGAATGACAACCCCGCGCGCGCATACCCACTCCTCTTTCCTGTTCTCGCATCAACAATTCGCCCGCGACGAAAGTCGTCGATGATTCTCGAAACGCGCGCGCGCGGAAAACTTGGAGCAATCGCCGCGTCGCACCGCCCGTAACCGCAAACGCGCGCGTTCTCCGGCGCGTCTCCGCGTCGGGAGACCGCGGAGGCTTCGCAATTACACAGTCGGATGCGAATTCGTGAAACGACTCCGTCCGGATGCTGAGGAACGGGCGAACGCTCGGGCGTTTAATACGGCTCGGTCGCGATGTAACCTTTCGATTCGAAGCGCGAATTTATGGACCGCGCCGATCTACCATCGCCGATCGACGCGCTTTGCCCGCGAGGGAAAATAAACCGACGCGAGAGGATCGCGCGACGGCCGCGCGTACCTATAGGAGATAGTTGCGAGCGAGCGTGTCGAGGGTTACGTAAAGGAGTCAAAGTTTCAAAAATACGAGTCTTTTCGAAACGGAGCGAGATCCGATCGAACGTTTACGATCGTGACGCCATACGGTGCTCGGACGGTGGAAGAGATTTTGTTTGTTTTTCCCTGCGATCGCGTGCCTTCAGGGCCGATTCCGATGACGCGGGCGTTCGGGCTACGTCATCGGCGTAAATCGGGTCGTTTTGGCGACTCTTTGTTTTTTCTACGAATTCCACTCCTGAATACTTTGGCTTCCGTTTTTTTCCTAAGGTCTTCGCCAGTGGAGTCGCTACGCTGAGAAAAAATTGTCCTCGAGCCACGTAATCATGCTTATTTGAATCGTCCTAAAATTCGATTCTAATGCGAATACCGATTAGACCCGAAGTTTATTCGATTAAATCAATAATATACGAATAGATTTAATCACCATTCACATTCGAATAGAATAAATGGAACTTTCAGATTGATTCGAAAGTACGTTTGCTTGACTCTGTACATTTTTGTCTCGGTGTATATTATCTTCCTTTCATTATTTTACGTTTATTTCTCCGCTTTGCAGAGAAAAAGAATTAGTTGGATCTATGAACAATTACTCGCGATCCCGCAAGTCATTTTCAGTAGATCCAACCAATTCTTTTTCTCTGTGTACCGAAAAATTGGGTAGTTCGGATGGCCCCTCGTTACCGTGATCAGCAATGGAGAGCGAGTGCCGAACTCGAGCAGCCGGCTCTACCCCACTCTCCCCTGTGCGCCGTCTCGACGGACGCCGTCGCGGCGAGAGATTTTGGCGGAAGCGCGAAGAAATATCCCCCGCGGAGAAACCGGGTCTATCCTGGCATTCCGAAATGCCAATTTCGGCATTCGTAATGGGAAATATTTGGCAGATGGGTTAAAAATGCATGTGCCGCGCTTACATCATCACTTTCATTCGCCGCTCCGGTGCGTACTCGAGCCATTCGCGGTTCGATCTCGCGCGAATGCGGCCTCGTGATCTCGGAACTGGCGGAACTTGTCCCGGAAAGCACTCGAACAATAACATATGAGTCAGTTGCGGATTTTACCTCTGCTTCAGCAATGAAGACGAATATTACCGTTATTGATATTGCCCGTTCTTTCCTTCCTCAAGCATCGCACCTGACACCATTTACCACTATATTAACGAGTAGATCTATGGATAAATTCCGCGTCTACAATATCAAAGTACATGCAAACCGATCGTAACTCTGCCTCCGCTCCACCGATAAATACCAATTGCAATCGTCAACGAAAGCAACAGCATCCCCCTTCTTCCTCTCGCCGAGACACAGCGTCCGCCGTCATCCGGGCACTCGCTGCCGACTTCGCCGCACCGCCGAGACGTTGTAAGTTTCCTTCGCCGGTACGCGGAACCGCCGCCGCTATCGGAATCTTCGCCCGCGGCGTCGATCGCGCCTACGTTTAGATCCCCCACCCCCGTGTTTCCGCCGCGCGCTTTCCAGGCTTTCCCGGACTTCCTTCGGGGTCCGTTCCAAGGAATCGTCGCCGCGGCGAGCCGATACCGAGCTGGCGATCGGCAGCGTTCCGCGCAGGAGATGGCAGCACCATCCGGAAGGTGAAAGTCTCGCGAAGAAGAGGGAAGGAGTGGTGGTCCACATATAGAGGGGCGAGAGGGCGCGGCTTGTCCAGACGCTTTCTGTCCCGCCGACGACGATCATGTCGCCGAAGTTGATATTCCTCCTAGGATCCCTCTGCCTGCTGCAGGCCGGTGAGTACCAATCGAACGACGTAAATATCAGCCCCGCGACGAGCCTCGCGACCCCTCGCGAGAGACACCGTCCCTCGGTTTTCGCCCTCGAGTTTGAAATTCGAAGGCGCTCGGCGCGATCGCTTCGCGAGTTCCTCGACGATTTCCGAGCAGAGTCCGCGACTTTCGAAAACCTGCAGAATATCGATCCGAACCGCGAACGTACCTTCGACACGAGTGAAAGTCGCGCGTGAATTCGTCGACGTTCCTCCGCCACCTCGAGTCCCGCGAATTCATCTCGAACAAAGCGCGCTCGGTCCCTCCCACATCTCGAATCGTCGACCGCGAGCGCGCGCTCCGGTTCTGCGAAGGACACGGCGGAGTTCCGGCTGCCTGGAAGCACCCTGCGAACAGAAACGACTGCGTGGATCACCTTTCTCGCGGTTACCGCCTTTTCCGCGTATCGCGCGCGCGCGCGCCGCGGTGACTTTTTACCCCGCGACGTTTCCTCGCCGCGAGCGTTGCACCCGGACGCGCGAAGCCGATCGCGACTCGTCGATGACGGATTTCATACGAGGGCGGCGTGAAAAGTCCGATACCTTTTGAATGAAAGACTTTCTCGAAAAATAAATGAACGATTCATGTGAAAAAGAAGGTGTTTGATTTAAAAAGTATCGGACTTTTCACTCTGCCCTCGTAGATCGTCGAGATTTCTTCCTCGTCGGGTCGGTGAATTCCGGACGGAGAGGCGCGATCTGCGTACCGATTCGCGTCGGGGATCGAAATCGGCCAGTTGCCGCGCGAAGACCGTGCGACGGAGAATCGACGATGTTATCACCGATTTCTCGCGCGGGGATTCGCCGCGCGCAATCCGATACAGAGACGGTCTCGGCCGGCGCTCCAAGATGGAGGCGGCTGGAGAGCCTACATCGGAGAACCACTGTCGCTTTCCCTCCCTCCGTTGCCCTGACATTTTCAAGACTTTCTACTTCTACGGGAGAGTTCAATGACCCCCCCACCTCCGAGCGCTCCGTATTTGCTCGCGTATGTACGCGATCCGAAGAACGATCGTCATGTGCAGCTCGCCGGTTTGACGCGATGACGAGCGGGTTGCCGATTTAGAAACTCGAGGCATTGGTTGTAAATACGATCGAACGGGAGCAATCCGCGTTTCCGGTGTTTCTCGTGACGGGATCTCTCTTCTGCGTTGCTCTATTTCTCTATTACCCGCCGAAAGAGGAAAATAAACCGACGGACGCGTCGTTGATTTGACTGCAAAAAGCACAGTGAATGATACAAGTGATACTATTGATCTTTTCAGTGAGGGCTCAGGATGACGAGGGCGACGGCCTCGAAGCGAACGCCGAGGAACTCTGTCAGGACAGGCCAGGGGACGAATACTTCCGGCTGAACCTCGATGGCGATTGCCGTGACGTCGTGAGGTAATGGACGTTGTCCCGCGGCAAAAAGAAACCCCCGCAAAGTACACACTCGCCTTTTTTATCCGCGGCGATCGCCGTCGCGAACGCGTGTGGCGTAACGCGACACCTCGGGTGGTGGTACCGCGTTCGGTAATAACGCGCAATGCGCGCGTACGCGCGAGGTGTACCGCGGGTGGTGGAATTATCGAGAGGGGGAGGAAAAAAGATGATGTGTCGTTACGTCGTTGGCTCGTTTTTGCCCGATCGGACTTTCATTTTCAATTCCCTTCGCGGAGCTGGCCTATCTGTACGCATCGAGAGTGTGTGTCCGTGTACGCGATGCTGCCGGAGCAAGCGGCCAGTAGGTACGGTCCGTCGTATGTCCGCCGCCCTGGCGGGCACGGGACGACGGCGGACGTGTAACGGCTCGTACCTACTGCGGGCGCTTCGGCAGCCACGGTACGCGCCGTGCGCGCGCGCTACACCTCCGTCTCGCAACCACGATTGCGTAAAACCACGGCAAAGCGGGACGGGGAGCTTCTACGCGAGTTGCAGCTGCAACTTTTCTCGCTCCTCGCTGAATTTCTTTCGGGTCTTGCGGTAACCGACGCGTGCCGAGAACCTTTCTTGTCTGGAATCATTTTTAGCGTCGAGAAAAACACTCGCGATCGGGTCATGAATTATTTTCGGTATCCGTTCCCTCTAACGAAAAAGAACGACAGTGCGAAAATACCACACGTATCATTTACTGTAATCTTTTGTGGTTAACTACCGAATATCACAGTGAACTGCTGCGGTGTAGTGCGTATGTGGGTTACAATAATCTTCTGTAACTAACTACAGAAGATTACACTAAGTACACGTGTGGTATTTTCGCATCGCAGCTTCCTTTTCGTAAGGGTTTCGATTTTTTTGGAAAAGCAATTCATTTCGAGAAGCGGCTGTCCAAATTCTCGAGACTTGCACCGCGCGAATGATTATAAGCGACAGTCGATAAGAGGCCGCACCCATGTTGCACCGGGGCGTAGTGGCCTCGAGGTAATAGAACGCCGGTCTCGTCGCGCCGGGTTACCAGGGAGGCGCCAAGGTCTCCCGCGCGCGCGCGGGCGTTATTTCTAGTCTGTGGAAGAGGTAACGGTAAAAAGCGAAATCCACTTCGGCAAAAAAAACTGATATACCTGGAAAAGAGGCGCGCTTACGTAAAGGTCCCTGCGCAGTTTCGCGCGGTCTCGGCGGGCGAGTTCAAGGCGATCGGCCCCGAACAAAGTCGCGGACACGCTGACGCCCGAAGACGACGATACGCGATCGGTGTAGAGGTTTTGAATCGTGCACCGCTGCAGCGCGGTTCACGGTCTACCCTCCGCGGTCGGTTACCGGTTCCACGAACGCGAATCGATTTTTCGAGAGGAGACGCGCGACGAAGTGGACTCTCTTCTCCTCGGCGATTATCGATTCGACTCGGTATCTCGTCTCATTGATCGCGACGATCTCTGACCGTATAGCTTACCCGAGTCGAAATTTTTGACCTGCTCTTTTAGGTTTATGGGGTAAGTCGATTTTCCATTCTATTGAAACCCTATGTTAAGCATAAAATGGTCCGTTAGAGAACATTTCATCAACTTTAGGTTCAAAATAGGAGCTGAGTCGGCCAATGGTAGGCCAAATGAAATATCAAAAGCATCAAAGTAGAGGTAAAATTTCGATTCGGGTAACCTCGTCGCGAACAATAGTCGCTAGAACTACCAGAGTCGAAACTTTACCCCTACTTTGATGTTTTTGATGCTCCATTCGGCCTATTATTGCCCTACTCAGCCTGTAAGCTTTTATTTCGAACCTTGAGTTGGTGAAATGTTCTCTAAAACGGACCATTTTAGGCTCAACATAGAGTTTCAATACAATGGAAAATCGACTTACCATAAGCCTAAAAGAGTAGGTCTAAAATGTCGACTCAGGTAACGCAGAGATAATCAATTTGACTGGTGTTTTATTCAGTTTATTCAGTGCGCCATTCAATCTCGATTATCTCGTAACCCATGAGCTTTTTGTCGAAATTGGCAGAAGACTTTTTTGTAGAAAATATTTCGATCTACGAAAAAGTTCCATATAGCAGTATCATCAAAAAATCCACAGATAACGAGATAATCACCCGCCAAAACGACCGTTCAGTAGATCTAGTATTAAGGACGACTCTCTTTCTTCGTGCGAGAGAACACCGGCTATAAATGTAACATGGGGTAATAATGCAGGTGCGACAAAGCCACCGAGATCGGCGTGACTAGATTGGCCACGGTGCGATGCCCGACCGGTCTCGCCTTCGATATCGAGAGGCAGACCTGCGACTGGAAGACCAACGTGAAGAACTGCGACCAGCTCGAGAGTAAGCCAATTCCCACTGTCACTCGTCTTAACCGGCCTCCTCCCTTTTCCCTTCAGGTGTACAAGGTCCGGCCTGAAGCAAATCACGTGTCCCAGCGGATTGGCCTTTGATTTGGACAAACAGACCTGCGACTGGAAGGGCAAGGTCACCAACTGTGACAAGCTCGAGAGTAAGTGACGCTCGGGGAAGAACTGGCCCTCCTCCCGCGTGGACGGTCTTCGGACCTGTCCTCGCCGCGGTGAGGAGGTGATCAAGTCCTGTCGTAGACTCGCGCCGTAGCACGCACTTCGACGACTAACTCACCCGGGTTGTGATACACATCCGGTCGCCCTTTAACAAGAACTTTTCTTTGATTAACACGCTTCCTTCGATGCTTTCGAAACTCGTAGTGTAGCCTAACCCCCCTTTTACTAACCGACTCTCTCGGTTCGAGAGTCGCCGCGGCCGATATTGGGTCTCGCGTCGCTAACCACGAGAGCACATTATCCAGTGCGGGAAGTTGCACGGAATTTCATATTGGACTTTTCGTGTAGCGCCCGCCCCCCTCTAACTTTCACGGTCGCACTCGCTCGACTAATCCGGTACCGGGCTGCACGAGACGCCGCTTCGATACCGATCTCTAAATCGGTTTCACTCCGTACGCTCCGTGGCCTCGTTGCTCGCTCGACTCGCTTGTATCGTACACCCGACACTACACGTATGTCACTCTCACCTGTATACGTACCAACGATTCAACGCTCGTACATTCGTTCATCCGTAACGGAAAAGTCATTTTCTCCGACATGGTTTTTTTTTCATCTTTCTCGGCTCCACACGCCGCTCTTCAGCCTCGAGTCCTGTACTCTAATCGTCCCTCGGCTCGAGATTGCCGCGTTCGTAACTTCGTCCACGGGCGAAAGACGCGGCAGCTCGACGACGTCCGTCGCGACCGATACCTCCGCGTTACGTGGAATGCCCCTCCGGTCACCCTGGCACTTTCGGTTTCTAATCTCAAGCTTTCTGTGTTTGCGTATATGTGTGTCTCTTTTTCTACTCCCCCCTCTATCTTTCTCTATGTGTATCTGTTCCACTCTACTTCCCCCCACATTAAACGCTGATTAATACATCTTCTAGACTTTACAATCGCGATATCGTCTGACTCTCTCTCTCTCTCTCTCTACTATGTCTTTTTCTGCGTCTGACTCCTGCTCTCGAAAACCTTCGTTTACGCCTACAAGCAGGGCGCTCTCCTCTCTCTTTCTCTCTCTCTCGCTGTACATGCGTGATATCTATACACCCACTTTTCTCTGTCCGCCTCTGTCTCTCCTCGCCGCTGGAAAGATCTGTCTCTACTCTCTTCGTGTTAATGAACGCGTGCGCCGCCGTGAGCCAACGAAGTGTCCTACCCCGCGTCACGACTCGTCGCAACAAAATTCGACTGACGAACACGAATCAAAATTCACAAAAAGAAAAAGAAATTACAACCAAATACCCCCTCGCGAACATGAGAAAGAAAAAGAGCGATTTTCGAATGATCAATGTATTGTACATACACGTAATGCGCCAAATGTATAAAGGTGTTACAAATAGGTTTGGGCCTTGGAGACACACGTACCCGAATGTTCCGTTGGACGTGTGAACCGCGTAATGTTATCTCAATCACGTGTACATTTCCAGAGCCCCGTAAGGTACTGCCCATCTTTAAGACCGACGAACCGGTCTGTCCCGACGGCAAGCTCTCCTGCGGCAATGGCGAGTGCATCGACAAAGAGCTCTTCTGCAACGGTAAACCCGATTGCAAGGACGAGTCCGACGAGAACGCCTGCAGTGAGTATATCAAGCTCATTCCGCCACTCGCGGAACGACTCTTTCTCTCTCCCTCTCGTCTCCCGGTTGTACTTTCCCTCCTCCTCCTCTCCTTCATCCCGCGCGGTACTACGCGCCGTGACGCGGATACCTTACCTGTCTCTCTTTCCAGCCGTCGAAACCGATCCCAACCGCGCGCCCGACTGCGATCCCACTCAATGCGTGCTGCCCGACTGTTACTGCTCCGCCGACGGCACTCGGATCCCGGGTGGCATCGAGCCCCAGCAAGTACCTCAGATGGTCACCATCACCTTCAACGGTGCCGTCAACGTCGACAACGTAGACCTTTACGAGGAGATCTTCAACGGTCAACGACAGAACCCCAACGGCTGCCAGATACGCGGCACCTTCTTCGTCTCCCACAAGTACACCAACTACTCCGCCGTCCAGGATCTGCACAGACGCGGCCACGAGATCTCCGTCTTCTCGCTCACCCACAAGGACGACCCGCAGTACTGGACCCAGGGAACGTACGACGACTGGCTCGCCGAGATGGCCGGCGCCAGGCTCATCATCGAGCGTTTCGCCAACATCACGGACGGCTCCATCATCGGAGTGCGCGCCCCTTACCTCCGGGTCGGCGGTAACAAGCAATTCGAGATGATGTCCGATCAGTTCTTCGTTTACGACGCCTCCATCACGGCCTCCCTCGGACGCGTGCCCATCTGGCCGTACACCCTGTACTTCCGCATGCCACACAAGTGCAACGGCAACGGCGGAAACTGCCCCTCGAGATCCCATCCGGTCTGGGAGATGGTCATGAACGAGCTGGATCGTCGCGACGACCCGACCTTCGACGAGTCCCTCCCCGGTTGTCACATGGTCGATTCCTGCTCGAACATCCAGTCCGGCGAACAGTTCGGCAGACTGCTCAGGCACAACTTCAATCGTCATTTCAATACGAACAGAGCCCCGCTCGGTCTCCACTTCCACGCCTCGTGGTTGAAGAGCAAGAAGGAGTACAAGGACGAGCTGATCAAGTTCATCGAGGAGATGCTGGCCAGGAGCGACGTCTACTTCGTTACCATGCTTCAGGTGGGCGTCTATGAATTTCTTTCGCGACGCCTCGATATTTATGTCGGAGTCGGCGAACTTTACTCACCGCGTGTAAATACTACAAAGTAACGCGATCCCTCCCTTCGCGCGCTATTTCAGGTAATCAAGTGGATGCAGACTCCCACGGAGCTGTCCGCTCTGCGAGACTTCGGAGACTGGAAGGAGACTTGCGACGAGAAGGGCCAGCCGTACTGCTCGTTACCCAACGCGTGCCCTCTGACGACTAGGGAGCTGCCCGGCGAGACCCTCCGCCTCTTCACCTGCATGGAGTGCCCCAACAACTACCCCTGGCTGCTGGACCCCACCGGCGATGGTTTCTCCGTGAAGAAATAAGCCGCCAGGCCGAACCGTAACCGGTTGAACGCCCCTCTCCCGTCCAACCGCCGGATCGAAAGCGACTCGCGACACAGACGCGTTATAACGAACTTCGTCGCCTCGACGCGCGCCTCGGTAGGTGGTAAATAGTGTACAAATGGTCTTCGACGCGGGTCTCCGCTGTGACTCGTGAATCCGTGGCGCGTTATCCCCGTTCTCCGCGCGACACGACTCGGAAGGTCTCGGGCGAGTCGCGAGTCCTTTCCGATCCAGCGAGATGACGGCCTCGACACGTTCCGTCGTGCCACGTGGGTCGCCGGTGACCCGCGGTAGGCTTTCCGTTTAGGCCACTTGCGACTTTCATACGTCATTTCACCGATATCATCGATTAAAATGCATAGCTCTCATATCTAGCGCGGTTAATAGTGTCGCGGCGCACACCGATGACCCGAGTCGTCATCCGAGGAAAGTCCGCCGTGGGGCACAAGTACCACATAAAGAGCGTAAACTATTTCTAAATAAAAACACGAAAAATAGACAAAGCCGGGCGATTTCGTTATTCGTTGCAACGCTCTGCACTCTCCCTACGGGCATTACCCATCACGTCGTCCTTTCCCCGAAGCCTTGAAAGTAAGTTTAAGTCGGTTGATTGCATGTTATATATATGCGCGCGGCGTAAAATGTCAGCGGTAACCCGCGGGCACCTTTCGTTTTCGGACGACATTCCACGTCGTCCGCGGTGTTTGTTCGCTCGCGCCCGCTTATCGCAACGCTCGTATAGGTACGCGAGTGACTTTGATTTACCGATTACAGCGCAACGCGTTCTCGCGGATTCGTCGCGTTCTTCGAACGTAATCGCGGGACCACTGTTCGCTGGCAAGCTCCACCGAAAAGCTCTCTCGGATATTCGCCACCTTCCAGGCGCTTTCTTTCCGATTCGAATTAAGCGAGCGTACGTACGTATATCGATTCGAGCCCCGCGAGATGTTAGAATTTAAATGCAAATTTCGTCGATTAGAAAATTTCATGCTAGAAAGCAGAACGGGCTACTGTACAGATGACTGAATACACGCGGAACCCCGACGATTTCCCCGACCCCGAAATTAAAACGCTACTCGAGGAAATAATGTGACTGTCGCTTTCAAATTGCGATAGGCAAATCTATTCTCGATATCGATCGACGGCGTCTCTTTACGCGGCTAATGGAGTGACACACATTCCCGCAGCAGCAGAAGCAGCAGCAGCACATTTGATCATTCATACGCGATAAGTCGAATGGTTTGGTATAGAAAGGTTTTTGTACGTTCCGTATCGCGAATATCGAAGTTCCTCGTGTTTACAAGTGTCATAGAGACATTGTAGCATATCTACCGGAGCATTTCATTTCCAGGGCTGGAAGTGGTTTATGGGAATCTCTAAAATAGAGGAAATAATGACATCTCACGAGCACAAGAAAAGTGACAAAAAAGTAACCAAAATAACATTTATTTTTTATTTATAAGGAAAGGATATTAGTTTGTTATTTAAATTTAACTAATTTTCAGGGAACAAATAAGCATCACAATGTTATTTTTATGATTTCAGAATTTTATTTAAAAGAAAGATTAAACATTATATTTACTTTTATCTGGGTACTTTAATGACTAATTGTTATGCCATTCAAGGACCTTTATACGTTAAACGAAAGGAACATTTTTTACAGAATCATAAAGCGCTGGTCGGACATATGTTCATAACACTGTAGAATTGCAACAAAAATGGACACGCGAAATTTAAAAGACTTGCATACAGTTTGCCAAAAGAAAGACTTTCGCGAGACCCATATAGAACTTTTGCTATTATGTTTCTTTTAAAAGTACAAATGAAAAGTCAAGATATGAAAATTAGAATATGTGATTTTTGATGAAAAAAGTGAAAAAAAAGTGACTCCTTGAAAAAACTAACAAAGTCACTAAAAAATTTCCAACTTCCAGCCCTGCATTTCTTATATCCCCGTTAATATTGGAGGACGAACTATTTGTTGCGAAAAGAAATAACGGCGGGGCAGTACGAATAAAACGATACGACGTAAAGAATAGATTGATGTTTCCTTAAAAATCGACAATACAAAAGAAAATAATTTACAGTGTTTAGGTGGAATAAATACCTAAAAGTACGAGTAACGTGCGGACAGCTTTATATCGCAAAATCATCGCGAGAGCATGACTGAAGCAGTCATGCTCTCGTGGTCGTCCATCAATGAAAAATGTAGATTACAAAGGAAAACACTTCGTACTATAAACAAAGGTATGTACGTGACTTTCGAAGATTCCCAACAGACTTTACTCCATCTTGAACGTTCGCTTGAACGAAAAATTTGAACTAAGAGATTATGGCCAATGTTTAGTTTATTGATTACTAGACCAGGTTGTCTAGTGTAATTAGGGATAATAAATTTTCATATTTCCATGAACTCCAGGCGAGATTTCCGTATTTTTCCATGACCGCACCTGTGACTTTTGAAGTGTTTATATAGAATTTTATGCTCAAATATATTAGAAAAACATTTTTTGTTCCAGTAATACCAGGAGTAATTCTCACTGTTTTTTGCCATTGATCTCATTCGCAGGTATTAAAGCGAAATTCACTGACGGTACTTCTAACGTATCCGCCATCCCAAGATCATATAAATCTTATTAAATCAATAATTTGTTTCATAGTTCCATATTTTCATATTCTAAAAAAATTCCATGATATTTCCATGATATTCCATATGCAAAAGAAATTCCATGATTTCTCCATGACCTCCATGATTTCCATGATCGCTAGACACCCTGTAGACCCATAGAGAAATTTTTGCGAACTGGGCGACCATCGAAAATAAAATAATCGATAAACTCAACTCAATAGTGGTCTTTTAAAATCAAGATTTTATGTTCAAACGAACGTTCGGAACTTCAGGCACATTCAAGGTAAAAGAAATTAACACAGCTATGTACATTAACGTGCTCACGGTGCGGCTTATTCCGTCCTGAACCTTGTGATATTCGAGCAGTGCTTCCGATATCACTTATCGGGCCATTCCATTTGTACGTGTTTCTATTTATCTACACACCATTAGTTTCGTGATCATTTCGAGGCCACTGGAGGTCGCGATATGGACTCTACAAAATTCATCATCGAGGTGTTATGCAGTTGTTATTGTAAAAGACGGCATTGTCAGCTGTTTTGGTATATGAGCTATGCGATTGCTTTTGCTAAACACACAATGGATTCGTTTGCACTGACCGTTTCTCTCTCGCCAAGTCACCGATGACATTGAGAATTTCCATGTGGATTGATTTAACAATTTCGAATTGATTTCACGGATATACACGCTCTTGAAAATATATTCCGGTGATTTTTAATTCTCACAGTTTTACCGTTTAGAAATTGGAACCTATATACACCATATGAAGGAATGCGTTAAGCGTTACTAGACGTTCAATCCAAACGTCGGCACGTCGAATTTTCAACTGAGCTGTTTATTTTAGAGCGACAATCGTTGAATGGCAACCATACCGACCTGAGAGCTTCGGAATCCAACTCGTCACACACGCGACGTGACTCCGAGCGGCCAAAAGACGTTTCCTTCACCGCTTACCATTTATAATCGATCTCTAAGCTAGAAGAAGATGCACATGTTCTGCTACGTGAAATTCTACTCTTATATTCCAATTTCCAGAGTATCCGCCAGTTGCCATCGCACTGCTAATTGCATTCGAAGAAATCTGAGAAACGCAAAAGTATTCTCGACTTTCTATGAAAACTTGATTTGCCTATCGCTTTTAATAACGAATATCTCCCATTAGTATTACTTCGACTAGTGAACGCCTCGATGCCCATAACCACATATCATCCATGCATCAAGTTTCCTAACACTCCCAGGTATTCCAGTACTTCCCTATAGCTGGATACCCGAAATAACGAGTCCCATCTCCACGATCAGCTCAACATACTTTGCTCCCGAAAACACCGCTTGCTAATTTGCAATATAAATATTAGAAGAAGTAGGCTGTACGTTTCTCACGTTAACAATGCGTCTATCAGGTCATATACCCAGGTAACTGCAGAAGACGAATGTCCCGCATATACCGCAGACGATGAGGACGATAACGAACCAGAATGGCAGCGTACCTGGAAGTTACGAGAGACGCGGGTGAAGCAAGCTATCTCACGAGGAAGAGAGATCTCTTCGATTCGATTTACTTACGTCTAAAGGGTATGCTGTGGATGCAAATTCGGTTGTCAACGGAAATACTGGCGACCGCCGTCTCGGCGTTGCTCGTTATCGCCGGCCCGTCTAGTTTCGTCGGCAAGAATTCCAGACCCGTAACGAACATGCTGTGAGCTCCGGGAACGTGGAGAGCTCTTTGCAAGCTGAACGCTACAAAGATGTCCACGCTTCCGGAGAACATGGTACCCACGGCGACGAATCTGCCGTTGTCGGATACCGCGAGTGCCGATAAAGTCTCTTTGTACAAAAACGATTTGACTACCGCGCCGAGAGTGGCGTCCCACAGTTGAAGAAAACTCGGATTCTTGCCGTTCGTCGCGTTCGAGAGCACGAACAACGCTACTTTCGACTTCTCGTCTTCGGGATTCCCGAAGCGACATCTCTTGTACATGTATTTAGAACCCTCTGGTACATTCCAGGTGAGTTCCCTCTTCCTCTCTCCCGAGTTAACGTCCCAGAGAAAAGCTTTGCCGTCTTTGGCCATC
Source organism: Xiphydria camelus (assembly GCA_963678675.1). Lineage (NCBI taxonomy): Eukaryota > Metazoa > Arthropoda > Insecta > Hymenoptera > Xiphydriidae > Xiphydria > Xiphydria camelus. The sequence goes on from OY783196.1 coordinate 3,775,551, forward strand.
GTAGCCAACAAAGTACAATCCGGACTAAAGTCTATGTCATCGATCTCCTTAGCGTGAGCAGTTATATCGTGAAATTTTGTCAACTGGGGAAAATTCCACAGCCGAACGTGCCCATCTGTACCACCGGTTGCCATGAATTTCCCGCAAGGACTGACGCGCACTATTCGTTGCAGGGATTCTCCTTCGCTAAAAAAATTCAAGGACGATCCCCTTTCAACATCTCTACCTTTCCGATTTGAGATCTAAGCAATAAGATGGGAATTGCAACATTGGACTAGTGTGCCATTGAATCGCAAGAAAAAAAATCTCACCCGAAATCTGTCTGTATGCTGTCTGCGGGCTTCAGAATCAATTTTAGTTTTTTGTGCTTTACATTGGAATTTTTGTCTTTGATTTCTTCTATTCTCTCTCTTTTCGTTGCGAGCTCTTCTTTCTCGCTCTTTTTTCTTTGCCTAACATTCTCTTTAGAGGAAGGTGCATTCGCCCTCGGAATTTCTCCATTTTCTACAGGTACTATTTTCATATTTACATTATACAATTGACAATGGCTCTCCTGGCCTGCTAACACCCAGGTCTTTTTGCCATTGTTGTAAGAAGCACTATTCATAACGACGCTGGGACCCGTTTCGTGCCTTGTTACTTCTTCGGCTACGAATTGCTTGCCATCGTGCGACAGTTCAAATATCTCCTGGAATCGACACACAATTTGTACCCAAAAAGAAACCCTGCGAGAGCGATGATCGTTGATGTCAAAAGCAGGAACTTTGTCTCCCATAACGCAGTTCGATAACCATCGAGGAAACGACGATCCCATATTGTTAAAGATAAATGAAACTAACAAATCACAAGATATGCTTACAAATCCATTATCGACACCGGTTTTCGAAGATCCACCACCGCCACCCACGAGGATGTGTTTATTAGTTAACAATTGCAAGGTGTAAAGTGGAAAATTCACCCTGGCCAGCAGACCACCTTTGTTTCTTCTCGAAGGCATTTTTTCTGTTTTGTGATGCACTCGCGAGTGCGAACGGTGAAAAACCGGAAGAAAACTGGTTTCCACGTTTCACTCGGCTGATAAACCTTAATTGTGCCCTCTACCGGAGTCTCGCTCCTTACACTAAGCACACGTACTAATGATAATATCGTTATGTACGGGGTGATTCAGAAATTATGGAATTTTCATATAAAATGAACTGTACGTAAAAGGGTGATGAAAAATGGGCTTTTGCGATTTTAAGCGGAGTTCCGTTGGTACGAGTAAGAGCTCGACAAATAATTCTTATGACATTTTTCGATAGCTCTTTAAACTTCGACTTTACGGGTCATTGAACTTTCATTGGTTGCATACGGAAGGGTAGAAAAAAGGGAGGTTCGAATTTCTCAAATTGAGTTCCATCGGTATGTAGAAAGCTCTACAAATAATTCTTATGACGTTTTTCGATAGCCGTTTAAATTTCCACATTACGGGTCATTGAACTTTCACCGGTTCAATATGGAAAGGCAAAAAAGTGTAACTTCGAGATTTCCAAGCAGAATTCCTTTGGTACGTGGAAGAGTTCTATTGTACAAATAATTCTTATGGCATTTTTCGATCATTCTTCAAACTTCGACGCTATGAAACCAGATCCATAAAAAGTTTAAATTTTACCGAATCCATAAGGGAGGGAGAAGAAATTGAATTCCGAATTTCAGAAAAAAGTATTCCATTGGCGCGCGAAGGAACTCGCTACAAATAATCCTGGCGGTATTTTTCGGCAACCATTCAAATTTTGACTTTACCAGTCATTGAACTCACATCGGTTCCATAAGGAAGGATGAAGAAATGGAGTTAATGGCTTTCTAAATGGAAGTTCGTTGAAATGTTAAAAAATTCCACCAGTAATTTAATTTTCAAATTAAAGATATTTAAAATTTTTCAAGAAAGTTCAAGTGTAGTACATTTATTAACTACAAATAAACCCTTCTCTCAGTGCACATAAATTGTTAATTGACACAAGATTTTCATCTCTCACGATCTTGTGATATAGTCATTGCGTTTCTTAAAGGGGTTCGATAGAGATTTACCGCATAATGTTCTAAACGTTACGGCTGAGATGCTCCAGTTTAATTTAAATATCTGGATGCGTTTGAGCCGTATTAGATATAAGTGATAAGAAATAAAAAAACATAGCTCGCTGCCAGTCTTGCTGGGACGGAATAAAGTCGAATCATTTCTACACATCATTTCGATATCGTTTGAACGGGAACGAATCGTTCTTAATTACAAATGAAACTGTAATAGTGAAGAATCAAGACTCACTGTACAATCCTCGTAGATCCTGGCCAATCGTTAGCAGCTTACTTTAGAGTCCATTCGAGTGCGGCAATATTTCTCTCCAACTGTCTTTCAAAGCTGCAGACTTCCATAAACTTCGCATAAAGGCGTTAGGCACTACGTGCTCCAAAACTGGTAAGAAATATTCATGTGTTCACATAATACGCGAAATGAATAAAAAGAGACTACTGCTACAAATAAACGCCTGCAATTTGACGGTTGACTTAAAATTAAAAAATTGAAGCAAGAATCAAGAGTCTCGACAAGGCGATGTTCTATTTTGATTTACTAAAAATACGAGTCCTTAAATTTCTTGATAAGAGGAATATAGTAAATTGTATGGTAAATAATATATGTTCTATACCCCTATATGTATATTAGATTATCGTCACACAATAGATAGTCCGAAAGTTCATTGGTATTTATCGGATATTCAAAGACTTTTGATCGAATGACTCGTGCGATTAATCTCGTTGAAATGAAATCGGGGACATCTTTACTGCGATTTATCCCGAAGCAAGATTGAGCAGCTCACCAGAATAACTCCTGGTGCTGTAGCCAAAAACTAATATCAAACTTGAGCGTCCAAAATGTCAAGATTTTAAACTCGAGAGTTTTCATCTCTCCAGAGATTCTGCATGCCTTCCAGGAAAACTTTCAGCGACAACCTCATCGTCGGAGCTCCAAAGTGCAAATGATGGACGGACGCTCGAGGACCGGTTTTTATAGCAATCGCTTGTCCCACTAGTGAACCAATCAGCGTCCATGAAATTCACGCGTTCCTAAAAAATGTCTTGGTCAGGAGCACGGACGATGGAGAGTGACCCATTCGGTTACGCTTCAATATTAAGCAATCTTATTCTGTGCTATAGAGCTAAAAGAAATCTCACTAAAATTTAACAAATGATTCAGGGTCATCAAAACGACGGTGTTGTATAATTATATCCAATTAAATATATACTCCAAAAAAGGAAATAAGAGCTGATATTGGAAGGAAATAATTGGATATAATTATACAACACCGGCGTTTCGATGACCCTGAATCATTTGTTACATTTTAGTGAGATTTCTTTTAGCTCTTTAGCACAGAATAAGATTGCTTAATATTGAAGCGTAACCGAACGGGTCACTCTCCATCGTTTGTACTCCTGACCAAGACTTTTTTACGAACGCGTGAATTTCATGGACGCTGATTGGTTCGCTGGTGGGACAAGCAATTGCTATAAAGACCGGTCCTCCAGCGTCCGTCCGTCTCCGTCTCTCGATACTGCGGCTACCAAGTACGCAGTTAACCTTCGTACCTCCGTCAAGTCGCACGTAAACTCCTCTATTAAAGCACTCAGCAATTACACTTGCAGACCCACGGATAAGGTCCGTAGACCCTGTATTCTTCTCAACTAACGCCGTCACCTAACCTTAAATCGTTTCCCCCTTACTTCGCTCTCGGGCTTTCCGCGCCTGTGGCCCCATCTAGCTGCAGGTGCTCACATTACTAAGTCGTTCACCCCCATACTTCGTCTTCTACTCGGTTTATAACCCTAGCGGTTGGTAACCACGAGGAGGGGTTTAGTCGGTAGAAATCCGACACTACCCTGCCAACATCTTGGGTGTCTTCTTGAAGATTCCCCTCCTCGCCTTCTTCAAAAAAAAAAAAAAAAAAAAAAAAAAAAAGTCCGTCCGTCATTTACACTTTGGAGCTCCGACGTTGAGGTTGTCGCCGAAAGTTTTCCTGGAAGGCATGCAGAATCTTTGGAGAGATGAAAATTCTCTCGAGTTTAAAATCGACGTTTTGGACGCTCAAGTTTGAATATTTGTTTTTGGTACAGCACCAGGAATTATTCTGGTGAGCTGCTAAATCTTGCTTCGGGATAAATCGCAGTAAAGATATCCCCGATTTCATTTCAATGAGATTAATCGCATGAGTCATTCGATCGAAAGTCTTCGAAGTCTTCGGTATCTGATAAATATCAATGAATTTTTGAACTATCTAATTGTGTCACGATAATCTAATGTACATATAGGTATAGAACATATTATATTCTTTACCATACATTTATTATATTCCTCTTATCAAAAAATTTAAGGACTCGTCTTTTTAGTAAATCAAAGTAGAACATCGCCTTGTCGAGACTCTTGATTCTTGCTTCAATTTTTTAATTTTAAGTCAGATTGCAGGCGTTTATTTGTAACAGTAGTCTCTTTTTCTTCATTTCGCGTATTATGAACAGATGAATATTTCTTACCAGTTTTGGAGCACGTAGTGCCTGACGCCTTTATGCGAAGTTTATGGAAGTCTGCAGCTTTGAAAGACAGTTGGAAAAAAATATAGCCTCACTCGAATGGACTCTAGAATAAGCTGCTAACGTTTGGACAGGATCTACGAGGATTGTACAGTGAGTCTTGATTCTTCACTATTACAGTTTCATTTGTAATTAAGAACGATTCGTTCCCGTTTGAACGATATCGAAATGATGTATAGAAATGGTTCGACTTTATTCCGTCGCAGCAAGACTGGGAGCGCGAGCTATGTTTTTTTATTTCTTATCACTTATATCTAATTTGGCTTAAACGCATCCAGATATTTAAATTAAACTGGAGCATCTCAGCCGTAACGTTTAGAACATTATGCGGTAAATCTCTATCGAACCCCTTTAAGAAACGCAATGACTACCTATATCGCAAGATCGTGAGAAATGAAAATCTTGTGTCAATTAACAATTTATGTGCACTGAGAGAAGAGTTTATTTGTAGTTAATAAATGTATACTTGATTGTGACGAAAGAAATATTTCACAGGACCAAATAAATTTATATTAATTATTAGAATATCTCTTTCATTCAAACAGAAATAGAATAATAGCTAACGAATATTTGTTTGACGCAAGGAAATATTTCTTTCGCCATAATCAAGTATACGTATCTTAACTATAATTAAACTATTTTTTCCTCACTCATGCCCATTTCGAAGCATTTTCCAGCCTATTTTTAGGCCGTAAGATGGCGTTTTTCCTACGTGATACTGACCGGGAGTCCGCAGGCTGTCAAAAGATTGCTTAATCCGAAGTGGGTCCTTTTTCCAAACTGATAAACGCAACGTGAAATGAGCCGTGTATACTTCTGTTTGATTTGCTTTGAGAAATGGGCATTCGTGAGAAAAAATAGTATATGTCATTCGGCTGAAATCCTCGGATTTTTGAGACTGTGTTTAGGTCGGTTATGTGTGATTAAACACAGTCTGGAAAAACTTCGGATTACCGCCTAATGATATAAAATACTATTTCAGTGTACATTATGTCGACGTGCCCTAAAAGAAATCGCGTAACTCGGCGTTGCATTTAAAAAACAGATATCTCAATTACAAGAGTTGAAAAATACGTTACTCAGGTCGAGATACGTGGTTTCTAATTGCAACGCCAAGTTACATAATTTCTTTTGCACATCGATGTATGTATATCGTTAGTGCGACGTTCTCTGCGTTGCGGACTCCGATGATGCATTAATCGCGTTACTAAGCTAAAAATTCTGGAGAGAAACTGCGCCCAACATCATAGAGAGAATCCGTATATAATTTATTAACTTTGTGAGAGACAATTCTTATAAATATTTCTCAAAAGCGACATGCCTAAATCATACTCCGTGGTATTTCGTTTTATTACAAGAGTTTCGAGAACTGCATTAGATTTTCCCTTGGCAGTTGGACGGTGTGATGTGGTCATCGCCCGAGCCAATCACAGTCGTCGCTCGGGCACCCATCTCATGCCGTTTGACTTGCGAACGGCTGCTCGACACTCTCGGCTGTGGCAGTAGCCGGTCGGTGCTTATCGTGGGAGGTGCATTCGATCGTTGTGCAAACCTCGTTGCCTCAAACGTCTTTCCAAGCGGTTTTTGCCGAATAAAATCGCAGTCGGTATGTCACGCGTGGCCATGGTGCCTTCTCAACCAGTGCCGAACTCAATCGCTACGTCGAATTTATGCGATATCCGGTGTTATTTATCTCCGCAACAGTAGTGAACTTCGCCGATTCTTGGCTGAACCGCCGTTATTTCGAAGTGGTATTTTGGAGAGAGATGCACGAAGTTTTCTAGACTTGCGATGAGGATCTGTCGGATTAAAGGATGGAAGGGAAGCTTGCCGCGGCATTTCAAGTTGGTAAATGATATTTTCTTATTCGAACATGCATTGTGTATATGGGGTTCGAATGAAAGTTATTTTCCACGGTAATAAGATTCTCAGTGATTCCGTTCTCGGCGCTCGGAAGAAAGACCCGCGTCTCACGTGTTTAAATAAAGAAATAGCACTGAGATTGAAAATTTTAAAGTAGACCTGAGCGTAAAGAAGTGTATTGTGTTTGAAACTTTGAATTTATGCCAGTATTTTAATCGAATTTTACTGCTTTTTCAATAAGGTTTTCTGAAATTCAACGGATTTTCGCGTATCACGGATCGGTGATGTTTCACTGATCCTTCTTATTCGAGCTATTCTACAGACACTAGGTAGACTTGCCACAGTTATTGCGCACTGGATGCTCCTTTCCTACATAGTTTTCCGCGTCTGCTTCTGGAGAGTATACATTGTTTCTTTGTAGCATCGCTAGTGAATATTATTCTCAGGAATCCTTTTGTCGAGCTCTCGGGCGAAAACTCGCGTTTCATGTGGTAAGGTTGTGCAGTGAGATCGTTAATTTGAGAGTTGAGAAAAGAGTATAGAATCGTAAGACTATGTCGTATTTAAAGTTTGAAAGATGATTCCTACTACGTATCATATAGGTATAATTATTAGCGTGCGATTGATGTCAGTTATTTATTTTATGCAATTTTTTCTCCTACACGACTGCTTACATTTTGTACGTAGTTCTCTTTCTATACTTACTTACACATTATTTTGTGACTCTGATTTTTCGAAACAACTGAAGAGATAGCAACGGTACCAGCTACCCCTGTACCAGGATCTTCCCCAAAAATCATTTTCCGGGTAATCCCTGCTACCCCGGTACGAGATTCTTCCCCAAAAATCATTTTCCAAGTTATACCCCCTACCCCTGTACCAGGATCTTCCCCAAAAACCATTTCCCGGGTAATCCCTGCTACCCCGGTACGAGGTTCTTCCCCAAAAATCATTTTCCAAGTTATACCAGCTTGGAAAATGATTTTTGGGGAAGAACCTCGTACCGGCGTAGCAGGGATTACCCGGAAAATTAATTTAGGGGAAGATCCTGGCTCAGGGGTAGGGGGTATAACTAGGAAAATTATTTTTGGGGAAGAACCTCGTACCGGGGTAGCAGGGACTACCCGGGAAATGATTTTTGGGGAAGATCCTGGTACAGGGGTAGCCGGTATAACTTGGAAAATGATTTTTGGGGAAGAACCTCGTACCGGGGTAGCAGGGATTACCCGGAAAATTATTTTTGGGGAAGATCCTGGCACAGGGGTAGGGGGTATAACTTGGAAAATGATTTTTGGGGAAGAACCTCGTACCGGGGTAGCAGGGATTACCCGGGAAATGATTTTTAACCACAGTTATTACGTCGAAATCTCAAAGGAAATATGAAATAACGCTGATTTTGTGTATAAAGAAATTTTTTTTCCGCAAGAAATCATCGATATCTCGGTGTTTCGTTGAGATTTTCTCAATAAACCTATCATTTTCGTAATCAGCGCGAAAAAATACATAAGATAGGATGGTCGAGAATTCGATTCCAGAGATTTCGATTTTTGCGAAAAATCTAAGGGGTATGCCTTAGATTTTTCACAAAAATCGAAATCTCTGGAATCGAATTCTGGAGCACCATATCTGATGTATTTTTTTACGCTGATTCCGAAAACCACAGTTATTAGGTTGAAATCTCAAAGGAAATATGAAATAACGCTGATTTTTTGTATAAAAAAATGATTTTTGGGGAAGATCCTGGCACAGGGGTAGGGGGTATAACTTGGAAAATGATTTTTGGGGAAGAATCTCGTACCGGGGTAGCAGGGATTACCCGGAAAATGATTTTTGGGGAAGATCCTGGCACAGGGGTAGGGGGTATAACTTGAAAAATGATTTTTGGGGAAGAACGTCCCCAAAAACCGTTGGGGGGATCCCGGCACGAGGTTTGGGTAAGGTTCTTCCCCAAAAATTATTTTCCAAGTTATACCAGCTACCCCTGTACCAGGATCTTCCCCAAAAATCATTTCCCGGGTAATCCCTGCTACCCCGATACGAGGTTCTTCCCCATAAATCATTTTCTAAGTTATACCGGCTACCCCCCTATATGCCAGGATCTTCCCCAAAAATCATTTTTCGGGTAATCCCTGCTACCCCGGTACAAGGATCTTCCCCAAAAATCATTTTTCCCCAAAAAATTACGAGTGTGTAATGATTCGCAAGAGGAAAGCCTGTAATCTCTGTTATCGAACTGAACGAAATTATTGCTTTACGGGAATTACGGAATATTGAAATTTTTCGTAACGGACTTTTATCAAACTTTATTCGCTTTGTCATCTCCAGAGTTGTGTCGAAGTTACGCGAATCACCACATGTACAAGTCTCATTCCTATATCGTCACTTGATACATGTGTATATATATATATATATATATCACTACACTCTGTCATACAAAATATTCTGCAGATACTACGGATTTTGTGTTTGTCTTCTTCTATTCACATTAGTTTTTCATACAGTTGCCCGGTAAAGGACCTCGCGATTTAAGGCACTACGTGCCAGGAATTTTTCGTGCCGACGAGAGAAAAAAAGCCGTTAAAATATCAAATGACCTTCTTTAAAAGAAGATAAATCATATTGCGATTGCCTAGAATTATCTTTTAAATTAAAAATACGTGACTTAAAATTATTGGACGGCGGTCTAACGCTTATGATTAAGATCTCTTGTATCACTTACACGTTCTTAAGAATTTGCTTTTCGAAATTTCTTACGCTGATGTCATGTAGAATAAAATCGATGGTATCGATATTTTTCTCTTTCGAAATACATAAAGAGTAAAGAGCAACGGTAGCAAAAAAGTGAACGAGCCAAGAAGTACTAAATAATAAACGTAACGTAACGTAAACACTACAGTTGTACTTGCTACGACGGTAACAGAAATGAACTCCTTCAGTGCAGTGCATGCACGCGACATTAGATAGGACTTCGCACTCGCTGACAAATATTGAAGGATGTACGATGTCTTTTGAGCACTTCCCATATTGTCATTCGAATAAAAAGCGGGAGATGGAAATCTGCCCTGACATTCGTACGAAATTAATAGATCCAATTGACCGGGACCCACTGGTGCTCGGTAGCCAACGCTTCCATGGCGGCCACCACTTGTCGGAACGTGTGGTCGAAGTCTTCGTTAACGATTACCAGATCGATGTACTTTTCGTAGGCCCTTTGCAGAGCCGCCGATTCCTCCAGAGTTGATTTGAGATCATCCTCCTGTGTTGGAAATAAAAATCATAGGAATTATATAATGGAGCTGAAAATATGTATGCTAAATACTTCTCATAGATTCGAGCCAATAAGATACGCGCTAAATAAAATTGCGATCGAATTAATTTTATGATCGAGCAACAGAGATAAAAATTCGTGCGGTACAAACCTCGTATAGAGATGCGAGAGATTCCAGCGTCCGGGCCCTCCTCGAGCTATACCTGATGGAGCTCTGACGATCAAACTAGCAAAGCCAACATCAAACACGTACACACGATTATATCAATTACGCATTCTGTACATGACGTAATTACGATACATGTGGTAAATTGGGAGGGGAGAAGCTCGTATATCACAACTACTATCCTACCTAGATTTATATGTATACATGTGATATGATATATACCATTGATTACACAGGACCACAGTGATTTTGTATTTCGAACCAGACCAGGTGATTCTTGTAGATTTATGTGCGCTAAAAGTGAATCTGTGCGCTCAAATTTGCGTACCACGACAGGATTTTTGCCCTATTCACGGCTGTATTACAATGAAATTAAACATTTTTTCTTAATTTCACTTGCAGCATTTGAAAGTGCGGTTTTTGAACTTTCCAATCCATTACTTGACTGTTCCTAAATGATTTTATAAACTAAACTTCAGTACAAGTCGATCGGTTAGGTCCATCGCGCCACGCGCCTAAATGTAGACAAACAACCGCAACCGCGATCGACTTCTACTGAAATTTAGCTTTATATAGATATTTTCGTTATAAGGGCATGAAGCGCCGTTTTTAACGAGTGTGAAGTTTTCCGCACGAGCGAAGCGAGTGCGGCAATCACACGAGTTAAAACGACGCGAAACGCCCTTATAACGAATTCTATTTTTTGTCACCAAGGGTGAAATACGAGGTGGACGGGGTTGAGAACGCCCGTGAAACTGAGTTTTACGCACTGAGTGACGAAAAAATCATTTAGGAACAATCAAGCAATGGATTGGAAAATTCAAAAACGACACTTTCAAATACTGCAAGTGCAATTAAGAAAAATATTTAGTTTCATTGGAATAGAGCCGTTTCATTGTAATCAAGTATCTCAAAATCCTGACGTGGTACGTAAATTTGAGTCGGATTCGTTTCTAACGCATATAAATGTACAAAAATCACCTGGTCCGATTCGAGATACAGAAAAAAAAGTACTTTTGTAGTCTTGTTTTTTAACAATCATACGAAATCAATCGATTCGAATTTTCAAATATAACGGACAAAATGCTCACATTACAGAACACGCATGCTTAACGAAATCGAAATTAAATGTACGGATGCTGGAAGTCTGAAATTTAAAAAAATTACGACTATCTACGCGTACATGTACAGTCGAAGTTTTCGCCATAGGCATTTTTCAAAAGCCGCTAATGCGAGTAATAAAAACAAATAGTATACACGTGGTCCACTTATGAATGAGGAACGAAATATCGCAATCTTTACTTAAGCGAGGCGCGGATTGGCAGGCAAGGAACGCCGATTAATATCAACGGATTTACCGGTACGCTTTCCTCTTGGCACGAGACGTCTATTTTTACTTCAAAACCTCTATGAAATGTAGGCTCGCGGTAAATGAGTTAAGACGCTCTTTCCGAGCGGGGAGGAGAGATAAGCTATTGTACAAGTTCCACATCAATGACGTCAGCGTGCTTCGCGTCCATTATGGATCGTCTTCCCAATGAAAAGTTGCGTCGAACGACAGAGCTCTCATTTGGTCATTTTTTTAATTATCAGTGTTCAGATGGTCATGCTGCCAGAGAGAGAGAGAGTGCCCAGATTTTATAAGTCGTTATGATGGCGCGTAACGAGTAGTCTATCGAAGCGCGTGTTTTTTGTAGTGCAAGAAAAGATTTGTCGAGATATTTATTCGTTAAAGAGTGATCTAATTTGTTATCTTCGGTATCTCACAATCTTGATGTGCTTTTGTGAAAATAAATTATTTCGATTACAAATCTCAATCATTTTCCTTCAATATTATTTTCTCAAAACTCTACCGAATTTACTACAAACACCATTAGACTGTTTCTTCTTATCCCTTCATAATGCTCAAATGAGGAAAGATCATATTGGTCATATTTTCGTCATTTTTTTCAAATAAGGAGTCATTAAAATCCACTACTTTCATTTGACCAGATGGGAGCCCTGCATTGTGAGCCAATGACGCTTTTACGAGTTCAAAACGTTACGAATTACTAGTACCAGCGAACGAGAACGGGGGCAGAGTAAAAAGTCCGATACTTTTTAAATTAAACACTTTCTTTTTCATGAATTGTTCATTTATTTTTCAACATAGTCGCCAACGTAGAAAAGTATCGGACTCTTCACTCTGCCCTCGTATCTTCGCAATTCGATCGACTGATTCAATATTTATATAAATCCGTATGTCTCTTGCTAACTCCACGTTACGCTAAATTATACAAAGGGGAAACAAGCAAGAAAAAGAAATGCATTAAATACCGTCAAATTTCGACTGCTGGCTCCGGTCGACCTCCCGAGATCGTACAAAGTCTTCAACTGCTCCATGCCGGGAGCGGCTATGAAGATGACGTAAGGCATGAATTCGGTACTGTTGTGGAGGGTCTTCAGCGCCGCCGGACTGCAGTCCAAGACGCACATCTTCCCCGAGCGTATCAGCTCCCTGACGGAGTCCAGCTTCGTCCCGTAGAGGTGACCGCCGTGCTCCCCGTGCTCCAGATAGCGATGCTCCCTAATGTCGTGCTCCATGCTTTCCCGGTCGGTGAAGCAATAGCTCTTACCGTTCTCTTCCAATACCCTCGGAGGTCGCGACGTAACTGTAAAAGGAGAGAGTGTGCCGATTCGTGAATACCGCCGATTCTCCGTATGCGCTAATCGCGAAAATGCTGGAAAGGCACGCGCCTTAAGCAGGATATCTAGCGATCATGGAAATCACGAAGATCATAGAAAAGTCATGGAATTCTTTTTGCATGTGGAATATCATGGAAATATCGTAGAATTTGTTAAGAATCTGAAAATATCAGAACTACAGAACAAATTGGCACATGCGTGGGAAAAGGGGTATGAGTCGAGAAATTTTTGGAGTCATTGGAAATGACAACTTCTTTTTTCTTGTTTTCAAGATTATGTATCTGACCTCAGAATCAAAGAATAGTCTCATAAAAAAATGCCACTTCCATGAGACAATTTTTGGATATGTTAATTTGTGATCAATCGCGACACCAATAAACTGCTTTCCTTGCTTTCTCAAAACTAAAGATTTCGACTTATACCCCTTTTCTCACGCGTATGACAATTATTGATTTAATAAGAGTTATTTTACGATTTCGGGATGCCGGATACATTAGAAGAACGGTTTACTGAGACAAAGAATCCGTTGACTCAACTGAATGTCACCGCGATGTTTGATACGCGAAACCTAAACGCGAAGTTGTCTCAACTGCATGTTGCAGTTGAATAGTGATTTTTTCCATGAACCTCATCGGTGGTTGAGATAATTTGTTTAGGAAGTTAGATGACCTTATTTAAGCGTTGGCTTGATAATTAACTGAATAATATAATTAATTCAATCACTCAACCGTTGTTTCAATTTCTACACATTTGAGGCAACTACGTCAGTAGTTAAGTCTATTGAATAAGTTAACTATCCGGTGCAGTTGGATTTACCACATTAACTTAGTTTCATCGACTTTCATTTAATCATGTTAAACGAATTTCGGTTGGATCGGCTGCAAATCCTTTGACCACATGGTGGAGTTGCACAAACACAAACATTTTTTTTTGGTGTTAGTGAATTTCGCTTTAGTACTCGTGAACGAGATCAATGGCAGGAAACAATAAGAGTTACTCCTGTTATTATTGAAACGAAAATTTATCTCTATTTGAACAGAAAGTTCTGCATAAACACTTTAAAACTCATAGGTGCAATCGTGGAAAAATATAAAAAATCTCGCCTTCAGATCATGGAAATACCATGGAAATGTATTATTCCTAATCACTAGACACCCTGTTAAAACTTACATGGAACGATGGTCCCGAATTTCTCGGGATCGCTGTTGATCAGCCTGTTCTTCAGGGTTCGCCTCCCCACACCTCGCGGCCCGACCAGCGCCAGTGTCTTGCGCCTGAACGGCGGCATCCTGGCGACCTCTTCGTACAGTAGTAGCTCGGCCCCGTCGAACTCGCCGTTCGACTTCGACTGGTACATCTTTCGCTTCTTCTTCTTGGAGATGCGCGTACCGCAGATGCTGATTTTATGCACGAAATCGGCCTCCGGCGGGACGAAGGCCTTCCTGCGCTCCTCGAGCTCCAGCGAGGGCACGAGTCCCGGCGGGCCGAGACCCTCGCCTTCCACCCTTCGAGCTTGCCACCAATTGGGGTCCGCTTGGTCCACTATTTGGAGGATGTCTCCTTTCTGGAAGGGCAGACCGATTTCCCTGCAGGGTAGGAGCGTGTCTTCCGACGGGTCGTAGTCGTAGAGGGCTCTCATATAGCTCTGTTATAAGGGGAAGAACGAAAGGTCAAAAGTTCCTCGAGTTTGCGTTGCTACACAGAGAAAAGAGAATTAATTGGATCTACTGAAAATTATTCGCGGTGTCGCAAGTAATCATTTATTTATATCAATAGAATTTTTTAATACAACAATTTGTTATCTCTTTCTTACAATCACGTGGAAAAGTACGTGATTGCAAGGAAGAAATATCAAAGTGATATGAAAAATGATTTCATTGATGTAAATAAATAGTTACACAGCGACCACGCGAGTAATTTTTAGTAGATCCAACTGATTCTTTTTCTCTGTGTATATTTTTTAACGACGTAGGAAGGTCCTTTTAGCTTACGGTAGATTTCAGTAGCTTGCCACCGTCGCTCGCGATTCCGGGGCCCAGCTTCAGGGAGAGATTATCCTTCGCCTCCTGCATGGCCAGCTGCAGCTCGTCTGGACTGCGCACCTCGTTTCCGTTCACCTCCATAATGACCTCTCCCGTTCGCAGGAGTCCCTGGCGGGCCGCCGTACCGCCACCCAGGATTCTGGCGATTATCAAGTTGCCCGCTTCGTCCATTTGGACGGTGAGACCCTGTACAAAGAGACGGATGTCACATTTTCTTTTGAGATGTTTATGTATATTACATATTAGAGTTCCTTCCCCTTTTTTATTCTCAATCGATTCTCAGTTCGCGATCACCACACCTGCACTATGGCGATACATATGTACTGAGATTGCTCGAGTCCTCGATCATTTGCGAGCCACGATTATGAGGCCATGTGGCGCGCGGATTGACGATGAAACGATTATCGAATTTACGAGAATAATAAACATTCCGAAGTGTCTACAGGGTGGGTCGAAAAAGCCGATGGTTCTTCAAGTCGGATTTATACCCGTCTTCGTCTCGATTTATTATAATTCCGTAAAAACGAATTGACACGCTAAAAGCAATTTGTATTAAAATATAATATAATTCTACGTAAAGCTTTTATCCAATAAAGTGGTTAAGAAAATTAATATACTCCGAAATTTATGACGAAATATATTAATTTTTATAATTATATATTTATTAGAAAAAAGCCTTGTACAAAGTGTATTAAAAAAATACAAATTTTAATTTCGTGTACTTAAACCCGCGAAAGACGCGATGAAAGTCAAATATTCACGGCAATCGGCAGCCGATCCGAATAGAATCTCATCTCACTCACCAGCGGTTCGTCCGGGTGTCTCCTCAACCCGACAACCCTAACGGCGTCGGCCCTCTCGTCGGTCGGCATCGTTAAAAAAGGCGGATCCGGCAACGGCGGAGCGTCTTGACGTTCGGCTACGGCGTCGTGTGTCTCGAGGAGTGCCTTGAGGTGAGCGCTCCCAAGCAAACTGACCAGTTCTCGAGCGTGCTCGTTCGTCGAAGCGCGGAGGGCGTGGATCACCTCGTCGACGATGTCGCACACCGGGCACACCGGCCTCGCGCACGTCGGTGGATCTTCCAAACGGTCTTGGACCTGCCGTAGAGGAGGGGAGGGATGAGATTCGTCGCCGGGACAATCGGACTGTATAATCGGACGGTCCCGTAAGCCACGTAGGGCCACTAACACGGTGGTGGACCTTGCCGCGAGCTCGTGTGAAAGTCGAAACGGGTTTCACCGCGCTGTGCTCTTTCGACGCGTGTCTCTTTCTCTCTCCCACCGTTTCTCTGTCTCTTTTTCTCTTTCTCTTACAACGCATTACTAGAATACCATAAAACGGCGCTATTTTGGGCAGGTTCTGGGCATTATTTATTAGCACTGCTGTTACGATGAATGAGAATTTTGATCGAAAAAATTGTTATCGGTATTTTGCAATACATCTTCCGACTGGAAGGATCTTGAGTTATAGATTTACAGTGTTATTTTGTATTGGAAATTAAAGGTTGAATACCTTGGAACTTATTAAAAATAGCTTATTACTCGAAGAAATTTCTTTATCGATATTTCTTTAACGATTCTTAAGCCCATTACAGAATAAGAAGAATAAGAGATAGGAGATAAAATTCCGATCGGTTTTCACAGAGAAAACATTAGTTGGATCTATTAGAAATTATTTGCCGGGTCGCGCAAGCAGTTATTTATTTACATTAATTACATTTTTTTATATACCAATTAAATATCTCTGCCTTACAATCACGTGGAATTGTATGTAATAGCAAGAAGAAAATTTTAATTAATATGAAAAAAGATTTAATTCGTGTAAATAAATAATTATTTATTCCATAAGTAATTTTTAGTAGATCCGGTTAATTTTTTTTCTCTGTGTTGGAATAAGAAATGAAATTCCAAGCAATTGGAATTTTATTTTTATTTCTTATTCCTTATTCGTTTCATTGTGTAATGAGCTTTATGTCATCCTAAAGGAATATGTCAATACCCAAGATAACTATTAGAATTCGATATTTTTAAAATATTTGATGAGCTGCAATATCTGTATCGATCGCACGAATTTTTTCTTAGGTGATCAAGTCGCTATGGATAACGCGCACAATTCGAAATAAATTTTTCATTAATTTAAGAAAACGTAAAATAACCGTACGTACGGGCTAAAGTAGTCTTGTGTATTACGGCACGCCTCTTCTCCCGAAAGAGAAAAGAGAAACAGCTGAGAATGAAGGAACGTACGGGCACCTGAATCAACAGTCACATTTTTGAAATTCATATCGAACCGTTCCTACGTACGTGTGTAAACGAGCGAATTCGATGCTGAATTTTACAAATAAACAACCACGCCGCGTTCTTCTGCATCGAACTTGAAATTACGCAACGTACGATCGAGTAATACTCGCTGCAGCGTTTCGGGGACGGAACGAATTCTATCGGTGCAGCGTCGTCTGTCGCGTGACGCCCACGTTGCAGCACGAGGGCGCCTTCGAGCGTGCATTCGGACCGCGGAAATAATCGGGCATTTATTCACGGCGATCGCCAGATGCGATCACTGGTGCGTCGCGGTTACGCGTTTTCTCCGGTTCGCGACGACGGCTCGTAAAGGCTTATGAAAACCGCTGATATTTTCTTTTGAGAGGCGCGGAACGATCCGTTTCCACTGCGTACTTTGCGTTTATTTAACGACTCGAAGCGTTCGACGAACCCGCCCGTTAGTTAGCGGGCCGAACGGTGTACAAAATTTCTCGAGATCTTGCGAAATTCTCTGTGCACTGTAAATAAAATTTGTATTTTTAACATACTTTTATATACCTAAAGCTTTCTTCCAATACGTGATTATGAAAATTAATGTTTTCTTATGAAACTCCCCTTATAAATTTCATATTATAGAGTATATTAATTTTAATAATCACGTATTGGATAAAAACTCAATATATAATTGTATTAAATTTAATACAAATTTTTTTTACAAATCAATCGCCTTCTCGTTTCCATTTAAAAAGAATCGTCCTTCTTCTCACCTTGTCTAACATCTTCCAAAACTGGAAAGGCTCATATAGTCAATTTTATTGTGTTTATAATGAAAGAGGTACACATAAGGGTTTTCGGATGTTTTTACAGTGCAGTAGAACAATTTTTCTTTTGAAAATATTAAGTTGTCACAGTTTATATTAAAATTTACTATAATCTCACTTTTCCGTGTACTTACACAGATAAAAACTTGCTAGCTTCGAATAAGGTAAGTGCAGGTAATACAGCCGCCTGAAGTTGGCCCCTCGTTATTATTGCCGATCATAATAGAGAGGGGCCAACTCAGATTAGCCGTATTCTCTGCACTTACTCTAAATACGCTATCGCATAGTTTCGAGAGCATAATTACTTGATTCAAATGGATGCCGATTAAATTTACACATATAAATATTACCGATATCGAATTGAGCAGTATTTTAATCTAATCGATATTCATTCGAATCGAACAAATATGCTCTTGAGCCCGATAAATGGCATATTTATTTGAGTCCAGCTATTTTTTTATCAAATGAGAATCTCCCGCCGACAAGTTTCCTCAAAGCGAAGCGGAAATGACATACGCCACTCTCATCCGACAGCCTTTCGGCGCGCCAACGTCGCAGACGCCGCGGTCGATCCGCGCAGGCAAGGATCGATCTCGCCCCTACACTTTCTGCTGTAAATTTCCAGACAATAGAAGCCAGAAATCTGTCTTTCATCTGTAGTTAGTCTAATCTCACTTTTTGATAACTTGAACTTCGAATTATCCAACAATCACCTTTTGGATAACATAAAATCAAAGTTAACAAAAAGTGAGACATCAGACTGCCAACGGATGACTTTAAGACGACTTTTTGGATTGTGTCGCCTCGGTTCGTTCGATTGTTCTCCGAACCCCTTCACACCGAAGACGAGAGGGGAGCCAAGCCCTCGCGATCATTAAGCACCGCTCCAGTAGCGTATATTTATTTTAACAGTCGCGATGTTTTCACCACGAAAAAACTTACGATCCTTCGCGCGCGAGTTTCCGTCAACGATTCGAATCGAGATATTCGATTTGGGGGAAGAACAAAGGCGGGATCGCAGTTGATTAATTACAGTTTGTGAATTCGCAACGCGACAGCGATGCCGATAGGCGGATGCTCTCGGTCGATATACTCGTCATCGCTGGGCGTAGCCGCGTGTACAGAGGACCACGTGCGTGCGTACGTTCGTAATTACATATATATACATAATATATATGTAACCTCGACTCTACTATCGCCGACTAGACTCGCCCGCGATCGACGGTGCGGTAGAAAACTCGTCGCTGACGCGTCAAAAAAATATTTCTCCTCCGCGGACCCGTAGCGATTACCTTCGATTGCAATTACGGAATCAGATCTCACACTTCGCGCCAAGAACGTCGCGCAAAAACGATTCAATCGCGTCGAGCACTTTTAATTCACGCGGCAGACTCGCCCGAACGCTGCTCACCTCTGCGGAACACTTTCCTCGCCACCGGGGGCGATATCCGACGCGACGGCAGGAGACTCCCTAACCGCGAGGTCGACGCTCGCGCGATATATCGATCGTCCACCGTACGAACTTGACGAATACCGCGGCGCGAAGCCCGTGGACGATCATCGAAGTCGAGGTAGCGTCAGAAAACTGCCGCGCCTACTGACTCCCCTCTGCGTAGGCAGCCCGTTCGGTACGTTAGCTCGGTTTCTGAAACAGGTGGGGGCCCGCGAGCCTTCCTTCTCCCGGTATGCAACACTCCGCTACATCGCGGCCAGGGCCGTACCGAATTCGGGCTCCCGTCACCTCGGGCCTCTCGGGCGCGTCTTTGTCCCGCAACGAAGTGGAAACTCTGACGTTGCGCAACGCGGTGCGGTTGTGCAACGTGCATCGCACCGCGTAAAACTCGTGACGGGTGCCGACGGTGAATCGAATCGGCGATTTGTACGCGAAACTCTGGCGGGTTTTTGCTTCGTGAAGAAATAGCTTTTGTTCTGACCAGAAACGAGAGCGGCAAATTTTCTATAATATCTATAATATCACGTATCAGCCGGTACCAGAGGAAAAGCATGCATCTTTTCACTGTCATTGAGAAATGTAACTCGTTACTATGCGAGGAAGCATCGTAGGTCCTGGTTGTCATTGATGTGATTTACGACTTTTCCTCGGTGAACAACGCGTTGCGATGTGCTATAATAATGGTGAAAAGGTACGTGCTTTTTTCCGGTACCGATTGATATGAGTCTAAGCTTACTCACCAGGAAAGAAACCCTCGATTACTATTATCTCATTACTCATGAACTTTTGGCCTACATCAAGACTTTATTGTAGATAAATATGTAATCTTCAAAAAAGCATTATACAATCATGGGCCAAAAGCTTATAAGAGATAATAATGATTCGAGTTTCTTTCTTGGTGAGTAAGTTCAGACTCATGCCGTATACGAATATAATTGTATATACAGCAATGTATTGTATACAGCAGAATGAAATCTCTCATTAAATTATCGACATATTCTCGTACCATTCGTAATCCCAATTTGTAATTTCGTATTAATGATATTACATAACTATGTTGGGCATACAATTTGTAGTTCGAATCGATAATTTAATAAGAAATTTGATTCTACTTCGAAAAATGTGATTGACGTCAAATTGAGAAATCACAGTTAAAAGATCAAATCATAAAATGTTTTGAAGTAAGAACCAATTCCGCGATTCAAGTTTAATTGTAATATCTGATTATTTGTTAATAGCAAAGCTGGTATTACGGCCACAAAATATTCAGATCACAGTTAAACCTTAATTGTGGAACGAAGCACCGGGCACCCGCATCCCCGTATACGTCCCTGTTATTGCTATCCCCCCTCTTTTCCGCGATTACTGAGCAAACGAGCAAGCTGAAACATCTCCGTACGCGTGTATAGGTGTTTAAGAGTAGGGGCCATATGCATTGAATTTCATACGAGTCACCGAGTCGCATACGGCTCGCGACCCGCCAATTAAACGAGTTCATCGGGTCAAAGCCAATTGCCCCTCGCGACGAGTCAGAGTAATGATTCGGACGGTCGACAATTGTCTCACACGCACTTTGCCGTGCACACTTACACGCGCCCGCTCCTCCACCCGCGTAAAAGCGCGATTATCGCTCCCATCTCGGGTCTCTTTCAAATCCCTAAGAAGTACTCGTTCCTTTAGCTCTTGCCGTGATTAGGCAGCGGCGTGATCGCGCCACGATATCGCATTTTGACGCCTCCTTTGAAAGCCGCGCGCGCCTCTGCTACTTGTTCTTCGTTTGGTGTTTTACCTGCGCCGCGCAAACGGAATGTGGGCTTGGCTTGTATGGGGGGGAGGGGGGAGCGCGCGTCGTGGAAACCATACGCGAGTGTATAGGGTGGCCGATAAGTCGTCGCGACAAAAATACTCCTCGCTTCCTGCTGCATCCGTTCGTCACCGCGTTGCTGCACGTACTTACGAGTATACCGTAGGTGTACAGTATACGCGCTTGCGTCGCGCGATGAACGTACGACGCGAAGTACAGTGAGTGCTACGAACGATACCGTTCGCAGGCGCGACGTACCTTCCTCTCTTTTTTTCCCCGCGCGTAAGCGTGTCACGACCGAAATAACGATAGCCCCTCGCGCAGCGGGGCTTCCCCTTTCTTCGCGTAGGTGGGAAATACTTTTCTTCAGGGCCGATGAAACGAGTGGAGGTGAAGATGGGGAGGGGGAGGAGGAGAACGCGCGTGCATCCGCCCGAGACACCGCGTATAAAGCAGAGTAGAGCCTTCGAAAGCCGAAGCGCGGGTCTTCCGAGAGGCGGGAAACGACGTGAATGTTATTCCATCACCTTGAGGAAACGCACGCGGGAAAGTGCGACAGTCGAACGCGACTCGAAGAGGCGTTCGAGCGGGAAATGTGTCGCGCGAGTGGCACGTTGCTACACTGAGAAAAATGGATACTAGTCAAATTATTCTTAAACTCGGTATTTGTATAAAAATATATTTATATTTTTAAATTGAATTTGTAATCTGTTTACATACCATATGAGGCTAAACTTACTCGTCAGGAAAGAAACTTCGATCACTATTATCTCGTTATGTATGAACTTTTGGCCTACATCGATATAAGATTTTGTTATAGATAAAGATGTAATCCTTAAAAAAGTATTATATAAATATGAGCCAAACGTCCATAAGTAATGAGATATTGCAATATATATAATAGCGGTTTAAGTTTTTTTTCTGGCGAGCAAGTTTAACCTCATATGTTATCCGATATCACGGAAAAGAAAATATCCGAAAAAATAATTATCCACAAAGAGTTATAAGTGAGTTTCTCTCTACAAGATTGTGACGTCATCGAAAAGTTAAAGAGACGCGCTTATGCCAAGTAACACGTCAGAGAGGGGTAGTCTTAGAAGACGATGACAGAGCTGCATTTTTAAATATCATTTTCCAGTTTAAATGAGGCTGAAAATGAAAAAAAAAGCACGGAGTTAATAATTTTGTCTAAATTTTTTAAATCTGCAATACAAAAAATTAGTAAGAAAACCCATTAAGATTTGTATTGTAATTTTCTTCTGCAATTGGGATTTCGACATTTAGATTTACCTTAAATGAAATTTATAACATCGCATCTCGAGGAATTTGAATTACGATTTGAGTAGGTATTTGATGTACTTTTACGTTTCATTTTGTGAAATATTCCTAACAGTGTACGGATTGGCGGAACATTTTTGAATCTATAGAGACTTACTTTTTAAGACGCAAATTTAGATATGTTTTTGGAGTTGGGCTTCGCAGTGGTTTCAACCAAATTTCGTGCGACTTCAAAGGCAAGAATTCGCGTAGGCAGATGCTATACCGGAAAGCGGGACAAAATAGAAACGCTCGATCTCCCGTAAAGTGTCTATAGCTCTCGGCCTCGAGTCGACGACCCTCAAAACGAACGACGGTATTTCACGAACCCGCCGCGCACTCCCGTATAGTAAACGTCGTAATAGAACTCGGACGCGTGTTCGCGACTCGTCTGCTATTCGATGACGCACGTTGTCGCCGGCGCGTACGGCGCGCGAGAGGTACACGTCGCATACGTCACGTCGGAATCCAACGTCCTCGAGTGAGAGAAAAGCGTTTATTCTTACATTCCGGGACGTCGGTCCCCTTAAAACATCAGTCGCAAATGAAAATAATCACGGAAGAACGAATTGCGATTATAAAAGGTCTTTCTTGAAGAGGAAGAAAAAGAGAGAGAGAGAAACTCTTTTACCTAAAAACACTAAAATAATTTTACCGCGCGATGACATCGATCCACCGTGACGAATCCATCGAGCGGCGCCGAAGATAGCCGCCGATCGACGCGGTGTCGCGGCGATTCCGGAAGCGGTGGAAGTAAATAAATGGCGAGATATCGTGCCGCGTCGCGCGCTTCCGCGGTGGGATCGCGGCGTTTCTCGCACTCCATACGCACCCGCGGGACTCACCTTGACCAGCGACGAGACCACGGGGCTGTCCAGCAGGCCTTTCAGGAAGAGCAGGTCCGTGTCGTCCGCGACTTTGCCGAGCTCCTCGAGGTTTTCTCTGACGTGGACGAACGCGGCTGGAACAGTCACGACGCACTCCTCCATAACTCGATCGCGGGTATCGCGCGGATGGGGGAGGATTATGGGGTCGCGGAAAACGGGGATGCGCCGACGGGGTCCGAGCTATCGGGGGCCGGGCGTGGTCGCGTCTCCCCCGCGCCGATCAATATCCGTAGCTACAGGTGGTCCCGGCTACATCACGCGCGCCGCTGTGACCGCTTCTCACAATCAGTCGACGGACGATAAGAGCGGTGGCGATTTAGGTGCGGGACTATTGTCGCGCTATTTTGTCGAGGTGTACAGGGGCTGAAAGGGATCGTTGTTATCGCGATAGTGGTACGGAGGGATTCTGTAAAAATTGCGTTAATCTACGTCGATTTTAACGGTCAACGTTGCACGTGTTTTCTTTAGACATGGGGATGCGCGCCGAGAGAAATGGTTAGGAAGACGAGGAAAACGTATAGAGAGAGATACCATAACGCCCCACGGTGGCGCAAATGCGGAATAGCGCTACCCACGGGAAGACCGGCACAATGACTTTGTGTGTGTGTACACGGTAAAAAAGATACACGCACTCAGAGAAAAGTTTATTTAAATATGAACTTATATATATTAGAAAGTTCATTAGTCACAAATGGGAATTGTTTTTTTTATATGAAACAAAGATTTATTTCAACGAAACAAATGTTTGTGTACATCGTAGAACGTTTTTTTCATTCAAACCTCTGCTTCTCGTAAATAAATTCCTTGTTCATCACGAATTAATGTTTCTACTAACCGTGCAGAAACATTTCCTAAATCAACTTTTCTCTGGGTGCATAAAGGTTTTCAGTTGTTCTTCACAGAGTGCGGTAATTTTTTTTCCGAAAATATTAAATCGCGATAGTTTGCATTGCAATTTACCAGTTTCGAAGGAAAAATTGTTCTTTAGCACGGTAACACGGTGGCCACACAATTGGAAAACCGGGAAATGTCAGGAAAAATCGGTCAGGAAAAAGCCAGGGACATGTCAGGGAATTTTTCGGTGGTCAGTTAATTTTTGATAAATTTAAAGGATCTTATAAATTCTTCTCTTTTAAATTATCTTATGTCAAATTTGTAGTAACTTTTATTAAAATTATTATCCCACGTTAACATAATCATGAGTAATAATAAGCCGTTGAAATATAGAGAAAACGTATCCATGTATTTTTAAATTATAATCTATGTAAGTACAGCCAACTGTGCATTCATATTATTTTCATATTTATACAGTTCAAATAAATGTTTGCGTGATAAGTGATAACATATCAACATATTTCAGAATTATTCTTTACATATACCTATATAATAACGTTTTTATGTCAATTTTACCCCTCACTCGATTATTAAGATATCAACATATTTCAGAATTATTCAATAATTTTGGCATGTCAATTTTACCCCTCACTCAATTAACGTTACAAAATATGAAATATTCCGATTAGGACAAACGCGTAAGCATTTTTTGTTGTATAGGTATATGAACTATATTATTGCAGCATTTCAGTCGTTTCTTCACATCTCACAAATTAAAAAGTCAGGTAAAATTAGTGATTTTTCAGTCAGGGAAACCGGGAAGAGTCAGGGAATTCTGTGAGCGGAATTGAGTGGCCACCCTGTGTAAGAACATCAGAGAAAACCCTTGTATGTATACCTCTTTTATTGTAAATGTGATAAAATTGACTATATCAACATTTCCGTGCCAGTTTCTACCATTCAAAGGGTCCGTGAAGACGTCTTTCCCTCGGCGTGTCTGCATCGCTTCTAGAATATCGATTACAGATCGCGCTGAAACTCGGCAGGCGCGCAAGTCCGGCGATACTATCGGCGTCCGTTTGCGGTCGATATTCGATTCGCGTGGAAAGTCGTCGCGCGGAGCGTGGTGTTTGTCGAGCGTACAGGTACTCGCATACCCGCAGTTGCGACATCGCTAATTGCATTTGTGGACGCGTTCTAATTGAACCGTTGTTCTCCTACGAACGAGCGCGAAGGGAAAAGTCGACTCTTGACGTTCTTCCGTCGAATTGCACCAAGTATACGCTTCCATGACGACTCCCTGGCGAAACTTTTCGAGAGTGGTACCAGCTACTCCGCAAATCCTCGCGAATCAAAGAATCCCTTTTGTTGTCAGGCGCCCTTCGCGCTTTTCTGGGACCGGCAAATCGCGCGCGCTTCTCGAAGGAATCGATTTCTCCCTCTCGATCTTTATTTTAATCCTGGACCGATCAACGAGCAAAGCAGATCTTTTGCATACCGTTATCGCGACAAAATTCTTCACCGCGCGTAACTCCATTGATAAATCCTCGTGCCTCGATCTGATCGCGATTGACCGAAGTAACTGTCTCGATAACAGGACACGTCCTAGTTGCCGGACATATTTAAGTGTAATTTAAATTACTGAGTTGGATAAAAAGAAACGATTACACCGAGGAAGAAATTGTTTGAATCGATTCAATTGGTTCAAATTATTTCAAGCAATTAAATATTTTCTTCATTTATACACAAGGAAATTTCGATCCAATAACTGTTCATTCGCAACCAATACATGTTTAATCGCTATAAGCAGACATTTAGTTGCTACATTTTTACATATTCGCAGGCCGATAATGGTCGGCGGGCCGTTCGAATTTACCATTATCGGCGTGCTGAATTTTCGCGCCGTTCATGGCGTCCATGCTGGCCAGCAAACGGCGATCGTCCGACCTTTTCTTCCGCCCGAACAGGACCATCTTGACGTCTGTCGGGCGCTGCACTTTTCACCGGCGAAGGCACTTTCGGAGACACACGATCGGGACGGATGATCCGATCGCTACTGCAGCGTCTCTTTCGCGTAGTCTCTGCTCCGCGGCGCGAGTGCAGCATTACCGATTTGACGTAACAGTTCGTACAGCCGCGGCCACTCTTATTTCTACAGGGTGGCAAGGATCAGCCGGCGCGCGGCATCCTTACAAATGTACCCATTTGTAAATTAACCGGTTAGTTAACTCTCTGATATCCGCGTTAGAAAAGATTTCGACGACACTCGAAAAACTCGTTGCGAATCGGCGTTTTATTTCTCGCGCGATTCGAGTCCTCGCAGCGTGCCGAACGACTCGCGATCCAAGATGTCCCGTTCGGTAGATCGACCTCTCGCCGCGCAAAAATCGCCGAGTAGGTACAAGTCGGAAAATTTGTCCATGTGGGACCAAAGTCGCACCGAGGCCCGCTTCCGCGTTTCGAGTCCCAGCCACTGCACTCACGCGCACCTGCAAGGGCCTCTTTCTACTCCCTCTCCCTCTGGCCCTCGGAACCGGTGAGACCCGCGAGCGACACCACACGGGGGCGACGGAATTAAAGATACGATCGAGACCGCGCGCGCGATGCGCCACGATTTCGCGGGCTATCGATCCATGGAAGGATCCCCGGAGAACGATCCTCCGTTGCGCGATGTCGCCGTTTCTCGGCGTCGAGAGAAGCACGGTGGGGTGAGCGGAAGAAGAGTTTCTCTCGCCGGCTTCTCCTCGTGTGCCGTGCGGCGCGAGAACTACTAGTGATCTCTCGCGGTTCTCCTGAACTGGAGAGGAGGAGGGGCGAGCGGAGGTCCGAGACGAATCAGCTGGTCTCGGACGTTGATGAGGGGTTGCGCGGAGAAAGGAAGTGGCGCTCGGAGAGGGGGGATCGGGAGAGAATCACAGCATCCCGGCGCCGGGACGCCAGACGCCGCACAGAGCGGGGCAAAACGTGCTTTTAATGTTCAAAAGTCATCGTAGCCTTTTATTTCTCATCCGATTTCAATGATTTTTTTTTAGAAAAATAATCGGTATAAATTTGGAACAATCTTAACAGAGCCGATTTTTTATTTTATTGTTCCTATTCGTTATATAGATCGCGCAACTAGTTGCACGGCAATTTTTACACGTTCCATTGTTTAAATCTCCGTGCAAGGTGGAACTGCAAGAACGAGAAGTAGATCCTATGTGTGTAAGCGATGGCATAGGTACCACTTCGCATGTTCGACTCGATACACAAATTATTGCTTTTTCGCGAAATCCTTACGTAACTCGTTCCAGACAGGAATAGAAACTTCTTTAAATCCTGAGTGCTTGGATATGATTGTACTGGATCTGGAATTTTGAATTAATGTTTTGAACAACTGATTCATAATTGGTGACGTGAAGAACCGCTCTATATGACATTTAACGCAAAAAGATTGAATATTTTATTTTTGCGCCATATTTGACCTACAGTGAACGGAAGTAATAAAATTAAAATTCGGCTCTCTTACGTGAGATAGCGCGTTGGATCAGAGAGAAACTCACCTGAACCGGAATTCAAAACAGGTATACCACCGCCCGCTCGTTGCACCAGGGACGAGAAGACCGAACACCCGCAGACACTTCCGGCCATCGTTTACTCTTTCTTCTCATTTATCCCCCTCCCAGCGGCATTCCGTCCAGCGGGAGTTCCTCCTGGTGCAATACCGGCGCCGATGGACCACGTGGAAAAGTAGCGAAGTAGAAAGCCCCGTTTCTCCTTCGATTATACTGACGTGCTAAATGCAAAGGGGGTAACTGACATTTAAAAGCAAGTGCAAAAATATGCTTTACAATGGTCAAGATACCGAAATTTGAGAGAAAGACAAATTTCACAATATAAGTACTAATTCTTATATAAAATTTTATAATAATTTTCTGTTCCGCTCAATATTTCATCTCGATCATTTTAAAACCTATTTTTGCACTTGTTTTGAAATATCAAATTATCACCCTTTGAGCCTAGCACAGCAGTACTTATAGCGTTGCATACGGAAAAAATGATCTCGCAGTTTTAACAAAACTAGACTTTATAGAGAATTTCTTGCCATCGTGACAAACGGCAGCAAAAAATACGTCCAATGATAAAAGTATTTGCTGGGATAGCAAATATTTTTACCGAAAAAAATTTCACTGCGGTTGTACTTTGATTTGCTATTATCGAACATATCTTTTGCTGTCGCAGATAATATTACTATCACGGTAGCGAAAAGTTCCCAGCTAAACCGAGTTTTGTTAAAACTACAAAATCCTTCTTTACCGTGTACCGTTCGCGAAACGTTCCGTCGAGATTGTCCCCCGAAGAAGGTCCTTTTATGTCGCTGCGATCGAAGCACGTGCCGTCTTCGTATCGTTCAATCGTGCCGGACCGAATTATTCGAATTCCTCGAATCCCAAAATTTGCTCGCCGCTTCGTACAGATCCAACGTCTGTGCGTACAAACTCTGTCATCGCGACGACACGAGGGCTGGACGCACGGGGGGTAGTGACGTATCGACGAGCCGAAATAGCCGCGGCGGCCGCGGTCACTGTTCATAGAGTTTCCGTGTGACGTAGGAAACGACAATTACGCGTCCGAGTGCCGCGACCACCTCTCGAACGAATTCACCGCGAGGCTGCGAACGGCACTATAGACCCGCGGGCGAGCTACCTGTCTTATATACTCGGGGGTGGTTTACCCCACAAGTATACCTCGCGTGATACGACCATGCTGAATATAACTTTGGTATCTTGTCGATCGATGACGATAGCGAGGCTAGTACGGTAGGTACGAAGACGATGGGAACTTGGGAAATGAAATCTACATTCGAGAGTTCAATTTTGGGGTAGAAGCTCATCCGTTTAAAGATCGAGACTCGCAATTACGAACGAGAGAAGATAGAAGTCAAGTCGAGAGTTTCGATAGTGGGAAATCGTCGATCGAGCTCCGATTTATGGTGCTATTCTGTGCGAAATGTAAGTTCTGTGAGGCGCTATATTCTATTAATTTCCTTACGTGGCTTTATATAATATAATAGAATGTAACATCCTACAGAGCTTACAGTTTCGTACAGACCCACGTGAAAAATTAGCTTGGCAGCCAGATTGTTATTTTGGCCCATATGACAGGCTATCTGGGTTACCACAATAGATATTTCCTCGTCAATTCCAAACGAGGACAGTTAAAATTTAGTTGGGTATCCAAGTTAATTTTATCCCGACTTTCCTTATTAATTCCAAATTAGGACCCAGTTTGGTTTCAACTGGGCATCTATAATAATTTTATCTCAGCTTTAGCGTTAATTCCAAACGAGGGCTAAATTAGGATTTATATAATTGGGCATCGACGTTAACTCCGTGCTATCTTTCCCCATTAATTCCAAGCTAGGATCCAGTTCGAATTTAACTGGGTATCCATGATAACTTTATCCCGACCTTTCCCATTAATATCAAGTCAGGACGGCCTGTGATGGTCCTGATTAAAAAAAAATGGGATATTTCTATATAGGGCCAAGATAATATTGTGGCAAATTGACTTGGCTCAATTTAACACCTAGAAAGAATTTCCACTCGGTGAATAACGCCACTAATTTCAACTGGCAATGGAACTTTGGGTACTTAAATATTGGCGAATAAAAGTTACAATTTAACAAAATAACTGTATGAATTTACGGTGGTCGAACCAAATCGATTAGAGCAAAATTGCAATATACAGTTAGATCTCCTACCGCGTCCCATTTGAAACGACGCTGTCGGGGGGAGGGAGGTTTAAATATGCTACTGTAGCTTCTGTAACCTTAGACCGTCGAGCATAGATGGCACCACGAAGTCCGATAGACGCACTTACACACATTTTCTTTATTGATTGATAATCTAAAATATCTTAACGAGTATTCTCTCATCCTCAAGTAAGCCGATAAATTTACAATTTAGATCTATATTGTAACACTCTAAATTAAAAAGAAAAACAAATATCCAAATATTTTATAATCATCTTAGTGAGTCTCTTTTAATTTATCGCTTTTTACTTTGACGGCAAATGCCACATCGTCGACTCTTTTTAACTTGAAGTTCGCGTAACATTTCGAACAACTGCGCATAAGAATCCCGATCAGAACTTACAGATAGCTACAGTTATTGTTAGCGACTGACGATTACTCACGACGGATCGAACGAACTCGAGTCCCGATGTTCTGAGCGCGCGAGTTGCCGGACAAACGTCGAATTCTCTCTCGACGGTCATCCGTTCCAGCAGGAAGCTCACGGTCAAATAGAGATCGCAAGCCGTGACGCCGTCGCTGAAACGGACAGAGAGTTACGTAGAATCCGAGCGATGCTAATTCCGAACGGAAGGGGTAAAGTTTCGCGCTTCGCGATTCTCACGGGCAAAGCGTAACCAGTAGCCTCTCGCTCTTTGATACTCTTTCCACATTTTGCCAGAGCGTCACCGGGACGCCCGGGGGTGGAGACTCCTGTTTCTTTCCCGATTGCTACGCGCTGCATCGAAAAATCAAGATCGATCGTTCCATAGGTTGTGAAGAATCGTGATTCAGAATAGACAAATTTTAGGAACGTTTACACGTAATCGTAGCTACGGTAAAGGCAACAGTAGAATCAAATTATTCTTCCTTCTTATTTGCATAATTACATTTTATTCGAATATCGTATAATATTTCTTGTATTGTCATACGAAGTACAGTGCCTTTTATAATAGAATTTTGATGATATTTTTTATTTTCTTACGCTCTGTGGATGACTCGCCTCTATAATTTTATATCATACGCGTGTCACTACTATCCTTATTTCTTTATTCGAGCTACAATTAAGACGATGGAAGAGATGGTGGGTCTCTTTAATTTTTAATTAGCCGCTAGTTAGCGCAATAAATACATCTTTTAAGTCAGTTGAAAATTGAATCATGCTCCAACCCCATCCGTTGATTCAATTAAAATACAATCTTGCGCTTTTATGAAACATACAATATGGTGGTAACACACCGCTGTCAAGTCTTCCGAAGAACGATACACGTTATTTCATGGGGGCGATCGTCCGAGTATTGACTATTCTCCGGAACTCTTCGGTATACGTACTATATAAGAAAATGTCAAGATCCGTTTGGAAATATGAGGGAAGGGTAAATTCTGATATGATTTTGAAAGGCCAAGGCCAGTATTCATAGCCACTACTTATAAATAAGTATGGACTCAAGTCAGCATCGGAGGTCACTTATCGATCAAGACGGCGACTTGAGTCGTGCTTATTTCGGGACTGGAAATTGGTCATTTTATTAATGAGACTTTTCATCAAAACTCACTTTTACACTCTAATTTTGATATTTTGACTTTCTATTTGCGATTTTAAAAGTTACATAATTTTTCTCAGCAAGCTGCATAAAAATAGTTTAAATTTCGCACGTGCATTATGACAGTCTCTAGCTGGTGCTGGTTGATGTTCATATATGCATATGGATACGTGCGACCAAGCGCTTTGTGTATCGTGTCGTATAAAGATCATCGAATGGCATGGCAATTAGTAATTAATATACCCAGATAAAAACAAATGTAATGTTTAATTGTCCTTCTAAATAGAATTCTGTAATCATAAACATAACATTGTGATACTTATTTGTTCCTTGAAAATTAGTTAAATTTTTTTCAATTAAAAACTAATTTCATTATCAATCAAAAATAAATGTTATTTTGGTCACTTTTTTGTGCTCGTGGTGTTACTATTTTTCCTATTTTAGAGGTCGTAGACGTACTTCCAGCCCTGTTATTTTATAAGTTCCACCTATGAATACGGACCTTTTGGTGTGAGTGAAAGGCAGGGGAAAGACTTAAGAAATTGTCTACAACGTATAGATACTCTTTTAATCGCGTCTTCGCGACTTAGCGTCACATTAAAATTATCTCGCATCAGGCAGTGGTAGGGAAAGTCGTCTTATACGCTACAGTCCTACTGCTAATCCGCTATCTGAATTGCATCGTTTGCTGTCTCGCTTTAAGGAGAAAATCGCGGTATCCAGGAGTGCACGCGTCTGTGACGTCCGAAGCTGCACCGCGGCACGAGGAGGGCCAGAAGAGCCAGAGCGGCGCCCAGCAAGGAGACCCCGCAGAGGGCTCCGGCGGTGACGTCGTGAAGAGGCGTACCCGGCCTGGGTGCCTTGGCGGCGAGGAGCAAGAGTCCGGCGCAGCTCAACGCGGACAGTCCGGCGAGGCCCAGTCCCGTCCAGGTCCTCCTGAGACTCCTGCAGGCTCCCGCGAGTGCGCAGCACGCTCCGCAACCAGCGGCGCTGTCCAGATAGTATCTGTAAGTGGACATGTTTAGTTACACATGCGATTGCGATCGAATTTTTCATCTCGCACCCGATGGAATAGCGTCGAACGTTGCGTCAACCGCGGAGGTTCGACGACGCCGATCGGTCGGTTTGTCGGTATCGATAGCAGGGTTTATCACCTTCTTCCCTGCGTCCAAGAGAGATAAAGAGCCAGGCCGCAGGTGAGAATACCAACGAGGACCAGCAGGAGAGGCGCGTTTCTTCTTTCGTTCTTGTCCAAACCGCTGGCGAGGGTCGTGTTCGCCTCGCTATTTGGCGGTGACAACGGAGGTACCTGGAACAACGGATCGGCGGAGGATGAGTCCCCGAAACTCGGTCTGCCACTCGCGAGATCGTCTTCTGCCGATCTGAGACTTAAAGTTGATAAGGAACGTTCCTCTGCCGTTACGGGTTGGCGTCTTTCTATATATATGTACACACTCACCACGGCGGTTCTGGCGATAAAAGCGCTCTCCACGCTCTGATAGCCGTTCCTCTTCTGATCCGCCGGGACCACTTGGTAACGCGGTGAACCGGTCACCATAGGCATCGACTCCGCGCTGTTCTCCAAGTATGCGTAACGCGGCGGCGGCTCGTTGTGGGTCAGGTGAACCAGATCAACGGGGGCGGTGCCCACGTATCGAAGTCTGCCGCAGTTGCTCGCCGGACAAACGTCTTGCTGGCGAGTCGAGTGCTCCGATAACGGCAGGCACCTGCGCGCCGATGGCTCCTTGTTGGGGGTCGAGGTTTGGGGTCCGTTCGGCGATAAGGCTCGGTTCTGGGGCGTCCCCTGCGGCGTTTCGCGCTGGCTGGGACTCAGGGTACGGCCTGAAAGGGGTTGCGTCGTGAAATTGATCAATGGTGGCGATGTACTAGTACAATACATGTGTGGGGGGCATCTCACGTCAAATTGGTTGCGAGTAAACTATACCTTGAAATAAATTTTTCTCTGTCAAATTGCTGCCATATTTATACGAAAAACTGCTAAAAGTCTACCGTTTCTCTGCGAATTTTCCAATTTAAAGAGCTGGTAGAGAACAAGCTGCAAATCTAACAGAAATTTCAACAGAACTGGTAAACAATTTAGAGAGTTAATGTGTGAGAATTTCATCAAAGTCCGTAAAGTCGGCAGATAGGTATTTTTTAAAAATTTCTATCAACTGTGTGAACTTTGAGGAAATTCTTGCGAACTCTACCAAAATATTTGCCAACTCTGCCATCTCTGCTGAAATTTCTGCCATCCCTGCCGAAATCTCTGGCATCTCTACCAGCTCTTAAAATTAGAAAAATTGCAGGGCAACGGTAAACTTTTAGCAGTGTTTTTCGTAAAGGTTTGGCAGAGATTAGGCAGAAAAAAATGTCCGTTAGGGTATCCGGGATTTTCTTCGAGTAGAAAACGTGTACTTACTTTAATTACTTAATGGCATAGTATGGCATAATATCAATTGGCTTCGGCGCTAGCGCTATAGGTAGATATCGATATTTAAGACCAGTGCATGTGGAGACCGATAGGCATTCCGTAACATGCCACCTTGTGTGATCAAGATAGATATCGTATACTAGTTGAGCAAATTTTCTTTTCTCACGGATGTACGAAATACAGCGAAGCAAATTTATGGTAGATTTACCGGGGAGTTTAAAGAGTGCAATCTGTCTGCCTGTTTCGAATATTTTTTCTAAAGGTAGTTGCTCTACCCATACGTCAGAGATACGTAGGAACCAGGCTCGCGCTGTTCGACGAAATAAGAAACTTGTGAATTAGTATTATATTGATGCTAATGGGGACTACCTGATGGGGAGCTGTTGGGAGTGACGGCCCTCCTCTGAGGAGTGCCAGTTTGGTGGAAAGGCTGCTGTCTCTTCGGCGACAAGGTTCTTTCCTCCGATCTGGATCGTTGTTTTCTCGGGCTGGCCAAAATCTCGTGAAGTTTTTGCGTGGCGTTATTGTTTCTAGGCGAGACGGAGAGAACTTGAGGATTGCGCTCGGGTAATGCTGGCGGGTCCTCCTCCAAGGGCACTCTGATGTAGCGACCTAGAATCAACGAGAAACGAATCTGTTTTGGAAGTCTGATAACGGCGATCTTGCTTTATACTATTGAGAGAAATGATTGCTAGTGCCAAAAAATGTTTTTTTTTTTCAATCAAAAACATAATATAGATATATATAATACTCGTAGATAGACAGATGGCTTATTCCGCGTTGAACCTTTGGCCTTCACACAGATATTATAGGGTAACGTTATTCCAAACTTACAAATTGATAAACATGATAAATATATAAACATTCCGTTTTGTTAAACATGTTAAACATGAACATTTTACGTTGCTACTAATTATGTCTATATCGTCTTTCTTATTTGAAGTTTTTTGAACTACTTGAAGAACATGATATAATTACAGGATCAAGCTTTGGCTTTTTTTCGTAGGTACAAAAAAATATTTGATACGCTCGGGTAATTGTTTTTTTTTTTTTTTTTCGTACAGGAAGAATTTATGGTCTTAGAAAAGATATTTTTGAATAAAGAATATTTATATATTTTTCACACAATCAAGAGTTGAAGAATTCTTAACAATTATTAAGATCCTGATGTTCTTAGCTCAAAAAATATTTTTCGGCGTTATCTATTATTTCTCTCATTGTCAGTGTACAGTAAACGCAGATGAAAGTAACGCGTGCTATCTGGACTAATTTCATTAACGCGGGGAGTCATCAATACGTTAGGGCCATCCATAAATGTCATGCCATTTTCGGAAATGTTTCCCTCTCCCATCTTCATCACACACTTTCCATTAATTTTCCATGAAGATTAACACACAACATCACGCTCTACCCCCCCCCCCCCCCTTCTCGTTATCAATGTGATACCATTTATGGATAGCCTCTTACGAGATTTCATTTCACAATCTTCCCTCGCGTGCATCTCAAAAAAAATTCCCGTTGTATCCCTCTCCCACTCACCGCGAGGAGTATCGATGTGCCGACGAATCGGCGATACGTGCTTCCCATTGTTGGGCCAGGAGGGTTCCCCGTCCAGAAAATCTTGGTCACCCGGTACAGTGGCGTATCTGCCAGCGTTTCCACCGCCTTGCAGTTGCAACCGTCCGTCGTCTTGGTTGACCGGCGGCGCGGAACGCTGCACTTGCCGATGCGGAATGAAGTCGTATCGCGAGGAACCTCTTCGCTGCAGCTGACTCCCCCGCTCCTCCTGCGGTACGCGCTCGTATCGCGAGGACTGATTGTACGAAATCTCGAGCTCCTCCGCTGGAAGGCTCGCGTATCTGCGGTGCGACTGCGTCCTGGGTTGCTCCAGATAGTAGTATCCTCCGGGCGCCGGACAAGGTTCCAGCCTGGTTTCGGGCTGCCCCTGGAAGGCCGGATTGGTCTGTCCGTACTGCAGCTGCAGCTGCCGAGGGGACGGCGGCGGGGGGAGGTCATCCCCCTGAAATTGCGGCGGGGGAGGCAGATCTCCGGTGGACTGCTCGTCCGGAATGTACTCCGATTGTCGGCAGAACGACGGGTTGGTGTAGCAGTGCACCGGGGCCGGGTTCGTCATCTGTGCCATCTCGGCGGACCGCTGCCCGAAGGCGATCCCGCGAGCCGATATCTACGAACTTTCCGTGAAACGACACGTCCGGTCGCTCGCGTCGACGACGGATGACATCAGACGTTCCCTCGGCCTCTTCTCACGCCGCGCGGATACCCGCGACACCGCAGCGCGATGCACCGAAGCCGCGACACCGAGGAGATCCTCTCGTTCCTCTCGGATGACACTCTCGCGCGGTTCGACGATCTCGAGTCTTTCCGCGCTCCACACAAGTCGAGACTTTCCGTCCTCCTACCCCTGCTGATCGTTCGAGGAGAGGCGCGCGTCTGGTATAGCTCGTCCCATGCGATACAGTTTACACCACTTAACGCGCACTCGAAGCCAACGCCGGGTCATTGGTTTATGAGGATGACGAGAACGCTGCTGACGTACGATATTCTTCGTCGCACTTCCAGAGCCACGCTCACCGTTCGTACGTGGGACGCGATCAGCCGTGTTGCGAGTTCTTCGTCGGTGTGTCTGATGCACATTTCGAGTCCCGTCACGGCGATGTAGATGTGTCTTCGAGGAGGGGGCGGGGAGATTTGAAAGATTCGCACGACGGAAAGTTTGGGCGGGAATCGAGAAGTTTTCGTCTTCCGGAGCGCTGACGATTTTATAAAGCGCGCACGTCTTCCCGCGCGCTGTTGTCACTGCCGCACAATGAGAGAGAACCACGATACTTTTTGACCCCCGTCCTCGACCGTTGCTCGCGAGGAACTGCCTTCATTCCCTTGCAGCAGATGTTCTGGGGCGTTCCGTGCGTTCGTGAGTATCGTACGTTTGTGTGTGCGAGCGCGCGGAGCCACGGAGGGGTTGTTGCGGGCTTCACGTAATACGGGCCCGGTGTCCTTCCACGGGGTGGGGCCTCATCACCTACGGTATACTCGGTCTAGGGCACGCAACCCGTTCGAGACATTTAACGGAATTTCTCGGGAGCTGCGTTTGCGTTC
The DNA here is from genome assembly GCA_963678675.1 of Xiphydria camelus. Taxonomy (NCBI): domain Eukaryota; kingdom Metazoa; phylum Arthropoda; class Insecta; order Hymenoptera; family Xiphydriidae; genus Xiphydria; species Xiphydria camelus. The sequence goes on from OY783196.1 coordinate 3,812,437, forward strand.
AACTGCGTTTTACGACGCGCGAGTTTTCTATAGCATCTCTTATTTCACTTCCCGAACTTCATTGCACTTTTATCTCGGAGGTGAGATTTGGCGTAGTGAGGAGTTATTTCGCTTACGGGGCAATCTTTTTACTGCGATGCAAACTTTAAAGGCCACAAATATTGCATATTTCGTGTTGGAATTGGTCCACTCATTTTTGTACATTAAAATTAGCTCCATCTTTGTGTTAATTTAATATTTTTCATGTTAATTTTAGCACCAAAAAAAGTTGGATTCTTCGTATTAATTTAACATTTTTTTGCGTTACTTCTGACATACAAATTTTAGATTGATACGAAGTGTTGAAATGTTGGATTCTGTGTGTTAATTTAGTATTTTCTGTGCTAAGGTTAACACAAAAATGTTGAATTTACACGAACATGGAAAGAGACTGATGATGCCAGTGATTTTTACCGTATTTACAATAAAAGAAGTACGCATTATGGTTTTCGGATGTTTTTACAGTGCGGTTGAATAATTTTTCTTTTAAAAACATTAAATCGTCATATTTTACATTACGATTTACCAGTTTTGGAGGAAAAATTATTCTTTAACGCAGTAGGAACATCTGAAAATCCTTATCTGTACCTCTTTTATTATAAAAATAGTAAAATTTACCGGTATCAGTCTTTCAGTAAAATTGGTGGATCGATTCCAACACAAAATTTCCAACTGCGCAGGAGTGCTTGACAAGTTGAGGCCGTAATAAGAAAACTATTATTTCGTGGACAATAAATTTTGCAGAACGCGCGGACGCGGAGAAAGTTTCACAGAAATGGAAGAGTATCTGATGAAAAGTATCACTTTCTACTAATCGATACGAAATTACGTTGCGAACTTATGCTTACAAAATTACCAATCGCCGGACATAATATGTCCACACGTGTTGTACCGTAATAGGTACTACAGTTGCAGAAATTTTGCACACGGAAAGAAATGTACGAGAACGGTTCCTACACGGAGAAAAAGAATTAGTTGGATCTGTTGAAAATTGTTTGCGGGGTCGCAAGTAATTATTTATTTATATCAATGACATTTTTTAACGCATCAATTTGATATCTCTTCCCTCCAATCGTGTGAAATAGTGCTTATGCGATTGTAAGCTCACGGTGCACTTGAAGCAACTAATCTGCAATTGAAACAAGCGAATATCTACTTGAAACAATTACATCATGCGGTTCGCCGTATTTAACCTAACCAGTGGTTGAATGAAGCAAAGTTTTCTTCAGTGTGTAGCAACGAGTACCTAGGCACTATAAGCATTGCATTAAGTTTGAGAAATATTTTAACTATTGCCAACACACATACAATTCAATGTAGAATATCATAATGACGTTACAGTACCCACGACTGATATACTTGTACAGAAATCGCTCCCATACATTTCTCTCCGTGAAGCTCCGTAAAGCAATAGCATGCATAACGTCAAATTATGTAGGTGTTGCCTCCCGATAATTTTTTCTTCCACGACATCGTCATTTTTCCCTCCCTACCCTCTCGATACCCACAACGACGAGTGTATCGGCACGCGCGACTCTTCCACAGCCCCCGTGTAGAGAGCGCGTACATATTATGTTCCCCGACCGTGGAACTCTCGACGAGCGTGCCATAAGTGATTTTCAGAGCAGCTGCAACGACCGTTGGGACGCGTGCCCCGATCAGTCCAGCTGCCTCAATACGAACGCGCATCAAGCACACGCGAGCGCCTCGCGTTTCGTTTTCCAACGCATCGAGCGTTTCGTCGATATCGAACGGCTCTTGCGTGCCGCTGCAGGACGAGAGCCGGAGGTCCTGCCGCAGCCTCCTCCGATAAGCAAATCTCGTTTTGTCTTCCGGTATATACGTAACCGTCTCGCTCCCGAGACGCTCGCCAAAGACGCGAGGAAATCGAACGAATGAACGTGCGAACGATACTGGCGATTTTTGGGAAAGGTTCGAGCGATCGCGATCGACATATTTTCCGCTCGAGTAATTAAGCCAGTTACGAGGTCAGCCTGGACGACGAGTGCAAGAAGTCTGCTTTCACGCTCGGCTACTTCGATCTCGTTTTTCGTCTCGGCCAGAGAGATACGGGTGGCGTGAAGTGGACGATGCACCGCGCGCGAATGTAGTCGAAGAACTGCCCGAAGAAATTCCGGGCAAGGTGAAGAACGATGACGCGTTCCGTGCTGTGAATCGAGGTTAACGAAGAACGCGCGACTCTTGTTCCATGAAAGTCAGAGATAGCGGGCGTTTTGTTGGCGACGCTATCGATGCGGTAAATGCCGCTCTTTTTTCGCGTTTCATCTCGGCAATTGGCGCGATATGTGGAAACAGTTAAAAGAGTTTCCTTTATTTTTAAATACGACAATACGTTGATATACCTCTAAATTTATAGAATTTCACTCCTAATTTTGAGGCACACGGATTTATCTTAATTCCAAGTAATAATTTCTGGATATTTTGATTACTTCATAACCTTGAAGAACGATTTTACAGAAATCCATGGTCTGTGCGATGCTTTTCCGAATTTTAAAAAAGTCTACACATACACATGTGATAATTCAGACACATTCACATTCGATAAAAACTTCAATATTTTCCTGAAGTCTAAAAAAATATTCTTAACGATGTATAGTACAATTAATCGAAGCCTCGTCAATCGTCGATATATACTTACAAATATTCCTTGCACCGCAAAACCTTTTTCATAAAACGTCTCCCCACCGAAAGCAGTACAGACACCCGAAATTCCCCAGTCTTTTTTCAAGCATACGAACGGAACTTTCCTCGAACTTATACGTTACGCGCGCCACGTAATAGCGTTTTGCGAGTAGAAATCGTCGAACGAGAGATAATTTATGCGCGATCGAAGATGAATCGCCTTTTGCGTAATGCGCGGAAGGCGTATAAAAAAAAGTAACCAAGAATATTCTTATGATTTCACATTTCTCCTCCCCATAAAAGAAATACCGCCGGTCCATTATGTATAGAACCCTCTCCCGCGTTCGATATCGCGATACGTACTTCCTGTTCGTCCGCGTGCGCGCGTGTGTTTGTGGAATCAATTAATTTCTTTTTTTCTCCATCACATCGCGCGCGTAACGGGCACCCGCGCGCGATGAAAGTCTTACTCCCCGTATTTTCCGCTCGAGCGCACCGTCCGCGGCATTTTTCGGGCGAACGGTGAAACGTGTGCCATATTTAGAAAGTCTTTTCGCCGGTTCCGCAGGTGGTGCGCGGTTATACCCGCGCGCGGACGATAATAAAATTATCGTACATAAGCGCCGAGGAATTCGGATGCTTTTTCATTCGCACTTTCTCAGACGCCCTATTAATTGCCAGGCGAATTATCCACGTTTCCTCGTGCACTCGCGCACTTATCAACGTATACGTATATATACGAGTATATGCATTCGTGTATAAAGAGAAGTTGAGATCGGGCAATATTTGTATGATTTCATTGGCTCGTCGGGCGGCAATATTTATGTGCACACGCGACGGCATTGACCGCGCGCGTGGCTGACGTCTGGGACGAGGAGGATCGTAACTGACGCAACGTATCGCGCGCGTCGGATCAACCCACGTGTTTCGTGCTCACGCGATGCGCTCGAGCTTTGATCTGTGACGGGTTCCGAAGATGCGGGCAGCGAACGAGGCAGGTAGAAACGCACGGGGGCAAATTTTGTCCTAAAATTCGGGGGGCCTTTGAGTGCACTGAGAAAAAAAATGGTATATTCAATTAAATCGGCGTTTATGGGTGGGCGAATGCAGAATTATTTGCTTCAATTAATAAATTTGGCTATAGCGATTAACGGCTCTTTGAAGGAAATAGGCTGTAGTTCAATCAAGCTAATTATTAGTCTAATAATAAGTCACTTGATCTACATTCCTTCACCCGTAAACCGTCGATATAGTCGCGCGCGAATGTACTATATTTTTTCCTCAGAGCGTATTATACGCAGAGAAAAAGAACTAGTTGGATCTACTAAAAATTACTTGCGGGACCGCAAGTAATTATTCATTGACGTAAATTACATCTTTTTTACATAAATTATTACACAAAATTAAATCTTTTTTCACATTAATTAAATATTTCTTCCTCACATTCTATATGATTGTAAGAAAAAACAATTATATATATATGTACATATTATATTGTTTGGCAATAATCATAGGAAAGGTCGCGAGTTAAGCCTATGTACGTGCCTGCGATCGACAATAAAGGTTAGGCTCGGCAGGATTCTCACGAAGGACCCTGAGACTCACGTACTCTCTATGAGTTACCTTCGACCGTTCCTGTAGCCGTGTCAGATATCAATGTATGTTCACAACGAAAGTTGCTTAGTATATAGAGATATGAATTCGAATATTTCTTTTTTCCTGTTATTGACATATATCGATGATTTGTAGAAGAGTCTGACGTTAGCACGCTGGAAAAGAAAATTTGGTAAAATCAACTAAACATTTAGTTGATTAGTCGGAATTAATTATTTGATCATCTCAAATAATATTTATTTGTCCCGAAAAATTCTTTCTTGGCTTAAATGATATATTTTCTTAATAAATATACCTATTTTGTTAAGCCAAGAAAATATTTTCTCGGGGCAAATGAATATTATTCGGACTAATGAAATATTTAATTGCGACTATTCAACTAAACGTTTTGTTGATTTTACCGAATTTTTTTTTCTCAGTGCAAGAATTTGTTATTTTTCAATTTGAAATTGAAAAAAAAATGAGTTGAAAACATTTTGGGAGGGTATCATTTAAATCAATATAGAACGCCGCAACGCGATCAGTGTTCTCGAGAACCCTTTCAATTTGAAATTCAAAAAGGAGTTGAAAATATTCTGAAAGGGTGTGTCACTCAAGTATCAGTCAATTACCATATAGCAAAACCTACGAAAAATCGATACGGAACGCCGCAACGCGATCGGCTTTCTCGACAAGCCTTTCCAAATCGAGCAGTTGCTGCAACGATTTCGACTTGACCAAGCGCATTAATTGTAGCGAATGTACTCGCAGTCAAATTTGAACGAGTGCGAGCTTAATTATCCATCGACGCCTGTAACGGTCTTATCGCTCGTTTGCATCGAACGCGGCCGAATGTCTTGCGGTATAATTAATTGTCACGCTTCAAATAGCTCTTGTCGTCGATTACGATTCCCCTTCTCCGCGAGATTTTGTTGCAATCTGAACGCTGCACTCGAAAGTAATAATGGTCGAATCCGAACAAGAGAAAACCGTACCCTGAAAATGGACCAACGAGACGCGTTCACGTCCAATTTACAACGAATAGAACGAAAAGAACGATTCTGTTCTCGTTATTTCCCACCCTAGAATTCGCCTCGCACAGAATTTCGGTGTGAACGCCGCCGTACGCGACATTCGAAGGTGCATCTATCCGCCGGTCCGTTGTCCCTTTCACTATACGCGGCGCCGAAGCGCGTGGGAGGTGACTTAGGGATTTAATGGCAATTTGAACCGGGACTAGACGCCGTCCACGGTTCAGTTTCCATCCAGCCTCTAACCGCGAGTCAGCTGTGTCGTCTCGTGGCTCGTGCGAAATTATTCGGTCGCGTTGAGTCGCGACACTCGGATGCGCGCGGGGCGCAGACACGCGCGACTCGATCAGCGCGGGAGCGCCGGATGGATTACGCCGTCTGATCGTCGGAATTCTCTGTGGATTTCACTGGTGATCGCGGGGAAGCTCTACGTCGAAGTGCGAGTGCTTCAGTTGCAATTTTGCGACAATAAAAAATATTTAATAACGCCCCAGATATATCGATAATTTCGAAGAACAATCGAACCATCGTTACGAAGCGATATAAATTGTCTGCCGCATAGAAAGAAGCGAGAAGAAAACACTGGGAAGAAGCGGACGACGTACTTCGATAATTGCACGTCAAATCGAATCAGCATCCACCGCATTCGATCCTCAAGACGCGTTTTGAGGGCAGCGATAAATAGCGCGTCGGATGCCTCGATAATTTCGAAGAACAACCAAACCATCGTTGCGAAGCGATACAAACTTCTCATCGCTTGGAAAAAAAAAAAAACGTTCAAAAGAGGCAAACGACGTACTTTGACTGCTCGAAATCAGATCGAATCGGCATCCATCGCATCCAACCTTCGCGCGCAAATTCCGACTGTTGCAGCGAGAAAGAGCGCTCGAGAAATCGCCAATTTCACGGATTAACGCAATCGGCGCTCCCCCGTCGCCCCGCGAAAACAGTCGGGCGAAGAGTCCCGCGGTCCCCTGGGAGAAATACGAATGTAAATCGCGCGCGGGGTTGCTTCACCCGTCTCGAACGTATTGCGCAACGCTGAAACCACGAGAGTCGCATCGGACGCGTCGGTATTCCGCGTTCGCGGAACCGTGCACCTCGCCGCGCGCGTCGCTGTCGTGAGCAAAATCTTTTTTCCCTTCCCGCGCGCGAGGCGTATTGTTGTTGCCGGCTGCGCGGATTACGCAACCACGCGCGCGCCGCATAGAAAGCCGAGCCGAGTCGTCGGTGAAACCTTCGCGTCTTCGCGAAGATTCAATTAAGCCCGACAATGGGACGGCGGTAATTGCTCGAAAGTCGATGATCCGCCGCGAGGCGTCAGAGATTCGCCGATGTTCCAAGGGTGGTAGGGAGGAGCGACTCGGTGCAGCGATAATAACCCGACGAGACATCGAGAGTGCCGGACGAAGCTGCAGCTCCAATTCCCCGCGAAAGGGATTGTAACGTCATATACATTTCGAAATTTGTGATTCGTCCGTCGTTTTTTACGAGGCTCACCCGGTATAACAACGTTCACGGTCAAGCGGCTCCGGCTTCGAAACGACGGGAAACGCGACGGCGGCTTCCGGTGGGTCGGTGAGCCCTTGTCGAGCGACTCGTTACACCCCGTAGGCATCGAGAGCGTCGCGGCGTCGTAAAGGTGCGTGAGTCGGACGAGGAAAGAGCACCGAGACCGTCGAAGAGCGAGACGAAGAGTCGCTCGAAGCGAATTATCTGTCATCCGGAAAAGAGCGGGACGAAATATGGAGGACGTCTACGTGATAAAGGTGAAAACGAAGCCGCCGATATCGTCGCTGTATCCCTCGGAGCGTCGCTACTCGGCGTCCACCGTGGGAGGCCTCGCGCTGGTCCACTTCGGCCTCGGCGCTCTCGCTCTTCTGCTGGGGACGCTGGCGCGGACCCTTCACGGTCCCGTCCTCTCGCTCGCCTGCCTGGTGCCCTTCGTCGCCGGTGTGCTCGCCTGGAGAAGGTGGTACATCGACCGGAACATCGGCATCTTCTTCTACGCCAGCCTCTTCTCGCTGATCGCCGCCGTCCTCTGCCTGGTGGCGACCGTCTTCGACATAGCGGCCGCCGCGGAGGGCGGTGCCAGTTCGCCGTGGCGCCTGGAGAACATCTTCGCCAGTCCCGAGGCGTTCGTTCGGATGCGAGAGCGTTCCGGGAACGTTTCGCTCGCCTATTACAACGAGAGCGACGTCGAGGACGAACGCGTGTCGCGGACGTTCCCGAGGAGCGACTACGAGCGGGAGAAAGTGCCCGAGCCCGTCCACGATCAGGATACTCCGCGTTCCGCTGCGTCGCGCGCGGTAATTGGCGACGAGGGGAAAAACGCCAGCGGAGAAAAGCGATACCGGAGCGATCGGCGCGAAGGAGAAGGATTCGCCGATCCGGAGGACCTCAAGCAGGAGCCCTCCCTGCTGTACGAGAGGACCGTGCGACCGGAAGGGACGCGCGGTGGCAACGCCACTCTGGAGGTCATCAGCGACGGCGTGGTGTCCTTCTGGCACGCCGACACCGCGGGAGTCCTTCACTCGCGGCTGCTCCTCGGCGTAAACGTCCTCGTCGCCTGCCTCCTGGAGGCGTTCTGGTCGATGCTGAGCGCGAAGATCTCGCTGCGCGGGATGACGAATCGCCTCGCGGAGCCCAGCTACCACTGCGGTGACGCGACGGCCGAGCCGAAGGTCGCGCGACCCGGTCAGAAGACGAGGAAGCCCAGGGCGCCACGACCCGACTTGCTGAATCACAGGGCGAAACGATCCGGTAGCGTGCAGAGCTTGAACTCCCTGCCGAGCTTGCAGGGCTCGGGACCGCGACTGCCACTTCCGGAATCCAGCAGGGAGTTTAGGGAGAGGGTGGAGAGGTTCTTGGCGAACCAGGCCGCGCACAGGGTCGTCGAGGGGTCCTGCTCGTGAATGATTCCAAGTGTCGTATCGAGGAACGCTCGTCGATCGACTTCGAGCGAGCGTAACGTGAGATCTCGCTCAGCGAAGTCCACTTATGACTTGGTCAGTTGGGTGAGGGACGCGGGGACCTCGTCACGGAAGACGCAGTCTCGGGGGATACATCGAGTCACGATGAATAATACTCTCGCGAGAGCTCGGGTTCCCGGCAAAAATCTGACAGATTTGAACTTCTGAGATTGTGTTTCCTGGTTAATTAAACCGGTCGCAAGGTCGTCGAGAGAATGGCCTCGCGAGCTTCACGGCGGCGCTGTCGTCGGTTTCAAAGATCCGATCTCGATTGGATATATTTAAGGACTCTCTGATCTATAAAATTAACCGATCCGATGATTTGTCGCGCTGATAATATCTTGTTTTTGACCAACACTCGTCGATCGACGAATCTCGTCACTCCCCGTACACCTGATATTGATCTCGAACGAAATAGAAAGTACCTTATAATCTGCGACGATGTCAAAGCCTCGCAAAGTACCTTTATAGTAAAATACAGCGTCTCTCTCTCGCGTTACGAATACACCATTAACTCTCCGGGGAAATAGTTCGCTTCGAGCTGCGCGTGAATCCAGAATCGATTCGTCACGCCGTTTCCCAGATACAGCAATTACGCGTAACGAGCGAATACTTTCAGGATACACACACGCCGCATGAGAACGCTTGAGAACGCCACTTTAATGCTAAGCACCCTGTACTCGTACTTACTCAGCATTTAGTAATGGTCGTGTCTACACGAGCTCGTGACATAATCCCCGTAATGTACATTTAAAAGTCACGACCTAAATATATTATTACGTCTACACGTGTACCTATATGAAGAGACCGGTCGTAGATAACGAAGTCTCTGATCATCTTTAACGATATTTGTTCTAACTCTAACGCGCGTTTCGAACGCTATTCGACGTGAACACGGATTCTACATGAGGAGGATAAATAACTAATCTCTTCGTTTTACTCTTAGGGCAGCGACGTCTATGCCGCAAAGGAATATGTGGTGTGTAACTTTTAGTTGGGTGCAGTGTTACATATAAATCACACACACACACACACCTTCCGTGGATGATGGACCATGCACAAATCGCGCGACGACTTTTTTCGACCGATTTGACCACCCTTCTCCCTCTGCACGACAGTAGACGACGTTCGAATTAACCCCTCCCCTTTTCTCTCTCTTCTGTTTTCTCACGATATTTTCTGAGCCCACCAGAAAGTGTGTAATCGCTAAAAAAAATATAACGAAAAAGTCATCGGGACAGGATAGACTCTTTGAGGCTGTCTGTTTTACGCAGAATGTATTATAACATTTTTGCAAATAAGAAATAAATATCGCGTGATTCTCTCTCCGAGAGATTCCACTCTCGTCTTCGCGGCGCTCCGTGCCGCTTCCCCCTGAAGTTATGTTAATTTGACGCGAAATTACATTAATTAATTTCATTTTTAATTGCTAGATCGATATAAAGAGTTATCCAAACATAAGTGTAATAATTCCTTTTAGTTGTTACCAGCGTGATACACTATGTACCTTGTACCTTTCCTTTTTACTGGTCTCACGATCTTTCCTCGGGGCTCTCGAGGCCGTGTATGAGAACAAACGCACAGGCCCGAATCAGGGTCCCGACATCGCGCGCGTAATTCCGGGTCATATCGGGCGCGGGTGTGAACGCGCGCGCGCACTCTCTTTCGGGATCGGGACAGCGAGCGTGTACGTATATCGAAGCGAATTAATGTTCCGCGCAAACCGACATATGTCACACGAGAGCACAATACGTATTATGAAATTCTATATCGTGCTAGTGGCTTGTTGCGAAATCTCGCGGTTTGATATTGGCCAATCGGGTGGGTGGTAGAGGGGTATATAAAGTGGTTAACAAAGGCGATAAAGGCCTCGATCCAATCCTACATTCTCTTACGGGCCTGTCCTTCTGACATATCTCGTGCGCGCTCTCTCGACGCGATCGATCGGCAACGCGATACGCGAGCGATTCCCCTTCGGGAGATCATCGCGGCGAGGACGAAGAAAAGGGCGACTGTAACCTGTACTGCTCTTCCGGGGGTGAAAAAAATCATGACGCGACGTTTCCTCGTGATACCGCTTTTGGATTTCTAACGGTCCGCGCTTTGTTTCGAGAAAATTTCGCGCCTCGAGAGGAATTCTAAGAAATGGTACACTTTACATTCCGCTGATTCATGCAGAGTTCTTGCCGTGATACCGCCTCGTCATTGGATGCTCGGAATTTAGAGCGGGATCCGCAGTCATCCTCGACTTCGGTTTAGGCGGATACAACGTACACTGCTTCGGACGATTTTATGGGGGGGTGACAAATTATCGAGTAAGTAGATACACAGAGAAAAAGAAAATTAGTTGGATCTATTAATAATTAATTCCGGGGTCTAAAAAGTAATTATTTACTTATCGCAGATCAATTTGATCTTTTTTCATGTTAATTTGATATTTCTTCCTGGCAATCACGTACTACTCCGTATAATTGTAAGGAAGAGATATCAAATTGATGTATTAAAAGGTTTCATAGATATAAATAAATAATCACTGTCGACCCCGCAAGTAATTTTTAGTAGATCCAACTAATATTCTTTTTCTCGGTCTACATAAAATCACTTATAGATTATATTCCCTTTGAGATATCGGGTTGATACATACGATTTTTCAAATTATCATGAAATGATACATGAAATCGATCGCTTGATTACTTTGTCCTACGTATTTTTTGGGCTGATGACTAAAAATCACGATCATCGAGGAAATATCTCATAGGAAATATTGGTACCAACTCATTCGCAATTTTCGATATCCACAAAAGAAATACATCGAATCATATCTATAGGATAGTCAATCGATTGATTCCAGAGTCACGCACTCGGAAAAAAATTCGGTAAAATCAACTAGGCATATTTTATTAGCTCAAAAAGTATTGATTTGCTCCGATAAAATATTTTCCTGGATTAACAAAATACAGTCATTAAAGAAATATATTATTTAAGCTAAGAAAGTCTTTCGTCGGGACAAATGAATATTATTTAAGCTAATAAAATATTTAATTGCGACTATTCAACTAAATGCTTATAGTTGATTTTAACCAATTTTTTTCTCAGTATGGTTCATGACGATATTTTATGGGATGTTCCTATAATAGTACAATCCACCTCATAATATGCGATCAACTTTCAACGTACCCGTCAACATAACAGCTACAGTTTCCTCCGTCGATCTTCTCTGGTCGACCATCCAATCGAGAGTTTCGTATCCAGTGGTGACTCATCGGCCTCCGCGCGCCGGAGAAACTGATAAACCGCCGTTTCTCAAACGCTCGACGGTAGCCTGACGAAACGAGACGGACCCCTTTACAAAACAAAGCTTTATTGTAATAATTACAGTTACGCCATTCGACAACACAGTCCGATCTTACGCAGAGCTTGCCAACTGGGCGGTGTTAAGGTACACTTTTATCGGGATAAACAACATTAAACTACCGATCCCGCCGTCTAGCGGCTGTAGCCAAACGCGGAACACTAACGAGTCTCGTGATATAAAATATGTATCTCGTCTATATTACACGTCAACCGGTGCGCAAATTCGATAACAGCTATAGATATAACTCGTGTAACGCATACATAGATATTTATATGTATATACGCATTTCCCCTCGCTAAGTGTCGATCGTTAATCGTCGATCGAACGAATCTATCTGTGTACACGCTACGCAGGTATTGTCCTTGGTCCATCGGTGAACTCGATCGCCGGATTCATGGAGTCCGAAAGTGGTGAACGCTCGAGAGTAATGCGGAGGGGATTTCCGAACGCGGAACCTCTACCGACAGACGACGCGGTTATTCGATAGACACACTGTACAAAAATTTGTATTTTTAATATACTTTTATATGAAGCTTTTTTCTCCAATACGTAATTATACACTGAGAAAGCAGTTTATTTATAATTAATACACGTATACTTGATACTGGCGAAATAAATATTATTTTGTGTCAAATAAATATTCATCGGCTATTACTCTATTTTTGTTCGAGAATGAGAGAGATATTCTAATAAATAATATATATTTACTTGACCCACCGAAATATTATATAATCAAGTACATATTCATTAACTATAATTAAACTCTTATCTCAGTGTAAAAAAATCAATGTAAATACTCCATAATTATGAAAATTAATATATTTCCTTATGAAACTTTCCTTGTAAATTTTATAACGAAGTATATTAATTGTCACATAATCACATATTGGATAAAATCTCGACATACGATTATATTAAATTTAATACAAATTTTTTTTACATGTCCACGTATTCCGTGCCTTCGAGGGTTCGCCTCTCGTTCGATCGAACGTTATTATAGTCGAGAACACCCGTCGAGAAAATACGAATCCTTAAATATTTGACACGACATTATTGTACTTGCATGAGGGACAAGGGGGATCGCTCGCGCTGATCCGGACGCGAAATCGCAGTGGGTGGCAAGATTGTGGAAAACTTTTGTACATACAGGAACGAGGAAAGAGTCGCATCCGGGCGGGGGAAGTCCTTTCCGGTATTTCCCTCCTCGGTTCCTTCGTCCCGACTTACTCTATCTCACGCGTCGCCGCTGCTGTCACTTCCTCGCGACGCACCAACGACGCGTCACCCGTTCACGACGATCGATCGAAGCGGTGAAATCGTCGCAGAGCCTTCGATCGGCCACATTCGCGATCCTAAACGGGATAAATAACGCTAAAAATTCGCACGCTCTCTCTCATCCCATCGACCATCTTCTCTCAAAATATACTACCGATCGCGCACTTTTTCAACCGTCTCGGTTCCTCTACGATTTATCTACCTTAAACGCTACCTCCGTCTCCCGCATTTACGGCGACCCTTCGCTCGCGAGCGCAAACGTCTTTGGCTCGCGAGTCGCGCGAGATCGGACCGTTCGAACCGTCGATCCACGGGAGATCGCCCGAGGGGTTCGTCGATCGTTAAACGTTCACCGGACGCACACTGTCGTCGGACTGCTGCTGCTCGCCGCTCTGCCATCCCGAGTCGAGGGTGGTGGCGTCGCTCAGGCAGCACTGAGGCGTCTCCTCCTCGGTATTGCTCCTGTAGTCGCGGTAGTCTCTGTCCCTCTCCCTGGCCGCTCGATCGGCGTCCTCCTCCCGGTAGTACGTCGAAGACGCGGGGGCCTCCTGCAGCTCCTCGTCGGCTTGCGAGGTGTAGTAAGCGTATCGACCCTGCTGAATGACCTCGTACTGGGCGTCGGGCGCCAGGTAGGGGCCTCTGGCGTTCCTGGGCTCGTCGCTGTTGGCGTAGCTGTCGGACGGCGCGTCGCCGCCGTCGGACGGCAGCGGGAGCGGCAGTCTGGATCGCTTCGACAGTTGACGCTTGCCCAGGCGGGCCGCCAAGTAATCGACCCCCTCCGAGTTTTCCGCCGCTGAAAGACAACGAGAAGATCGCAGAGTTACCCTCGTCCATCCGAACGAACCAGAAATCGGTACGTCGAACCGATCATCGCTTCAAGCTCCACGGAGAGATCAACGTAAAAAATTGTACTCGCGTACTTGCGGTATCACGGATTTTGTCGCTGGTAACTTTTTGAAGCGTCATTTTTAGACGTACTCTAGCTGATGAACAATTAATTTTCATGCTTTCGTTAGCTACGGCAGCGTTTACTCTGGTTAATGAAAACGTTGGCATTGATTGTTCTTCAGTCGGTACGTTAAAAAAATGACATTTGGAAAAGCCACCAGCGGTAGAATCTGTGACGTACAAGGTTTCTAGTCGTTTCTACAGTGTGGCAGAGTAATTTTTCTCTCGAAAACATCAGTTTTCGTGATAGTTCACATCACAATTTATCAGTTTCGAAAGAAACATTTCCTGCTCCCACCAGCTAGGAACATCCGAAAACCCTCACATGTACCGCTTTTCTTGTAAAATTAACCATATCGGTCTTTCCGTGTCGAAATAACAAAGACGACCGTTCGACCGACATTCGAATGGACCAAATTCGAAAGAGCAGAGGTCGAGAAAGAGAGTCGACATTGCGTAAGCTTCCCCGACGCAAACTATACGCCACGCGACGACGCTGCTCTCGCCGCCCGACTCGTGGCCACGACTGACGCTCCGAACCGCGTCTGCGGGTAATTGCCGCGTAATCGAGCAATTACAGCCGACGGCCGCCGCTAATCGAAAGTCTACGAAGCGAGCGGTGTGTCGCGTCGAGGATCCACGATGTCGGCGAAGCCGCGTTAACGATCTTCACCCCACAAAGCCGTCCTTCCCTCTCGTGTACCGCTCCTCTCCAGACGCAAGGTCGCCTCCACCCTCGTCATTACCTTCCTTGTCCACCGCCAGATCGTAGAAACTACTCTCCGGGCCGCAGCACGACGACACGTCGCCGAAGTACAACTCGCTCTCAGACTGCTTCGGGGCGGGATTCGCCTCCTGCTGGAAGGCACCGTTCTCCACTCCCTTCAGCGGTTTCCTGGCTCTCCTGCCTTTCATGGTGCCCTCGTTTCCCCCCTCCGGATCCGTACTGTTCGATATCTCTTCGGCGTTCTCGTAATTGTCCGTCGAGCGCTTCGACGCTCGGGGTCTGTGATCTGTCGACGAGGAGAACAGTGTCGGTCGCGATTGCGTACGGTCGTCGGCGCGAGGCGCGCGAACGATGCGAATTCGGCGAGGAAAATTGCGCGCAGTCTTCCCTCGCGACGTGACTCCTCGAAGGGGCGCCCGGTAGCGCGCAGAGGCTCACCTTCGCTACCCTCGAAGTTGTCCATCCTCTTGGCAATCCTCGGCCGCGACTCGGCCGCTTGCGGCCTCCTCGCCGGGCTGTTGGGATCGCTGTAGGGCGGCGGGGGACCCCACAGCGGCACCGGCGTCTCCAGAACGCTGTACGACGCCGTGCTCGGCGTGTAGGGGCCGTTCTGGGCGTTCAGCACGGAGTAGGGACCGCCCGACTGGGAGTTCAGCACACTGTAGGGACCGGTCGGGTTGTCCGCGTTCGCCTCCGGCTGTCGCGACTGGATGTGAAAGCCGTAATTGGAGTCGGGACTCGGTGCCGGACCCCTCGAGCGTGACCAAGGCAGGCGCCACCGTCTGCACGACGAGATTGGATTTTTATGGAGTTAGGATTAAATTCGATGAAACCTTAATCGGAGGGAGGGTAAATAGATCACCGCGGTCCGCCGCACAGTCTCACCTGGAAGGTGCCAAGTCAGGATTGGGGGTGTACAGATTGCCGGGCGTCTGCGCCCACCACGGACTGGCCCCGCCGCAGTCGTTGCAGCAGCCGCAGGACCCCGTCGTCGTCGGCCCCGCGCCGCCGCCCTGGCCGTACAGCGAGCGGCACCTGAGCTCCAGCTGCTCCCAGTACATCCTCTTCTTCTCGTGGCTCAGCAGCTGGTACACCAGCATGCAGGAGAAGATGCAGGCGAGGATCCCGGCGACCGAGACCCCGAAGAGGGCGCGCAGACACGCGTACAAGGCACCGTGAACGGCTTCGCAGTGAGGCGTGCCCTCGAACAGGACCCCGTAGTCGCCTTTGGACTGCGGGGCGCGATAGCAGGTACACGATCTGGAGGAATGGAATGTGCAGCGCGCCGTGAGCGATCGACGATCGTGGATGACTACGTTTTGGACCGTGTGAACGATAACTCACTTCGCTTTGCTGGTATAGACGCATTCTCGGAGGCCCTGCAGTCGGGACATGTGAACCACGGTTGTGGTGACGGTGACGAGGAGGCACACCAAGGCGCACACGACGCTCACGGATCCGCAGATTTTCATCTGAAAGTGATTTCGTTGTGAGATTAAAGGAATTCGAACGGGAAAGAAAAGAAGTGGTTGTGTCGATCACATTTTTGTCACAAATATTTGAGTCTGTTGATGTGGACCAGTTCGTTACAGTTGTCACGACTATTTCTCAAGTTCATTATTATAGTTATTACAACTATTGTTCAGTTAACTGAAAACAGTTCAGTTAACTAAAAGTAGTTATGATAACTATAATAAATTGGTGCTAACCAATTCTTAAGTTTGGTAATCAAACCCAATCAGTTGTGTTATAGTTGTCAGAACAATTTTTTAAAGTTTATTATTACAGATACTACAACTATTATGTAGTTCGTTAAAAATAATCATGATAATTATAATGAATTGGTGCCAATCACCAACTACTTGAGTTTGGTAATAAAAATCAGTTAGTTATAGTTGTCAACTATTGTTTAGATCATTATAGTTATAATATATATTGTTCAGTTAACTAAAAACAGCCGTGATAACTGTAACAAACCAGTGCTAATTACCAAATTCGAATAATTGTGGCAAAAATATGGTTACCACGTACTTCATTTCTTTCCCCGCGGGAAACGAAGAACGTTTCAACCCTAAACTGTCGTCGTGAGACCCCAGAGATCCCAATTCAACGCGAACCATCAACACCATACAAATCCCACAACGCCAGTTGATAATTAAGTTTCACGACGAGCGAGTACTCACCAAGATGCCGTATCTGTGTTTCCGCCTAGCCAGCAGCATCGTGAATAGACCCAGAAGGATTAACTGCAAGTAGAAGAACGTGGTCGGCCTTTTAAATCAGGGATCGACGAGCACAACAGAATCATTCGAAAGGATCGACTTCGTACGATCGCTTCGCCTCTCGCGAGCGGTTCCTCTCACCATAGTTCCGGGTATGTAAGACGGCACGGTTTCGAAGAGCGTCAGACTAGCCGTGTGAGCCGACAGCACCGCGTGGACCGCCAGGAAGAGGCTGCCGACGGCGGCGCTCAATCCGCCGCAGAGGCAGCAGAGGACCACGTACTTCTTGCAGCAGCCGCCCTCGCCGGTGTGTCCTGGGGGGAAGAGGAAACGATCTTTAAGTCGGTCACACACGCGAGAAGAGGAAGATCCTTCTGAGGGGAACGCGATTGGAAACCGCGTTAACCTTCCAGAAAGATTCTGGAGAGAATGTTTTCTGCTTTCGAGACGCGACGCGGTCGATATTATCGGCGGACATATTCGTCGAAGGTCTCAGTGGAGCCGAGGACCGCATTGTCGATTTTCAGGGGAGGTTTTGCGGACGGAGGAAAGAAGCTAAGCCCTTCACGGTTGGAATATCCTCGAAGAAAGCGCGCACACCCCCGCGTCGAACGCATTCCGGGGCGATTCCCTTTCACGGGAAGAAGTCGCAGCATCCCGCGCGGTCGTTAAGCGTTAGCATCTATCGTATACGCGTAGCGTGCGAGTCTCGCATTCCGGAGCGCCGCGACTACTGAAAGCACGGCAAACAATAATTGTCTTGCGTGAGAATTCCCCGCGTCCGACGATGGGCTCCGCGTTTTCGGGGGAGGAAGGGTACTGCGAGATCCGTGCCTCGGGGGAAAAAATTCTACGAATCTGCGTGGGGGACCCCCGGTGATTACGTCGTAAGCTATCGTACGCGACATTCCTCCGCGTAAAATCTCGGCGGAGTGTAGGATGAGGTGTGCGGTGAAAAACGACGCTCTCCGGCGGGATGTAACGTCTAATTTCGAGCGACGATTTTTTGGCGGGTACCTCGATCGTTCTCTTCCGTGGAAAATATGCTCGGATTATAATGGAAGGCGGTTCTTCTCTCGCGGAACGTCGCGAATACGCGATTTGTCATATGTCGTAAGAGAATGAGATTCTGGTCCATGGACCAACTCTGACGACGTCGTCTTCACCATTCGCGCGGAAAAGGAACTCCTTCGTTCAAATAAACATGCATTCACCTCGTGGCTACTCAAGTATTTATTTAACACGCGCGAAAGATATTTAGCGAAGAATAAGCGAATTGTAGGCATTCATCCGAACGAAAAAATTTCTTTCTCGTTACACCTTTTGTGTTCGCCGACCTTTTCTCGACGTTCGCAACGAAAAACTTTGATCTGCGGTGCCTACGCGCGTTAAATTTCGCGGAAAAGATCGAACCGCCGAGACGACAATGACGAGAAACGGACGACCTGTCGCTCGAACGATTCCGAAAGTCTCCGGAGCCACGAAATCGTGGGGTATCGGCCATTGTCGCACCCACGCAACTCGTTTCGAAGCGCATTGTGCACTTGGCCCCCGTACGTCTTTGAAAATCTTTCGGGAGAGATCGTAAAAATTGATTCAAGGGTCGAATACCTGCGTCGCGCGCTTTGGGGGCACCTGTGGTACCTGCGAAAAATGTTGCGACGACACAAAGACCGCCGCTGGGTAAACTTCTTCCCCGTTTCTCCTCGGACATTGGTCAATGATCGAGGGGTGCCTCGAAGTTTTACGACTCGCTCGCAATTCGGGTGGATGAAAGGTGAGGGGTATAGCGGAGAAATGCTTCCCTCCCAGCTATACAGTTTTTCCAGGTACTCGCGGTTCTTCCCGCGCGACAATGAAGGAGAAAAAGCTACCGCGGGACTCGCGCTTTTCAATTTCCCCGCGGAAGGAGCTTCGGCTTTCTTGTGATCAATGGCTTCGAGTCTGGCACCCTCCCGACGTCGGAGTAGGCCACTCTCTCGCGTGAGAATCGCGACGGGGGCAAAAAGTATCTTTGCGAGGAAGGCGCGTCTGTACCCTGAGAAAAAAATCGTTTAATCGACATAAACTTGTTCTCGAATAGTCTTGTACTGGGAGAAATGCTCAGGTCGCACAGCAATTAGTACCTATAGCAATTCTGGTAGCTATACTTTAAGGCTAAGTGACAGTTTATCTAGATGGTACAGGTGATATGGCAATACCAAATGTGGTAAGAGCAACACGCATTGCTGAAGTGACTTTATGTATAGTTGAAACAGCTATTTGTTCTGGTAAAATGGAAATAAGTATTGCCAAGGCAAACAGAAACGTATATTGACAAACTGCTAGCATTTCCGTGCAATTTATACAATTTTTCTCAGTGTAAGAACACATTTATTCGATTCGAATGAATACCAGTTGATCCAAATAACATTTAATTAAATCAATAATACGTTCAATCGATATTCATTCTAATCGAATAAACGTGCTTTAGGATTATCCAAAAATACGTTTATCTCGATCAAGCAAATGTTTTTCCGAACGTATATCCCGTGTTCCTTTTGATACACGCTAGCATAACGGGTTGTATATCGATTGACACACCCTCGTCCGCGTAATTTTTCTTTTTGTAATTTCGTGGTAATACCGATAGCCAAGATGCGATCCAAATGGAACTATCAGTCTGAGAAACACATCGGTTATCTCATTAATGGTTAAAATGACAGATGCTCTGATATAGTTTCAATACTCGTTTGCGTTTTTTCGAATAATCGAGGAAATAAACGTAGGCAATATCATCGGTATTACTATGAAATTATTTCACGGAGAGAAAAGTATCAATCACCGTTATACAAGGTAATATAACATTTTGTGCAAAGTGTTGCGTTCATTGCTTTACTGTATGACAACAGTTGACATACGTTTAATGAAGTTCACTAGATATATGCCAACTGTTGTCATACAGTAAAACAACGAACGCAATACTTTTCCCAAAACGTCAAATTTATTATCCAGTGTAACAGTGATGAATATACTCTTCTCTCTCTGCGGGAAATCGCAGCGAACAGCTGCACCAACCGATATGCAACCCGTTATACCTACCGGCGCGTATCAAAACAAACGTCCCTTAAATCTCGGATAAATATCTCCTCGAACCCAAACGGATCGGCGAAGAATCGATCGACGAGTTAAAAGCGACCGTTTTGAAATAAGCGTCCTCCCGCTTCCGTAATCCGCCCACGTCGTCCCAATTCATTAATCACAGAACTGGAAACCTGCGGCGGAGTGGTCACACGGCGAGGGGCGAAGCGGCGGGGGTGAGGTAATAAATTGGCAAGACGGTTAATCGGCGTACCGCAGGGGTGCGGATAATGAGATCCGGCGAAGTGCGCGTGGCCGCCGGGATGGGGCAAGTGCGAGTGAGCCGCAGCCATGGCGAAGGGGTGAGCGTAGCCCTCGCCGTCCACCGCCATCTCGGCCCCGAACCGGCAGCGCACTATCTGCAGCACCGGATAACCGTCCATCGCTCGTCGTCAAATCCCGCGTCGCGACGTTCGGAGGAAGGGGGAGCGTCGTCCGCCGCCTCTCTTTACGGGAAGTCGACTTTCCGCGAGATTTTCCCATCAAGGAATCGGTCCACCCGACGGACGGCGTCGATCGTCGGCGATCGATCGGTGCGATCGATGGGCGCTCGCTCGCAATTTTCCTCCCTCCATGCGTTTCTTTGCGCGGAACGAAACGGATCGCGTGAGTAACGCACTTCGATCGTCGATATGTTCCTCGGCAACGAGTCTTTTTGGACACTCGATCGAGAAAGTCGAGTCTCGAGTCGCGCAGCGTGGTGGACGACGGACGGTGCCTCGCCTATTGCGCGAGGATTTTAATTAGAAAATACCGACGACGATTCTTGTACAGGAAATAGCGTTCCAGCGGTACTCAGGGGGAACTGTGCCGCACTGGATTCGATTTCACTCGCGCGGCGATCAGCGTCGTACTCGTGGAGTCGACGTGTTCATCCCCTTCGTTACAATGCACCCTCTCGACCGAAACGATCGAACGTGCCCTTCAATGTCCATACATACGAATGTCCACGCGTATCACTCCGATTTATCGTCCAGTTTTCCCGCTTTCGTTGCTCTCGTCGATACAGGTATCCTTTTAATTAGGTCACATTACTCCGGCTCAATTCGATCGCTCGTCCTTTGAGCGTCGCGCGAGAGCGCGGATGCTCCCAGGAACGTCGTCGCAACGCATCCCCCCGACGATGCGATTGATCGCGTCGCGCGAACGACCACTCGAAGTCCCGAATTCGAACGCATCGCGTCGATCTCCACCTCGAGAGAACCTCGGCTTTGTCCTCGCAGTTTCACCCCCACCGACGAATCGACGCGAGGTCCGAGCGACGAAACTCGTCCGGCGCTCACTTAGCGCGAAATCAGTGCCGTCCCGCTTTTCGTTCGATCTCCTCCCGCTTGGCGCGAGCCCCGCGTTGCGACTGGTCGATATAACCCCGCGACGCCGGGCGACGTGGCGCGGAGGGTGCGCGAATCTCGCAAAGCGCGTACCGCGCGCCGGGAGGGTGGACGGTGACGCGGGGCGCGCGTCGATAACACGGGACGTTAGTGATAAGACTCGCGCGTCCGCCGCGGTACGGATGATAAGACGGGGGTGCGAATCTTCAGCCGGGGGCTGCCATCTCGCGGTTTCTTTTGGGGATTTTAGGGGAGGGATTGATTCAGGGTGGGGAAATTATCAGAAATTGGAAGGTGAAACCCGCCAAAATAGATAAGACTGCATTCGTCGACTCACGGTGATCGGAAGACGAAGTCTCGTAATTTCTCATCGGTCGCGGTGGTGGTCTCGGTGGTAGCGCGGGGGGTTGACGGGTCCTGGAAGTCACCTCGACTCCGTCGCTCTCGCTCTCCGGACCTCTCTTGCTTCCGCTCGCTTGCTGGACCACGTGGCACTGGCACTTGCTCTTGGTGGGAGCCGGCACCTGGACAGTCCAAATTTTCTTACTGTATAAAGGACGTCGTGAAAAAAAATTGCATTGAATTTAGTACAATCGTATATGTATGCAGGGTGTAATGACTAAGAGGGCAGAAACAGGAGGAGCCTAATTCTGTTCAGGGTTTATACACTGGCCAATGGTATAACATCCTATACGATCCCCTCACTTTGACAACAAGTTAACAGGCGAGTGGATTCCGAGGAACGGGGATCATAGAAAGTCAAGTCATTGGTCAGTGTACTAACTCTGTACAGAATTAGGCTCCTCCTATTTCAGTCTTCTTAGCTATTACATCCTGCATAAAGCTTTCATCTAATACGTGATTATGAAAATGAAATGTACTTTATATATGGGTACTCAAAATATATTAGTAGGTACATCTTTTTTTTTTCGGTGGATTTTGTGCATACCTATATTATTGTAATTTTTACGATGGAAATGGTTCTCCTACTTTTACATGTTAGAATCAACTAATTCCTTGCATCAATTCGGTTATCGCATAAACAATATTCATATTTTTTAATTCAACTTGTAATCTCTAATCTCTATACGTATTCAATGTCACGAAAAAGAGGAAATCTCCGAAAAAAATAATTATTCGCTGTGTTGTAAGTGCGTTTCTCTCTACTGTATCATGCCATCATCGAAAAGCCATGAGAGGACGCACTTATGCCAATCAACGAGTGCACGAGAGATAAACTCACAAGACTATAACGTATGTTGTATTTTTATCTATTGTTTTCCAGCTTGAATGGGGCCAAAAATGGAAAATTTTTTCATATCTACAGTAAAAAAAATTCGCGAGAGAACAAAATTTCAACACGAAAAATGTCGGATCAAGACAAAGAGTCGTTTAATTTTGTTATACAAAAATGAGTGGACAGTTTCCAATAGAAAATCTCCAACTATGTTCTCAAAATGAAACGCTAAACGGAATAATTACACTTGTTCCAGAAATGAAGCATCGTTTTGACGCACCTGAATCGCGTTGGTCCCCACCAAGGCGGTGCCTTTGCTCTCGCCGGGTGGGCCGAGGGGATGACCGTGGGCGTGGACGTGTCCATGATGATGAGGATGATGCTCCAGGCTCGAAGGAGCCCTCTGCCTGCTCTCGGGTAAGTTCGCGTGCGGATGCACGCTCTGCAGATGATGGTGGTGCTCGTGCACGTGGTCCAGCCTGCTGTGCGACCTCGTGTTCGCGTTCGACTGCGAGGACGACTCGCATGAGATCCCCGAACTGCCGTGGTAATGATTCGCGGTGAGACTGCCGGAGGAGCTACCGTGGTGATGACCGATAAGCGGAGTCGTCGAAAGATTACTGTTGGCGTTGGCGTGATGCCGGATCGTCGGCGAGCCGCCGCGGTTCATGAGGCTGGAACTCGACGAGGTGCCGCTGAGCGTGCCGGACGTCACGTGGTGGTGAGCGACGGTCTCGTTGAAGCTCGGCTGATTGCCGTGGTGATGTCGAGTCGGCGAGGGGCCGCGGTTCATCAGATTCGCGTTGAGCGCCGCGCCGCCGTGATGACGAACGGTGGGCGATTCGGCGTGGCTCATCGCGCCGGGGTTCGAGGCGCCTCCGACGAGGGGACTGCCGATGTTGGCGTGTAGATGACCGGTCACATTGGGGGTGGCGTGAAGGAGGTGAGCGGCAGTCGGCTGCGGGCCGTGCTGATGATGGATGCTCGGTGCGGAGGGTGTCGCGTGGTGGTGGGGGATGCTCGTCACTTTGGAATTGCCGTGGTGGTGGTGCGTTCGCTGGCACTGGTGCTGCTGAAAGCCCATCAACCCTCCATCGCCGGTCTCCAGGTTCGAGGTGGTTCGGAAGTTGTCGCCGTGCTTGTGAACGTGCGCGTGAGGGTCAGCTATGAAGTGACCGTGTATATTGCGCTCGTTGGGCTCGTGATTGTGCTGGTAGGGGCTGAGGATCGGTTGGACGTTCTTCAGCTTATCGGTGGCGAAAGCAGTCTGGCGTTGCGACAGGTTTCCGTGATCTTCCAGCTGCTGGTCCAGCTCCCTCGCTTCCAGCAGCCCTGGGCTCGAGTCCATCAGCGGACTTGGGCTGGACGCTAGGCTGTGCTGACCGTCTTGCAACCCCGAGGATTCTTGAACTCGGCGCGCCGCCTCGAACGCGAGATTCCTGGAGAGGTCGAGGTTCCTCGGACTGCACGAGAGGTTGTTGTGGCCGTGGCGGGTCAGCATCGAGGACGCCTGAGCCTCGCCGGGTCGAGGGCTGGTGCCCGCGAGGTTGACCTGCTGCTCTAAAATCTCCTGGTTCCGAGAATTGTCTAGACTCTGCTGGGACTCCTGCATCGCGATGGGATTCTCGACCATTCTGATCGGCTCGAAGGCGCTCTTCAGCACGTCCAAACCGCGCGGAAGGTCCGGGACGTTCGAAATTCTCGTGCTGCCGAGACTCCTCTCGATCCGGTCCCTCTGCGCGCGCACGGAATCCATGTTGGAACACTGGCAGGGATGCTGCGGGGCGTCGGAGATGTCCAAGTCGCTCGGCGATGGCGGCTGCTGCTGCTGCGGCGGCGGCGGTGGCTGCTGCTGCAGCTGTTGCTGCTGCTGCTGCTGGGACATATTTTGGGGCTGAAAGAATTTGAAAAAATGAACGTGGATTAGAATTTGGGGACGTGAAAAAGACGCGTGATAAGTCTACAGGATGGTCTGGTTCAAACTTCGCAATAAACAGGTTTCTGAATTATTTTTTAAAGGCGCAGTACTATATGGAGAGAAGAATACATATATAGGTAAATCACTGTTATACTGGATAATATAATAGATTTGATATTGTTGGGAAAGTATTTCTTTCATTGCTTTCTTGTATGACAACAATTGACATACGTGTGATAAAGTTAACTAGATGTATGTCAACTGTTGTCATACAGTAAAGCAATGAATGCAATACTTTCCCCAAAATGCCAAATCCAGGCCTCACAGTGTGTCCCTATTTACCCTAAAAGTGCCCTATTTTAGCACCGTACCCTAAAAGTACCTTAATATTATAAAATATCCCTAAAAGCACCCTACTTTGAATAATTTCAATAAGGATGTAAGAATACCCAGACAATACACGAGCTAAAAGAATTCTTTAAGTCGTCTTCAAGGCATCTTATGTCCTACTTTCAGAAGACTTTTAGACGTGACTCGTCTTAAAGATATCTTTCAATGGTAAAAGTAGTCCAAAAATGAGTCATAAGACGCCTTAAAGACGTCTTTTAGCTCTGTGTTATCTAGAATATTCTTACATTCATGAAGTTGAACTGCATTTAACTATTATCAACTGAATTGATCTCATTTATACTAATTGTATAAAGCACGATTTGGTATTATTATAAAATATGTGACGTATATTCTACATTTGCATATAGAAACATTATTTTTGTTGTCAAAAAGTTTTTTTTTATTAGATTGTACCCGTACTTGTTATTTTATGTTTATATTTAACTACTTTGTAGAAAGAAGGTATAGCAAAAGTACATATATTTATTATACAAAAAAGCCAAAAAAAAAGAGATAAAAACCTCGCAGAAACTAAGTTTATCTTATTTTTAGACCTGTTTGTACAATAGGTATAAGTTTTAATATTTTGGAAGATGATTACGTACATATTTTATTATCGGCCATGTACCCTGTTTCGTCCCTATTTCGAAAAAAAGGTGTACCTTATTTCCCCTGAAATAAAGTATAGGGATGCTGTGAGGCCTGCAAATCTATCTATTATCTAATATAACAGTGATTAATAAACTCTTCTCTCCCCATCTACGTATAGCTGCGCCTGATGGAAGACAACTACGGAGCTGTAATACTGCAAACTATAAAGCGCATCACCCCGTGCACTCTTTCACATCGAAATACCGCCGATAGTGTGCGCGATCCATTCCGCGATGGATATTAATTCTCGTCCGTGAGTACGTCGTTAACTCGTTTCCCGCGCCGCGACGAATCGCGTCAGCATGGTTCGGCGATCCTTTAACTCCCTCGCCACGCGTCTTTTCGAGCGCGCTGATCCTATAATTAGTTACTTAATTACGCAACGCTTTACGAGCCGCCAGCACGCCACGTACGCACGGGGGAAACTTGTCGTTTACGCGCGGACGCACGGCGTTTCGCCGGTCAACCTGATCGATCCACGGGGGAGGCGCTCCAGGAGTTTGATGGACGGACCCACGCGTTCCCCCCCCCCCCCCCCCACCCCGCACGACTTGCGTCTCGCGTAAAACAATCCAACGGTAGTTCCATTACCCGGCGTCATCTCGGCGAACCGATCGAGCTTAACAGTCGTCCATCGATCTCGATTGCGGTCGGCGCAAAGTTCGGTCGCGCAGGCGAAGCGCGTTTTCCGCTTCATTTTTTTCTCCCTTCCGCCTCTGTTCCGCGCCGATCGATCGGTCGAAATAGGCGCTTTTTGCGAGAGACCGGTCCGCCGGTGGCGCGCGCGCGCGGTCCCTGTTGAACTTGGAGAAGCGCGCGTACCCAGATAACGCAATCTAAAAAGCCACCTTGAAGTCATACGTAGGCAGTCTAATGTCTCACTTTTCGTTAACTGTGATTTTACGTTATCCAAAAGACGATTGTCGGATAACTCGAAATTGAAGTTATCAAAAAGTGAGACATCGGACCGCCCACGGATAACTAAAAGTCAGCTCTCTCTGGATATATCATACATAGGTGTATTACGAGATGACGAAACGGCGCGGCGGCGGACGCGCCGCCGTTGGAAGGATACAAAATAAAGAGGCGAGTCCGTAAATAGATCCGGTGGCAAGGAACGCAAATGCCCCTCGCGCTAGCTAGCCCCTCTCCAAGTGAGATGCGAAGCGTCCCGCCCGTTAGATTCCCACATCAAGGAGCAACGAACCGTCCAATTATGAATTTATCCGCCCGCGCGATCGCGCGACGGGAAACAATCGTGCGAATTTCTCCCGCGTACGCGGTGCAGCGGACGTCTGGCGCGAGGGGCGTAAAGTATAATGGCGCGTAGCAGTTGCGTTCGTGAAAAGATTCTTAATTATCGGCGACGGCGCAGGGGTACCGCGCTCGCGGAGCGAGAGAATTTCTCGTAGCCCGCAGCGAATCGCTCCCGAATACGGAAACGCGCGCGGAATAGAAGGCGGAGCGGACGCACTACGCGACGGCCGGTATAAATTGCGCCGACCCTGAGTAATCGCCGTGTATACCTGCGCGACGGTTTCTTACATTCCTCGTACAAATCTCGTTACCGGCGCCGAGGCCCGAACGGCACACGGTCAAGTGCGCCGACCACACGCGGGTAATTTCACTTCGAACCGTTCCATCGCGAGGGTATTCGACCTCGCACTCTGCGTCGCGCGCGGGTGCACGCTCGGTGGAATTTCTCAGCACGTGGATTTAATTTGGTCGGAACCGAGAGGAGAACGAGTTGCGCCTACGCTCGGCGCTCCGTTGTTCCTCCTACTTTAAACCCGGAGGAAAAAACTCGGTGCCGCTCTTCGATATTCAAACGGATCTGTCCTCCCTTCGAGCCACGAATACACCGTACCGCTGTACGTCTTCGAGAGTCTCGTTCGCTGAGGGAATTATGATCAATCGACGGATGTAGGAGCACCGGGAACTTAATCGTATCCGCCTCGCACTCTCTCGGGACACTTACCTCTACCAAAAAATTCCTCTACGCGACACACGCACCGATCGGATCGTCGATCGATCTTAATCGCTCCTCGTTTCTCCCACCTCTTCTCCCCCGCCGATCCAGCGACGCATCTCAACCGCTCATTCGAATCGCGTTGCCCCGAAATTCATCTTTCACGAGTCGCACTCTCACGCTTATCATTTATCACCGATCCGTCGAATTCCGGCGGCCAGCGTGACCCGTCGGTGGCACGGTCGCACTCTTCGTCTCCCGCACGTCCGCTCCGGGTACCGCGCACGATTATTTCCACTCGCACTCTCGCGCTGAAACGCTCGCGGAAAGGCACAACGCGCCGTGACACCTCCGCGCGCGAGGCACGCACATCGGGTCCGAAGGCGCGATCGGGTCTGACGAAAACGAGGGATGAAATAGGCGGTAAGGCTCGACCGTAATACCGTGGGAGACGATACCCTCCACCTTCACTGGCGGGCGTTCTGGTTTGGAATGTGCCTTTGCCCCCTGGCCCCCCTCGACCGGCTCGCACAAGGGCCCACATAGCGGCGAAGCCGGGGGCCCGACAATTTCATAGCGTCTCTCTCCCCTCCACCGTTTCGCGATGCTTTGCGCCTGTGCAGGGGCCCGCGCCAGGCCCCCGGCCTACCCGTTCCGAGGCCGGCTTCGATCGACCGGGCACCGATTTCCGATCTTCACAGGAATCTGCTTTACCGATCGTTCCGAACTTTCACCGATCGCGCTTCGATCCTTTTCGACGGGCCTTTCGGAGCGATGTTGAGCGCGGCAAGTGTGGGGGAGGATGATATACGGACGGGTAAACCATGAAATGCACCTGTAATCGAGTTAGAAGAGTGTATGGGTGCACCTCTCGTTCGAGAGGAAATCTTGACGGGGATCGTTAGCTTCCAGAGCAAATCGGTTGGTGTGCGAGAATTTGTATTCAACTTCGTATAAGATTTCATCATTCTTGGTGAATCAAATATTTGAAAAATCTTGTAAGTTATGGAGTACATAATTTCGGAATACCCCCAAGTAGCAGAAGGTATCTGTAAGATATCTATAAGATGACTAGATGTTTAGGAAAATAAATATATTAGGTATACATTTATGTATATGTATGAGGATTAGACATAGATGTCTGAGCGCTAATCAAAATTGATAAGAACCGATATTTTATACTAATCGTGATAATTTTAAAAGATAATAAATCAATAATGTATGTCTTTTTCTAGACATATAGTCATTTTACAAATATTTTACTGATGTTTGCTACTATAATACTTAGGCTTTTAAAAATGCCTTTTACAAAAAAAATCAACACGTTTGAATTAAATTCAGAAGACTCAACAGTCTCGCGCCAATTTAAGATCGAAATCGAAAGAGACTTTTCAGAGAATACTCTTTACTGGAAACATTGCTCAGATGCACGTGTTCCAAATTTTAAATGATCATATTTCCGAAATAGAAATGTATCGGGAAATTCTAACATCGGATTCTGCACATAAATCGACTTTTCCGAATCGATTGAGCCTAATTTGAGCTCCGTCGGTCAACGCTAGCCTGGAACATGAATTTTATTAAACTCGAAATCCTCTTTTTAAATTAAGATTATTTATTCTAGACACTCTATTTGTCCATTTTTAATTAAAAAAACAAAATTGCTTCATCTTACTTATATTAATCACGATTGTTGTGAACAACAATTACGATTACCGAAATTTCCAACCAAATCAGCGTCACGCGTAAAAGACTTCCCGGAAAAACTATTCAAACGACGGCGCCATTCTTTTCAATCACGTGCAAACTCTTCTCGCGTCTACGCGCAGTCTCCCAACTAGTCGCGACCAGTCCACTTCGACCGGTGTAACCGTTTAGATCGCGCGCGTGTCGCCGCGTGAGTTTCAACGAATTACCGGAAATTAAAATCGATCGGACGCGAAATTTCGCTAAATCAAAGTCACGGTGAGAAGGAGCGCGAGGCGGCATTCGGGATTTAACCGATAACCTTATCAATCCAGAGCGAGCAATTCTCGTTTTGTCGCGCCTCGCCTCCATTCATTTTGCTCTTCGACGGAGAGCGAACGCTCCCTCGTTCCCCCCCGCCGCTATATACGCCTAACGAGAAGGAGCAGCTGGGGCATAATAGACTCCGTAATTGCGGGGTACGTGTATTTTACGTTCAATAATTATACGAATGTTCGGGCAACGCCGGTATCCCGGGCTTCGGTTTAACTCCGCGGATCGAGCGGGTTCGCGGTTTCGTCGTCGGATGACGCCACTAGTGCGCGCCGCAATTTTTCAAACAAAACTTACCACGACGGACAATAGTTTCTATGAACCGATTGAGAAGCGGAGATTCATCACTGAAGGCCAGCCTAGTCAGGTCTCATATTATATTGTAGAAAGTGATAGGTGTGAATGTGGAAAGAGCGTTGAAAATATTGAACATGTGTTGTGGCAATGCGAGAACGTTACTTTTTAGCGTATAAACGTTTTTGCAGTTCTGACGGAAAAAAATCTACGCCGATTTATGTCCATTCCTCGCCGAAGTACGGAATTTGGAATACATTTGTAGTTTTCCATAGTATGGTGTTTTATTCCGTAGTTAGCCGTTGATGAACATAGAATTCCGTTATTATTATGATTAACTACATGTAATTACCTACTTCGTCAATTGAAGTGGTCCGTAGTTTTTTTTTTTTTGTAGAAATGCATAGATTTTGAATTCTGAAGTATCTGTGGCAGTCTATGAAGTTCTACGGTCAATTACGCCGTACCATGGAAAACTGCAGATGTTCCAAATTCCGTACTTTAGCGTAGAAGTAACATAAATCGGCGTATATATTTTTTCGCCAGGGAGCTTCGTGTTCCTATATTACAATTACTTATAGCTTCGTTGGTTTGATTACACAAAACTCCTAATGCGAAGAAAAATATCAGGGAATACATACTTACAAAATTGAACCAGAAATAGTCAGGAAAAAGACAGGGAATTCTATAATCAAGTTTTTGCAGCCACTCTGACCCAATAAAAACGCCTCAGCCGGGTATACTTACGGAAAAATTCACTACAGCAAATAATGGAACCTTGATATCTTCATTTTGAGAAGTTACAACATTATAAGGATAAAACGCAAACTACTACACGGTTCTTAATAAACAGGTGTAATACGTATACGTATAATATCAGTTTCTCAAACATATGCATAATTTTTCTCTCATCATTATTCGTTTAAAAGAGATATATAATAGGCAATTTGTATAGAAAATTAAATATACGTTTAATTGAGGAAAATTTGTCTTCAAAATAAACGTAGCAGATATGACTTGTATAATACACGAATGGGTGTTTATTGAGATATGTACGCTCGAAGATACGTCGACGCGAAACTTTGGTATAAACTTGTTTATTTCAGAAAGGCCGCTCAGCTTTTGGACGTCAATCGAATGTTTTTACGTATGACTGCATTTAGGAATGAGAATTTGAATTTGGCCATGCTAATCGAGTCGTGGCCGTCGCTTTATCTTTATCGCGTTTACAAAGGTAAACGAAGACACGATCGCGACCCTGAAAAAACCCGTCAATCGACGTAAGAATATATAGCTACGAATCCCATCGTGAATTCGTAGCTCAGTTTGAGAACACCGTAAAAACCCCGTTCTTTCTCAAAACTTTATGCAATTCCTCCGAAATCAATGAAATTCTCGCGCAAATTCGAGAATCGCTCTCTCGGCCCGCTCGTAAATTTGCACTCACCGACTCCGTGTCGTCGCATCTAAAGAACGTCGTTACGAAGGAGGCGAAGAAAGCCGCGCGGAGAGAAAATAGATACGCAGCGAAAGTCGAGAGCACTGCGCGCGGCAGTTCCTTCGTGCGCGTAGAGCTCCTTCCTATATACTCATACGCCAAGAAACCGACCGTCGGCGTCGTGGTTTTTCCAGCGCTGATCTTCCGCTCGAATGAATTCTCTCTCTCTCTCTCTCTCTCTCTCGCTCCTCGCCACTCTCCGGCGCACGAGTTATGGTCGGTTATAGTTTTACGGGGAGCAATAATTTCGCTGAACCTATGAGGTGGGCAGGGCCGCGGGGGTAGGCTGCCTCCGTATTCGGACCATTAGTCTAGTGCGGCAATTCGTCAAATCGGAAGAAATGTAGTATCAATAACGTCCTACAGCTGCTGCCAGCGGACCATGCATTTCCCTAACGCGCGAATTGCGCTCGCTCGCTGCCGCTGTTGCAGCAACGGATCCTTCGGCGATTTTCGCGTGATCGTACGGACAAGAGGTAGTCGCCTCTAGAAATCCGATGCATCCTTCAGGCGTCGAACCGTTATCAGCGCATTGATTATGGGCACACGTAACCTCGAATCGCGATACATATGTACTTGCGTATTCGGCGACCTCGGTGTAATTCGGATCTCCTTACACTGAGAGACAAATATTGCAAATTGGATTACACCTTTGCGCAAATTAATGGAATCAAAACACTTCTAATTCATACAGTCCTAATTTACGTGAAATTAACTCTACCATTTATTATTAGCATGATCACCTTTTTGCCTTAATTAACATTTTAATTCTTTCTGGCGTAGAGTCGACGATTTCTTGCAATTACCTTTCAGTTCTTTATTGTGAAATTACATAAAGAAAATGTTTTCATTTTCTTAATATTTATAAGCACATATGTAGGTACTTAGAAGGATTCGATAATTTCGATAAAAGCTTCCATTGAAATTTATACACCCTTCTATTAATTAATAGAATTAAAACATTTTTTCCATATGTGATTTAATTATGAAAATCTGGAAGATAATTAGGAAAAAACTTGTGAACTCGACGCCGGAAAAAACTGGAATATTAATTAAGGTAGGAAATGGTCATACTAATAATAAGTGGTGAATTCCACTTCATGTAAAAGTTAGGAATCTGAAATAGAAATATTTTGACAACATTAGTTTGCACAAGGGTATAAATCCGCGGTTCTAGGCGAGGGGGAATCCAGATTTAGTTACTTGAATTAATGATCCCGGATAGCACAGAGAATTCTAAAAGGGTTCCCTTTGAATTCTTATATTTTAAAACGAGTTCATTTACATGCATAAAAACAGTCCCAATTGTATTTATATTGCGTTATAGGAGACTCACTTTTATGTCACCAAATGCGAGTTAATTTCCAGACTCAAAGTTAGGCCTTATTATAAAGGAAATTAAGTTTAAAAGTCTTCAGAAAAAAATCGCAAAGTATTCGAGAAATTGACTGAAATAATTCTTTTAGCGTTTCGTGAGAATGCGTTGACCAAAATCAAAGTTCTATGTAAGATTGCTCAGGAATCTGGTGTTCCTGTCAAAAAAATATAGAGATTTCGAAAATGTACTCTCTGGACAACCTATAGGAGGGGGTCAGAGTCTCCAAGAAATCGTTTGGTATAAGTACTGTCTCTGTCTAAAATCAGTCAGAGGAGAAACTCGGGGAAAGGTTATAAACTCTTTCTGAACTCTTTATGGACAGATAAAATCAAACTCTCTTTGGAAGCATTCACGCGCGAGAAGTCTAAAAGTATTCTTAAATCTTTCTCTGTTCTAAAATACAATTCTTTTTCACCTCTTTATAGGTTGATATAACGAATTCCTTAAGAAGTCTGCAAATTGAGAATCATTTTAAAACTCTTTCTGATTACTCGTGCCACATGGGAATTAATTCGAATGGAATACAGCCTATTTCCCTCGAATAGAAGTTAATCGTTATGACCGAACTTATTAGCCGAGGCAACTAACGCTACATTTCCCCATCCATAAACGCTGCTTTAATTGAATATAGTATTTTTTTTTTCTCCGCACGAAAGTTATAGCTCCTCGCTGAGAGTCTCTCACCTAGAAGATCCCCTATATCCACTCTCTCACGACGTACCACGCATAAGTCTCACCTACTTTTCCCTATTTTTCAGATCCCGGAACGCGAGGAGGGGCTCGCCCGGCGCGCGCGCGCCACGGAACATTTGCAAAATCGAACTCGTGCCCGGCCCGATATTAATTTCCTGCGGTTTCCCGCGCGAGAGGAGCGGAGCCGGAGCTGAAGGTAGGACCGATGTGTGATGTTTGCGGATAAATCCTCGGGCCCCGGCGAGCCAAGGCCAGGGCTCTTCTCTCGCGCCTCGCTAAATAATAAATACGAGAGGGTTCTCCGGGGATGCCTCCAGGGTGCCATTAGCGGGGTACGGCGCGGCCCCGCGCCCCCGAGCCACCCCCGCATCCCCTTCACACCCCCCGAACGCGAGTCTAATACACTTAGACGCCGGCGAGGCGCTACGTGGGACATGTCTATGGGAAAGGGGAAAAAACTGCCCCTCCGATCGCTTTATGGGGACAGTCTTCTTCTCCTTTTTTTGTAGTCCTTTCGGGCTAATACCCGCGTTTATCAAATCAATGCCTCGTCGAGATCTACACAGCTGTAAATGTCGCGCGAATAACCTTGACTGCGTATTTTTGGGAGGGGTTACGTACACATGCGTATAACTCGAGGTAAATATTTGTCGTGCAGGTGTGCGCCGATATTTCGGGTAGCCCAATCATAATTGAGGATATCGTGACGATCTATATACGCTTCGTTTGAACGTCGAAAAAGTTTACGAGTCGATGAGTATATAGATTATTATCGACGGTGACTCGTCGCAATTGATATTTCATCGTCATAATCACGTTAGGAGATTATTGAATCGAGGTACGCGGAAGTGAAAAATATCTTTCACGTCGAATCGATTGCCCCAGTGTGTTGAACTTCGGCTAAGATATTGTAATACAAGATAGGGATTTTTTCACTAGGGCCATTGCGGAGTTTCCCTGTATCAGGTTTCACAGTGTGATTCCTATTCCCCTTTATTCCCCTATTTTATAAGTTTGCCCTTTTTCATCCTGAGACGTGCGATTCTCCCCTTTTTTCCTCTTCAATTCAATATTTTTCCTCCAAAACCACCTATTATTCAACGTCTCAATTGACTTTATCTTTTCATTATCAATGGTAATATATCCTTACTTTATCGACCTACACCATTTTATATTATAATTAAAATATTATATTTCAGAATTAAAATATAAAGGCCAAGTTGAATTAATATTTTTTTACCGGAAATTAGATTCCCACTTTCTTAAAACAGATCGCGATATTCAGATTGATATTACTTTTAACGCAAGATATACATTTCTAAGTTACAAAAACACCTTTTATTTGCTTAATAGATATTAGCGTTTGATTGTATATCTTGAAAAAGTTATTATTTTTAAAACTATTGAACGTTTTTAATTTCTGGTAGATCATATTGTTTTAATCAAAATTATCCCCTCTTTTGCTCAAATTTCCCCTATTTGCCCTAAAAAAAAATAAATATGGGCTGTGAAGCCCGCTATATAATATTCGGTAGATAATATTACCGAGAAATTGAAAGATTTATAGCTCTCGATGTGCCGCGAGAAGCAGAGAAAAAGGGACGAATAATTCAATGATTTACTATCATTTATACGTAACATATCGAACGCTATAGGCGGCAGCCTGACGTGAATCGCATTACGAATGCCGCGGCGCGTGATGCTCCAACTTCGCGAGAAGAGAGTATAAATCTCGTCGTGGAGATAAGCTTCACCTTACGACCAAATACGTATACGGCCGAGCGGGACGACGTACGGGCAGAACCCGACGTTTTTCTCCGCTCCACGAGAACACGAGTCGAAGACGTCTCTCGATTCTCTCGCACGGCATGCGATGCAAAGAATGGCTGAAACGGAAACGTGGACACACAGGATACCGGCAGATCTCTAATAGAGCAACTCGAACACTCGGGAAACGTTGACCGCACACTCGCTCCAACCGGTCAATCGGTTAATCGAGGCCATTGTGATCGACGGGGGTTCTCAACCCCTACACCAACGTTCGCTCTACCCCGATAATAATTTTCTCGGAATATAACGACATTTCTTCTCACACATGAGACGAGCATTCGACGCTTTCGCTTCTGAAGAAACGCGATTAGAAAAATCGAATTTTTTCACGGGACGATAGACTTTTTTTTTTACGATTCGACTCGTATAAATAGCGCCGTTTAACGACAATGCGGACGATCGCCTCGCGACAGGACACTTCTCTCGAAACAATCGCCATATCGGCCGATCTGAGTGCTCGTCGCGACGAGGGAAAAAAACCGTCTCCCTACTCCATTGATTCTCTCGAGTCCCCTTTCATTCCCGAACAACAAAAGTACCGGTGCGCCGCGCTCCTTGCCGGGCGATGCGATGGTGCAAGGGGGATGCGTCGGCAATTGGCGAAATGCAGAGACGCCCGGCGGAAAATGAGAGGTGGGCGGATAGTAAGTATCAATAATTGAGCACCATGGGGTGGCTGGCCATTTAGCGGTCGGACGGGGGTGGTTCCGAGGGGGTAGCGGGGGATGGCTTTTCGGGTGCGGGGATATCGGAGGATGTATCGCGCGGCGCGGCCTGCTATCGACATGTCGACGATGCCAGCCGGGCTATATATCCTACAATATAGGGAACTATCCTAGGTTCGATCATGATACGCGAAAATACCGTCTGTCACTTGAGTGCGTGCTCGGGGCTTCACTTCCTGACCGTGCTTTTGTGCGAGCTTCTCTCTCACGGCAGAGATGCATTTTTTTCGCATTCTTTCAGTCATCCTTCCGTCGATTTTGATTGATTTTAACTGGATTTTGTTTGGAGATAAAATCGAGTCGACGCACATCGAGTGGAGTGACGTCGATGAAATATTTACTCGCTTTCTCGTTGTTCAATTTTCGTTCAGATTTCGAAAATTATGCGTTACTATATTCCTCGTAATCGCTTTCATCGCCGCTGGATGAAATTAATCCTCCGGATAGGTGCGATCTCCGTTGATAATATTCGTCTCTGAGAGATTTATCCGGTGGATTAATTTTATCCGCACGGAAAAAAAAATTCAGCGATTTTTATGGTTTCATCCAGTAGCATTGAGATTCGAGCTATAATAATTTTCATGAATTTATACGGAAGAGATTTCTATTTACTGTTGCAAACGGTACATAGAATTGTCTCCTCTGTGCAAATCCTTGAAGAGCTCGTGCAGGGTGTCCAACGGTCCTCGAAATCCTTAAAGTACTTGAATAATACTTGGATTTTGCTTGTCCTTAAAAAGTCCTGGAAATGTACTTGCATTTTTGTATAGATCCTTGAAAATTTATTTTTCGTTCGTTTTACTAAAGCACTAAATTTTTTAAGGAGTAAAGTCTAATTTGGACTGGACGCATCGAGCATCTGGCAGCGACTAGTGAGCGAATAGGCATGGCACATTTTTTCACTTAATGATTATTCTTGTTGTTTCATTGTATGGATAATTTTATTCACGTTATTGACAATCCTATAAAATCCTTAAAGAGTCCTTGAAAAGTACTCGAGTGTCATTATCGAATTGTACTGGACACCTTATCGTATCTCAGTGTTACTAGATGAAGCAGTAAAAATACTGTTTTTTAAAGAAAACTCGATCGACGAAATCGTTACCCAACAAATCCTCTTATATCGAATCGACGGCGTTTACGGTGGCTAATTTTCGCCTAAACACGGCACGTCACGCGTGACGTTTCCGCTGATACCTAAACCCTCGCGCCTCATTCGTCGTAATCCGCGCAGGATACGTCTGTCAAATTCCGATAACGGGCATCGCGAGCGGCGAGAACTTCCGCAAATGCGCGAATCTCCCGTGCCCGGGAATTTAGGCATTGAACAACGGGTCTGTAGCTGCACGGGCATCGATAAAGTTCCCTGCGAATTCGGCGCGTCAATTTCTCCACAATTGGCACCTATACACACACGAGAAAAAATAATTTTGTAGTCCTAGCAAAACCAAATCTTGTTGAGAACTTTTTGCAGTCATGAGAAAAAATGTATCTGTGGCAGCAAAAGATACATTCAATGATAGCAAATATAACTGCGATCACAGTCAAATTTTTTTCGGTAACAATATTTGTTTTCTCAGCAAATATATTTACTACTATTGGACATATTTGTGCTGCTACGAATGATACTCTCGTCGTGATACCAAAAAGTTCTCAGCAAAACCTAATATCGAAATATTTCTTTTTCTGCTTATTTTTACACGTCGAAATAAATTTTCATCAATCGTATTTAACTACTACCGCATACCGTTAATGCGCGATTTTTTATTTTTACTGTCTAAAAATTTATTATCAAATTAAGGAAACCATAGGCAATGCCCATTATCACCCACTAGTGCTAATAAAATTTGATAGGCGACAAAATGTCGAGCAGTAGGTAATACAATTATTTGTGTATTTACTTACAGTAAATTTGGTCGCGCTAGCGACCTTCAGATTAGTCTGCTGAATTCAAAAAAATTTCCTCCAACGTCGTAGCTGTTATCTACGTATAGTTATTTCGGGACTTGAGAGACTTTCAGGAAACATTACATTTTATTCAAGGCACATCAGTTCGGCAGATGTGATTGCTCAATGAGAATTTGACGTTTATCGAGTGACATTAAATATTAACCAATAAGGATCGAATACCGATTGATCGATTTTTATCCAACGAATCGATGTATCCTGACTATCATCTTAAAAATTTCTATGAGCTTATTTCGACGTCTCCAAAATTAGAAGACGACTCAATTTCAATTTCAAACTATTTTGCGCCAAATCGATGAACCGTTCGAAAAACAAATTCGAGTCGCTTTTCTCCTTGCAGATCCTAATCTACGAAACGTCTGCTCGTTATATCTAACCAGCGATCGGCCGCGTTACGCACACCAAGGGATGCATAAACAATTCCCGCGCGTGCATCCCCAGTAGCACCGTTTTGCGGCCAAGTGCAAACGCTGGCGCCTCGCTTTCGCGTTTTAACCCCCATTAGTGACCTCGCCCCTCCAACACACTCCCGGTCTCGTTCTAGAGCACCGACTCCCGACAACTTAATGTTATGTAAAAATACCGGGGTCCCCAACCCCCTTCGAGCACGGCCGCCGAGCCAACCCCGCCCGTCGTACCGGCACCCCCCAGACCCGTGATATTAATGTATACCGAAAGAAGCGGGAGAACGGGAGGAGGAAAGTGCAGGGAAACGGCGCCGAACTGAACGCAGATGCTCACCGGAATATCTAAATAACTTCGTGGCGTTTAAACCGAATAAGTAATAGCATCTTCTCCGGAGGATTTTGGAGGTTGCCCCGCAGCCTCGGCATCCCCGCTTGTATAAAATAAGGGAACGCGCGATTTCGCAGTGGCGTGCGCGAACAGTCGCGGTTTTAATTGGTCGGAAAAGTTTCCTCGAAAGTTAGTTAGGTACCTTGAACGATCGGAG
Source organism: Xiphydria camelus (assembly GCA_963678675.1). Classification (NCBI taxonomy): domain Eukaryota; kingdom Metazoa; phylum Arthropoda; class Insecta; order Hymenoptera; family Xiphydriidae; genus Xiphydria; species Xiphydria camelus. Next base: position 3,851,215 of record OY783196.1, read on the forward strand.
CTTCGTTCTTCTTTTTGTTCTTCGTGGGACGGATGTGTGGGGAAAAAGCGATGCTACGCAATTTCCCATTCTCGCGTTGTCTCGAGAAGTTAAATGATAAAAATTATTTATCATTGTTTGAAAATAGGCACTTACGTGAATTACATTTTGATAAACTTTTCTTTTTACTCCGTCGAATACTGCACTGAGAAGAAAAAGGAGCCAATAAAATCATTTTGTCAAGTCAATTTGATAACCTGAACAAATATTTGTTGGATTATCTAAATGCTTAACTCTGCCATGAAAGTTTTCGTGAAATCAGAGAAAGAATTTTGCGATTCCAAAAAAACGTTTTGCTGGCTCATATTCTTTCATAATATTTTGTTAGCCAAACCAAGAGTTCCTTCAGTGTGCGCAGTTTGAAATTTTGTGTTGGAATCGGTCCATTAATTTTTTTATGTTAAAATCGATTGATTGTTCATGCTAATCTAACATTTCTTATGTTTAAATTAATATAAAACATGTTGAATTAACACAAAGAATTGATTGATTTTAATGTATGAAAATGGGTGGACTGATTCCAACGCAAAATTTCCAACTGTGTGGTTACACGAGGTTACAGTATCTGTAATATGCAAATGACATACAGGAGACGAGTAGTAGTAAACAAATACAGAGGTGTTAATTTCGAATCGGTGCAATTTTACCAACAATTGAGCCCTAGTGATTTTGTAATCGAAACAATCAATATTAAAGCCGGTATACCGCACGCCTCATCCTAAAGCGAACGGTTTTCATTTGCTTCTCCACTCGACTAACACGAAGCAATATCCGGTTTAAACGCGGACGTATGCATATATGTACATATGTACGTATATACGTAGGTACCGTTAGTCTACATTTTTATGCATAGCACGAAAGTGTGTTTTATCAAAGCGCAATTCACACGTAATTATTTCCATGTGTCTACATAGGAATGATGATTTTTTTTCTCGTTTCAATTCTTGAGATTATTACGATTTTTATAATAGTTAGGAAATCTAATAAATTGGAAATTCTGTGGCTCACATGAAAGAATTAGAGAAATTGAGGAATGTTTTAGAATTATTTCATTACCTTAATTAATTTTATACGTCTTCGATCGACACAAAAATTTTGTATTTCGAATTGAAAAGTCTGTCACACACTTGAAAAAATTGAGTCTTCGGTGTTAAAATCGCAAGTATTTCAATATTTCCTTAATTTCCCCAATATATCCACAAATTTAAAAATTAGCATGAAATATTAACAGCGAATAGACTGATTAATTCGTCGATTCCGACAATTTCGATTTTCTTGGTATTTCTGAAAAATCCAAATCTCTGGAATCGATCGTTTAGCCTCGCTATCTTATTACATTTTTGCACTGATTCAGAAAATTATGGCCATTAGTTTCGATATCTTGAAAATAATATGAAAGTAATTGTATATATTAGACAATTTTTTCATTCTGCATAAAATCGTCTGAACAATAGTTGTATTCAAAAGTCGCTTCATCGGAAAACAATTATTTATTTAACAAACAGTTTCCACACAGGTTTTCACAACTGTTAACGTGACAACCAAAGAAGATTCGTTGCAGTCCTTCTCGAGAACCTTCTCCGTTAACATATTATATATAGGTCGACTTAATTAATATAAACTTAACAATAGTTTTATTTGTATTCGTGGAGAAATGGAAGACTTCGATGACGCGTTATTTACAGACGAATGATGATCGCGAGTTGATTCAGATGAGATCCGATAACGTCGTTGCGGTATTCCTTCAGACACCTAGAACAACAGAGACCGCTTTGATTAGTTATGATTATGATATTGACGAGTGAAAGTAATGGGGCCCACGCTCCTCGTTACTGTTTCGAATCGAACGCGACGCTATTAGATTCTTCGCCGGTCGCCGGCTTGCATTATGCATGATTCGCGTCCGCGCACTTTTACCAGTCTAATTCCATTTCATAGTATCGTCGCTCGCGAGAAGCTCGCCGGCTAGTGCCGCTACTTACACACTCGCCTCGGCGAGCTTCCCTTTATTTTCTCGTCTCCGGCGCTTCTTTTGTTTCTCGCGTCCTCTTTGTTCGGCTCCTCCGCGGCTCGACTTCCGTCCAAGTGGGAGCATCTTTTTTTATTTTTTATTTTTTTTCGGCGAAAGTCGGCCTCGAATAAATTACAGCCACGATTTAAAGCGATTGCGCCTTCGAAAGTTCGGGTAACTTCGACGATCGGTCGTCTCTTTTCGAAATTGGACCAACGAAATTTTGTTTTTCGAGCGCGCTTGTCACCGAATTTTATCGAAAACGCCGGAAAAATTTCCTCGAGCCTTTTACTGACCTCGGCAAAGTGCCATGCAGTCCTTCTTGGTCATGAAGTTATTGTCATTGCCGGCACATCCGCCGTATGCAAATTCGTCGCAGGTTTTGGTTTTCGAGTTGTACATCCATCTCATCATATGGGCTCTGCAAATACCTTTGGCCATGGGTAACAGGCAAACCTCCTTGGAAATTTCGTTTTCTGAAAAGAAAATTCAAAATTATACCTATGACAGCATCCAAGACATAGGTACGTAAACAGCTGACTATCTACGGAGGTCATTGCCCTCGTCGCCTCAACGTAACTGTAAGGCAAAGTTTACTACGCACTTCAGCACTAATAATAATAAACCTTATTACAGTAATTAATGAAAGACAATATAAATATTGCAACTTCGGCAAGAAAGTTATACAAAAATTTTAATAATTCTGTATAAAAAATAACAGAGTCCTAAATATCGAAAGTAGTTAAATCCAGTCCCGGTGTGAATTTCCATTCAACCAAAACGAATTTATTTTACGCTCGAAGCAAGAGAATACGATTAGAAAAGAATATTAAAAATAAAGGAACGCACAATAATTTCGAGAAGAGAAAGGAATACGGGATTATTACCTTTCGTGGCCGGAAATGCGCGAGCAATTGCGCAGACGCACAGCACCATCAGTATCAGAACGATTTTCCCGTTCATCGTCGATTTTTTTAACGGCGCACTTTTACTGCAACGCGATATCTTTATGGCTTCTATTTTAATCGTCGATGCACGCCCAACCGCGATCGATATCAGCAACGAATGTCGTCGAAACGATTTTCTCCCACTGTTTTATACGTATTTCCCGTACTTGCGTCTCTTCTGATCGATCCGAAAAAGAACTCTTTTCTCCTCTCTTCAAACTCTATTCACTGGGTAGCTCGGTATAGCTTCAGGTTCGTAATGCCGGACTACATGACATGCCGGTCTTATATAGCAGGCGAGATTCGTAGTGGGGGGATCCCCGGTCTACCTTATCTGGTACACGCCGTGAAATAGCGAACGTGCTCAAAGTGCAATTGCATTTTTATTCCCTTACCTCTTTCACTTCTCTCTTTCCCTCTCTAGCGTTTCTTGCATTATTTCGGTTTTTAATCTCGGGTACTTTTCTATGCACCTTGCATCCTGCAGCTCTTGATGTATATCGGGAGAGAGAGAGAAAAGAGGTATAATTATTTTTAATTTTCGTTCGATCTTTCCTTTTCGTTTCCCCCTTGCTTCGGTTAAATGATGATAAATGTGCAAGGACTCAAAACGCGTCAGATATAACGACAATTCACCCGCACAGCGTGATAACAGTCTCGAAGTCGAGAGCTCCTCATCCTTGGATTCGGCAGAAAAACGAGTTATTTATCAATGCGGGCTTAAAGATTCATGAATTCGTTATGCGAAGTGTTTTTTCGGTAGGTTCGCGGTACCCTAATCGACACCGGTCCCCGATATCAGGTCTGTATGCATCAGCGTTGGTGATTCTGTATCGGAAAAGTAACGAACTCGATGACACTGTGGCACCTTTCAAATATTAATCCGCGCCCGGGATTTCAGTGACATGGAAGTAAATTCGATAATAAATATCGTTCACCTACTGTCAAAGATATTTGGCTGAATTGTGCGATATAACATATCAAAGGTTTTTGACAAATAAATCGGGGATTACGATTCCATTGTCAATTGAACTCAAATCTACAAAAGTTAATAGGAATGTCACTTGAATTTAATCGAAAACAAGACTTTAATTAATAGCATTATAGGTAACCGTATTTATTACGGGAGACAATGATCATTACACTTATCAACGTTTTCGTATACGTACACCGAGAAAAAAAAATGGTATATTCAATTAAATCGGCGTTTACGGGTGAGCAATGCAGAATTATTTGCTTCGATTAATGAATTCGGTTATAAGGATGAACGGCTATCTGAAGGAAACAGGCTGTAGTTCATTCAAATCAATTACTAGTCCAAATAACCTAATCTGCATTCCCCCAGCGCCGATTTAGTTAAATCTACTGTATTTTTTACTTAGTGTACATCTTGGAGAACAGCGATTATAAGACGAATTTCCGCACAATCTCCTCATAACGACGCATTCTACGAATAATTAATACAATTTCACTTCAAAAACACGTCATTCTCACTTCCCGTGTTGATCGTCAAATCTGTATGTAACATCGATTAAATAAGATAGGATATAATTGTTTTTAATAATTTAATCGATAGCCGAAGCTAGCGGATATAATATTCTCGACGGGCAATCAATTTAAACGCGATTCAAGATTTTCCTCTTGAAATGAAAGCACAAAGACGCGTAATTACTTCCAGGATATGTCGATAAACAAGTTCGTCACACACACACATCCCGCGGGTAAACATTTCCCACGCGTAGATGTACAAACGGGTATGTACATCGCGTCTCACACGCGCTACCGCCATCACATACACGCGCGTTCGTTACTTCGGGGAATACCGAAGCGATCTCTTTTTCCTCATACATCGCCACGTCATAACTGTCGCCAAAGTGGTGCTTTCCCTCTGCTTCGCGGTAATCGCCTTTAAAGCTTTTTGCCTTTAAAGCTAGTTCCTACCGCGGAACGCGCGCAGCAATAATTAACGATACGAACGCAACGGGGTAACGAGCCGACGTTAACGAGAGCCGCGGATGGTAAAGAGTAACCGAAATTGTACCGACGTCCAAATTATGTCAAAGGGAGAATCAGTCACGAATTGAAATATCTGCGTTTTTACGTCGAATGTGTGACGCACTCGTTAGGAACCTCCGATAGAACGGAACATTGAATTTAATCATAGTGCCCAGCTATCAGGAAATTCTGTAAGCCAGGGAAAAGTCAGGAAAATTAAGAAATCTCCCGGAATTTTCCAAAAATATTCACACTTTATAAATTTTAAAAGTGATAGTTTCCTATGAATCAGTTCTCTCTCTTTCTATCGTTAGTAAGAATATTTATTACCGATGAAAACAATGTTAGATTATTATTAAATGATTAAAATATGATTTCGCAAAATTATAATAAATTATTCGCATACTTATTTTTCAATTGGCATACCCGTTACATGGATATTCTTTAATCTGTTCATTTAATGGAATGACTGATGCATGATACTCCATACTGGATCTATGTTCGTAATGGTTAGGGGAAATTTATTATTTTAGACTGAAAATCATGGAAAATCAGAGAATCTTTTTTTCATACTTCGCTAGAAACCATGTTAATCTAGTATTTTTATTTTACTGCAAATGAAAATTAGCTTATATTCAGCTAAGTGCATTTTCATAATTTGACTGTTCCATTCCACATTATCCGGTTAGTTAGAAAAACATGCACCTTTTCTGGGAGCCAACTCTGTATATGCCTTCTCGAAGCATACAAGAAAATCTGCTCAGAGAAATTAACGATACCGAAAGTTCTCGTCACGCGTTACGGAATAGAGGCATACCGGTCGTGTCGCTTCGTCTCGCGCGTTACGCCGACGAATCGAGACGCAGAAATAGCGGTGACAGCTCTAGAAAGGTGCCAATGAACTTGGAATTCCAAGAAAGGGAGAGTTCTCCGTTTGTCTTTATCCCACGCAATTTGCGCGAACGACGACGTCGAAGCGTTTTCACCGTGGTCTGTTTTCTGCAGCGTGCGGAATACGCGTCCGGAAAAATTAAGCCTTTTTTGGCTCGACGCGAGACTCGGTCAACTTTACTCGTGTGCGATTAGCCGGAATAGACCGCGCTGCAGTGTGATCCGAATTTTTATTAGGTAAAAGTGGGATGAAGGCCCTAACCACCGTTTGACTTTGAACGCGATTATCTCGAATCGCAGTGGAAATACAGGACAAATGGAAACTAACTTTTTTGTATAAAAGAAATAGATAAACATTTTTTATTGGAACTTTTTTTCGATATCACTAATCGTTTTCAAAATAATTGATTTTGAACTTAAACTTCCAACAGGAGCGTTGTCCTACATACCCTTACTCTGTAGATTGTACGTATGTAGGTACATAGGTATGTCTCGCAGGCTCGTTCGAGGAGAAAATAAGACGTCAATTGTAATTCGAGACAACGTATTAAGCACGACGTCGAGATTAATATCGCATCCGTGGCATTATCCGTGTCGTAATCATCGGTACGCGCGGGCGTCGCGATCGTAGCCTAAATACAGAAGCGACGACGGTGCGCGGCCCAACAGGCGCGTAAACGCACGCACAAGCTCTTACGTGACTACATACGTAATAATACATACGCAAAGGTACGTTCGGATGTATACACGCGTCATAAATTCAGACGACACGTGGGTTACGCCTCCTTGGATCTGTTTCGGGCGTTTATACGACATGTAACTTTATTTACACGGGAGTAGACAAAGTGAGTCGATGCGTCGGATTCAGTGATTTTATTATTTATGCATATTTTTCAGAAGAAAGGTTAAATATAGGCGATTATTGTCCGCGGTTATTATCACAATTGTAAATACGTGCATATATTTTCCATTCGAGCTCAATGCCAACGCGTATATTGTGGCACCAGCTGGGCACAGCGAACACACTTTTCACCTTGTCCAATGTCAGGAGCCCTCGATCCCTCGTAAACATGATTGTGTAAAACCAGACGGAAAATTTGAAAAATAGAGAATTATGTGAAGTACGAGCTTATGAGATAGAAGACAAGATATACATACGTGATAAGTAGTTATCGGATTCTTACTTACTTTTGACGTAGGGGAGTATTAATTAGAATTTCACATTTGAAAAATCACGTATAATGTGGCTCACGACGCTTGTTCTATTCGATATTACACTATAAGAAAAAAATATATTAAATTTAGTATAATAGGATATAAAGCTTTTATTCACTACGTGATTATGAAAACGAGTGTACTCCTTTATGCAGTTTGTATTAAATATTTATTAAGTTTTATATACGATTATATTAAATTTAATACGAACTTTGTAATCACGTATTAACCCTTTCAGACCTGATTTTTCTATACCAAACATAACTGAAATATAGTAACTTCGCGGTAGGCAGTTAATTTTTGTGGAATTCAAGGAAGCAATTTCATTTTTCAAGAGGCATAATGGACATTAATGTACAAACAGTACAAAATTGTATTTTTGTGTAACATTTTTTTAAATAAAATAGCTAATCAATCAATATACATATTCGTGTACCATAGGTCTGAAAGGGTTAAATAAAGGCTTTTTTAAATTTAATATACATTTTTCTTACGGTGTAGAGCATCAATTACCACTACATACTTACCTCGTATAAAGCTATAGGAATCCACTAGGCTCGACATGACCCAACTCGATACGATTGCGATAAAAAAAATTCGCGTGGTGAATCCATTGAATCGACGGGACATGACTAGATGCTACTCGATTCGGCGGCACGTATTGCATTTTTTCGTTCGAAATATACGTTATTAACAAGATGTTCGTCAACTCTATTGATAACATTCTCCTCCATTCCTGTGCGAAAATAGACGTAAAAATGAAATTGATGAATTTCTCCTCTCAACCTTCCAAGCGAGACCGCATTCACTTACTGTACACGACAAAATATGACTTGACGAAAATCTGGCCAGCCAGAAATTCATCGTATCGTATCGAGCCGAGTCGCATCGGAATAGTGGAATCCTGCGCCACTCGTATACCTATATTGAAAATCATACAATCGAAAGCGTCGCATCGTGTTGTGTCGGGTTGGGTCGTGTCCTGCCATTTTGTATAATATCGTATCGTGTCATGTCGTGTCGTGTCGAAAAAATGATTTGCTAGTTTTATGGCGAGTTTCAACTGACAGTGTATCACGAACGTGGCTGACGTTTAAAATAATTTGTATAATACGCTTTCTTGAAATCGTTTCATGAAAGTGCCGTTTTGTGTTTACACTATACGAGTAGTCATAGACTTTCCTGTTCAGTCGTAAAAGTGGCTTCGTCTATGATCGAAGCTACTATTACAATCTACTATTATAGTAAAATTGTCAATGTTTAACCGAGCAGTAATTCTTTCTTTAGCTGGGTCTCATGCATCTCTTTTATGATACTTTTAGATCTTCAGGAATTTAGAGCATAAAATGACTCTCATAATTAAAATACCATAAATCGAAATGTTTCTTGATCATTCATTTGGGACGTTCATTGCATGACTATGTTAATAACTGAAACCTAATCAGGAGAAAAACAACTGAATTTCAGTACATTTCTTGACCATCGATCTTTCCACGATTGACTCTGCAGTCGTGATATAAATATTAACACGTTCCGTACCACGTGTACCATTTGCGGCACACTAACGTGTACCAGAAATGGTACACGTGGCACGGAACGTGTTAAACAAGATTAACATCAATCGTAGGCTTTTCATTATAAGTAGTCGCGTACTTCATAAAAATAAGATTAAATCACGAAAACGTGAGCCACGTTCATGATTCACCACCAGTGTAATCTCACAATTACGATATCCCAGAACACGTCTACAGCTATTTTCGCGGCAGAGAATCATTGTCGAGTCGAACAACGCGAGCTCCCCAATTTTCGGAAACGGTTCCGCGGGAATTGATAGCAACGCGAAAATCACCCGGCCGTTGATAACGTTGCGCGCGCCGCGTGTCGCGGAAATTGCGTTTTCGCGGACAATGACTGCTTTCCCGGCCGTGACTGACGAGGCACCCAAATAAACAGAACTCTCACTTCGTCGCACGCACACGTGCCTACGTGACGCACCGCACTCTCCGCGGCTACCGTATAGGCGCAGCGCGCGCGCGCGCGTGGGGCGCACGTCAATGATCTCGCGCGCAGGTAAGCAACGATCGTCGTCGACTCTGGTCTCTCTTTCTCTCTCTTATCTCCGCGTTACGCAGCTTCGAGAACGAAAGAGCTTTCGCAACGCAGACGTTACATTTATCTCGACTCCGACTTTTCCCTTTATTCTCCGATCTATCGATACATCGATTCGCGTACCGCCATTCGGGGCCTACGACCGCTTCGGGAGGGAATCTCCGCCGTCCAGAAACTTCCAGACGCTTCGATCGCGCGTTTTACTCGTCGCGCGCGCGCCGGTCGGGCCTTGCGTAAGAGAGAACACGACCGTCCCCGATCCGGGTACTTCGCACCTCTCCTCGGCCCGATTCTCCGCGTCGGTAATCCTCGCGCGCGACGTCGTCATCCCGGGCCGCGGTGACGTTGACGAAAGCGAAACGCGAGACGGTTTTCCCGAAACTGGACTCAATAACGCGTATATATACGACTACTTCAGCGAGCCCGCGACTTGAATCGCCTCCCAACGCGCGCGCCTTAAAGCCCGACGTTAATTGGTGCACGAAACGAACGTTTTAATTATGACGCTCTCTGCCCTCCTTCTCTCAATTACCGGTCCGTGGGCTTCACCGGAAGCGGAGGTTATCGAGCAGGGATGATTCGCACAATCGTCGCTCGCACAGCAGTCGCTCGAGGATCTCGAAGGGGCGGCGGCGGCGTCCGATGGGGATGCATCTATCGATCGTTTCTCCGTCGTCGTGTCTCCACAAACGACTCGCGAATATCTCGAAAAGTCGGTCGAGTCGATAATCCGGGATCGTTTAATTTTTTTCCTTCACTTCCCCGAGCACTTTTACGAGCTCTCCTTGCTTCGAATTTGTTTAAAGAGTTCTTGTTATCTTCGTCGCTATCTACGTCAATGCCGTCTGGTCTCGTATTTTTGTCATTGTCCCGGGAAACGGCAGACAGATTCGGAGCCGGCCTCGATAACTGATCACCGGTAGACTCTCGCTGTCCGTAATTACTCTCCGCGGCGAGATACACTTGACGTTTCTCTCCTCTAGCATTTCGGCCCCTCCCCGTTTCATTCTCCTCGCTCTTTGTGGATCGAAGAAGTTCTTTGTTGTTTTTAGAAAGCGCCGTACTTTGATAGCTTCCCCTCTCCTCGGCGCGTCGCGCTGTTTCGTTCTCAACACCCTCTCCCATCGAGTCCTCGTGTTTCCGATTGCCGGCGTACCGGAGTTCTAAATTATCCCCGGTGGCTCCTCGGACTTTTTCTTCGGTATCCTGGCGATGCTTCTCATCGACGTTCCGTTTTTCTTTTTTCACGTCTTCCTGTAACGAGCGTCCATGCCTTTTATCAGATTTTTTCGATTCTGACGTTTCCATGTTCGTCTTGCAACTCTTGTCCTCCGCTTTTCGTGTTTCCTTCGTTTTTTTCAGTTCCTTCAGCGAGCGAACCAGAGGATCTCGCGTAGAGGAATCGGAGATGACCGCGTGGACATTGATTCTCTCTTCCAAATTCTTTAAATAGTCTTCACTCCCCCTCGGGTTATCGATATTTTCGATCTTATCGTCCCTTCCGGTATAATTAAGCGGCGAAACTTCGTACATCTCGGCCTCCGTCGCCGTTGAATTTGATTTTATCGTTTTCAATTTTTCGAGAGACTTCGTCGAATCGTTTATCGACGAGATCTTTACGTTCGTCGATGTAATCATCGAATTGGTCGCGTTACCGATTCCCTCCGTGGAATTCGCACTCGATAAACCGTTCGTGGACTTTTCGTTCGACTCGTCCACTGACTTTTTCCCGTCCTCTCGCTTCCTCCTCGCTTTCGTATCCTCCCCGGCTTTCCTTCTGTCCATCTCGGTCAGTTTTTCGTATAACTCCTTCTCCTGGTCCTTTCCCCTTATATCCTTGCCAAAGGCAACTTCCTCCAGTTGCCGTTCGTTCTCGTTCTTCCAGGCCTCTCGTTTATTCAGCAGCAGAGCCTCGTCTTCCGCGAGATTTTTTCCTTTCACTGGTAAAGATAGGCTTTTCTTGATTTCTTCTTCGTTGTCGTTTAACGTTGCTCTGATCCGAAGGATCTCAGGGTTATCTTTCAGGGAATTTCTCTTCTCGTCTGAAAAGTGAAGCGATTAAAGGATAAGAATCGTGACCGAGGAATATTAATCTTGGAACACATAGCGTCTAAATCGTAACATTAATACGCAATCACGCTGTTAAAAGTTTCCTTAATTTTCAAACACGATAATACACGATAATTTATCTTAAATTTCGAAGTAATTCGAAGTAATAATTTCATAATATTTCGATTGTTTTTTTAATTTTAAAGGAAGATTTAATATTCAAGACATTTGTATTTGATAAAAACATCAGTGTCTACTGTCCTGTACTTTAAGATAAATATTTTTAACTGTGGAGGGTATGCCACACCCTGCTGTTGTATTGCGGCTATATAACTTTATGTCTTTTCCAATGATTTAGAACTTTTCTTTTTTAATTGTATGCTAAACTAAAAGAAAGAAGACTGCGTTGATGAAATTGTAATTTGAAGTTTACTTCCAAAGATATTCGAGATCAAGTAAATGAAAGTGTAACGAAAGGGCGCGCGCTTCAAATATCGACAGGATATGGGCAAACCATGGCTATATGTTCCAGAATTGAGAATAATTTAGTGAATTTGGAAACGTGTTATACATAGAGCAAAGCCTCCTCAACATCGATTTAAAAGACGTAATTTACGCCAAAACTCTCCGTTATCCATATTTTTCAAAAGAACGATTACCTTCGCGATCGACATTCTCGTCGCCTGAAGATGTCACGCTCGGCACGCGAACCAGTTGATTACTCAAATTCTTGATGAACTTTGAAGATAGCTCATCGTCTTTTTCGGGATTCAGCCAAGGCTGTAAATCCACGGAAGCGCTCAAAACGTCTCTCTTCCTCTGCTTCGACTCTCTCATGCCCCGGTAATCTCCCCCTTCCAGCCCTCCAAGAGCTCCGGTTTCAAAATCATTCGGAGCTTCGTTATCGCCCGCTGTACCGCCTCGAAGACGATCATCTCCCGAGAGATGAATTCTCCTTCTCTTAGTTACGTGATTTCCTCGAGATTTTCTCTTCCCCTCGTTTTCATCCTCGGTTCTTCTCCGTTTGCGATTCCGCGACTCACTGACTTCGTTCTCCAAGTTGTCATTTTCCAATCCTCCGTTCAAAGAATCGGTCCAAACATTCGGTTCGTTGCTATCGCTCCCGTATTTATCGTCCATTCTGATGAGTTGTCCCGTGGGACTATAGATAACAGGCTTCTCGTATCCGGAATCGAAAGAATCCCACTTGTTCTCGAATACATCGGCACGTTTCCGCCTCGACAAGGCGATTCTGTGATCCAATTTGTCGTACCGCGAAATTTGACGCTCCTCCTTCTTGTGCTTTCTGTGTTTCCGCTTTCGTTTCCTCTTTTTCTTCCTCCTTTTCTTTCCGTATCTACGACGATCTCGGTTGAGCGATCGAACAGAACTTCTTGTCCTTCTTCTCTTTACGCGACCAATTTCCACGCCTAAATGGTACGAGACACGATATAACGTAGTGTCTTTGGGGGCCAGTCAGAAAACTCGTGATGCACATTTTTACAGATTTCTTCCCACCCTCCTCCTTCCCCTCTCCCTCTTCCTTTCCTATTCCTAACGTGACGAATAATGACGTTTCACGAGACCCCTTAACAAATAGTCTACGTCGTTTATGTAAACTGTCACACCTTTCAGTCTCTTGACACCCTGTCCAGCGATCGTGAAAATCGTGGAATTCTTTTTGGTATATGGAGATATAACGGAATTTTTTAAAAGTATGAAAATATCATGGAACTATGAAATAAATGATTTATTATAATAACATTCATGTGATCTCGGGGTGCCGAATACATACGTTAAAATTTCGGTCGGTAAACTGCGCGTTAGTACCCACGAATGAGATCGATGGCAAGGAACAGTGAGAATTGTTCCTGGTATTGCTGAAACGAAAACTTATCTCTATTTGAACAAAAAATTCTGCATAAATAATTTCAAATTCGTAGTTATGATTACGACAAAAATATAGACATCTCGTCTGTGGAAATCATGGGAATTTATTATCCCTGATCGCGCTGGACACCCTCTTGAATTTGATAATGATTTATCATGAACCGACGAGGTTTTTAAAGCTGATTCCGAATATTCAACACATGATGTTCGCTCTATCTCCCCCAGCTCCTTCCACGTGATGAATTATGACGTTTTCAGAACCCCCCACGACCGTCACGAGTTTTGTGAATGGCCCCTTTCCGAAACACCCGACGCAATCATTTTACCCGAAGGACAATTCATTTTCCCGCCCAGCGTCTCATTGCTCCACTTCAGAATATTCGATGGGTTCACCATCAGTGGCGAGAGAGTCGGGTACCTCAGGGCGTTGCTCTCGTTGGCATTGGGCACTGCGTTCTGGTACTGAAGTATGCTCCCACTGCTGGGACCCCGAGCGTCTTTTTGCTTCGCCTCCGCAGCCTCCCTTGCCTCGATGTACCCGAGGAGGAGCTTCAATTGTCTCACCTGAAAATGCCCGTCAATAATAATTGGAATTCGTCAATCATCGTGTCGACCTTCTCAGAGCGTCGAATAGTCATTTATTCACCAAATAATCATGGACGCTCTGAACCCTCGTCTTCTCCCTTTCCGTCAAGGCGTTGTACTCGTTTATGAGACCTTCCAGCAGGCGAACCTTCTTGTAGAGCTCCTCCACTTTAACGTTGAGGTAACTGCGGTTCGAGTCGTCGAACAGGAATTTGTCCTGACCCTTCGTCACGTCCTGATTGTGCACCAGCGGTAAAGGGGGTTGCTGCGTTTAAGAAAAATATTATATAGTAAACAACTGGAACGCAATATAGTAGGACGCCTATTATTTCACCATCCTCTACTTTCTTGAATTGAGGAGAACCGAAGTTGGTACGAAAAGCACTGCAGATGTACACTTCTATGCAGTCCTTTCTTGTGTGCCAACGCATTGAATATGAAGTGTACCTACGTGCATCCCTACAGGGGGAAAATAGTTTATTTACAGTTAATAAACGTATGCTTAATTATAGCGAAAGAAATATTGTATCGGGCCAAGTAAATATTAGCTAACTATCGCTTTCTTCATTTTCGAATGAAATAAAGCTTCTAATAATTAACATATATTTGTTTAACCCAACGAAGTGTTTCTTCCGCCATAATCAGGTGTACTTTTATTAATTATAAATAAATTGTTTCCTCAGTGTACCATTTATTATCCGTGCCCCTGAACGCCTCTCTTATTATTTCGCCAGTCCTCCCGTGGGTAGCGAAATAATAGGCGTCCTGCATATCCTGAATACCGAGAAATGAATTTTACTTGATCCGAGAGAGCCTCTTCTTGCTCCACGCCGAGTATCCAGTGCAGAAATTCCCGCATGTCCGGCGGCAGAAAGGCGCAAGTCTTCCGTTGGACCTCGTCCAGTACCAATCGGCCCAGAAGTTCCATTACTCTCTTCATCATCATTTCCGTGTGTTTCACCTACGAAAATAGACAAGTATTATTTTTTTTGCCAGTTTCATTGCTTGAAAAGATCGACCTCGTCCTTATCCAAGTCTTGACGATACTCCTTGTCGGATGTGACTGAGTCCTCGGGTCTGTGTCTTCGATATAGACCAGGTCCCAAGGCGGTTTTCAGTGTCGGGTCGCTCTGCACCTGTAGCATCCATGAGAAGTGTCATTTAGTGCTCTAGTACAGTTCGATAAATTTATTTCAAGACGATTGATGATACCTGTTCGAAAATTCTTTCGACGATCTTGCCAGCTAACTCTCCATGAAGAGCGAGATCCATCTGGGATTCGTCCTCCATGTTGTCAGCCGCTAAAAGTATTGTAAATTTCTTCTTTTGCGATTCGTCCTCCGGTTTCACGGTCTGAAATGATCGTTGCTCTTCGAGAATGCTCTCTTCTCCTTGCTTCTCTCGATGACATTTATACATTTTTAAATTATGCACTGAGAAGAAACTGGTTGAAACGATTTAGTTGGTTTGAATTATTTCAAGCAATTAAATATTTGTTCAGTTTACATAATTATGCTTGATCCAATACCTGTTTTATTTGAGATAAATATATATTTAATTACTAGAAGTACCATATGTCGCACGGAAAACCGATCAGGTGGGGGCCGTCTGAATTTGAACTCGGCATCGCTTGGACGATGCTCGATTGATTCGTTAAGAAATTCAGAAGGCCCCCACCTGATCGGTTTTCCGTGCAACATATGGTATATGCTTACGCAGTTTTAGAACTGTCACGTTACAGATGGTTCACCTATTTTTGAATTTTAAAATCTGATTCTTCTGTTAATTTAACATTTCTTCTATTAATCTTAACATTATAAATTGTAGATTATGACGAAGAACAGGTTGATTCTAAGGATATAAAAATGGGTAAACCGATTCCAACAAAAAAATATCTAACCGTGCAATTGCTATAACTTTATATATTTAGTCTACCACATATAACTATATTTGTGCAGTTGAATTAATAAAGTATTTTTTCCTTTACATGACTAATATTTACTCACATTAACTATGCTTACACTTAGTTCGAATAAGTCAATAATGAATTAAACACAATTTCTTTAACTCGAATGAATGTATTATTATTTCAGCTAATGTGAATCGAATAAATCTTTCAAACCAATTTTTCTCTCAATGCATTCTAGAAAATAACTCCGAAGGATTGAGAAGATGACGACAAACTTACCGTCTGATCTTCTCTATATTCGTGGAGAACTTTTTTGCCGCCGTCTATCATCGCCAGGTCAAAGTCGATCGCATCGTCCTCATTTCGTCGATCGTGCATCGATGACCGTTTATTGTCATCGAAGAAAACACTCGCCATATCGCCCGTATTTTGGTTACCCGAAGAAGTTAACGAAGCGTTATTAAAGCCAGCCGTCGAATGAGCAAGACGACGCTTGTGGTGACGCCTTTTTCTCGAAGCATTCGCATCGCTCGGTCTCAAGACGTAGAAACCCGCTCTAATATCGCGCTTCGGCGATCGTCGACGCTTCTTCGTCTTCGAGCCTCTCGGTCCCTCCCGCGACTCCGAAGTTCTCGCGATTCTTTTGTAATATTCGGGCGCGTGATGAGTTTTGAAATTCCGAGAAATGTCGTCGTAAGGATCGTTGGTATCGAAATTGTGCGCCCAGCCTGGTGCGAAGGAGTCGCGATAATCGTGGTCGTTTGATTCCTCGTAGAGATTCGGATAAAATTTGTAATTCGGATTTTCGAGATTCTCCGAGCTTCCCTTATCATTGGTTTCCCCGTCAGCAATGTCCGTCCTCTCTCGAGGATCTCTTTGGCCGTATCGGACTTCATAATTCGTTCGATGATTTTGAGCGTCTCTCTTCGCTCTAAAAAAATCGTCTTTTGGCTCTTCAAACTCCGATTCTACGTTAGCTTTCCCAATTTCATCGGCAGCGGCCAACTGTTGCCTTCGAACGATCGGTGAATTCCTCTCCCACTCTTCGACGTCGGTCGATCCTCCGTTCTTCCTCTTTTCGAATTCTGACACTTCATCGATATTCATAAAATCCAATTTCGAGATATCTTTAGGTTCGAGGTTTTTTTCCAACTTTAATTCACTCTTTTCTTCTTTATCTTCATTGCGTTTTACCCTATTCCTCTTTAAATCCTCTTGATTCCCCACAAAATTTCTTTTCATTCGCACTTTATTCCCGGATTCATCGAGAAAATCGTTTTGAGCGTTCTCCAAGTATTTTTCAACCGGCGATTCCTTCCAATCCGTATATCTCTTCACGCGACTCTTTCCAAAGGGAGCGACCGGATGCGAGGAAGACTGTAGATCGTTCTGTCCAGTTTCTTTCAAAGGTCCGCTCATTGATTTTAATCCTCTTCCCAGTCTCACACTCATGTCGTCGTCCCAATCCCCGTTTCGTTCGAGTGGCTCCACGAACGATTCGTGCATCAAATCTCGCGAGCTCAGACCAGATTTCGAGTCCTTCTTGACTCCAGTTGAGAGACGCGCGTCGAAGTTATCCCGATTTTCGTCAGTTCGAAGCTCAGCGTCGGATTGATACTTCGCTATGTTCTTCAGAAGCGAATCTTCATTTCTGTTGACCGTCTAGAAAAGAAAGAGCTGATAATTTCGGTCAAAAATAAAGACCAAATAAATTAAAAAATGAAAGTAATTCTTAAAAATAAAACTATTTAAAAATCTAAGAAATAACAATACGATTTATTTAATAAAACCTGTAAGTCTTTCGATAATCGATACACTGTAAGAAAAATTTGTATTAAACTTGAAACTTGATATAATTTTATATTAAGCTTTTATCTCCAATATGTGATCATGAAAATCAGTGTACTTCGTTATGAAATTTATATTCAATTTAATGTAATTGTATATCAAATTGAACAAGTATTTAATACAAGTTTCATAAGCGAGTCTATTAATTTTCATAATTAAAAATATGTTGGATAAAATCTTAATATAGGTGTATACAATTATATTAAAAATGCAATTTTTTATAGTTTATTTAAAACGACACGGTATTATTACGTTCCTCGGAAAACTACGACCTCAGCCTCACCTCGATCACCTTCCGCTCGGTCGTCGGCCGATCCGAATGAGCCACCTCCCGCATTTTCTCCTCCGCCGGATTACTCTGCTCGACGCCACCCTTGAATAAATCATCCGTGACCTTCAGCGCCCGATAGCTGCTTCCGGGGGACGAACTGTTTTTGGAACTGGGATCGGAAAGTTCCGGCGACTGGCCCGGCGAAATCACGAGGTACGTCCTCTCGCCAGCGGCCGGTTCCACCGATCCGCTGCGGTCAAGTACAGTTGACAATGAATCTATGACAGATTCTGGATGGTTCAAACCCGATTTGACGGAGTTTGCAAGTCCATTTCGCGCGCAGAGCGTCCGCTACCTGCTACCGGAAGTTCGAAGGGACGTTCCTCTCCCTCATCGTTCGACTCCCTCTCGCTGGCTTCCTTCAGGAAGCGTCTTCCTTTGGAAATCCGGTTACCGTGCACGTCATCCTCATCGATGATCCTGCTAATCGCGCCGAACCTAAAAGTCGACAATTTCTCATATAAATTATTGGAATTCCTCGATAAAATGTTAGTGGGAAATTCTTGGGAACAGATTTATCAATCATTTTGCACGAGGGATCGTTTGATCGATGCTCGACTAATCGAGATAACTGATAGATGCTACCTTACCTGGCTGGATCTCTCGATCTCTCTTCGTCGGTTTCCGATTCCTGGTACATCCTCTGATCTCCCCTCGGACGAGGCCTCTCCTTCGTTTCATCATCCTTCCATTCGTTCATCTTTTCCAGCTCCTCGTAAGTCGGTCCTGTGTCGATGTTCTTTTGTATTTCGTCAACTTCTTCGTCCCTGGAATGAGGTTGTATTTCGCAACTATTAAAAAACGCAACTAAGAAGGTTGTTATATTTTTTCGGAAACTTTAATCACACTTTTTAAAAAAATTGTATTAAATTTAATATAATTGTGTATAAAGCTTTTATCCAGTACGTGATTATGCAAATTAATATACTTCGTTACAAAATGTACATTCAATTTATCATAATTATATAATTAAGGTCAAGAAATATTGAATACAAATTTCACAAGAGTATATTAATTTTCACAATTACATGCATTGAGAAAAAGCTTTATCTAAAAAGTATATTAAAAAAATACAAATTTTTCTTACAATGCGGAAGACAAAAACACTTCCGGGTACCTTCTGTCTTCGCAGCGATTTTCAGGCTCTTCTTTCTGCCTATTCCGATCGAACAATCGCCGATTATCGGGTAGACTTTCGCCTAAAAGGTAACCGATAGTTTCCGGTTTCGTTCTACCGCGAGATTCGACTCTGTGCTCTACGGACTCCAACCAGACAGCGGTCCTGTCTTTGCCACTGTTCCTCTGTGGATTTCTGTCACCGTCCTTGGAAGCTGTATCGGAAAACCTATTTAAAAATCGAATCTTAATTTTTATAATGCTCTTTTGCTGAAATGAGTGGTTTCTCACCGCTCAAAAATATTGAAGAGTTCGTAACGAGCTCGTCCTCTCATACTTTATACACAGAAAAAAATTAATCGTAGCATTTACAAAGTTTGTGGTAAATTTTAGGACAAAGCCAATTTATTATTACAATAACAAAAAAGTAAAAAAGTAAGTAAGTAGTAGAAGTAAGTATTTTAGTAAAAATTATATTATAGTAACACATTTGTAGAAGTTGTAAACGTTGCTGTAATTTTTACTAAAACTTTAATTATCGTAACAATAGATTGGCCTTGTCCCGAAATTTACCATAAACTTTATTCTAGTTTATTACAATTAATTTTTTTCTGTGTATTTTACCATCGTGAATCCGAAACCGAGTCACCGAAGTGACTTCCCATTTCTCCCTGGCGAATCCTGTTTGATTCAACATCAGATTTCTTTTCGTCTTTAACGTCTTCCACTAGTCTGACTAATTTCCCTGTAGTCGACGTTCCTCCGCTAGAACTTGTTACCATCGTCGACGTCGTCGTAGATGTTGGTGCCGTCGTGGCTGTGCTCGTTGTTTTATTTCGACTTCTTCCCATGTCAATATCGCCGATGAATTCTTGCTTCGGATGCTTGTTCTTCAGCTTCGCCCTTTCCCTTTCTTGCCTCGCCTCTTCCTCGGCGTTCTCGTCCTTCTTGACGGGTATCGTTTCGATCGCTCCAGCAATCTCGCTAATGGGTTTGCAATGAGTCGCTGTACACTTATCAGACTCGATATCTGCAATATTAGATCAGGTCGATTTTTTAAAAATCTGGCACGATATGTTTCAACGATCAGGTTGTCTTTGTCTCGACAGTGATGGCTTTTTAACAGTTCTCCTGATACGATGTACTTATATCGATTTGAAGCAAAATTTTAAACAACAAAATTGCACTAACGTCAAATCCTCTAATTAAGCACCAAAGGACTAATATACAGGGTGAGGCATTTAAATTGAGTTTATACTGTTTATAGTATAAGTGTAAAAGAAGTGTTTTTCTTATAAAAATTATTTGCTATAAAGGGGCAAAGAGAACTATATGTTTTATTTTTCATTTAGTAAACGCTTTCAAGGCCATTTTAAGGTTAACTTTTTTCCTTTAAATGAAAGCCTATATTTCTTTCAACACATTTTTTATTTATACGTAAAAACAAGCAATTCTTGCCTTAAAGGTTTTCTCTTTATTTTTTTTTCCATTTAAAGAAAAACGCTGACCTCTCTCTTAGAATAAACTAATTGTTTTACAGATATTCATGTATCTCAATTTAAATGCCTCACGCCGTATGTAAACTTTCGAATTTACCGCCACGAATGTTACACTAACTTTTAGAAGAATCGCCCTGCTCTTTCCCGGGTTGATCGTCGTTTTCGGCAGAATTCGTGTCAGCTGCATCTTGGTCTTCGGCTTCGCTATCGTAATCGTAGTACTCGACGGCAACAGAGGGATAACGTTTTTTTCTAATAGGTGGATTCTCTTCCTTATCCCTTTTACTCAGTTTCTCCTTTATCAACACGTTTGCCTTGGCCTTTAGGAGATCCGCATCTTTGCTTTTGACTACGGATAACCGTTCTTCACTTTCGGGATTTTCGTTGTCGTCTGGATAATAATGTATGACATGAGAATGTTGGAGGGAAGAGGAATGAAAAGAATGTATAACAATGAAACTCGCACTTAAGATGTGAAAGTTGTATAAAGTAGTAAAGTAGAAGTACAGTAGATTCACCAGGGTTATGTAAACTACGTCTTTAGAAATACAGCATACGGCGATTTTGCTTTGTACCTTCCAATGTGTGTGGACCCTAAAAGACCATGACGATAGTCGAAAACCTTATTAAATGACATTTTTTGCTTTCGATTTCGTCGAAACTTGGTCTATGGTATCTGTAACGGCTTTCGAAGCGTTAAAATTATGAGGCACTAAACGACTCGTAAATCGTTACAGAGACTACAGGCCGAGTTTCGATGGAAACGGAAGCAGAAAAAATTATGTTTCCGACTATATCGTCACGACGCGAAGCAAGACACACTCTACTCATCCTTACAAAATAAGTTATGACTCGATTTGCAATAGAATGCAAACGTACGCGTATTAATTACAAATTATATGGTTTGGCAAAAAGATGAAGAAAATATAATTTTTCCATTAAATGAAACCGTAATGGTTAGCGTTATCACGTTTGCTCTTCACTCTATAAACTCAAAGCTATAGTAACGCGACGAAAGTCACGCCAGCGCTCTTCAATTCGATATTCACTCTATGCCATCGTATAACACGGCATTATGGTTTCTCGAACTCACTCTTCAACGTCAATTTAAGAGACGTGGTTTTCTGCTCGAGCAAAAATGAACTGCGCCTCTCTCTCTCTTGCGAGGGACTACTTTATTCAAATTCTACGCCTTCTACCCCAGCAAATAATATTAAACCGTCACATATTCCGCGACACAGCAAACTGGCACGTGATACTCGAGTACGGGAACGTGTTCGCTTCAACGGAAAGAAACCTAGCGACTGCCGGGGGTCGTACTCACCCTCGTTCGCATATATTCGGAAGCGGCCGATCGAGAGATTCGCCGATAACTCCACTAATGCACGTATGGGAGAGCAGTATGGGGGGAATACCTTGATCGTCGTCCTCTTCTTCCTTTCCCTCCTCGTAATTCAAAAACGCCTCGGCTCCCTGATCAAGATTGTCATAATCATCCTCATCCTTGTCCGGATTGGTGTGTTTCGAGCCAGATCTCTTCCCCAACTCGTCGATCGCGGTTCCTTCCTTTTCTCCATCGTATTCAGGTACTTCTTCATCGCGTATCTTATCTTCGTAGGCCTCGTCCGCGATCTTCGAGTCGATCGATCGTTTCCGAAGTCTTTCAGCAGCCATTTGATACTCATCGAGTAATTCTTCGGAATTATCGCGAAATTCAGGGTCGTCAGCAGAAGAAGAAGATACGCGTGACGCCCATAGAAGTTTTCTCTTCGTGTCCTCTCCACGGGGATTCTCTCGAATGCCCTCCGACCTATTTTGTTCGACTTCTCTGGAATCTGTATTCTCTTCATGCCTTTCCTCTTGACTGTCCTTATCACCTTGGTCACGAAAGGTATCCTTGTACGAAACGGGATCGTCGTGTCTCTCTTCCAGGCTCTTTTTTAGGTCTATGTACCTCTGCTGTGACTTCGAGCTCTCCTTATCGTCCTTGTCGGCGTGCTTCGGCTCGTCTCCGAAACTCGAAGGAATTTTGACTTCGTATAAAGATACGACCGAGTCTTTATCATCGGTCGACGTCTTTCTCAACTTCGTGGTATCTTCATGGCTCGAATTAGTGATCCGTTCGTTCGATTTTTCACGATCTTCGTGATTTATCGAGTCTGTATCTTTTTCGTAGACTTCGAGATGCGAAGAGGCGTCATCATGCTCACCATCGACCGTCGATTTGTCATCCTTGCCGCGATCTCGAAAATTAGGCACTTTCAACTTGTCTTCCTCGCTAAAATCCTCCATCTTACGAGTTTCCTCGAGGATTCTCGTAGGACTTTCCTGCTTTCCTTCTTCCTCAGCATCGAAACTCGTTGAAATCAACTTGCTCGGGACATTTTCATCGCTGCCTTTTTCTGCTGCAGTTAACTTGTTCTCCGTCGGCGGCCTGGCTTCTTCGAAGGGTTTTTCCTCGCGGGAAACGAGGCGATCCTTCATGTCAGTCGTAAGGACTTTTTCGCGTCGTTCATCGTGAGTCAACGGAGAGTCACTGACCTTCTCTCCGTTCTTTGGTTCAGGCCAGACGTCGTTCGACGATGCTTGCAAAGTGTTTTTCTTCTCCTCGGCATCTTTTAAGTATTTCTTTTGGTTTTCATCTATCGATTCCACCTTCTTCTCTTTTTCCACCTTCTCCGAAATCTGTGCAACCTTATCATTCGTTGTTTTAGGCTCTTCGAGATCTTTGTTCCAATTCATTGCCTTTTTCGTCACCCCATCCTCGCTTTCTTTGACTCGCACCTCATTCTTTATCTTCTCATTATTACTGTGCATTGTCAATTCTATTAATGGATCGACTGGTGTGTTCTTCAAGGTTTCATCTGAATTTAGTCGAGGAGAAACCGTCTCGTCGAGTCTCAATTCTCGCGCTGTCTTTATACCTTTGTCTTCTTCGTCTTTCATTTTCGTCATCGATACTTCCTTCTCGAGTGATTCTACACTTCTGTTAGTCTCTTCTTCACCTCTTCGATCGACTTTCTCTAGATTACTCTTCGTGGAATCTTCTTTGGAAATCTTATCGATGTCTTTCGCATACTTTGACGATATCCCGTCGTCATGCAACTTCACGGAGTCACTCTTCGAGGTAGCAGCATCTTTCGAGGTACTCGAGGAATCAGTCGAAAATAATCCATTACCGTTGACTTCCGGTTTCGCTTCCCCCATTCTCCCTTCAACACCCTGAAACCCTCTAGAATTGGAGTTCTCATCGGAATTCCTCTCTTCATCTGCGTGAAAAAGTTTCCCGCTGCGTCTTCGACGTTCGTGAGCCTCTTTAGGATCTCTCGCGTCAAGGTACGACTCCCCAAACCCCGCCCGATAAAATAATTTCGCGTCCTTATCATCCACGCCCTCGTCTCTCGCCCTCTTCACTCTGTTCATTACGTAATCCAGCTCGGAACTCCCATCTTCGGGGTCCTCTTCATGGTCCTCTTCATGGTCCTCTTCGTCTTCGAGGTCGTCCTCTCGGCGCTTGAAATCAAAGATCTCCGATGCCGATCGCGAGTCGTCCCACCAATTCACTCCTTTCCCTAAAGAGGAAAACGATCAATAGCCATTTTTTTGAAGCGCGACGTAATAGTAACGAAATACAGAAATGCAATTTTTTATCAGTACTGCCAACGATATTTCTCTCCACGGGACTATCGGCGATCTTCTCAGAATTACTCGATTCTTCCCTCACGCCCTGTAAAGAAGACGCGTCCCTCTCGTGCTCTCCCTTGGAAGGACCCTCCTTTCTTCCAGCAGTCTCTTCGACGTGTCTCTCCCAGTTCTTAGCCTCGGAAATCTTGCCCTCGTCGCTCTTATCGATCTTTTTATCGTTCTCCGTGAGACTCCTGCTCAAGTCGAGCACGGTTTTCTTCAAGGACTCTAGAGTCGGGACGTCCTCGGCTTTCGTGGACGAACGGGGATTATCGGCCGATGTTGCGCTCTTTGTTCTCGGGGAGAGACGAAGGGGCGAGTCGAGATGTCGCAGATTTCTTGAATTGCCATCGTCGCCTGCGTTGACGACCCAGTGTTCTGAGGGTTAATTGGAAATGATACGAAGGGGATCGGGTTCTCATAATTTGATGAATTAGATCTCTTTAAATACCCGAATACTCGCCATTCCTGCCAATAGCCCGACTATCTCCGGACCATCGATCCATGTCGCTATCCCTCGGCCCTCCGAGTTTCTTATCAGACTTCGCCCATTTATTTGGCCTCGATTCGTCTGCCTCCACACCAGTGAACATCGATACTCCGACACCTCCATCGCTATGACGAAATGAGGCCGTACAAGATAGGTCATAGATATACTGTGCGATATAGTCCGTTAATAAATAAATTTCGCAGTACCCCGAGAAACTCGACACTATTACTTAGAGGTATTACGTTTCCCTCGTTACCTCCCCCTCGCCGACCTCACACTGTTCGCGATTTCCTCAAGGTCGACGTGTCGCTTGACCTTCATCTCGTCGTCCAGATAGACCCTGCGCGGAGAACCAGAAAACTCCCTCTTCTCCTCCTCGACCCTCTTCTTCTCCGGCATCTGCTTCCTTTCGAAGTTCTCTTTCTTTCCCTCGGAGCCTCGTTTCCTGCGAACCTTCTCCCGGTCACCGAAAGCTGCGTTCTCGAAATATGGTCGAGCGTATCGAGACGAACCCGAAGTGCCGTAACCGCTTTGAATTGTATGGGGTAAAAAATAGCTGTCGTCACTCTTCGATTCCAAGATACATGAAGAACAAGATAGTAGATTTGATTAAACTGGTGGTCACAGATGGGGAACGCTGATTTAGTTACTTAAATTAAGTAATTCGGTTATAATAATCAACGAATTGTTTGACGAAAACAAGCTGTAATCAATTCTATGAAATTATTAGTTCAATATAGTGTCTAGCGGTCAGGAAATTCTGGAAAACTCGGAATTGTCAGGGAATGATGTAGGTCAAGGAAAATAAAAAATATTCTAGAATTTTTTAAAATATTAAACTCATTAAAATATTAAATATTACTCAAATATTAAAAATAGCTTGATTTCTAATCTGTTAAAATTTTAAAGAATTTATATAGAAATCTAAAAAATGTGTTCCATATGTGTACACTGCAAATGGAAGTGTGTTATATTTACACACTTTACGTGTGTAAATCTTGTAGTTAACTTTACGTTTCCGGGCGTGTTAGTTCATCAGAAATCACACTTTAAATGTGTTATTTTGAACCTGCGTGTAAATTAAGACGTTTAAAGTGTATTTTCTGATGAATTAACACGCCTGGATACGTTTAAAACTTAACTACAAGATTAACACGCGTTGAGTGTTTAAATATAACACACTTCTGTTTGCAGTGTGTATATGTATGTATCTAAGTTCTTCCTTATTCTAAAAAAAAACCATTAAATAATAACATAATTTGACAAAATTAAATTATTTTAATGATTATTTTTCAGTTTTCATAGTCCGTTCTATGAATATTAGTTAATTTATTCATTCAACGAAAATTGATTGATGCATAAAACTGTACACTAGATCTATACCCATAGCGACGAGGGAAATTTGGCTGTTTCAGGCTGGAAAACCTGGAAAAAAAGTCAGGGAATTTCTTTCTCACGTCATGCTAGACATGACATTCAAGTAATTAAATCTGCATTCCCCCATCCATGACCACTAATTTAATCAAATCTACTACACTTTTTTTCTCGGTATAACATAATATTTCTCGAAAAAAATAAAGAAACAATCGTACCTCTCTCCCCGACTTTCTTTCAAGTGCACGCGACGCACGGCCTGATCTATCCACTTCAGCTCATTCCGCGCCTTCAAAACGTTCTCCAAAAATTCGTTCAGCGCCGGGCTGTTGCCTCCACCCTCGCGGCCAACAGCAGCGGAAAGCGTCTCGTCGCGTTCTTCCTGCGTGGGCCGGAAATGACACCCCCTTTACTCTCCCGTTCTTTTTTCAGAAAAAAAGAAAAACGCCGAACCCCCCCGCCGCAAATCAAGGACGACGAACGCGAAACGAAACGTTGGCGCGAGTCCTCGAAAAATTTGCATGCGAAGAAGTCCCCGGGGTTCTGCCGACGACAATCCGCGGCTCCTACCCCTTTTCTCTTCCGGGCGCGTTATAATAACGCCGGGCGCACGCGGCGCCTGTACGCGTTGCGTTCGTTCGCTCGTTTCGCGGTACTTCCGCGCGGAGACGCGGGAAGACAATGGGATCTACATAGGACACAGAGCCGCAGGTATGGCGGTGTTATTAAAAATTCACTCCCTCTAGCGGCTGAAGTGGCCTCTGGCAATCTGCATCTCATTCCCGGCGGGCCCTCGCGCGCCAGCCATCGGGTGGTTGGTGCCCCGCGGGGGGTGGTTGTACCGTCATAAGGACGAACGCGCAAGGAGAAAGGGGAGAGAAAGAAACGTTATACCCCTAATTACACACGGCATTCGGCTAAATAAAATACTCCCCCTTCCACCCGTGCGAGTCTCCCGGTACCATCCCCCGGCACTGTCGACGTCGCGAGAACGAGAGGGTAGCTGCAGATTCGCCGGACTGAGAATTTTGCTTGAAAGTGTCGGTCGTACGCGTGACGACTATCTATATCGAGGTAATTGTGACGCGTAACTCGAATTGCGCACGGAAAGTGATTTTGCAGTCTTACGCGGGAAAAAATTCATCGTAGTATTTGCGAAATTTTTTATCATGTTGGGGCAAGGCTAATTTATCTGTTACGATGACTACGATTTTAGTAAAAATTACAGCAACGCTTGCAACTTCGTGTTAAGCATGTCATGTTAAGCAAAATTCGATTTGATTGACTACAAATTCTTCGGCCACCTGGTGCAGTTGCAAATACAACAGTTCTTTCCAATGGCTGTCCGATATGAGTAAAGATATTTGCTGGAATGGCAAACATTTTCATGAAAAAAATGTCACTGCGATTACAATTACATTTGCTCTTATTTAACATATCTTTTGCTGTCACAAAATATATTTTTGTCATGACGGCAAAGAGTTCTCAGCTAAATGTAATGTTGCTAAGACTGCAAAATAATAAATTGTTGTTCTATGCGGTGGTAAAAATAAAAGAAAAGGCGAGAAATGCTGATTCGCGAAGACATGCCTTTTCAAAGATACGGATTCTTTGGCTAAAGCGAAATCCTTACCAATTTGCACCTCGGTAATAATTACTTTCAAATTGTCCGCGTTGCACAAAGTGGACGCTATTGAGAAGTCGGACAAAGCGCATCACTTGACTCCCTCCCGACTCGACGAGTCGGTCTTTTCGTAGCGCTTTCGGATCAATCGCATTTGCGAGGGTGGAAACAGCCAAAACTATGGCGAGCATAATCAATCACGAGGTGTTTTCGGCCGGAGCTTTCGCGGAGCGTAGAGAGGGGGCAGACAGTTCGCATAGTTCCGGAACGGAAACGGTAATATCGCTAGCCCCGAGCGACCGCCCCTTTGTCATTTTGTCATCCGGCGTAAGTCCGCCTGAGAGGGAACGAGAGAGAGAAAGGGGGGGGGGCGAGAGCGAAAGGATGTCGTTCCGCAAAGAAATTAATGTTTGAGATATTAAAATGTCGTTGAACGTCCTTAGAAGAAAGGACATCAGTCTCTCTCGAGTCGCTCGTCCATCAGTCTTCGTTTTCTCATGAAAAAAGAAAAATCATGCGTGCGGGAACACCCTCCTGTTCGTTTCACTCGCGAAATGCGCGTATATTGCGATAAATGCGTTAAATATCCACCGAGATTTGACGTTTCAAGGGATCCGTTATGAGAATACAAAATATATATCCGAGGCATATACCGAATACATATATGTATATACGATGTACTATTTTTTATATTTAATTAAATATTTGTTCCTTGTTACAGATAAGGTGAGTCATAAAATCTGGACCTATATAATCACTAGTCAAAGGGTACAGTAAGTACACGATAATAAAATCCTTATTAGAATTAAATTACTCAAACAATTACCGTATATGGGCGTATAAAATTGCGTGACTTACGTCGCTGCTGTTTTCCATATGCAAAGATTTCTTCGACCTCTTCGCCGAGTCGAACGCCCCTCGATTACTCCCCGCGTATACCGCATTTTTTTCGTTGTATCTGCTCGCGTTTGTCTTGCTTACAGTCGCAGACAAAATTGCGACGACTACGAGGAGGAAAAGGACTCCGACGCGAGTACCTCGAAGATCGCACATGGCATCGGTCATCCTCATATTTCTGTTAAACGAACGTATACGTAGATCACTCAAGGATGCGTCGTTACGCAGAAAAAAAGAATTAATTGGATCTACTCAAAATTACATCCGGGGTCGCAAGTAGCTAATTATTTATTTACATCGATTAAATCTTCTTTCATATTAATTCGATATTTCCTCCTCGCAATCACATACTGCTTCACATGATTGTAAAGAAGAGATATTTAATTAATTGGTGTATTAAAAAATTTAATTGATATAAATAAATAATTACTTGCGACCCCGCGAGTAATCAGTAGATCAAACTAATTCTTTTTCTCTGTGTATAAAGGACTCATTTCATTGCCGATCGCTATAAATTATTGGGAATTTTGATCGAACGGTTATCATTTTATTTATCAGCCTCATCATCCCGTTAAACGCACCTACTTCCCTCCCCTTCCCCCTTAATTAACGTCACATGTTTACGGAACAACGAGGGACGAATGGACTCTTCGACGTCTTCCCTTTTACCCCCACGCCGCGCGGTGTACGCGCGTAACACGCCCGCGTGGTAAAATACACACGCAGCCCCGAGAGTACATAACGGCCTTTTAAACCCCGATCTCGGAAGGACATTAATTTCACGGTGCACATAATTTTCGTGTCACAATTTGCATTCCCTCTCTATTTAAGGGGCCTGGGAAATTAAAAACGTCCGATCGTAAAGCGTAAAGAAAAGTGAAATATCGCCGGACCCGCCTTCTGAATCGTAATTGGAGATTTTCTCCATCGAGCGAAAACGACGCGCGTCCCGATGCAGACGTGGCTTTGGAATTGGACGTTTTCGCTATTTCCGCACGGAGAAAAATGAAGTTAAAATGATGAGCATTCAATGCTCGAATTCTAGTACTGTATGTCCTTTATATGACACTATATGCGCTTCGTATGGGACTATAGTGACCATTCAAAACTATGAAAAATATTGCCATACAGAATAGCATTTTATTCGCCGCGTATAGCAAGCTTTAATGCAATATCGCATATTTTCAGATAATTTCGAAGGCTGTATTACAGTAAATGACAGTGACTATCATAAAAACTGCCGCATGACTAGTATTATAAAAAATGCCAATTAGTTATATTACGAAGAATGTTAACGATTGTACTGTAAAAAATGCCACAATGTATTACAAAATGCCAAATTATCTTAAAATATACAACATTAGATCAATGTTTGCTATACGTAAAGAATGAAATGCTATTCTATATGGCGATATTTTTCATACTCTTGAGTTGTTACTACAGTACTATAAAAAGCGTACGTAATGCCATACAAAGAGCTTATAGTACTAGAATTCGGGCATCCAATGCTTGTCATTTCAACTTCATTTTTCTCCGTACGTACACAGAGAAAATTGAATAGTAACGATTACTGATCCAGAATAGCAATTTGGTGACAGCTTCGACAATATTGTGTTGAATAATGTGCAGCATAATAATGATCGCCGTTTGAATAATGATGATTATTAATCTGAAAATTATTCAACACAATATTATCGAAGCTGTCACCAACTTATTATTCTGGCATAATAATCGTTATCATTCAATTTTCTCCATATAACGCCGATTCGTTGGTGGATTCGAATTTTTTTTGCGAAGAGTTAACAAGTCGTTTAACGCGCTCGTCGCGCGTAGCGGGTCGAAGAGGGAGACGCGCTTGATATTTTTGTCGTTTTGTCAACGGATCGCGAATAAAGGAAGAAACGGCGGGGAATGACGCGGGGAGGGCAGAGGAGGTGGAGAAGGAGAAAGAGGGTCCGAGCATAATGTTCTGCGTAAGAGCCATTAGGTTATTAAAAATACTGCGCGCGAGGAGACCGAGGGGGTTGGGCGCGCGGAGGCGGAGGGACAAGGGCGGAAAATTAGCCCTGATAACTTCACGTTTCGATGCGAGAGAGGCGGCTACTGTGAAAAATGAAAAGTATACACTCCGTTGAAAGTAATCCGAGATTTCGAGATGCCGAAAAGCGCGCGGTGGTTCACAAGGAGGGATGGAAGAGGGGGAGGGGGCGCGTACGGATGAAGACGACGAAACTGACACGACGATCGTTTTTCTTATACGAAAGACACTGTAAACTGGGATTGCTTCTATGTTTGGAATAATTATTAATATCTTTAGCTTATTATAAGCATTATTGTTGTTGTTGTTGTTATTGTTGTTGTTATCATCATTACATACGTTTTTCTGTCAAATACGATAAAAGTGGGATAAACGCTCCAGTTTTAGTTCAACTTTGAACGCGATTATCTCGAAACGCAGTGGAGATATGTGAAAAATCGACAGCATCTTTCTTATGACCAAAATATGGACGAATATTTTTTATTTCAACTTTTTCGCGATATCTCTAATCGTTTTCAAAATAATCGATCTTGAACTCAAACTTCAACTGGGGCCTTCATTCCGCTTTACCCTACAAGAGAGAATTTTTTAAAAATATATAAGAAGGTCCAGTGAGAGATAAGATACTGATAGATAGCGCATATTAAGCAATACTTCGTTTGGCAGTCCATAAAAGAAAACAGGAAGACCTAATATGTACTCCCGGCGTCGCGGATTCTGTTGCTCGTGACTTTTCTAATATCATTTTCAAACGTACTCTATCGAATGAACAATCAATCCTCATACTTTCATTAACCAGGGCAAACATCGCTAAAGGTAATGAGAGCATGAGAACTAACTGTCCATTGGCTGGTACGTTCAAAATTAACATTTTAATAAATCACCAGCGACAGAATCCGTGATGCTGATATTACGTGAAACCCATGTTGCAATATAACCCCAGTTTACAGTACTTATGACTGCAATTGCATGTCTTTAAACACTAAACGATAACTTTTAATGAAAAATACACTTCATGTGGATAAATCACGAGGAGCCACTCCTGATACCTCGAAAAAATAAATATCGAACGGAAAGAAAACCTGAAATCTCTCATTCCGTCGCGTTACCTGGAATGCATCGCAGTTGAACCGAACCGTCAAACATCTCGCTTCCATATGCTCCACCCTTGGCCGCTGAGAAAATCGTTAGAAAGCCAATATACGGTTCAATATATACATATATACATAAGTGTCATCGAAAGCGAGAAAAGCTTTGACGCGTCACGAACAAATCGCGACGTCCTTCTCCGTGATGTGATCTGCTCTCGTTTGTTTCCCGATACGCGTGTCTCGCCATCACTAGTCTCCTTTTTTGAGTTCTTCGACTGTTTCTCATTCCACGGTGCTTGTCATGGGGACCATCCATAAATCACGTTGGGGGCTTAGCACAACCAAAGGAGTATGGAACAGGAATAGGAACAGCTCTTCACATACGCTACGCACACACGTATGCTTTTAGCATAATATGTGAAACGCTGCTCCTATTCCTGTCCACACCGGTGAAATGGTGTTAAAAGTTAACACCACTTTTCTTGCTGTGCGGTGAGAAAAAAATCATTTGATTTAACTAAATTTTGAGGTGACAAGCGGCCAACTAAATATAGTATTGTTATGTAAATAAATATTTAGTTGTAGCAGCCGAGAATTTAGTTATTTCAACTAAATTTTAGTTATTTTAAAGATAACTATACGTATATTTAGTTGGCCGCCCATAATCCGAAATTTTAATTAAATCAAATGCCTGTTTTCTCAGTGCACCTTTTTGTTATAATTTTTTTCAAACTTTCGATTGAAGTTATAATCCAAACCATCGTTACTCCATGTCACAATACATTCTTCGTAGCAATGGACCAAATTCAACAATAAAATAAAAAATTACCTAAAAAGAGAGGTTATAAATGTCTACATAATGTTACGAGAAAGAAAGAGGGATTAAAAATAATTTTAAAACCGTTACATGCTTTAATGGACACCCCCATAGGTGTCCGCTCGACCGCGACCTTGCGAATTATAAATCGAACTCTCTCCTTCGGAGGAAAGATCGCGCGCTTGCGACCCTCCCTCTCACTTTTAAATACCTCACACTCCCCTGAACTAATTACCCCCGTCGCCGAAATCGTAACTTTCGCGTTCCCTCGCATCCGCGAACGTCTTACGTTTCGTTCATTCGCGTCGCAATGGGGTGACTCCGTGTATATTGCGCGCTATATATTCGCGACCCTCCCCCGCGTATACCTACGTACCCCCGCCGCGTGTCCGCGTACACGTTGTTGCAATTTCTTGCAAGGGTTGAAGTTATAATACGATTTTCCTTATGACCCTCGCAGCCCTCGCCGCCTGCGATATACTCGATCCACCTAACGTTATATAATCGCGTAAAGTACATAAATCTCTACATAAATTCCGCCGTGCACGTATATGTACGTGGGCGCGTAGTGACACCCACACACGCGAGTGGCGAGCGTATAAATATAGAGAGCCGAGCAATTTACATACCTACCTAGAGAAATACGCACCCTCTCGTTAATATTCAACGCACCAGGTAGTACCTGGGCTAATTGTCTTAAGACCGCGTCGCGGGTCTGGCGGTGTGCCATCGACTATGCAGCATCTATTATTGGCGGGTGGTATCGATTGTGCGTTCGCCGATCGTCGCGTGTGAAAATTCTCCATTCAAACATTCCTGATTCACGGCATGCGTCAAGTTAAGGCTGCTTTAAATTTTCTGAATTTTTACGTCAAATTAACAGACATCGTTTGTTACAAGGGAAAATTGTAAATAATACATAAATTTCAGATCATGCCATGATCAAAACATAACTGAGGTAACAAATTTGCGCAAAATTTAACTTACCAAATCATAGCAGGTAATATGTAAAATTTATTTATCACTTTCGATAAATAATTTCACCATTCGATTATATAAATAACAGTGCCAAGGGAGTCTTAAAACACACACAGTTACTGCACGCCATAATCTAGATTTTCGTAAGATTGCTACAAAATTTACATATGTTTGGGTGGGTTTGTCTTATCATAAAAAAATATTCAATTTTTTAATCAAATTTATAATCTGTATACATTGAGAAAAAAAGGTATATTCAATTAAATCGACGATTGCGGGCGGGGGAATGCAGAATGAATTGTTGCAACTAATAAATTTAGTTATAGTGATTATATCGGTTATTTGAAGGAAACAGGCTTTAGTCCATTCAAACCAATTATTAGTCTAAAAATAACTAAATCTGCATTCCCTCACCTGTAACTGTCACATTTGATATCACACGAAAAAAAAAAATGTCCGAAAAAATAATTATTTACTGAGTTATAAGCGCGTTTCTCTCTAGAACATTATGACGTCATCGAAACGCAAGCAAGGCGCACCCTTGCCAAGTAACGAGTGCAAGGGAAATAGTCTTAAAAGACCATGACATAGCCGCATTTATAAATATTATTTTCCAGCTTAAATGAAGCCGAAAATGAAAAACTACAGGGTAAATAATTTTGTCCAAATTTTTTGCAGTGAAAAAAATTTATGAGAAAACCGAATTCTGTCCATCGGCTCCGAGCTCTAGGGGTGCAAACACTTGCTAAGGGAGAGTGTGGGTCACTGACCTAACGAAAACATGTTACCTACTCGCGAAGTTGTTGAATGAAAGATTGTTTTAGGAGCATTTGAAATGCGATAAAAATTTTTTAGTGGATTATCAAGCTTTCATATTCATGATAGAAGGAAAAAAAAATACTCGTACAAACATTTTCGACTTTTCCACGATTAAAAGTCTAGTTGAATGCGACTAAGCTTCATATTCATCAATAATCCATCTCTTTTATTTGTTTTTTTTACATCTTTCGAAAGTTGACAGACCGTAAAACTATCACATGTTCGATCAAATGATTACAGAGCGATTCGGACATTTTCATTGTTATAACGTCCGCGGGAACGGCTTTCGAATGGGATGAAACGAGCGCGGATGCTATTTTTTTGCTCCTCTTTTTTTCTTCCTAGGCAATGTCATAGTTCGCGACGGGGGCTCGGGCGGGTGCAGGTCGCTTTTGCGCAAGTAACGCAAATACAAGGGAACAAACAAACGGGGAATACAAATCTAGAGTGAAATGAACAATGCCCGGGAGAGTTACTGGCTCCTAATTGAAACCAACCCCCTCTCTCGATTCCCCTACAGCTCCCTACGTTTCCTCCTCTCTTTTCACCCCACACCGCCTAATCGTCCCGCACAGATGCGTGCCGCGCTCTCTCTCTCTCTCTCTCTCTATCCGCGTATAAAGCATACATTTTACGACAAAAGTTTCCGCGAGTTTAACAAACCGTTCGTTCGGCTATTATTGCGCTCTCGTGTACGCGCGGAGAGCACGCGCGTGCTCTGCCGTACTCGATTTTCATTCTACCCGTCACTGTCACGGTGTTTAGCGGTTAGAAAATTCGGGAAAATCGAGAATTGGTGTAACGAATTCAATTTCCAGTAATTTCAAAATGTTTCGGAAAAATTACATTAAACTAGAAAATTCATTGAATTAATCTAACGCGCTGTCTAACACACGAAAAAAAATAAATTCTAACATTGACAAAGTTTGTAGTAAAATGCGGGACATGGCCAATTTATCGTTACAATAACTAAAATTTTAATAAAAATTACAGCAAACGCTTGCAGCTTCTATAAGTTTTACTATAATTTTTACTAAAATTGTAGTTATCATAACAAGGAATTGATCTTGTTCCGAAATTTACCATAAATTTCTTTTCCATGCAATCAAGAAGCTCTGGAAAGTTTAGAACTGTCAGGGAATTTGATATGCTATGGAAATTTTCTGAAAGTTTTTTTGGTTATTTAATTATTTAGTTAATTTCAATACAAACATTTGCGATCATTAGGAAAACTTTGTCACTTAATAATAGGAAATCTAGAAAGTTCTAGAAATCTAGAATGCAAAGCTAATGGAACATTGATTTACTTCATATTAATTTTTCTACTTTGGAAATAAATTCCTACTCGTCAGAAATAAGTTTTCCATAAGATTAACATGCGGATGAATTAGTCTCCAAGTGCAAATTCTTTACATGGTTCAAGCACAGCACCCCATAATATATCACTGAATCCCTTTAGCAGGATTACAATAAATAATAAGCCGATTGTTTCAATGATCAATCACCAATACCAGCCCATAAAGGAAATAGTTTTTTTTTCTAAATAATAAAAGTATATTTAAACGTGATGTGAAGAATGAATATTTCGCTGAAGAAAAAATTGTATTCATTAACTATTCCGATATTTGGATGCTTCAAAAAGAGTTTTGAAGTAATCGCTCGAGGCAACTAAATGTAATAATTAATGAATATTTATTTTTACTTTAATGAAATACTCATCCTGATCAACATTTTGGATGCCAGTACATCTACGATACGCCAGCGCCACATCTTCGGCACATCGTTTGACGATTCGGACCAGCAACGCATCCAACAATTGCAAAATTTACAGTAAGTATATATGGCGACAACTCGATAAGGATACAGCCAGCAGAACTCCAGCAGTACGACCGTTCGAGGAATCCCGAAGCCAGTGACACCCTGGAAATATAATCGTAGCTTGTACCGATGCTATCCAAAAATGATAACTCGGGTCCATATTTCGTCAGATTTAAATATACATTTATTAATTACGGTGTATCTATGCAATTAACATTTCCCGCGTTACTAATTAATGAAACAACTTTTTAAAAATTGAAAGTTCCAAATTATGCAAAACATTTAAACTACCCTTTATCCGAACTACCTTTACGCGATTCCACGTGACTTTCGACTTCTCACATATACCGCAGTAGTTTTACTTTCCTCGCAAGAGCATGTATATCAACCCACCCCTCCGCGTATACCCTAGAGAACCTCCCCGATCCCCTCATTTCCAGCATCTCGTCCATTTGGCATTTCCAAAAATTCCTCTCGGAATGCAGGAAGCAACTGCGATTACGCCAGAAGCGCGCCGTCATGTGCGACCATCCGCGCGATTCCTCGGACACTCCGAAGGGAAAGATCGACAGACGCGTACCGAGTTTCCGCGCTCCCCGTGCAAGTCCCCGCCTCTTACTCACCCTCAAAACCCTCTCTCGTCGAACCAACCATCTTTTTACATTCGCGCAGACGTTTCCTGCCGCGCCGTACCATTCACGGAATCCTCGTTACTCCGATACAGCGACGTACACCCCCGTGCACGTATAGTTACCCGAGTGCCGGCGGGCCAAGAAAAATAAAACGTTTTATAGACAAAGTTTCGTCGGACTCGGCGCGGGCATCCGTATATACGTATGCTTACGGTAATTTTATAAATAATTCCGCGCGGGAAGAGGTTTAGCCGCGCGGGAGAGTTTTATCCGGGGGGTGGCTTACAGTGGATATTACCGGGGCTCGCGGGGTGAGCAGTAAACAATTCGAGGCATTTTAATGCAGCCCCCAGTGGGCCGTAAGGAGAACTCAAACTAACATACCGCTCGTGGCTGTTTCGCCCCGCGCGAGGTGTAACGCAACGCGACGTAACGTGACGCGGGGGTGCGCGCGGTGTGGGAGCGACCCCTGCACGTATAGTCGAAACGGCCGAGGATCTTATCCTTTAAACCCTCCGAACGACTATCGAAAAGGTATAAGGTGTCTTCGAGTCCGTCTACTCCTGCTGCTTTCCCCCTCCCCGCATCCCTCGTCGACGTCGTCCTCTGGCCACCCACCCCTACCAGAACCTATTTCGCTCGCGGATCTATGTCTCGGGTTATACGACTTGCGGGATCGAAACATCGGTATAGGTATATACTCGCGTCTCCTTGCTCGGGGTACGTGGAAAAGATACGTCGGGGAGTTTGCGGGTATAAGGGAGAAGATCTCACACATGTCGCGAGTTTCTTCTCGGAGCGCTTTCTTTTCCTAGTTTATGTTCGTGGATGAATTTGGAAATGACAAAGTTCGAAGGGGAAATTGAGGGAAATCTAGCCGCGGCGATTGGAAGACGTTCGATCTGAAAGTTCCGGGGGAACATTTCTGTAGTTCGATTCGCTTATTTCTAATTTTTTCCTTTATCGTTTGCTTCGTTGTGTCGTCTTCAAATATCGCGTGAACCTTAGCGTACATCTATGTATTAATGATTGCATGATTGAAGGGGCGAGTAAATAACGTTTTTGGTCTGCTGTTCGTTCTTGTTTTATTGAGCTGCTGCAAAGGTATTGATTCTCCTTCGATCAAGCAACCATTAATACATAAACATATGCTGAGGTTCATTTTGCGTACATTCATTAGAGTGCACTAGGGGGAAAACTGTGCCCGTTTCTAATAAATATGGTAATTTAAAGGGGTGTCCAATGACCCTAAAATCTTCAAAATCTGGAAAAACCCTTGAGTTTTTAAGGGTCTTGAAAAATCCTGGAAAACCCTTTAATTTTACTCCAGAATCCTGAAATATTTTCTAAGCGCGTCTATAACAAAAAATAAAGGCAAGCGAATGCCACATATGTGTTCAAGATGATGAGTTCATTTAAACAGGCTTATAGTTCGAAGTTTTTCGTCAAGATTTCATTACACAAGCTCGAAATTGTTATTTTGCAAGTCAAGCTAACGATGTTGAAAGTTAAATGAATATAAGCACAGAAAATAGAATAAAATTTTACTTCCTAATATAAGACGACTTCAAGAAGTTAAAAGTTAGAAGTTATTAATATTATTGATTTAATTGAATAGTAATTTAGTCCAATCGACATTCAATCGAATCAATGAAATATGCTATTAGGAATCTTCAATTACCAAATTGATTTGAAATAAGTACGGTATTTTCTCAGTATGTGACTCAGTAGAGGCGTAGAGGGTTCCTTGAGAAGTGCAGCTCCATCCGCGAGGCTAAAATCCATGGGTGATCGAAGGGGAGGCATTATATTATATATAATATGCTCGATCGAATCGAACCGCGTCGCCGAAACTCACTCGAGCGAATTTTATCAATTATCGCCGCCCGTAACGCGTAATGGCCCAAAGAGCTTATCGATTATTAATGAAGTAGGTACATCGGACATATCTGGGGAGGGTTGGTCCAACCGGGGTGTGTAATGGGTCGTTAGCCTCGCAAAATGCAACGAAATTCACTCCCACCCCCTCTCTTTCGTTCGCTCGTTCTCTCTCGTTCCCTCGTCTCGCTCTCCCCTCACCCGCGGAACTTTGATTGCGTTATCAATCATAGCCAACAATCTTGCCAGGTCCCTCTCCTTGTCTCAGGGAAAAAATTCCGGGAAAAAGACTTGCCTCGCGTCGATCCTTCCGCGTATATACGCACTTACCTACGTTATCCACTGGGTGGCTCGGTACTACCGGAATTGAGTCCGCGATCGATCATTCTTTGCGAAAGATTGGTGCGTCGGCAATCGTAATCGGATAGTAAAGATACCGAATATCATTTTTGCAGGTGAAAAGAAATTAATAATTATAATCGACTAAAGGAGCCACGCCCACTTTTGTAAAAACTAATTATCCATTTAATTTTCAGTTTCGCATCGCACCACCGGATAAAACCAGCCAACCCTATCGATTGATACCACCCCATCGTCGATCCCGCGTCAATGCGTTGATCCGCTCTACCAAAAAGCAGTCGAATCCGCCAAGACGACGCTGACCGGAGCCTCTCAGGTGGTTCCGAATTTCGCTAACTCGATTCCGTACCCCGATCCGCGGACTTTCGCGGTCGTCGAAAGTTAACAGAGGCTCGCGCGGGGTCGATGAGTCTCCCCGCCGGAGAGCGAGGCGGCGGACGCGTCGCTTGTAACTCGAGGAATACGATAAGCGCTTAGCCGAGTCGTATCTATCAAATATAACCCATTTGTGGCGGGTACGGGGGGTGCAGTATACCCCGGGGAGCCGGGACAGGGCAACCTCCTGGAATTTATACGGCAGACCTTACACCCCCTCTCCCTGTCTTGCTACAACTCCGCGCTATATACCACCACACCCCGCGATACATCATTTATTCATACTGCGTTACGGGAGAGAACAAAAATTGCTCTAAGTGCCCGTAAACGTTTAGTCGCGCCGAACGTTTCGTCGTATACGCTTC
Source organism: Xiphydria camelus (assembly GCA_963678675.1). Classification (NCBI taxonomy): domain Eukaryota; kingdom Metazoa; phylum Arthropoda; class Insecta; order Hymenoptera; family Xiphydriidae; genus Xiphydria; species Xiphydria camelus. The sequence goes on from OY783196.1 coordinate 3,890,889, forward strand.
TCCGGGTGAAAACGCGACTCGATCCCGTCGAGGTCTCGACGCAGTCGAGGGACGTTCGATTCTGTAAACTGAAAAAAAAAATTGTGTTTGCAACTGCACCGCGAGGTCAAAGGATTTTTGGTCGATGTAACCGAATTTTGCTTAATATGACTAAGAGAGAGAGAGAGAAGATCTATTAAACTAACAAGGGAAGTTTTCGAGGTGTCAAATCAATATCGGATCAACACCGATGCAGTTTGCTTTGAAATGTCTTAAAGAAAGCCCAAAGCAAAATATGCTAGTTCCAACCTTTGCGATATCTTTTCTCTATTCTTACTAATAAAATTCATTGATAAAAAGGACATGTCACGTAAGACCGTTTCCGACATTCTCATTGGCTTACAGTCACAAAAAGTGAAACTGCATCGGTGTTGATCCGATATCGATTTGACACCTCACGAACTTCCCTTTTAATAAGTTGATGTGGTAGATCCAACTGCACGACATATAGTTGACTTATTCAGTTGATCTAACTACTAATGCAGTTGCCTTAAGTGTGTAGAAATTGAAATAACGGTCGGGTAATTGAATTAACTATTATTATTCGATTAAATATCAGTCCAGTGCTTAGTCATGTAAATTCCTAAATTCCCAGCTGCGACGTGCAGTTGGGAAAACTTCGCGTTTGGGTTCCGCGGATTTGACATCGCGGTGTGGTTGGCTCTGATACTCAGTGAGTCAATGGATACTTTTTCTCAGTGTGACTTTGCCAGTTTTTATCGATATTGTCAGATCGATTTTACTCCTCGGTGCACTTTTTTCCGCGTCATCTCCTCTTGCGAATGTTTCACTTGACGGAAAGTCGAAGAGAGATAGGAGTTGCAAGGGTTAGACGAGCCTGTTCTCCGTCCACGCGATTCTTTTGGGGACGACGTGGCGAGAGTTCGTGAAATTGTTATGGGGAAGTGGACGCTACCGCGAAGCATGATATACGACCCCCAGAGGGCAACAGCGAGCCTCGCTCCTGCGGGATATCCTTCAAATCCTTTGGCGTCCGCGCCGACGGCCATCTTGACACTGACCTGACCTCCGGTACATGTAAACTGTCCATCCGCTGTTCGTCTGGAGAAATGTAATAAGTGCACGGGGGCTTGGCTCGTCGTAGTGGGGTTTCGCTCGATCCTCTTCATTCTTTCCGTTATAATTTGATCTTCTTATTATTAGATGAGAAATTTTTTACTAGATAAGAAAGAAAAAGATCTTTTTTATTTTTAATTGTTCTATATTGCTTTCTTTTTTTTTGTAATGTTGGATGGCCTTCAGTACACTGAGAGAAAAATTTGCTTGATCGAAATAAATGTATTTTTAAATAGTCCTAAGAGCACATTTATTCTATTAGAATGAATATCGATTGGATGAATATAAATATTATTGATTTAATAGAACATTATTTGAATGAAATCGCTATTCATTGGAATTGAATAATAATGTGCTCTCAGGACTATCCGAAAGTACGTTGATTTCGATCGAGTAAATTTGTTTCTCAGTGTACTATCACATTCACGAACAGACATTTAAATTGTTAGATTTAAATAAATGTATCATGGAGTAATCCTAAGAGCTTATTTATGTTGAACAAATATCGATTAAATTTAAACGTTCAATTCGATCATTAATGTTTATATAAATCTAATCGACATTCGTTCGAATCAAATAAATATGCTCCCAGGGCAATGCGAATAGTATATTTATTTGAATCTAGCCATTTTTACCTCGGTATATATTTATATTCTACATTTTTCACCGCGATACATAAATTTTTCTCCCGAAATTCTCCCTCTCTACCGCCTTTGCCACTTTTACCTCGTATCTCTCTTCTTCTACCACTCCGTCTTCTCATATTTTCCCAAAAGAATCTTTCGGACGATCCCGCCCCGTCGCGACGGAAGACGGACTGTATCGGCTCCGGTCATTTTCCCCGCGGGAGCGGGAACTGCAAATTATTTTCCAGTCGTTCGACGGCGTTCCTACGCGGTATCTTAGGTATAACGGGTGATCCCGAAGCTCCCTCGGGGAAAGCAGCGAAGTCTATGGCGGTTTCGGTACGGCTTCCCGGAGTATCCCATCTTATGGTGATCCCATGGCACGCGTGTACCGCCGCGCGAAAGTACCACCTATAACTCCTCCGCCGCACTTTAGCCTGTGAATACCCACCCCTAATGGTATTACGTATCGGCCGCCGCGACGTTTGTAAAGCATTCCTGTGAATCAGCATGGTATACCCGACTCGTGATACGGGTCGACCGATGCGACGATCGGAGGCAAAATTCGTTTCATTTTCAATTTTCCAGCTGCGCAGCCGCCCCGTGCGAGCCTCTTTCCGGTATTTCAAAAGGGAGCGGGTGGGTTCTATGTGGGTACAGAGAAAAAGAATTATTTGAATCTACTGAAAATTACTTGCGGGGTCGCAATTCATTTATACCAATTAAATGTTTTAATATATTAATTAAATATCTCTCCTTTGCAATCATGTGGAATAATGTGTGATTGCAAGAAAGAAATGTTTCATTAATATGAAAAAAGATTTAATCGATTGCGACCCCGCAAGTAATTGTTAGTAGATCCAACTAATTTTTTTTCTCGGTGTAATTAACACTACACTTTTACCGTTGGTCTGACAACAATTTTTGTTGAAACAAATCAACTCGGATTAATTTAACAAAGCAATGAAGAAGTCAAACTAACCGTTGTGTGTTTGGTTGAAATGTTTATAGTTGAAATAATTAAAATTGTTCGTTTCATTCAATAAAATCCGTTTTATTGCTAGATGTAGTAAATTCAACTTCACTGCTTTGTTTAATTAATTAATTAATTAATTAATTGTTAAATCTAATTAATCCGATTTGATTTGTTTCCACAAAAGTTTCTGTCAGATCAACGGTGGAAGTATAGTGTTAACTATAATGAGAAAAAAATCGTCTGATTAAACTAAATATTTAAATGAAGCATCTAAGTATTTAGTTACTTCAACTAAACTTTAGTTACTCTAAAACTGCATATTCGTTGGGATAACTATAGATTTAGTTGGCAGCCCGTAACTTCGAATTTTTGTTCAATCGAACAATTTTTTTTCTTAGAGTGTAGTCATTCAGTTCTCTAGTTGTCTTCCATAGGCGCAGTATTCAATTGTGCCTAATGGAAGAAAATCGCAAAACTCATTTGTTACGAAGTATAAAATTTATCACCCCTTGTGTTTTCAAAAAAAAAATCCTTTCGCTCTAAAAGAGCTTCGACAATTTTTATAAATATCATTCCAACGTTATCCCTCTTGCTGCTTAGTGTGATAATTAAATTTTCTTTTACTGACTGCACAATCTAATTTTACCAAATCCTCTTAACGCGTTTTTCGCGAACATCGAAAATGTCTGCAAGTCATAGATTAAACAAGTTTAATCAATTGTTACCAACAGACTTAACAAAAAATTCGTTAAACAAAAAATTCGGCACAACCGAGCTTCCCAAACGAGAACGAGACCTCACCCTATGTGCCGTATAGCTCGCCGTAACGGGATATCGAAACATCCATTTAATATCGAAAGTGCGGGAGGGCGAGAGGGAAGCTATAGCAAGCAGATTTTAATCCTTGTCGTACGACGGGAGGAAGGGAGCGCGACGTTGAAGTGACTTGAAGTCTCTTCAGGCGAGATGCTTAATTCCGCCCCCTCCTTCCGTGGGGCCCCTCTCCGCGTACCATCCCCTATCCGCATCCCCCCTCACGAACAAACCTCACCGTTCCGCGATTCTCGTTCGTCGAACGAACCGAAAATTATATCCAAGCTACTCGCGCCGCGTGACGTCTCGTCGGCAAGATGCACTTCGTCGGCACGCGGGGAACTTCGACGCGTCTCGAAAAGTGCCTAAACGCCCGGAGGAAGCGTCCGAGTACGACGCGGTAGCCTCGGGCGACGGCAACGACACGCACACCGGAGTCCCGCGCGTAGGTTCACGTGTGCGACGCCGGCATCCACTCCGACGCGCCCATATCGAGCGCGTCCCTCAATTATACCCCGGCGGCTTTCACTCGGCGGGCGCATCGCGCGAGAAATGCACCGGGCGCCGAGTGATTTTCCCGCGGCGTATCGGGAAAAAATCCCGCGTTCCCCTTTACACTTTTGCCATCTTCGGCGAGCATGTACAGGGAGAGGGATACCTACGCGCGTCCCGCGGTCCTCGAGCGCGCCTTTCATCTTTCGCCTCTGCAGGCGGAGCACTTATACACTCCGCGGCTGTCTCCCGCGGCGCGCTCTTTTTCTCTCGTTCCCTCTTTTTCCTCGGCGGCCTCCCGCTACGCGCGCGCTCCGTCTCTCTTCGGCCGCCACTCCGCGGTACCGCGAGCCGCGCACCCCCTGCGGCCTACCCTTCCCGCGCCATCGAGAGGACACTTGGCATTCGCGGGCTAAAATACATCGTGATTTTAATACCCTTAACTCTGTAATCCGCTTTGCACCTCCGCAACACCATATATATATATATATATATATATGGCGTGTATAAGTACATCCCGCAGTCTCGGGTTCGCTCCCCCTTCTGGCTGGCACCCCTTCTCTGATGACGAGTCGGGGCCTCGCCGCGAACGACGCTCCCGGATGCTCGCGTGGTTCCGAAAAGACTTTGCTGAAGAGAAATCGTTACGGGCGCAACAGTGTCGCGCGGGAATCGGCTTGCGAGTTGCGCGACGTGTCACGCGATGCGACGCGAGTTTGAATGGGAAAGTTTCGGGGATTTTTTCAAACCGAATAACTCTTGTATTTAAACTTTCGCGGTGTCTCGTTTTGGTTTACGAGATGGCTGCGAGGGAGTGGAATGCCTTGGTGGTGGGGGTTGCAGATTCGCCAGTTTGCTGCGAGATTAAACCGCTTTAAAAAAGGGCGAATGTCTTTATTGTTTCGGTTAAATTTAAATCCACTTGGTTTCGTCGAAATATGGTAGGCGAATGCCTCGGACGACTTTTTTGTTACACTGAAAAAAATTGGATAATCGATTTAGTTGATTTGAATTATTTCAAACGACTGATGATTTTATTAATTTACATCATTTTGTTTATTCCAATATCCATTCATTCGCAACCAATGGGTGTTTAATCGTTATGAGTAGATATTTAATTGCTACAACTTTATATATTTAGTCTATCATATATCGCGTTAGCCTTAGCATGCGTCTATGTATTAATGATTGCATGATTGAAAGAGCAAGTAAATAAGTATATTTTTGATTCGCTATTCGTTTTTGCTTTGTAAAGCTGTTCTAAGGATATTACCCCATTGATCATGCAACCATTCGTACATAGACGTATACCAAGATTTACTTTGTATATACAGAGTGAATTGCCCAAGACGGAGGATCGATGTACGGTCTAAACTAACTAATATCCGGGCTATTTCATTTTTTGCCGCTGTTTGATCAAGTTTCCCTTCATGACGAGTATAACAGCCTTCGTCGTAATGAGAAATTTTATCAATCAGGGAGAAAACAATGGAATATTCCGATATTAGTCGCTTTAGACCACACATCAATCCTACCTCTTAGGCAACTCACCCTGTATATGACTATTTTTATAAAGTTGGACTAATTAAGTATCCTCTTTAGTATAACTAAGATTTATTCCCATTGATTATGCCTATACTTGCTGTAAATAAACGAATATCGAATTAAACAGAATTTCCTTAACCTAATGAATATATTATTCCTTCAACTAATTTTTAAATTAGAGCAGCTAAATCTTTCAGCACAATTTTCTTCTAATCGCAGCATCGCATCACCGCTTCGCGTTAATAAAATGCAATTAATCAACCACGTTTTCCGCGACTACAACGTCGCCGCGACGCGCGCGATGTAAACGAGCGTGAGAACGACCTACTTACCCTCTGCAAGACCGAACGCAAATCCCGCAATCGGTGAGGGTGGGACAGGCGCGGTCTTTAAAGGGGTGTTAGCCAGCTTGTCGTACAAACGCGCGCGGATCGTGTACTCGCGAGGCGAGAGTCACGGTGAAGCAAAAGGGGTTGTTGCCTTAATCCCCGGTGTCTGTTTGTGGTATTACCGAGTTAAGGGATGGAATCCAAGACGCTCCTTCGGAGAGCGGCGCATTGTGTATATCCACGGGCTACTTAAACCCACCAATCCCGGCAGCTGCCGCTGCGCGCGCTGTTACTTAAATCATTACCCTCTCTCTCTCTCTCTCTTATTTCCGTAAACCAACCGGGTGGTACCCGCCCTCTCTCTCACCCCTACCAAACACACACACATACACACACGTTACCGAACCGTCAAATAAAACATCCGCGTTTCGTCGGCAAACCACGGATACGCGCGCCGTCATTCCACTACATTTTCGCAAATCGGTAAACGGCGCGAAACTCGGACGGGGTTGCTATCTTTTTTTTTTCTGTTAATTAAAGAGGAAAAGGTGGGACAAGGGAGGGTAAGTAGATATAAAGAAGATTCGGATAGATTTTAATTCAATGCAAGAGTGGCGAGATTTAACCCTTAGATGCTACTAGGTCTATACAACCTGTCCGTTTTAATACACGCCAGTAGAGCGGGTTGCATATCGGTCAGCGCTACAGATCCGCTGCGATTTCCTATAATTCGGTGGTAATACCGACAGCCTAGACTCGAACCAAATGGAACTATTAAATGCAAACGATTATCAAACTATTGGGAATCGACACGGGGGCGTGACCTAACCTATATGGCGTCGAATAAGACCTAAACCATTCGACAATACACGCGATTTGTGAGAAAATAGTAAAAATGTTAATAACTGTAGATCAAACTTACGATTGGGCCCAAACAAATCCTTCCCATCGCCATGTGATTAAAGGAAATCGTGTCCTTAATACCAATCACATCATAAAAATTGGTAGAAATGTGGAAAATGTGACACCCGGTTGTATCAGTTTGACAGCTTTCTGTCTTCAAACGTCTCATTTAACGTAGCACGTTTCATTCTGTAACACGTTGCCATGCCTTCAATTTATCTATCTTTTCTAATCTTCCCCAAGCAGGTATACTACGCGTCCATTTGGTTTTGGAAAACCGTGAAAACACAAATGTTTTTTCGAATTACTTTCGCAGCTACTAACTGCACAAGACTACATATTTTTTTTATTCGTTCTACGAAGCTTACACCACTCATTATGTTCTTTAAACTTTATAAATTCTCACGTAAATTTCATTCGCTAAACACGATCAGCTGTTCGTGCTTTGGACATAGCGTCTTAATAATGATTGGAGGGATCCGCCACCAGATGGCGAGCACCCAATGTCGATTGCCAATATCGGAGCGTCTGTCACTTTCACCGCTACCGTGGTGATCGATGTTTCTCAGACTGATGCGGCTATTTGGTTCGAGTCTTGGCTGTCGGTATTACCACCGAATCACGGGAAACCGCAGCGGTTCGGTAGCGCCGACCGATATGCAACCCGCTCCACTGGCGTGCATTAATTACGTACGATCGCAGCGAGTGCAGTAATGAAACACCGGCAGCCCGGCCCACTTTCCGCGATCGGAAGCAGCCGTCGTCGCCTCGATCGGCTTCTCGAAGCGCGCGAGCACCCGGTGCGCCACCGCGAGCGAGACTCGGGCGCGGGGGGGGGGGGGGGGGGGCTTCGATATTAGTCGCGATGAATTTGAATGCGGCGTTGCCCGCTTCGCAGGCGCGTGGCATACATTCGCGAACGACGAAGTTGACGTCTTCTGACGCGGTGGATGTTGCGGGGGAGACGCAACGTCCGGTGATAGTGTCCGTCAGAACGACGGAGCGACCGTCCTACCCACAATGCGCCATTGTTGCCAACTTATTCCATTACAGATAACTCCACGCTCATTGTTCCTTTCTCTCCTTTCCCTCCCCCCTTTTCTCTCTCGCTATAGAGACAGCCACGTCTCTCGCTCTAACTCCATCTCTCGCACGCAATTACACGCGGGACGAAGTGGCGCGAACGTCGAAAATTCGCGCGCGTTACGTGAAAACAAAAAAAAATCGATCCAGCGCGAAGGAAGAGACGAGCTCGCGTCGATACGTCGAGATAAATGAACGTTTCAGGAAGCCGTTGACCGGGGGAACGTCGATCGGTCAATTTGTCGACAAGTGACGCAGAGCTACAGATGGACGCGTTCTTCAGTTCAGCTCGCGCCAGTGCGTACGCGCGCGGACGCGCATCTCGCTCCTCTCTCGCCCTTAATCCCCCTCGCCCTCGGCGTCGTGTCGAACGAGCCACGGCGTCCCCCGGAGTTCCGCCGTCGTACCTCGGGCTTGTCTTGCGAAGATGAAGTATCGGGATCAGCGGGAGAGAAAGAGAGAGAGAGAGGGGGGGGGGGGCAATCCCTTAACCACGCGAATTGCTTGTTCCGCTATTTAAGAGTGCTTTCGCCCTCGGAGAAAGTGTAGACCCCGCGCGTCGCGAAGGCGGCACCCGCCGCGGCCCGACAATAGCTCGACCGCGCCCGCGGAAAGTGGCCGCGACTGTTTAATATTAATAAGCCGGGGGGGGGGGGGGGGGGCGCTCTGCTTTTGGCAGGCACGTAGATGCATATCGGCTCCTGCATTACGAGAAGACCCGCGTTGCCTCTACCGCGCGCGCGCGCGCGCACTGTGGCGGGGAAACATTTTTGAGTTCGAATTTGAATATCTCTCGCGCGCGGCGACATTGAAACGTCAGCGTTTGTCGAGTCTATCAACTCACCCGCACTCGCGTTTCTCTCGCATGCCGGTGACGGGTGCTACGTGTACATCGCTCGAGAAACTCGGCCGTTTGTTCCCCGAGGGGAACCACGTGAAAACATTGATCTAACGTACACCGTTAAAAATTTCGTTTGAAAATTCAAGTGAAAGTAATTGAAGGGAATATATAAAACGTTTATATATCGATAATATTCGATTTCATTAACTCTCGAACGCATAATGTTTGTAGGTACTTTAAGAAGCATGCGTAGAAAGGCCAACGATATCGAAAATTGTCGATAAAGAATTACAAAATCGAGGCACTCTGACTTGGAAAATGATCCTGTTATAGCTTCATATTAAAAATTAAATATCGAATAAGTACCAAAAAGTGGCCCTTATATGTACTTGAAGCCCTGTTAAAAATAGCTCATTGCACAAAGAAGTTTGTCCCTTCAAACTTCTTTAATGCCAATTCTTATTCCACGAAAAATTAATTTCAGATATTTTCGCGATGTCGATTAGAATTTTACTATTTGGAGACATTCGATGACCTGCAATTTCTACATGTATCAATTGCATTAATTTTATTTATTATTTATAACATCCACAATCTAAGTCAAATTTTTAATTTAAAAAACCGCAAAGAAACAACAAATACCAAAATAGTCTCATTTTTCGGTACGCAAAAATTCGCACATTTTTTTCACCCGTTTGTCTATTCAAACGACTTTTGTCGCGTATCCTGAACGTTTCGATATCGAGAGAGAAAATCAGACAACCCAGCCGATAATCAATCATTGCGCATCGGCGTTGCAATATGTAATCACTCCCAGTGCCTATCGTTATCACCGGGAAACCTCCACCGAACGCGTTACCCCTATAAATTTTACCCGCGAACCTTGAAGTACAGGACGCGACTCGACTCCCGAGTATACGCGCACATCTCGCGTAACGTATACATGCATCCGTGACGAACGGTCCGGGATGAAACATTCCCAAACGAGTGCGCCATGCGGGCTCCGTTTGAAATTGTTCCTTTTTCCACCGTCTCCATTTACGCCCGTGCACAAAGCACGTTTTATATTCCTCTCGGGTTGGCGAATGCGAATTTCGAAATCGTCTGATCCGCGCGCTCGCGCGCGCGTTCGCTCTCCTTTTAAGCCGCGCGGGTATAATTATTCGCGCGCAAAGCTTTCCAAACGCTCGCGCGGTCGTTATCGGGCCGATTCCCATATGGTTAATTGCGGCGAGGAACGATTATTTATCGCATTTATTACACCGCCCCCTCTATACCCATGGGCCATTACGCGGAGTGCGCGTGCCTGACGCTAATTTAATTCCATCGAAATTAAATCAATTTATTTCCCCGTAATACATCACGCCGGGATCTCCTTGGGCCTTCCCGACTCTCGGTATAACGAATTGGTCATTTCAGCGATTATTGCTATTTATTCCCGCGACCAACGCGTGTCTGCAAACGCGCCGAAATCGCCTTCGGGACGAGAATATCTCGCGCGAAACGAGACTCAGTTTTTCATGCTCGAACGGACGAAACGTCACGCCGACCGGTGGACAAATGTTTTACTTACCGGGAAGTCCTGCCGCGCGGGGCGCACCGGAAGAGAGGAATTGGAGGGCCGGGGAGGGAAGGGCTTAAAAGCCAATATATCAGAGTAATAACTTGTCCATTAAAACGCTTAAGTAGTAATAAGTATGCGAGCCTAACTGACAGACACTTCGAAACTCGCGCGGATTAAAGTGTCCAACTTCTGACATTTATCAGGGAGAATATTTATTATTCAACAACTCGCGCACTCGCGTAAAAAGAAATTCCTCGGCGTCGCGCCCTCGTCTGTAACGCGAATTGTTTTTCCTGTAACGAAAGAATCTTCCACTCGCGCGCGATAATAATCGATCGAAGCATTTATCCGCGACAACTATCGCTCTCGCGTAGACCGCACGGGGGTTGCCCCCCTTCTCTCTTTTAGAAGAGGCGCGGCCCCCCTGTCAAGATTTAATTTTCGATATTCCTGCGGGGATGCTAAACGCGAACGAGCGCGGGGGCGCGGAGAGCGGATGCGCGGGGGGTGTGGAACGGCGCTCTGTTGATTCTGCAGTTCTATCATCGAATCTTAATAAGGTCTGAGGGGATGGGAAAGGGCGGGGGGCTTCTTTAAAACCGTATAATCGCGAAATAACGAGCATCGATTCGGGGTCTTTCGCCCTATGGCGAATCGGCCGATAAACACAGCACGATGCACCCCTCTTCGAGATCGAATTTCGCCGGATTTATTTTTATTTTTACCCGCAAATTTATTCGTAGTTGGAAATTTTGTATTCAAATCCATCCATTTTTGCATGTTATAGTCTTCCGATTATTCGATGTTGATCCAACACTTTTTGTGTTAAAATTAACACAACGAAAAATAACTCGGTTAAAATGACAAAACGCATCTCGTTAAACGAGTTTAGTTATTCTAACTAAAATACTAGTAAGTCGAACCAAATATTTTGTTATTGTAACTACATGTTTAGTTATTCTAACTACATGTCTAGTTAATCTAATTAGAAATAAGTCAGTTTAACCAAACAGATATAGAATCCATATGTCTCCAAAGGGTTTGGTTACAGTCTCCAGGATTTTGGTTTGATTGACCAGGTTATTTTTCTCAGCGTTTGCATCTTATTTTTGAAATAGTGGGGCGTATAATTCCAGTAAGGCAGCCTTGTTTAATAGCTAAAAACATGTCATTGTCCTTGAAAAAATGTAGGCATTGAAATTTCCTATTTTCGGCCCGAAAGAATCAGTTAATTTTGAAATACATCTGTGGATGGACTGATTCCGACAGCAAATTTCCAACTACGTACGATTTTCCGCGGAAAATCGAAAAGACGAGGCGCGTCCGGAAACCATCGTCTTAATGTCGATCCCCGTTTCCCTCTTTTCTTTTCGACCGAAAGTACCTATCCGCCAGTCGGGGCCCGCGGCGGGTTGGAAAGCGGGGTGTGCCATTTTCTTCGCCGCATGAAACTTGCAGAATCTCCGAGATGCGCGCGAGATACAGCCGCCTTCGTGCAGCCCGTAAACGCGCGTACGCTCACACGGGCGCGCGCGCGTGCCCCCCGACGTCTGTCTGGTACCACCTACGGACGCGTACTTCTATCGCTTTTACCCCTTCTTCGCCCGAGAACGAGAGGGGAGGCCCATACGGCAGCGAAATATCGATGTACGTGCTTCCATGTCGGCGGATGTACGTGGAATATCCTTCCCGTCTGACGAGGCGCGGGAGCTGCTTGACCTTTGGTCCGTGTGCAGCGAAAGAGCGATTTGGGACGTTGCTCACTTTTTCGCGAGATGTCGACGTTTCCGATCGTCGTCGTCGATAGGGCTACGTCGAGTGGGAAAGAACGAGGTCAATAATTGTATACGTTATAATACCCGTGACGCGCGCGTCAGCCGGCAGCCGGAACTGTAGCGGACAGTGGTTACAGCCCGTTAGATGTCCGCCACCGTACGTAGTAAGTCCATGGACGCGGTAAGGCGGCTGACGCGTGACGGACTGCGACTACTAGCGGCTGGCTTCGGCAGCGCAGTATTGTACTACGGGAGTAGTAAGTGACTGTCTCGAGTCAGCCTTGGCTAATATTCGTATACCGAGAGAACAATTTATTTGTAGTTAATAAACGTATACTTAAATATGGCGAAATAAGTATGTCGCGAAACGAGAAGATATTTATTAATTGTTAGAATATTTATTTGATTCTGAACCGTTAGCAGGAATAATTAACGAATATATGTTTGTCTGAACGAGATATTTAGTTCGCTTTATTCGAGGATACGTTTATTAACCCGGCATCCGACACGTGGAATGTAACAAACCCCAGTGCCAGTGTCGGAACACGTGAACAAATTTCACGTATCGGATGCCGGGTTAATTATAAATAAACTGTTCTCTCAGTGTACTCGCGGACTTTTAATGGAGTCATTGTCTCCATGGGATGATCCGAGTTTCTATTACTCGTCAATATTTAAAAAAATTCTTATTCTTGCAAACTATCCAGACGGAGGTCTGTAACGTACACTATGATGAAATATGTCTTTATTTGGAAAAAGGGCCTAACTATGATTTCTTACGAAACAAATGGGTTAACAATTATTACCTGCAGTACTGTTTCAATTATAGATGAATTTAATCAGTAGACGATATACGCATAACCGATCAGTGAATTCGAAGAAAAATGAACTTTGACAATTATGGCAGACATTTAATTAAGATACATATTAATTTATAATTTTAACGTATAATCTGTTGCAAAATTTACTCGCCAGTAGATATTATGGTTTCCGTATCGGCAAGAGCACCTCTCCCCCAGGTTTTTCTCTAACTTCGTGGTAATATAAAAAGCTGAGATGAAAACCAAATAAAAGAAATAAACCAGGCATTTCTGAACCATTTCAATCAACGAGATTTTCTGGCTCCATCGTTCCATTTGTTTCTGATTTTGATTCTTGATATATCATCTTGCAAAATTATAGGAAAATCTGCGGAAAAAGTGCGCCTATCGATCAGTAACCCGCTATACTGATGAACAATTTTTGCAGCAGGTCTTATAATCTTAATGCAACTGCAATAAAATCCAAAGAATATCGTCGAGAGGAAAAAAATCCGCGACAGAATTCCCCATTAAAAATTCTCTCGCTCCGTCCACCCCACGTCGCAAAACGAGCCCGCGTGCGATCACGCACCACGTGGCCGCGGTACAACGCATACACGCGTCACATTTGCGCACCCCCGCCTCGCGCGACGATCGTCAAGGAATCCCGCGTTTCACCTGCATTTTCCACCTGTCCCGCTGGGCGTCGCTCGCGCAAGCTCCACCTACCACCCTCCTAGCGACGCCGGGCGTCCAACGACGTCACGGGATATCCCTCTTTCCCATTGGTCCGCCGTATCGACGCGGACGCTGTATTTTATTATTTTACTTAGCTACGTAGATGCATGCGCTTTCCTATACGTTTCCCTCCGCGCGGTTGAGCCAGACGTAGCTGAGCGGAGATACGCCGTATCTCCGGCTTTAAAATGCACGCTCGCCCATCTTTCTTTCATCCGCGCATTCCCGCACCCCCCGAGGCACACGGCGTCCCTTCCAGCCCTCGCGGTCGCCCTCCACCCACGCTGCGACCCTCCGCCACCCCACCCCCCCTCTCCGCCGATCCGCGATTACACGAGTAGGCGGGTTCCTCTCTCGCTTCTACTCTTTCTTTTTTTTCTTCCTCTTCCTTTTCCCATTTCGCCCGCCTCTCCCGCGCGCCAGGACTCGCGGCGTCCTCCGCGCGCGCCCGCGTCTCGTTCTCCAGCGCTTCGCGTCTTGCGCGGCGTCGCCGGCCCTCTTCCTCTTCCTCCGACGTCGTACCCCTGGGGAAGAGCGGTGCGCGGGGGCCTCCGTCTTTATATTATATTATACATTACCGGATTTCCCCGAGATTTCGAGTGTCTCTCAATTATGGCTCGTGCGTACGTAAAATGGCACTTAAAAATGTGTCCGTATCGCGCGTACACCACTATAACCACTACCACCGAGTACCTATTTGTATGACGTTCGTGAGTTTCTTTTTTCTCCCCGCGTGGCTCGGGAAGTTACGACGTTAAATGGATATTAAGATTGTACCGCGGTAACAGACGGACGGGGGATGATTCGAAGTGCCATCTTTCGGAGGCTGCTCTCGTCCTGATTTTTCGCGGGAGAATAGGGGGTTATCGTCCGAAAGGTCTAGTTGAATATGAACCTTATGGGAAAATTTATTTGAGATGAATAGGAATTTATTCACATCGAACACAAGAGTCTATTTGAATTAAATTGATGCTCTACTAGGTTCGTACTCGACTAAAAAGATATGCAAAACATTTATATCTAATTCAAAAATACATTCATTCGATGTGAATAAATTCCTATTTATCTCAGATAAATTTTTTTTATCAGTTTCGTATTCAACTAGACCTTTTCCCCCTCGGTAGATATAGATGCCCCGGTTGAAGAGTAAGTTCAAATTCGATTATCTTGAAAACAGTCGCAGATACCGAAGAAAAGTTTTGATTAAAAATGTTCGTCTACATTTTTACTATAAAAAAGCTTCTACACATTTTGCACACATCTCCACTGCATTTCGAGAAAATCGCGCTCAGAGTGAAACAGAGACTGGAGCATCTATTATATCCCGCTTTTACCCTATTTTTTTGTGTGTGTGCAAACGTCCTCGAGGAGGAAATTCGGAGAGAGGCGATTGTTTTATAGCAAAAAAATGATAATAACAACGCGAAATGGGAACTCTCGTCTCCCGAGGAGCGGAGACACGCGAGCACGTTGTTATTAGAGAGCGCTCGTAAATCAATCGCATAAATAAGTCCCCGAATTCGAAATCGTCCGCGCCGCCGTATATACCGGAGTCGCCTCGCGTCCTGGAAACGAATAGTCATCGCCCGCCTTTACGACGGTGTTCCGGCATTCCATCCGCGCGCGCTGCCCTCTGCAATCGCACCCACTTTAATATACTCCTTATTGCAGTCATATCTTTTTTTACGTTCCAAGGTCGTTACTTTATGCGACGTTTACGACGGCAGAGTTTCTGGAATTCGGCAGGGGTTAGCGCGAGAGGCTGTCGGTTTTCTCCCCGAAGAACAAGGCGCCGCGTACCCCCGCGCCCCGATCATTATACGCACGGCGGACGCGCTCGTTCCCTCGGGTCGAGGGCTCCGAGGTTTTTGCGAATGGAAGGATTGAAATCTCTGGAACCGATCGGTCGATGGATCTCTTTGACGTGCTTTTATCACTTCGATTTTTCGTAAATCGCAATTTACTTGCATACTTTTTTTGAGATATCGAACTAGTTATTATTTGTTTTCGAAATCAGCATCACTGTTAAAATTGTTTATGGATTCACAATGCAATTGCTACATAATAATGCATGAAATTTATGAAATGAGTTGTGAAATCCAAAATGAATTTGTGAATTTACAAAATTTATTGTGTTTTTACAATAATGCATTATTATTTTACAATATTAATTATCAATTACTACACATTTCTATCAGATTTGTGTTTTCATAGCATTATTTACGTTTATATAGATAAAGTAATTTTACTATATATGTATCTATAATATATATGACGTGTAGGTTAATAGCTTCAAATATATTTTGCAAATTTCTAACATAAATTTCTAACAGTGATAGGAAACTGCATTGTGAAAAATGGTTTGAAGAATCCAAAGAACCTTAATTTTTAGTAGTACTTGAACCCTTATACCGTGTCTCAATATTCATTTTTTTTGACTAAAACTTAAAAAGAAAAGATTTTATAGACCTGATGATTTATTATTTTGTATGACATTTTAGATAACTGCTTCAGTTACTTTCACTTGAATTTTCAAACGAAACTTTTACCAATATGTACATACATCGACAGGGTGAATGACTGATCAATCCTAAAGATTCCGATTTCTCCGAAGATTCGCGACAACAACGCGAGAATATATCCATACCTTCGTTTCTCTTCCTTGCAACGCTATTCCCGCACTCCTCCACTTCAGCCTCTTCCGGTCCCCAGGTCACCGTCCGGAGATGCAGCGGCTGACCGGGCGTTCGCCCTTCGGGATCATTTCACCCCGATATAGATCCCTCAAAAAGGAATGACTCGTCGGAGTCACGTAGAAACCTCCTCACATCCGTCTAGACGGATCCTCCTCCTCTTCCTTCTCGTCCTCCTCGACTTACCTACACTAGCGTCGCGTACTCGTTACCCAACCTTACCGACCGCGGTTACCACCACCCCCGTGCTCCGGTTATACGCATCTAAGACATCTAAGCCGAGGGGGGGTTAACCCCGCACCTGGTGCACACCCCCGAGGGACCCTGCTTGCTATTCGTTCCGCGCACCTTCCCACCTCCCCCTCCCTTACACCTTACACCTTGCACCTCACCGCGCCACTCTCTAGGTATACCCACCACGCTTCGCGCGATAATTGTCTTTCGATTGCAGCTACAAAACCAGGGACCCACCTGGCGACCTTAATCCTCGCACTCGAAAGTAAAAGAAGAAACTTTCCAAATTTATGGTGCTTCTTTTCCCCGCGAGTAAATCACGGTAACTCTCTGATGTACCAATTAGAGGGTGAAGGAGAGTTGTTCTGCCCCCCGGAGGGGTCGAACATTCTATAAATCGGGTAGTAACTAACCTGACAGGCTTGTATGGTACTCACGACGTTCATACACAAATAATACTATAATTGATTGTTCTAAAGTTTACATTAATGTTGCCGCAAAATTGAAAAAATAACTGTTCTTAAATGAATTGTCAAATTTACATTATAATAATATGATTCGAATTAATCGCTGTTTTTATTGTCATGAGATATTTATGAATAATTGTACGTATATTGACAAAAAACTACAATAATTGATTGTTACATTGATTCACTATATTGCATGAATTTGACAAATAGCTATTCTTAAATGAATTGTTCAATTTACATTAAAATGTGACTCGAGTTAATCGCCCTATTTATCGTAACAACATGTTTACGAAAATCGTTCATAAATTGAATTCATGCATAGCATTTTATTTGTATTATTTTGAAATCATTTAATGTCACAAATATGCTGACCTACCGAGTACTCATAAAACGCGCAACTTTGATGCATATGAAAATCTATACGAGCTAAAGTTGCTGTACAATTTACGCACATTAGTCTATCTGGGTATGGTGTTATACAGATTTTTAAAATAAGAACAATATGAGAGAGATTGCATACACCCCGGGAAAACGTCTAGTTGAATACGAACCTATATATATAACAGAGAAATTTATTTCAGTTGAATAGAGGAATTTGTTCACATCGAACAGAAGTCTATTTGAATTAGATGGATGTTCTACTAGGCTTGTACTCGATTACAAAAATAGGCGAAACATTTATCTAATTCAAATAAACTTTTGTTCGATATGAATAAATTCGTATTTATCTGAAATGAATTTTTCTATCAAGCTCGTATTCGTTAGACCTTTTCTCTCAGTATAGATTCATTCTTCTTGCTTTTACACTTTCTACGCTCTTCTGAAAAGTGTATAAATTCACTTTCATCGCTATTTTTATAAGCCAATCAAAATCTAAACTCTCTTCAGAGAAGTATAGTGAGTATAAGCAAGAGGAACACACCTCTTCGCGTACTTACGACCAAAATAAGCTATCTCTTGCGAAAAGCTCAAGGATGACACAGACAAGCAATAAATAACGTTCGACGAGCTTTAAAGCTCACGCGCTAATCACGCGTCCTGCATCACGTTTCCCTCCGATCTTTCGGAGAATTGCGAAACACTCCCAAGAATCGCGTTCGCCCTTAACGTCGCGTCCGTACAGCGCGTCTCCCGCCGACTCACGTGTGTACCTACTCGCGACACCGGAACGTATGTACCTTCGCGTATGTGGTTGGGCCGTACCGGAATCCAATAAGACGCGCGATGCAGTCTGGCCCCGTCGTAAAAGAGGACAAACAAATTTCGAGTCTCCGATATATCGTCATCTCCCCTCGCGCCGCTCGCCCCGCAAGAGTCTCGCGACGTGGATGACATAAACCGGAGCCGCAACGATCCCTCCCCGGAGACAAATTAATAGAGACCGCGCGCGCGTCCACGTGCGGTAACTCTGTCCGCACTCGCCGATCGCGTCGATGGTATCGAAGCGTCTGAAGACTCTCGGCGCGGTTCGACGATCCCCGTGCACGCGTAACGTCTCGTTATAACCGCGCGGTCTGCCAAGTTGGATTGCCTTTAATATTGCAAACTTCATCAAGAGACACGTGAAGACGTCGCGCGCTTCGTAGACGAGCCAATGTGTATTAATGGCGACGATCGACGCGTTTTAATCGCGAAACAGATGCCCCTGATATGACGAAGATCGTGTCGAGCGCTCGGTTCTCGGGGGAGGAGAATGGAAATTAATTATCGGCGCACACGGTCGTTTATTAATCTCGGTGGCGGTATCTCGCGAATTCGAAATGTTCCTGAAGCTCCGAACGTTCATTTGCACGAAAAATTTCGACGTCGATAGGCCATGACCGCTGTTGAGTTTAATGATTACTTTATTTCCGATAATCGCTCAATTCGTAAAAATGTCCCTGTACCTACTGTTAAAAATCTCGTTTGAAATTTAAATGAGAGTTACCGAAGCAATTGTCAACTACATTTCTATCGAAGATGTCATATAAAATGATAAATCGTCGAGTCTATAATGCCCTTTTTTCTGAATTCTAATCCAAAGAAAAATGAATATCGAAGCACGCGTTATCAGTATTCAAGAACCACTGAAAATTCAGGGTTTTTCGATTCTTAAAATTCGAACCATATTTAACAGCACTGAAAAAAAATGTCATTACGTCCAATCAAATGAATCGATTTGGCAGTTATTGAGATAAATGAAATAAATTGAGTTGAGTCAACTATTATAAGTTTTCAGGAAATAAATTTTAATTAAATCGGTTGAGACACACCAGTGTGTAGGTCAAATAATCAATGAACTAAACATTGACCATGTTTTTTAAAGTCGAAATTTTTCGTTCAAACGAACGTTCGGAACTTCAGACGCTGAAGGCGAAAGCTTCTCTGTCGAATGAAGATCAACGAATACGCACGACTGTAAAGGAAAATCGAGCCTACGCCATTTGAGGAAGGTCGAACCGCAGCCTTTACCCATTAAAAGTTTTTCGACTGGAGCGGTACTGGGCCAGTATATTTTCCGGACTATAGTCTTCCGTTTCATGCCGTAGCCACGATAAACGATCATTGAACGATAATTTCAGTACCAGGCACACGCCGTGGCCGTTATACAGCGAATGCATGCAAAGGGGCCGATGCACTCTGCATAAAATCTTCGTGTATACGAGTTCACTTAGGGAAACCTTGCTTAACCGCCTCGTCGCTCTACTATACGAGTGCAGTACAATTTGCGACGCGTGTAGTACATCCAGCTGTGAATTAGTCTCGATCTTGCTATTTTCGCGGCGACGCATCGCGTCCCACCGTTGGCGATACGGAACGTTGGAAATGTTTATACTCCGGAAATTCGTATCGGGACATTTTTTCATATTTTATTTTCAGCTTCGAGGCGTTTGGGCGTTAAATTTACGTTGAGACGGCTTTTATTAACGCTGTAACTAGGAATGCAAAGATTCGCCGACGGTGCGCTACTGCAAATCACGGCGCGGAGATCAGAAATTTATATACGAAAGAACACTATTTTTTCGTATTCTGTTTATAGTTTTGAAGCGTTTGGGAGTCGGATTTAACATTGAATTTACGTTTAGACGACTTTGTTTATCGCTGCAATGGTCATTGCAAATCACAGTGCGGAAATTTGGAATACATAAGGGTTATTTTTTCGTATTTCACTTTTAATTTTGAAGCATTTGGAAGTCGGATTTATCATTGAATTTACGTTTAGATGATTTTTCTTCTCGCTCTGCAATAATAATCAATACAAAGATTCGCCGATGAAGCATCGCTGCAAATCGAGGCGCGAAAATCGGAAAATTGTAGAAGTTATTCATCCGTATTTCATTATTAATTTCGAAGCGTTTGGAAGTCGAACTTAATTACTTAACTTTACAGTGAATTTACATTGGGACGATTTTTGTTATCACTGCGATGATTGATGCAAAGATTCGCCGACGATGCGTCATTGCAAATAGCGACAAGGTCTGCAAAAAATGCGGAACACTCGATAGCTCTGCACCTTCCAGAGAAGAAGGATAAAATAGGTGATGTTGCGTGTAGATAGAGAGAGAGAGGTGCCTAGATGCGTCTTTATACGCGCGCGCAATTACGACGTACTTCCAGTGTATATACGCAACGGTTAGAAGGGGGCGGAGAACGACCACTTTATTAGCGGCTGAGCAGACGGCGGTTAATTTAACAGCTCGGCCGTTTGATGATCGATTTGCCAGTTTCACGCACTAACGACTCCATCGAGAACTCGTATAAGTGCGTCGCGAATCCGAAGCGTCGTGTACACACGTGTATCCATCGTACAATGCCCGTTCTCGCGCAAATTGAACCACGCGATGTACCACTGCCCATATTTGAATAAAAAAAGCACCCAGCAAATTCACAATTACGTCGAATTCCCGAGAAATTCAAAACCTGAACGAAACGGATGCCGCAAAGAGTGGGGCTATTTTGACAGATTTTACTTATCAGTTATTACTCAAAGCGATTTCACTATTAAAACCTCTTTAGCGCAGTCGATGGTCTTTTTTAATATCAAATATTCACATTCATTCCCAATTAATTAAGGAAATGACGAATTGTAAAATCGAAATCGTCGTCACAGTAATGCTTGGTGAGATAACTTTATCGTGCGATCAAAGAAAAGTGCCAAAGCAGCACCATTCTACCGGTATATTACTTCAGCGAACACGAGATCCCACATGCAGAGATTTCTCCGAGAGAGCGAATCTCAATGCAAACGGAGGGGGGTGAAAAAGTTTGAACGAGCAAAAAATGCGGCTCGAGCCGAACGCGAGCAACTGACGGAGCAGCGCGGCGACTGCAGCGTCGCTGCGATACAAGCACAACAGTGCCGGCGACGCGCGAGCAGATGAAAAGTCGCGGGAAGCGGCCAAAAGGAAAGTGGACCAAATTGCCGCAATTTCCCCGCGGAAGCGACGTCTTTCCTCTTCGCCGCTTCGGCATACACGCCTCGCGCGTCGTCCGTAAACTCTTGAAAAAGGGGAAAGAAAGAAAGCGGCCCGCGGTCGGCGGGTTCGCCTTCCGGCGGAAATGTTGATAGAATTAATTCGGTAGGTCCGCTCGCGAAGGAGACCCGCCTTCCCGAGGGGGCTATTCGTAAGCCCTCCGCGCGGTATCAATTGGCGCGCCCGTCCCGCGGGAGAGACGGTCTCGCGATAGTGAGACGCATTGTCCCGGGGTTCGAGGGCCGATGTGGCGGTCAGCCCCCTTAATATTGAATAAGACGCGGCCCGAATGCGGCCGGAATAGGAGCGAAATATTGCACGGCGCGGAACGTAACTTTGGAGACACGGAAGACTCGGAAACCCCTCACACGGCGTTCGCGGTGGAAGGGCAAAGGGGAAACGTTGTATCGTGATCGCCGAATAAGCGGCTGGGTGTATTAACTCAGTCCCGCTACTCTGGCGCGTTCGTGAGCATCTCTAAAGTAGCCCCTAGACGGTCAATGTATTGATTCAATATGCATTGATCAATACGTATTGAAAAAGGCTTATATTGATCGTTTAGGAGAGCTTCAAACACATTGACGGCATGGGACCTTCAATATATTGATCAATACATGTTGAATCAATATATTTTGACCGTCCAGGGGCTACTTAACGTCGAGCTTTTCGGTAGGGGAGATCGGGGTAAGTTGGTGCGTGATGTTGGCCCCTCATTGCCATTACTTTCCAAGGCAACGAGGGGCCAACTTCGCGTGTCAACTTGGCCTGGTTTTCCCTAGACGTTGCGTTAAGAAAACTCGTCCTCTGGAGGAAACAAGAATAATGTTGCGTACATCGAAAAAACGGCTTATTTGTAGTTAACAAACGTTTGTTTGATTGTGGCGAGATAAATATTTCGTTGTATCGAGCAAATATTCATTAACTATTACGATGTTTATTTGACACAATTAACCCTCCATGATCGCGCGTCGCAGTATAGCTCTGCGATGGTCACACGTGGGTCAAATAGACCCAACCGATATTTAAATAATAGCCACATGAACAGCGTTCGTCCAATTTAGACCGACAAATTATGGAACATTCTTCGAACATCGTGGAATATTCGATCACCGTGTCTACGTAGAAAAAGAAATGACGACGTAGTCAAAAATGATCGTGAATATGTTAATGCGTAAAAAACGAGCTGCTTTGTTAAAAGTGTCATAATTTCTTTACTTTTTAGAGTTTTCCTAATAGTGATCTACGAATTATTCTTATGAGATATGGTACTTTGAAGCAATAAATAGTTCTATAGTGCACATTTCAAAAACGATTTGGTCCGAAGTCCAAAGAAGGTTCGTAATGGGAGTCTTGAGGAGAAGCTATTTATTCCGAGATGTGACGAGAGTCTAGTAGTGATTGTGAACAAAAGAAGTACAGTCAACTTCAAAATTGGAGCCTGGATCAAGCGGACCCTCGGTGACTACAGAGGGTTAAGTCCTTGCAAAGCAACTGTTTAAATGAAATATTTTTTTCGCCGTATTTGAAATTACACTTATCAACCATAAATAAACTGTCTTCTCGGCGTAGAAGTGAAGAAATAACGATATATTAATTTGGCGACTACATCTCCGAACCGGTCGTGCGAAAGTATGACATATCACCTGCATTATATTCTCTCTCTCTCTGCTTAAGAGAGAATCCAAATTACACCCTTTTCCCTTTCCTTTCCAGTTCACTTAAGGGAACAAAAATCGCGGTGGACCCAATGCGCGGGGAGTAGGTATCGACTGAGCCTTATGCTCTCTTTCTCCCTCTTGGCCCCCGCCGCGTACCTCCGCTCGTTTCCCTCGGCAAATTAAATTTTCCGAATCACAAGACTCACCGAATCCGTTCAGGCGGCGACACTTCGCCATAAATCATAATCAATCGCATTGCCACGGGCATTCGGTTCTGACAGTTCTCTCTGGCCCTCCCCCCGCGAACGTTCCACCCGTTTCCCTCTCCGTCCCTCCTCATCGCCAAACTGTGCTTCGCATTCCGATCGAGGCCCAAAACCGGTCCACTGCGCTTCGTACGTATACCCGAGAAACGACATAGAAAGCCTTCGATTATCGCGGGAGAATATAGAAGAGTCCTTTTAACCGGTGCACAATGCGCTTTACTTCGCAAGAGATCGCCATCGACGAAAAGGGCGAACATCATTTTCGATACTCGCGGAAATCATCTCCGCGACGAAGTAGCGGTCATATACAGTACTATTATACATATGTTCTAGAGCAAAGTATACAAATTGGAACCGTAGTCTTACGTTGACTCCCACAGTACTTTTTCGGGGTTTGAACTTTCGGGATAAAATAATTCAGTCTTTCAAAATCGCTCAAAAGAAAGAGTCGAAAGAGAGAGAGAGAGAGAGAGAGAGAGAGAGAGAGAGAGAGAGAGAGAGACTCGAGTCTCAATCTGTTACGGATCTCTCTGGTGGCACTGCGAGCGAGACTGTTGAGAGATTTGGTCTGCATAGTCGCTTACAGTCTCCCATTGAGAAACTAAAGTCTCTGAACTTTTGAGTGCAACTGATTCGGAGACTCTGATCTCTGATCGGAGAGACTTTGTACTTGAATCTCGCTGCGAGAGTATGCGAAATACCGTGAGCGACTGTAGAAGTCTTCAGTCTCTTAGTTGCTTATTCAAACTGTTTAATTTAATGTTTTTTTTAGATATTTAGCGAGACAGTCGGAAAACTTCATTGTCAAAAAAATTTGTATTCAATACTTGTATAATATGTTAAGCTTTTATCGAATACGTGATTATGAAACTTATATAGCTACTTCGTTATGAAATTTGTAAAAGAAATTTCATAAGGAAACGTATTAATTTTCATAATCAGTAATCATATATATTTTAGAAAGAAGCTTTATAAAAAAGTACATTAAAAGTACAAATTTTTATTACCGTGTAGAACACATTGCAGAGACGGTGAGAGAGACGATGAAAAACGATTCTTCAGATACGGGCCAAAGACTCTCGGAGAGCTTTGAAAGGTTGAATTATTTTAACCCCGGTGTCGCATGCATAATTTTTTATCAATAAATTTTGCACGTGGCGCGTGCTGCCGGATGCCCCACTCATACATTTGACATCAACGGCATGGCATTACGTTCGAAAATTTGCACACGCGCAGTTTAAATCTCGAAGAAGTACTACAGGAATCAACATAAAACTGTACTAATTGTAAGTAGTCTCTTTGTGATACTTTGCTCTCGGACATACTGTATAATAAGAAACGTTCCAAATGATTAGACGCGCACCGATATATTCGTCCATTCCGATGATTCTCTCGCGAAAGGTTCGCGCGAATTTATCCTCACCTCGATTTTTCTCCCTCTCCTACACCCCTTTCTACGTCCCCGCGACGAATCGCTCTTCGCTCGAAGTCGATCTCCCCGTTATCGCGGCGAGGAGATTGATGGAGTTCAGTGACTAGAAGTATGGAAAACGTCGTGCGTCGTTAGGATACATCTTCGCGGGGTACGAACGAATACTCTTCCTTTAATGAAATTGCGCCGATCGCGCACCCCCTCTGCCAGGGTCTCCATCCCTCGCGAAGACTTATGTCGTCGGCTTTTAACCTTCCTTGCGCGGGTGACCCTCTCCGCACGAGTCCCGCACGAATTGGAAACTGGCGAAAACCGCGTGCAATGATGGAAGAGATCTGAATTGTTAAAAAATGATTTCGCAATCTCAACACAACTACGTTTTGCTGAGCAGTTCTTGCTGTCGTGTCAGAATGTCACGTGTGGTAGCGAAAGTATGTTTAATGATGGTATTAATATTAGCTGCACTGATTGTAAGACAAACATTTTCTTTGATCGGAGTAAATGTGTTTTGAACATTCCTAAGAGCACATTTGTTCGATTAGAATGACTATCGATTGGACGTACAATAAATAAATATTATTGATAATTGATTTAATTGAATATTAATTGGATTAAATCGCTATTCATTCGAACGAATAAATATGCTCTCATGTAGGACTGACGAAAAACACGTTTATTTCGACAAAACAAATTTATTTCTCAATGTGGGATAGCAAAGATTTTTACCGAAAAGGATTTGCACTGTAATTGCAGTTGAATCTGCTATTATTGGACATATTTTTTATTCGCATCGAGTAACATTTTTCTCGTGACGGCAAAAAGCTCTCGGCAAAACGGGTTAGTTTTACTAATCCTGCAAGTCTTTTTTTTCCGCAATATATTCGAATAAATATTTCTTCAACTAGAGTCCTGAAGGCATAAATGTTTGATTCAAATATTATTCAATTCGATCGATAAAGTTCGTATAATTAAAATCTATATTCATTTGAATCCTTCAAATCTATGCTTTTGGAACTATTCGATAGCATATTCTTTTGGATCTAGCAAGTTTTATACAACGAAATGATTTTATATCGAAAACACAGAGAATAGGATACGAACTTCGAAAAATATTTCTACATTGTGGCCGTAATCGAGTCTGTCTTTGGTGGTCATGTTTGGTGCCTAATGGTACGTTCCAAACTCGATTTTTTTTTACTATACCGCGCCGCATCAATGCAGCCGGGTAAACGATATAGTGGCGCGGTGTGAAAAGCCATTTCCCTCGGGGTCAGTCGTCATCGTTAACAGGTGCCTCCCTCCTTTTTCATCGTTTCGCGACTTCGGGGTGCACCGTCGCGATCCTCGACGATGAAACGGCCGTGGCTTTCGACGCCGAGCGTTCGCCCCGCGCGTTCGGGACGCCCTTCGCGCATTTACGAGAACTTATGCGAGAGATCAACCTCTTAATCTGCGCCATTTTTCGCGATGCCGAGACTGTGCAACGCTGTTGGGGAGCGGAGAAGTACCTAGGGTGGGAAATAGATTTCGGAGTCTCTTCCGGAATTTCTGCATTTCCCAAATTTCCCGTAGCCACTCGCTTGCCCCGGCATCGATTTAAGTACTTTATTTTCTCGGATGCTCTCACGCTGATTACCGTACATTTCTACCAATAAGTCCGCTGTAGAATTTAAAATGCTCAACTACCGGACGATTGCGAGTTCTAAAGCGATCATCTTGGCGGATCATCATCTCGTTATCTATGCATTTTTTACCTATATTGCTATAGAATTTTTTGTAGATTATATTTCGATCTACAAAAAAGTATACCACCAATTCAGACCAAAACATTACAGGTTACGAGATAATCGCCAAACAAAGATCAAATCGACTGCCCCCCACGATACAGAGAAAAATTGTATAGATTGTATGGCAATGCTAGTAGTTTATTAATATGAAAATAAGTTCTAGTTAACCTTAGCTCTATAAGTATATATACTTATATCTATTTCAGCTATACGTATAATTATTTCAGCAACAGGTATTAATCTTGTTACTATTTGGTATTTGGACTATTGCTATACATATTACCGATACTGCGTCTAGTTAACCTCACTTATAGTATAACTATTGCTGTGCGACCTATACATTTCTCTCAGTGTAGTTCCACATTGAAGAAAATAATTTACCGATCCAAGTAACCGTCGACCAAGAAATGATGTTTGTTCGTTAAGTTGAATCAATTTACACATGATTCGCGTACTAGATTCGAATAACATATACTTGATTCAACGACAGTACATTTGACATAAATAAATGTGTTCCTGGTACTGTTCATGGCGACAGTTACTTGGATCGACAAATTATTCGTCTCAGTGCAGCGTTAAAGAATAGCGCGAAAATTGTTATTCGACTCCGTCTTTTCCTTCCATCGTGAATCGTCTCGCGATCGAGTGTTACAAAATAGCTCGCCGCTCTTAACGATCTTCCATCTCGAGTAGTCTGGTCTCCGAAGACGTGCACGAAGACGTACGCGTCCGATACACTTTTCCTCGATCACGAGACCCTTCCCGCTCATCGCGGTACCGAGAATGAGCCTCGTTACCGCGCGTTTCCTTCCTGGGAAAAAAAAGGACGCGAAAAAGAACCGCGAATTGCTCGGCGACACCCCCCCGAAGAATTCCTCCGAATTCTCGAATCCCGCCAAGCGCGCGCACATCTCGAAGGCACTCTTAAATTTGGCGTCCATTGTCGGGACCGGCGAAGGAAAGCGGAAGTCGCTCACTTGGCAGAAGCAGCGATATGGCGTATTATGGCGTCGCGGGGTTGGGCGTGGGTGCGCGGATGGTCGCGGGGCGGCTGCGACCGGGAGGAGAATCGACCATTGTCCGTTACGAGTGGCTATCTCGCTGGACATTTCCGTACCCGAGTACGTTATATAGCCGGTACGCTATATGATAGCGCATATGTACGTACGCGCAACATATACGCGCCCCGTTAAATATCTCGACAATTCGCGAGCGAATTGGGTTACACCGTAGCGCGGGGCGCTGTTTAGGGCTGATGCGAGAGATCGAATCGCTTCGAAAGCGCGCTACACATCACGCACGCGGTATTTAATAATACGCGATGTCGAGCGGTCGGGGAACTCTGGTGAACTCGAAATTGTCGGGGAATTTTAGGAAATACACCGGGAGGAACAATTGCTGGTGCCGAAAGAATGTTTTTTTTTTCCAATCAAAAACGATTTAATTTCAGGATCAAACTATGATTCCATTCGTGCAAGAACATATTAGGCAGGCTCGAGTAATTGTTTCTATTTGCGCAGAAGGAATATCTTGTTCTCACAACAGTATTCTTCAATCAAGAATATACCTGTATTCTTCAATCAAGAATCTGTATTCTTAAAAATCTGTAAGATCTGATTCAAGATGCATTTTGTTCGACACTAGCGAAAGAAATTTACTCTCAGTGTGTAAGACAAGATGTAAGAAAAGTGTACCTACATATGTAAAGTTCAGGGAAAATTTGAATCCACAAGAGAGTAGATAGCTTAGTTCTCGGGACATTCACTTTTCTCCAGAGATCAGGAGGACCTCAAGTCTTCCAAAAGTCGAAATCTAAAGAGAATTTAACTTCTTTTCGACTCGGAGGTGCACAGAGGATTGAACGACTATACAACCGTAACGAAAGATCTGTAGTCATCTGAAGTATAAATTCTTGTTTTTGTAAATATTTTATAGTAAAGCTCCCAAAAAGAATGTATTAAAAATACTGTCTCTCTAATTAGTATGTTCAAAATAATAATAACTTATGTTAAATCAGTGAACAGATAATGAGTCTTTGGCACATAATGGATTTTTCCGTTTACCATCTGCCACCATCCATTGACATAAATTAGAAAGTATGTTTGAGGCCACAGGGCTCCTTAAATTCCAATATGGTTAAAGTATCGTTTGTCGAACTACTTTTTTTCTATAAGTTTGCCAACGAAGAATGCTTCCCAATTTCATCGCGCGACTCCTCTCTCCCTCGCCCCGACCCCGTCGATTTTAAACAGGCGATACCGACGGGCGAACTTTCCGCAAAGCGGGACGCCTCTCGGGTGAAGGAGTAATTGGCGCGCGTGGTCGTAATCCGGGACCTTTCGGTAATTAAGGAAATCGACGCCTGGCTGGGATGGACGTCGGGCGGCTACAGATGGGCGTGGCTGCAGTAACCGTCATCGCCAGAACACTAGACGTCATTGACCACACGGGCGTCATATACGCGTCACATTTGCATCAACGCGTGTGCGCGCTGTATGCACCGGATGCATTTTACGCAATGTGTAACTCTCCCCTCGTCGAGTAGCCGCGTGTGGAGCCGAACTCGAACCGAAACGCGCGTACTCGTACAGGCGTCCTGCACTTCCGTATCGAATCGCCACTCGGCGAATCGCTACTCGCGCGCGCACGCGATTTGGCCAATTAGACATTTAGCGCGGGGCGAGTGACTTTCGCGAAAAAGTCCCTGAGAAGCGCCCGACGATTGATGTTCCGCTGATGCACCTGTGCACATCTGGTTGCATTCTCGGCAGGCGCGAACTTCGTCTACACACTCGCCGATACCCCAGGCAACCCACGGTTTCGTTTGGAGAGACGGTCGCGAGTCGAATTGCTGATTTTTTGTACGGGTGCGCTATCGTTTGTATTATCTCCGCAGCGGCGCGCGATACAGTCGTTAATAGCACTGACGGGCGGCGCTGTAACGCGTTGGAATTAACTCGGATGAACTGGTGAATTCTTCATGAGGGAAATTCAGTTGTGCACTGGCGTATAGTCGGATACTCCGAATGTTGCGCGCGCACGTTCGGTATTAGCGATTGTCGGGGGATTACGATTAAAAATGCAACGATCGCGAGTTCTTTGAAATATTCTGTTTCGCTCTGTCTTTCTCTCTCTCTCTCTCTCTCCCTGAATACGTATGTATATGTACGATGGAAATTCGAAACGAATGCCTCGAATAATAGCGTCGACACCGCGGTTGGCTTAAAATTGGTGGGAGGGTTTCTACAGGGAATTCGAGGTGAACTTTTTTAATGATTATCGATTATCGATATAAGGGAGCGTACGCAAATGATGTAAGGGTTTAAGGGAAAGAGGGGAGGGGCTCAAACAATTTTTTACGAGGAGGGAGGGAGGTATATCTAAGTCTTACGCATGATAGTAACAATCAATTATAATATTATACAAATTCACAAGTTTAATGCACTTTAAATACCTATTTGTTTCCTTATTTAACAAATCGCTGTAGGTACTTTTGATACGCTTATAAGTAAGTATTTTGCGTTGAGAGAAATAACCTTGTTAAAATGGCAAAATGCATCTGGTGTTTAAAAATGTAGTTAGAATAATTAAATACTAGTAAGAGTTTAATCAAATATTTAGTTATTCGAACTACAATTATTGTAAATACGTGTCTAGTTATTTTAACTAGAAAATGGTCAATTTAACCAACAAGGTGGAGGATTCATATTTCACCAAACAGTTTGGTTATGGTCTCCAAGATTTTGGTTTGATTGATCGGGTTATTTTTCTCAGTGCATCTTCCATGAGATAGTAATATTCAATTTTTATGCAAATTGACGAGTCGAACGCGATTAAAAAAAATACCTATTTACTTCCTTATTTAATAAGTCGTTGTAATTTTTCTACGCTCAAGTCCCATGAAAATTAAATCTTACGTAAATAGAAAAGGAGGGAGGGGACGTGGTCGAGAATCTTATGTTTTCTTAAATAGGTAATGGGGAGGGGTAAAAAATGCATCCAAAATACCTTACATAATTTGTACACGCTCCCTCACACGAGAGTGTGTCCCTAATCCATTCCTGCTCTGAAATGCGCGCGCAAGAGCTCGCCTTAATTACATAAATATTATCGGAAGCTCGGTTTATAAGACGCATACCGGAGTAACTTTTATGTCGAGTCTCTTCTTTATTTCTTCGGGATTGTGGAAAATCATATACCTACATAGAACAGTGGCGTTTACAAATAAGTCCGGGGGGCGAGTCGACATTAATTTAAACTATGGACATCTTCGATACGCGGAGAAAATAGATTTGGCTGAATTTATTGTGATCGCCGATTTAGTAAAACCTACCTAATTTTTTTTCTCAGTGATAGCAACAAAAGCGGAAGCTACCGAAATATCGGCACGGAGAAATGCTCCCAAAGATCGCCCCACGCCTCGGTTCCTCGCCAAGAACAAAGTAACCTATCTCAACCACTCGCCGTTAACGAAAACCGCTCCGCTCTCCTCGTGCCCACACATGTCCACGCCTCGACGATAACCCGCGCGAGTCGATGGCACGAAATCGCAAGCACCCCATTGTTTTAGCGGAACACCCCGCGAGTATCGGGGGAGAAAGCCGGCGGTAGGGCGCGGGAGAAGTGGGAGGGAGGAGGCGAGCGCGATAGATATGGAGCCCGACTTTTTAATATCCAGGGATGATCTGTAGCCGGGATGCTGTGTCAGCCTGTGTCATTGTTATCCCCGGACCTCTTCAGCACAATGACAATTTTTCTGGTTTTATTCTCCGCAGCTAGGCACTCTTTTCCCCGTTTCCGTCTCGCGTATTACCGCTGTCCTCCCCTTTCCAACCCCCTCGTTACCCCACCGATGCCCCACCGCGTTCGTCTCGGCGTCTCCGCGTCCCGACGGCGGCCGCGTGTCTCCCGCTATCGCTTTCGTCGTTTCGTTTCGTCGGTTCGCCGTTTTGTCCATGACAATTGCCTGGAAAGTGGCTCGCTGCGCGGTATACCATCCCTCCCTCCGACCGCCCGCACCTGCACCCCACCCTCCGGCGCGCAAAACGATCCGGCGCGTGCCTTATGTATGTTTACACGCACGGCTTGCGCGTCGTCTCTTCCCGCGGTGAGTATACGGCGTGGTGTATTCGGATCGTGCCCGATTTTTCCTCCGCGGGGAACCCCGCACTCTCGATACCCCTTTGGGAAGAATCGAAGCGATCGGCATTCGGAAACACAGCGCCTGCTCCGTCTGCCGAAAGGGGTGCCGTGGTGGGGGTGGCGGAGGAACGAGGGAATACCTCGCGCGCCTCTTCCGGTTCGTGCGCCGCGCGCGAAGACGCCGAGTAAAGACGGGTGAGTCCCGCGATTGTTCTCCATTTAATAGAGAGAACTTACTCCTCCCCCGCGTCGGAGAGAGAGAGCGCGGCAATTTTACGAGCGCGGGAGAACGGCGAGAGTGCGCAAAAGATTCGCTTTCATTTCCCGCGTACGCGTAATCCTCCCCCTCGGTATCTTTCTCTGGTCGTCATGTATATCTCGTAAACCTCAGGATACGTGTACCGTGTGAGGCTAAATTTACTCGTCAGGAAAGAAACTCGAATCACTATTACTGTCTCATTATTTATGAATTTTTTGCCCATATCGATAGAAGACTTAATTGTAGATTTAATTTGTTTTTTACGTTGTATTTTTTTAACGCAATCTTCGAAAATGTATTATACAAATGTAAGCCAACAATTCATAGGTAATGTGAGATTATAGTGATTGAAGTTTCCCTGCTAAAAACATCCGACAGAAAATGATGGAGAATTGTAGACAAAATTCGAAAATACCATAGAGTGAGAAGTTCTATCGTTTCTTATAATTTTCACATTGAATATCATAAAAAACAATAAGATCGACATAACATCTCTATAAGTTTCTATGGTATTTAATATGGAAATTATATGAAATGATTGATTTCACGCTCTACCGTATCTTTGAATCATTTTTGCTATATTATATCGATTTCTATCGAAAATTTTTAACAGGGTTCTTTCCTGCTGAGTAAGTTTAGCCTCATATGTTATGTACCAATGGTTGCATGATCGAAGGGGCAACCAGATAAGTACGTTTTTTGGTCCGCTATTCGTTTTTGTTTTGTTGAGCTGCTGTAAAGGTATTACCCCCTCGATCACATGCAACCATTAATACATAGACGTACGCGAAGTCTCACTTTGTATAAGGTAAAAATGGGACAGACGCCCCGGTTGAACAGCAAGTTTAAAATCGATTATCTTGAAATCAGTCAAATCAGGAGGGCCTGTAATAATTCTGGTTAAAAAAAGTCGGACATTTCTATATACCGCCAAGATAATATTGTGGCGAATTAACTCGATCCAATTTTTAACGCTTAAAAAGAATTCCCATTTGAGATGTAATTGCACGCGAGACGCTCCCTCTTTTTTCCGCTCCCATGGCCGACGCTCGCTGTCGATCGACGAAAGGGACCGCTAAGTGGAAACGCTGATTATAGCGCGTAAACGTTCGAAAATCTAGCCGCTACAGGTGCGCGCATCAGTGGTACCGTAGAAAAGAGGAAAATAAGAGTATTGCGCGCGGCGAAGGTGAAATGTTCTCGAACTGAGATAAAGCACCTGGTCCCGCAAGATTCCCGCAAAAACAAATATATTGCGGAGAGGGTGGAGGCGCGCGCGCGCACACACCGACGCCCTGCGTATACGGAGCAACGTGACGCGTGCCTCGCGGGTGTGTCGTGTGTGCAGCCGCGCGCAGCCGGGCCTCTCTCTAGAAGTCATAACCGAGATAGACGCTCTATCCGATCCCTCATGCATCTCGCGCGGCACCACCCGCGCGTCGCCTTCAACCCCACGGGACTCGGTAATAGATTTATTGGACACCCGGTACACGGATATAGATATGGATGCTATAGGCGCTCAAGTTAGAGATACACACAGCCTCCGCCTGCGTGCCACCCCCGCGCGTACCCTCCGCCGGGCCTTCGACCCTCGCCGCTGCGTGCAAGTTGGGATGTAGGAACGCAACTAATATAAATGAATGCGTGCATCACGGATAACACGAGTTTATGTATGGGAGAAGCTACGTAAAAATCTTTAGTATCCACTCGAACTTCTCGTTATAGAGGAGAAACTTGGATCGCCGTTATCTCATTATCTCTAAATTTTTCGCTGTGTCGATAAGGGGCCGTTCAACTATTATGTCACGCTAAGATCGACGATTTTGGACCCTCTTTCCCGTTTATATCACACTTCGTCATTCTTGACTGACTCTCCCTCGATTAATACGTCACAATATTCAATCCACCCTCTTACGTGCATCAAATTATGTAGGGAAATAAAAAATAGCGAAATAGTCATGTTAACCAACGAAGTGAGAATACGACTGTGACGTACCTCGCCGTACGTGATCCCCTCTCCCTATCATCAGAAATCGTCACAAAAATATCCCCCTCCCTCCCTCCTTCTAAGCACTTGGTCGTAATAGTTGAGCGGCTCCTAAGGAACTTTATTGTAGATCAAAGTGTAATCTTCCAAAAAGTGTTATACAAATATAGGCTAGTTCATACAGCGAGAAAACAGTTTATTTATAGTTAATAAATGTGTGTTTCAATATTGCGAAATAAATATTTCATTGGATCAAGTAAGTATGTATTCATTAACTATTACGATATTTATTGGGCACAATTTGATCCTTTGGGGCAATCATTTGAATGACATAAACGTTTTAATAATTAAGATATATTTTCTCGTCTTAACGAAATTTTTATTTCGCCGTATTTGAACTTACATTTATTAACTATTGGTAAACTGTCTTCTCGATACAGATATCGAGATAATAGCGATTCAAATTTTCATTCTGGAAAGCAATCTTGAAAAAATCTACGATATATTCGTACGATATGGGATAGTTTCGCCAGTGGTATGGTTATGATATTGATAGGATTTATATTATACTTTGCTCGTAGTGAATTAAATGGAACTCTTGATCCACTCGCATCGATTCTTGATTACTTGCTCTTTAAGGAAAGTATTGTAGTAATCAGTGGTAGTATACACGTCATACATCCTTGTATCAAACGGAGAGGAAGTAACGTGACCGAGACTACACCGCGCGGCGCAATTACCCTACATTCGCCTACACCCGAATCTCGACACCGCTCCAGTTTCCGAGGAATTTCGACCCACTTGCCTTTTCGAGAGGCCCTTTTCGCTCCCGCTTGGAATACGGGCATATATGGAGCATTCAACGCCACTTCAGCCACTCAAAAAATGAATGTAAAGGTCCCCATACACGATACGGTTTGCCGGAAGGCTTGCCTTAACCCAAAAGATGCCCAAAAATAAAGTCATGCAAATACAATGATTCTGAGAAAGTACAGACCAATTCTCCCATAAATCGCGGAGTAATCTTTTTATTCTTATTTTTGAAATTGAGGGCCAAGTTCGATCGTCGATATCTTCTTTTTTTCTTCATAATCGGCAAGTAAACAAAAAATTGTCTTCAAAATTACATTATAGAACTCCAAGCATCTAAGAGATACGGCGATTTGTCGATTTTCACTTTTATAAAAACGTATTTATCTCCCAAACGACTGGAAAGTCCATGATGTACGGCCGACAGGGCTTGGCCCTCAATATCGAAAATGAAAATGAAGAAACATGATTGCTCCGTGATTTATGAGAGGATTGGTCTATAATTTGTCAGAATCGTTGTATCCGCATAAATTGATTTTTAGATATCTTTTGCGCTGAGAAAAATTACTTAGTTAACCACAAAATGCATCTGGTTCAATGAATTTAGTTATTCTAATCAGAATACTAATAAGTTGAAACAAATATTTTGTTATTCCAAAAATTACATGTCTAGTTATTCTAACTAGAATATGGTCCGTCAAACCAAACGGATGGAGGATTCATATTTCATGAAACGGTTCGGCTGAGGTCTCCATGATTTTGATTAAATTAGCCAGGTTATTTTTCTCAGTCTGAGATTCATTTTTTGAGTGGCAGAAGTGCCGTGAAATGCCCCATACATGTGTATTCGCTTCTAACGTTTCTCTCGCTCTTCCAACGCAGAGACGTTCGACGCGGAAAGATAAAACGCCCGACAAAAAGGAACCTAACGCGTCTCCAGATATGTATGCCGAAAATACCCGGCGGGTCGCCGCTTCTTGCCGCCCTTTTTTCTCCCGTCGCTCCCGCTTTAGCGACGGACGACATGTATACCCGCTGGTGGACGCGCCTTCCGAAGCGATCGCGTCCAGCCGGCCGAATCAATTGAAGGACACGCCGCTCCCGCGCGCATCGCCCTCCGTCGTTCGGCGACTCTACTCGTATTTACGAAACGGCGGTCCCGGTCGGGAATCGTCGCATTGTGGAAGGCTGGCGAAGGGAGGGGGTTTCGGGCAAACGCGCGCGGCGTTATACCCGCATGTACTCGTAATATAAGGTGATACAATGTACGCACGCGCGCGCGCTGCCTCCAGCCGTATATGTAGCTGTGGATAATGTAGCGAGAGATGCCGTGGATCGTCCGACGCGAAAGAGGAATCGACGCGCGCAGCGGCGGGCCGTTTGCGGCCGTCGAGGGTCGGTTTCGGAAATTAGAAACATTATCTCGCCTCTCATCTCTTCTGTCGTTCTTCTCTTAGCCCCGCCACCGCACCAACGCGGCGCACACATTGTACGACGGAGGTTTTCGCGTCGTCGTTTTCCCTCCCTCCTTCCCTCCTCCCTCCCTCGGCCTCCTCGTCCCTTGATACACGCGGTCGAAGTACCGCGCGCGATTCGTTGAGACCGCGCGTGCTGTTGGCTTCGCGATAATTGTGTCAGTACTCTCGGCCGTGCGGATTAAATTCGTGCCACCGTCGCGGGTTACTCTCGATCGCGTCTGATGCGGCACGCGTGACGGTACACTACACGTCTGCATTCCTCGGGTGGGACGTGCTCGCGCATCTTGCCGACGATATGGAAGGGAGCGTGTCGCGGCGAAGGT
This sequence comes from Xiphydria camelus, assembly GCA_963678675.1. Classification (NCBI taxonomy): domain Eukaryota; kingdom Metazoa; phylum Arthropoda; class Insecta; order Hymenoptera; family Xiphydriidae; genus Xiphydria; species Xiphydria camelus. The sequence goes on from OY783196.1 coordinate 3,927,483, forward strand.
ATCGAAACGCGTGCAGAAGTTATGCGGGGATGTTTTAATTTGGTAGGTTGGAGGGGTGTGATATATCGGGGTCGTTCTTTCGTCGAGGGTAAACGAAACATTGCCAAACTAATTGAAGGGGAGGGAGGACACCTTTAGTGATACAAACTTTCTGTTTATTCTTCGTGGAAAGCATTAGAAGAAGAGACAATCTTAGATTAACGAACGTTCGGAGAATTTTTCCGTGGTTTAGTCCTGGAACATACAGCCAGGATATATACATATATACCCTCTCTCTCTCTGTCGAGCTTTCAGAAAACGCACACCCTTTCGTTATACTTTCAATTATTTACACTTCAAGAAAATTTGTTTTGAGTACGAACCTACTGGAAAGTTTATTAGTCACAAATAGGAATTTTGTTCATATCGCTATGGCATTCATAAAAAAGGTACGAATTTTGCCTTCACGGCCGTACACTCAGAAGGATAATTTTTGTCGATCCAAGTAACCGACAAAATGAATGGTGTAAAGTATGTTTATTTAAATCGAATGTATACTTAGTCGTTGAATCAATTATATGTTATTTGAATCAAGTAGGATTCGCTCTATTCAATGAACATATACTTTTCTTAAATAAATACCTTTTTGCTCTATTCATGTCGACGGTTACTTCCAAGGTGGAAAATATCTATATAAGGTCCGTTTTCGTTCGTGATTTGCAACATTTGATTAACGGGTAAAATCAAAAAAATACATGTGTACATCATAAAACCTTTATTTACTTTAAATTTCTGTTTGCTCTTTGTAAATAAGTTCCTCATTCGTCGCGAATAAATGTTTCTACCAAATTCGTATTCGAATAAATTTTTCTCTAGGCATACTTTCAAATATATTTAGATGTAAATATCAGACCACGATTTTATCAACGTAGTCTTATTTTGTATAGTTTAATACACAATTTGTGTGTGGAAAAAAAAAAGTGAAATCCCTGCAGAAGATACGAAGTTACAGCCGCAGTACGACAGAAGGGTACGATATATCCTCGCTGTATGTTAACGTTACAATCTAGACGCCGTGTCTTTCAGGTTTAATCAAAGATGAAATTGACTAACAGGAAAGACCTCGCGAACATGTCCAAACGAACGAGCGGTACCCGCGAGCATCGCGCGATCGCCACAGTCGCGTTATCGCCAACGGGAAGAACCCTTTCCCCTGAATCTCCTCTCGTATCCGCGCGTCAAGTGCGTAACAGGCGCGTTTCGCCGCTGCAGGAATGGGGAGGAAACCGGAAGGGAAACACTTCCAAACGTTTTCGCCAGTCGACGAGAGTATACGGTCGTAATGATAATAATACTAACGATAAATCGCCTTTATCGACCAAGGTCGAAAGCGAAGCACATCGAGAACTGCTTCACAACTCAACCCTCGAACGCGCGTACATATACGGATCGTCGAAAGGGGTTGGTTCTTGCTCAGTTCGCGCCACTCGGGGAATTTCAGTTCTCTTTTTCTTCGGTCGAAAGAGTCGACCGAAAACACCGTGCCGCACTGTTTTCACCCGCGCGGATCGATCGAACTCGCGAGGCCGCGCGCGTTTCCTTGAGAGTGAAATATTCAAAAATGGCCTCTCTCCTCCACCCTTTCCCTCCGTCTCGATAGAAATATATTCGTACGTCTCTCGCGCGCGTACTTACGCCAGTGCGCGAAGGAATCGGCCCTCGTATATGCGCGTACGTACCGCGCGCGAGGCGCGCACAGGCAAACGAGGAACGGTGGTGTAGTATTTTGTTGAAAGGGGTGGTTTTGATTAGCTCTGTAGACAATACCCACTCTCTGATACGACTGTGATTCTCCCTCTCGCTACCCACCGCCGCCCAACCCTCGCAACCGCCCACCCACCCCTGCGAACGCAACGCAGCCACTTTGTACACGACTGGGTTGTTTTGTGTGGCTGACGAACAATAGGCCTATGCACTACTGATAGTGCACACCGCTACCCGCGACGGCCTCCGCGTTTACCTTCACCTCAACCTTCGGCTCCGTCGTCGTATAACCATCATCGTCGCTGTACGGCGACAATCTGTACTGCGCCACTGGCAATCGGCAAAATATACTTGGCCTCGGCAGATGTACACGTGTATATACAGGGGTGCTAATAACGTTTTCCTCCAAACTCGACACACGTACGCATAGTAGGCGTCTGCGCCCGCCTGTCAAACCCTATCGTTCGTTTCTGAAGTTCCTGGAATTGTGGGGGTTGGGGAGGAGGAAGAAGGCTCCGTATCAACGATCGAAATGTCGAGAGAAGCTCTCGCGAGTTGGAGGCTCCGAGAGTGACGACCGCAATAGCTATCGAGTTAGGCAGTTTGCGCGAGCAATGGGAAACTTAGCGGGCTATGATCTCTTCGTGGAGAAATCAGTGTCTGATCTGATCCAGCGGCGTTGAATGAACGAAAGCTTTTATGTATCGCGGAGAAAAGTTCGTGGTAATCTATTTCGTACCGGGTAGTAGACTTTTTAGGGGGGAATGCGGAATGAAATAATTCGGTCTTTCAAAAAAAGTCTGGATTTTTCTGGTGGTACTGAGCGAGACTGTCGAGAGACTCCGTCTACAGTCACTTACAGCCTCTCGCAAAGAGGCTTGAGTCTCTAAACTTTTGGGTTCACGTGATTTGGTGACTTTAATCTGCTCGCCGAGATTTTGTAGGCCGAATCTCGCTGTGAGAGGCTGCGAGAGATTATGAGAGACTGTATAAGATTTCAGCCTCTTAGTTTCTTCTGTAAACTGTTTAATTTAATGTCTTTTTCGAAATTCTGCGAGACGTTCGGAAAACTAGGACACATTGCAGAAACGGTGAGAGACTCTGAAAGACTTTTCAGAGACTGGCAAACACTCTCGGAGATTTTGAGAGACTGTATTATTTTATCCGGAGAAGGTACACCCAGAAAAAAATGTATTTGAATACAAACCTAGTGGAAACATTTACTTCCGATGAATAAGGAGTTTATTTACAAGGTTCGAACAGAAATTTGAAGTAAATAAACGTTTCACGCGATGTACATGAACATTTGTTTAATTCAAATAAATCTCTGTTCGGTATGAGAAAAATTCCTGTTTGTGATGAATAAATTTTTTAATAGGTTCGTATTCACATAAACTTTACTCTGGGTGTATGTCATCCCTTACACGTGTTGCAACAGTTCCCATATGAAAAGGAAAGGAACTTGTACTTCTTTTGATATCATTACCATATAATATAGTAAAGAAGCACATACTTACCTATATCGTTAAACATTTTTTTTTAATTTAAGTGAAAGTAACTGAAGCAATTATCAACGACATTTTTATGTAAAATATCATACAAAATAATAAATTGTCATGTTTATAATGTTTACTTTTGTATTTTAGTCAAAAAAATGAATGTTCAATCACGGTATAAATATTCAAGTACCTACTACTGAAAATGCAGGTTCTTTCGATTCTTAAAATTCAAACTATTTCTAACAGTGCAAGAAGTCTTTTCTTATACTATTCGGTATGTGTTAAACTGATTGCCACAAATTTTTCTCCGTATACGTTCGCCGTGCCAACGTGGAACTATAGAAAATATTAACGAATAACGCGTACAACAAAACTAATTCTTCCTCGAAAGCATGTACACCTGCCAAACCTTACACTGAGAAAACTAATTTGCCGAACCTATAGTAACCGTCGACATGAATAGTGCCAAGAAAACATATCTATATTCAAGTCTGACATACTATCGTCGAATCAAGGGGTATATGCTATTCAAATCAACTGTAGATTCGTTCAATTCAGTAAACACTTGTCTTAAACAAACGTGTGATTAGCAAATTATTTTTCTCGGTGAACATGTACCTACACTCGATCGAAAATCGATAAAAATCGCGCCGCACGCCGCCCGCGATCTCGCCGATTTCGTTTCACCTCCCGCACGCGAATTTGCACCCGGCGAATTCTTGCAGACCGGACGCTCGAAGTTGGGGATGGAATTCGCAGCACCCCCCCGCATTGTCCACCAAACCATGTACACCCGCGCGCGCGTACGTGCTCGCATTCTGATTGAAAATTACTCCGCGCGCGAGTCCCCCTGCTCGCTCTGTTTCTCCCTGCCTCTTCCGAGGGCACGGATATATATCGCGTTCGCGTAGGAGGTGGCAGCGGCGTAAAAATCACAGTCATCGCGGCCGCGCGCCCTCGCGGGGCACACGGTGAGCTTTTAGTTTCGGAACAACCGCCGCGAACGTGGTCGAATTGATTTTAATTAAAAATATTCAACCCGCCCCTCTCTCCGCGCCAACCGCACCCGCGTCCGCGGCCGGGCATAAATATTAGCGGGCATCGAAAATCTACGCGTCTACATTCCACGCTTAATTTCCTTGATAGCCGCCGCCGCGGAGCGCGACGACGCGCGCGTTACGCGAAAAAATAAAGGTAAAAACTCCTTCCCGCGGAAAATTGCGAGCGTTAAATTAAAAATTGCATTATCATACTTGTAATGAACCAACCAACCCCCACCCGCAACCCCCCCCCCCCCCCCCCGAGCGCGGAGCGGCACGCCAAATAAACCGGCGAGAAGCTCTCCCGTGCCCACCTATATACATGCGCGTTTATAAACGTGCCCGGCGCGAGGCTAACAACATTTGCACCCCCTCTCCCTTCCACGGCGCGTGGACCGCGCGCGCTGCGGGGTGCACGCGAGGTAAACGCGCGCGGTGAGATGAAAAATACCCCGGATTAGCTTTCTCGGTCGACGTCGCGATTAGCGCGAGGCGTCGGTTTAACGAAATTAGCCGCGCGCGTCTCGTTCTTGCGTATACGCGTAGGTGGCACCCTCGAGAAAGTGATTTCCGTGTCGAAAATCCATCTCTTCGGCTCTTTGTGCACGGGAAATAAAGAAACGAGCAATTTTTACTGTTTCATGGAGTAGCGCTTAGACTCGAGCTCATTTTTAAGAATTTATACAGAGGACGCGTTTCTATATTTACTGTTTACAACAGTACCACAGGTACTAGTTTAATCAGACATATTATAATAACTGCTGGCATAAAAATTTTTACACTGAGAAACAAATTTAGTAGCTTCAACCAAATTGCTTGGATTTAAGGTTCAATTTCGTTAAACTAACCATTGCATGTTTGATTCGACTCTATATGGTGAAATATCTCGATTTTTGTCGTTTCATTCAGTAAAATTCATTTTTTTTTGGTAGATAAAAATCTATTAAACTTCGCTGCTTTGTTAAATCAATCCGAGTTGGTTTGTTTCGACAAAGGTTTTTGTCGGACGAACGGGTGGAAGAGTATTGTGTTAACGAACGCGTCCAACAAATATATAATTCCTTGAACTTGAACTTGATCAAATACTTAGTTGAAACAGCCGAGTATTCAATTACCTCAGCTAAGTTTTAGTTACTCAAACTACATATTTGTTGAGAGAACTGTATATAATCAAACTATAATTCGTGCAGTGTTCCTTTCTCCGTTGTAAACGGTGAATGGAAATGCCTCCTTTGTACAAATTCTTGAAAATGAGCTCAAGTCTCGGCGCCACTGGTTGAAGCGTTAAAAATTGCTATTTTTCCCCCCGAGTACGATCGCACGACTATGCGACGATTTCGGGGAAAGCCTCCAGTCGAACTCCAGCTACGCGATATACGCACATATGCACACATATGACGCGGCACTCGTATCGTCGCCGAATGGCGACCCGCGCGACGTACGCGGCCATTCGAAATCATTCAAACCCCCGCGCGCGTCCCTCTCTTGCGCCTATTCAAGCCGCGCGCGGCATTTCATACGAGGAAATTCCCGCGCGCCGCGAAGTGTACCTATACCTACACGCGCGCTGCGAATTAAGAGCACGGCGATAGACGAACGTATCGAAGCGGGGGGGGGGGGGAGCTATTGGATTTGTTCATACGGGCGTTCCCGCGTGCGGGGCGCGAGCGCGGGAAATCTGACTTCGCGTGGAATTTTTTAATTAGCAAAAGGCCTGAAAAAATTCGATGCCGCGACGCGGCCCGTTACACTCGGCGAATGAAGTCGACGGCGCGGCTGTGCACGGCGCACGTACGCGAGGGGCGAGCGCGTTAACCACACCGCCCCGAATCTTCCCCGAGGCCTTATCGCGCGCGCGATGACGCGTATCCGCGCGTACACACGTCAGGGTCGAAAGTGCACCGCGGCACGATTGTCTCTCCCCCTCACACGACGTATGCATTATTGAGACGTTTTACTAGTTGGTGCGTGCCCGGGGGTTGTCTCTCAAGCGGCGCTCGCGTGACCCCGGGACGTCTCGGAGCACTCGAGCGATAATTGTATCTCGTATAGGGGTCAGCAGTGGAGAGCGGGAAAGAGGGAGGGAGAGGGAAGTAGGAAATATTGGGAGGATCTCGCGAGGGATGTAAGGAGGGCGCGGGGGGAGGGCGAAGGTGGCGGTCGATTTCCATCGAAATTCGTTAAGCGCCTCGTGCACGCGCCCCTCCAGCGCGCCGTGCGCGCATACACGACGCGGTCGCGGGGGTGTGCGCGTGCTTTTTATTTACCCCCGCGCCATCGCCGCCTCATATCCGTCTAAATCACTCGCATCGCGTATCATTCTCTCCGCTCCGGCGCCGCGAGGTTTCGTCGCGATATTCCGAGGAGGAAGGATTCGTTACGGATCATCCCCCTCGCGCGCGGCGTAACAATCGTCCGTCGTGCGCGGGGGTGGAGTAACATCAATCAACATCATCCCGCTGCGGGGTACGCGCGATACGTCAGACGCGCGAGCAGGGTATATATGGATACGCAGAAATATATTGCACACCCCTCTCGTCGGTTTACCTCGCGCGACTTCTTTATCTCTCGTCCAACCCGCCCGCCGTTCGATCGTGGGGTCGTCGTGCGGGTAACCACCATAGGCGCGCGGGCGCGCGCCTACTCGCACGACATGTGCCGTCCGCGCGCGAGGGCCAGCCGGGGAAGGGTGTCGGCGCTGGGTAATGGGGTTACGACGGTGTTAAAAACCTCCCTTATCCGTGCATAATGCCGGCCGACATCGCGATAAAGCCCACCGGACTCGGTTAAACGGATATAGCGCGTGCTGCCGGCCGCAGGGTGGGAAGGGGCGAGAGAGTTCTTCCCCTTTTAGATTAGAGCTCGAAATAGCAATCGCTTTTCCAGTCCTCTCGGCGGTGAAACGGTGGCAGATAAACGTTCCGGTTAAGCATTCGCTGTGGCACGGCGATCGCGATCGATGGTCGATGCCATTTTTAATGCGGATCACAGGGAGAGAGAGAAACATTAGCGGTTAATGATGTTTCTTAATTGTCAGTGTATCAGTGGCTTGAAATCGACGAGACGGTTAATACACATCAAGTAGCAGTCACTCTATTATATTTTAGGAAATACACCATAGGATTTATTACTTAGATACATGTAATGCTGATGGATTTATCTTAGTCGTTACTCGAATACATTCATGTATAGATCTTATACTACTAAACCACACACACACACACACGGAAAAAAGATTAGTAAAAAATCATGGGAAGACCCGTGTATTTTTACAATTATGCCAGCAACAGAGCTCCTCGTGGTGAAACATTGAAATTTTTAATAGACCGCAGCGTACTTTTTACAGTTTGTAATAATATAAACATAAGTTTATACGGTAAAATTTACCAATCTCCCGTTAATATGTGTCGGATTTTAACGGGTTTATACTACAACGAACTATAAAAAATACGTCGTGTTTATTAAAAAATTTATTAGGATTCACTGTAAAAATTATAATATTAATCCATTTTTTCCGCGTAACATATACGTATACCCATTATCTGCCATGTTTTCTCAGCGCACCTTGTGCGTGAGAATGGTTATCACAAGTTTTCCGGTGCAGCTGTCTCATGTCATAAGACGCTCAGTTCTAGGATGTGGGATTCATCATAGTCGAATGTAATTCGATGCGGTTCGCGATTGATCTTTTTTGTTTCTCGCCTATACACTGATAAAAATGGTTTAAATCTGAAGAATCGAAGGAACCTGAATTTTCAGAGAGTAGTTGATGAATTCTTATACTACGCTGAGAAAAAAAAGTTACTATGACGACTACTTTGGACTCAACTGCTCCAGTTTTGTAATCAGCACCAGCTTTACATAGTTATCGCAAACCATTATTTTATTCCGCTAACTAAAAATAGTTACGACAACTATAAAAACTGGTACTGTTTACCAAATTCGAACAGTTGAATCCAAAATAGTTGACACAACGACATTTATTTATTTCAGTGTACGTCTCAATACTGATTTTCTTCACTAAAATTCAAAACAAAAAGACATTATACGTAGGACATGCAATTTATTATTTTGCATGACATTTCAGATACAAATGTGATTGATCATTACTTCAGTTGCTTTCACTTGAATTTTCAAACAAAATGTTTAACGATGCAGGGGGAAAAATGTCGTGTAATGAATCGTTCGGTTCTTGAATTTGAGAATTATCGTAATCAAGTCTAATTTGATATAGCTTGTGATCAGTTTTTCTTCTCCGCAATCTACATACTGTTAAAAATAGTTTAAACTTTAAGAATGAAAGAACCTGAATTTTCCGTAGTACTTAAATACTTAGATTGTGTCTCAAGGTTCATTTTCTTGATTAATACTAAAATATTACAGACGCGACGATTTATTACTTTGTACGTTTTAGATACAAATGTGATTCGTAATTGCTTCAGCAACTTTTACTTGAATTTTAAAATGAAATCTCTCTCACAGTCTAAGGGAAAAAATCTACAGTCGTCTTTCTACGCTTAGCAACGCGACGGATAGAAGAAGAGACGTTCGAATTCTCCGCCGTGAAAGCCCGCGGCGGCGACCGCGGGAGGAAAGAGCGGCGCAAATTATCCGTGCACAGCGCGCCGGGACCGCCGCGTAGACGAGAATTCCCGAAAGGAAGCCCGCGCGCCGCGTCTGCTGCAGCCCGGCTGATATCGTACGGTGCACGGCGTGTCGCGAATCGTTCGCGCCTGCATAAGAGCGCGTAAGCACGTAAGTCCACACTTGGACGCATGCCTTCGTACGAATACGAAGTCCGTATAATGCGTGCGGTGGACGGGGAAACGGGTGGGGGGTTTGTATTCACCCCTTCTACACCGTGGGCAACATAGCGGTGGTCCACGGGCGCAGCGATCAATGCCACCGTCGGCCTTCTATGGTGCGTCCCCACTCTTGCGCGTTGCCGGGGCAACAGCATCCCTCCATCCCCACCGCGGCCGGAGCCGGTCGCGTGGTGGGACGGACGGGAGCGGGCGCGAAAAAGGGGTGACTTTGCTCCAGGAAGGAATTCCTAGGGTGAACGCGACGCGGGGTTTTGACCCTACCGGTATCGCGGACGCGTTGGCGTGCGCGCGTGTGAGTGCGCACCCGCGTTCGTATCGGTGCGCGTCGAGGGTCAGGTGGGGCTTCCAGGTACCCCCTTCACGTATCGCTTGTTAGCTTCCGCTGTTGTTCCTCGTCGCTCTCGATATCGCGATATACTTGCACCGATTCGAGTTTACGGGGGAGATACATAATAATAAATATGTAGATCGCGCAAGGATCTATGATCCCTCGAGCCGAGAAATGTTTGAGGGAGAAATTTCGAATGTCCATCAGTTATAGCAAAACTTTGATCGTCAAGACGAAGAGATCGATGAGAATTCAAATCGGAGACTGCAGAATCGTCAGCTTTCAGTTCATTTATTCGTACGTCATTTTTCTATCGACTCAATTATTATCCAACAACCTCCGCGTCCTAATTTTTTTTACATTCCCCTACAAAAAAGCTCGGGTCATTTAACCACGATTCAACGATCGCCTCCCTAATCGCCACACCGAATCGCTTATCGTCACGCGGATCGGCACTTTGGGCGAGGAACGCGTCTCGGGTTCACCTTTGCGCTCGCGGTACCGTTCGACTTAATACGTTGAATAAATCAACAGCGGTGGTAAGAGAGGTTATACATAGTTATGCCGCATCTTCCGCCGCCGCAATGCGTGAGGGGGAGTTCAAAGGTGACTCTCCTCACAGCCGTACGCGGTGGAGGACCTTGCGATCTACCCCCCTCCAAATCGAGTTACACGGGCTGTTAGAGATAATGATATTTATGCGCGTCAAGTATATATGATCTGTAGTTTAGCTCGGGCGCGCTACCCCGCGCGCGTATAGCACACGTCGCGCGGCACGCGGGGCAGGAAAGAAACGGGCGGAAAGTTTAAATGTGCACCGTGGGACGCGCGGTGAGCTCACTTTTCTTGCGTATATCCGCCGGTCGGTTCCCCCGGTCTTTTCCCCGCCGTTCGTCCCCGGTTACACTTTTCTCTACGACTAGTGTACACCTTAGTGTAAATGATTCTGATTGACCCGTTTTGGGTGACGGTACTTCAATTGAGTCAACCGTAGCTGCACGGTACGAGCGGATCATCTTATTTTGTCACAAAACACCAATCAAAATTAGTCTTCATGGCCAACTGACGTTTTAAAAAGTCACCAGTAACAGAATCCGTGACCCCGAGAGTACTTCTCGAGGAACTCGCCGGAAGAATATCTCCAGAGACGCGTGCGAGTTTCACGCGAGAAACGCCACCATCCCGATACATACCCTCTTCCCTCGCGCCGCACCAGGTGGCGGCAGCGGCGCGATCCCCGCTAATTTAATCGACGCGGGAGAGAACGCGCGACTTTATACACTTTCCTAAATATTTCACGACTCGACAAATCGATTCGGCCGGGTCCCGCCGCCGATGTCAAGCCGCCGTTCTCGGTTCGTCCATGTGTGTACCGTCTCTGTAAAAAGGAAAGCGGAACCGCCAAATCCCTCGGCGCGCGAACAAATTAAAATCCAATCGCGCGCGCGGTACCCGTACCGATCCATTACGATCTCGCTACGAGCCGCGAGTGGCATATCTCCTCGGTGCGCTGCAGCGATGATTCGTCCTCAGTTCGCGCGCGCGTCAATCATGTCATACACATCGCGTACGTGTACATCACATCACGCGGCCAGCATACGGCGCTCTCCGCGCGGCATCTCTCTCTCCGTTTGACCCTGAGGGACATTCCTACCGCGGATCCCGTGTACGTACCATCCGTACACGCCGGGTTAGGGTGGGGAGCTCTCCGCGGGGTTAGAGAGAGCGCGCAAAGTTTTCACATTGTCATTTGGGACACGGCCTAGGTCCTCGGTGGACCACTAGCATCCATCCCTACGTCCCCTACCCACGTAGGGCATGCCGCGGTGGTGGGGACGCTCAGGGGAAGTGAGGGGAGGGGGTGCTATATAAGAAGACCGTGAGAGGGGGAGAGCTCAGTTCGTCCAAGAGGAGCGTGTTGTTCACGTCGTTGCGAGGTTTTCACGTTCTAAGGACCATCGGGCTTCCTCTGGCGGGATTCTAAAGGAAGGAACGTTGGGGGGAGTCGCCTCTCCTCTCGCTCTCCGGGATCTCTACAGGATTCGAGGTGTTTTACGAGAACTCGGAAACCCGGCAGCCCTGCGAAACCGTAAGTGCCGACGCTCACCTCAATTCGCTCGCCGAAGAATAGAAGCCGCGGCGCACAGTTCGCCGAATCGCCGGACGGATCGCGACCGTGCGTCGAATTGTTTCTCACCGGTCGGATGTGTACCGCTGTCGCGCGCTACTGTACGTCCGCTCGATCGCTCTCGTGAGAGCGTCGATCGGGAAATTTTGGCGAAGGTGGGAGATTCGAGATTCGTCGATTTTTGAAGGTCGTGCAGAGTCCGCGCCCGATTGTACGGCGCGCGGGCTGTGATTTTGAAGAGCGCGTCGAATTGTGCGGAGGATAGAACTCTTTTTCTTTTTTCATTCTACGTTCGAAGCGCGAATCTGGGATTCTGCGCGGTATACCTAACTTGGCGAGCGTCACCGCGCGTGCGACCGTGACGATTGAATTTGCAATTGGCGAGACTGGAAACGCTCGATCGAGTTAACAATTTGACGCTTCGAGTAGGATGCCCGCACTCGCGCTCGCGTGGGGAAGCGAATATTCGACTGCAGTGAAAATATCGCCTCTGAATATCCCTCGGCCTTATAAACAATAGAACTTCAGTGCAATGAACTTGCGTAGAATATTTTTTATAATTTTTCAAACTTTCATTCACGAACTCGATGAAAAGCTTGGGCACTCTGTCGGAAAATCTCCTCGACGCGCTTAATCTGCGGTTAAATGTACCGCGCGGTTGTCCGCTGGGGAAAAAAAAGGTATCCTAGTTAACTTCGTTTCGGGCGCTCGGCACGCGCTTCATTCGATTATTTCGAACGACGCGTTCCAATCGTTTCGAATTCTCGCCAGCTAGATTTGCGATTGCACGTGGCGCGAGGGATTCAAAAGCGGAATTTCATGGCGAACGACCTAAAATTAAATCAACCGTCCTACGCTCAATCTCTCTCTCTCTCGCGCGCGCGCTCGCTCGCTCTTATCAATCGTGTAATTGACACCCGTCACTTTTTCATTAACAACGGAAGATGGGATATCGACCTTACGCGTTCTCGCCCGCTAATGACGGCGAGTCGAATTCGATTTACGGGGAGTGACGTCGACGTCGTTTTTAATCCTTTCAACCGTATCGTCGGGCGCAAGGAGCGTTTTGCGCGTTTCACGTTTATCCGCGAGCACGTCTTTCCGCCGCTTATCGCGTCGTCTACCCGCGTCGAATTGAATTGACCCCACGGAAAGACTGATATCAATAAATTTTACTATATTTTGAATGAAAGAGGTACACATAAAGGTTTTCGGCTGTTTCTACTGTGCTTAAGAATAATTTTTCCTTAGAAAGTAGTGAATTGCAATGTAAATTATCACGATTTAATGTTTTCAAGAGGAAAATTACCGCATCGCACTGTAAAAACCTTTTCAATACCCTCGTGTGTACCTCTTTTATTGTAAGTACAGTAAAATTTATTGGTATCGATCTTTCCGTGCCGGACGGACTGCTCGCTCGCATTTTTTCGGTTCTGTGCGGCGCGCTCGTCGTTCTTTCCCGCGCGATTCGCCCTCTCCGACGTTTTAATCACGTTCCTCCATCGAAGCCGAGAAGCGCGAATCCGAGACGGCGGTCGTTGATAGAAAATTAAGGTACAATTGATGGTACGCGCGCGCCACCCGAGATGTCTTCTGCTCTCTTTTTCGACATCCCCCGCCTGCGCTGTCCCCTCCTCTCTTTCCCTCTCGCGTGCGCAGCCCGCCATTCTTAGCTCCGCATAGCTTATACGTCGTTGACGTAATAACCGAACCTCGTTAACTGTTATTTCAATTTAAACTTCAAACTTCCCGTCGGCTGTAGCGTTCTCGCAATCGTGTACGCGACGTTTACGTGTGGTACCTGCCCGTTAGTGTAGAACGTATCGACCGGAACTCTCTCCCTCTCTCTCTCGTGGCCGTTAAGGAGCAAAGCAGGTGCGCTGCACTTTTCGCACCTCGGATTTATGAGCGTAACTTTTCGCATCTCTCGCATCGCGCGTAATATAAAGGCGCTCGATACTCGGAAGCGGAGTTGCCATCTTCCGGGTAAAATGTACTCTCCCTCCGACCGGGCCACTCGGAGCGGTCAATAGGACTTCGGGGCGGAATAAATTTTGGCACGGACGGTGGAGAAAAACCCTCTCCGGGTCTCCGGAACCCTCGGCAATCCGAAGTGTTCGACGCGTCGTACCTCGTGTTTGCTCTGACGCAGGCGAGTGTTACGGGTTGCATATTGGTTGGTGCATCCCGTCCGTTGTGGTTTCCTACGCGGAGAAAAAGAATTAATTCGATCTACTAAAAATTTCTTGCGGGGTCGCAAGTAATTATTTATTTACATCAATTGCATCTTTTTTCATATTAATTTGATATTTCTTCCTTACAATCACATACTATTCCATATGAAGGGTCCAGTGGAAAAACGATGAGGGTCCATTTTTTTCGAAATCGATATTTTAGCGACATCTGTTAGCTTGTAACATGAAGTATCAACATATCAAACCTTACAGGGGACGAACACTGAGATTCCACTAAAAATTGTGGTTGAAAATAGGCGGCACAGTGGACTCCCGTGCATTGTGAAACTTTAAATGTCGTGTTTCTCAACTTTTAGAAATATGGACCCTCATCGCGTTTTTCCACTGGACCCTTCATATGATTGTGTGAAGAGATTTCTAATTGATGCATTAAAAAATTTCATTGCTACAAATGAATATGTTACTACATTCGACCCCGCAAGTCATTTTCAGTAGATCCAACTAATTCTTTTTCTCTGCGTGTAGTTTCGTGGGCATACTGGCCGAACTAAATGGTCTGTTTCCTTGATTATTTGAAAAAATGCAAACGAGTATTGAAACTATATCGGAGCACAAGTCGGGTCTGCAGGACTCGGCAATAAAGAGATGTTACACCGAGAAAACAACTTATTAACAGTTAATTATTTCGCCATATTGAAAGAAATATTTATTAACTACAAGTAAACTGTTTTCTTGGTGTATAACTCGTAACTGATGGTCGATTGATTTACGTTTATTTTAATTTTTCGACGATAAATACGTTTAGTGCAATGTGAAAAAGCATTTATAATATGTAATATTACTTTCTTCGCTAAAAAAAAAACATTTCATTTTATAACCAAAATATAATTTGTATCATAATTTGAATTCGGGTCTGAGAGATCCAACTTGTGCATAGGAATGAAATTCTTCACACATGCGTGTAAGGAAACGGATGCAGCGATATGCAACCCGTTATACTGGCGTATATCGAAACGAACGCCCCGTACAAAACCCCTTATCGCCTCAAATACGGCACCGTAGATACTCGTAAAATCGAGGACAAATCGGCATCGATCCTCCCTGAAATCGTCGTGTACAAAGACGTTTCGTTGACGTCTGGCTCGCACATGATCCGCACTCTCCGCCGCGTGTATTCCCTCCCTACGCAACATGCGTCGAATCCCATTGTACGGTATACTTTCACGGGTCTTTATCGACGGAGGTTGGGTTAGGTTAGGGTTTGGTTTGGTTTGTTTCGCTCGGAGGAGGGGAGCGATACGACGCGTCGTTCGTTAGTCGTGGTGAGGGAGGAGTTGTATTCAAAATAGTACAGTTTTACCGACACCACACCGTCGCGGGTCGCACCGCGAGAGATAGGAACCCATAAAACGAGAGAAGGTTCATTCCACGCCCCATTAATCTCATCTTTGTCAGATAATTCCGTCGTTTCTTCAGTTCACTCGGGAAAGTTCGACGGTTGCAATCTCCCTGGACACCCCCGACACTCGCCCCCTCCGTCTTTCGAGAAACTCTATAGCACGCCTCCTGTCCCACGTCGCGAGATATCTTGAACGAAGTCGACGCGCGGGTCGTCTCCTTTTGTTCCGCTTGCCGCCCGCGGGAAACTGTAAACAGGTTCAAATTCGAGCTTTAGCTTACCAGCAGAAGAGAGGGGGATGGGCAATTTGCGTGCGGACCGCCTCAGTGGAAGCGGAAATTTGAAACAAGACCGAGTTTGAATATGAAATAGTCGTCCGGAGAGGATTTTGCAATTGCGGAAAGCTACGTTACGGTGGGAGGGGGTGCTTCATCGCATTTTCTTAACTCGCTTTCGTACTACTGAACAATATAGTTTTCATCACTCAGCTCTCGCACTCAGAGAAAAATCTGGTTGAAAGAACCATCATTTCTCCAGAAATCATGGTCAATTTTGGCGTTAGCAATGATTCCATAATTCGAAACAGTAAGATTCTGGTTATAGTAACAAGAGATTAAGATTGCTGCAATATCAGGCCAACCTGCAACACGGTCGATAGATGTCCCCAACCTTTTTCTTTTTACAATTGACAATTGACAATCATGCAGTAATATCATCGATCTACTTAACCATGGTACATGACTAATCACAAACTACAACCTTATTGTTACTTTAACCGTGCAATAAATTTTATTTCGACCGCATCGATGGTCCGTTTAATCGTAAATATGGTGCTAGCAGTCTGGAAAATTCGATCTTGCAATTCGGTCTTAAAGCTAATTTTTTTATAGGAATTTGAAGAATTTGAACAAAATAACACCCCGTATTTTTTATTTTCCATCTCATCTAAGCTGAAAAACGATATTTTCAAATGCAGCTATATCGTAGTCTAATAAAACTATCTTCCTCGCACTCGCCTCTCTACCTTTCCGATGACGTCACAATCTAGTAGAAAGAAACGCACTTATAACTTTGTGAAGAATTACTTTTTCGAACCGTTTCTTTTTCGTAGGTCATTGAACGTGTATACGGATTACAAATTAAATTTAAAAATTGAATATTTTTTTACGTTGGAACCGAATTACGAATCATTTTACTACCCACTTTTCTCTCGGGTGCATTCTTTAACCTTTTAATACAAACTGATCGCTTGTTGCTCCAATTTCCCACGGAAAAAATACGATTATCTGAAATTTCGACCAACCCGATACGATTCTCCGATATCGCTGCCACTGGCGTTCGGGATATTGCAGCGACGGGGTTTGTTATACCGGGCTCTGTTTCATTCGAACGCGCGAATATACCCACCCGCGCGCCCTCTCCATCCTGCAGCTCCTCCCGAAGCTCCGAGAGAGAGGCAGAGGCTGCTGCAGGATATGCACAATGGCTAGGGCGCTGACAATGGCGTCGTTAGCGATCGCCCGAGGCGTCCTTCGAACGCGAAACGCCGGCGCTAAGTAAAGCCAGCGCTCCGCACCTACTCTAGTGCACCGATGGGGTCTGAGCAATCGTAATGATCTTTCCAGGAGGTACATATAACGCTGGCTGGGTGGGTGGGTCCGTCGGGTGGAGGGGTCGCTGTTCCTCTCGCGGAGGGTGTGAAAATGAAACTGCGTAAGCTGGGAAGGCTCACGGCTCATTATGCGCATTATCAGGGGAGCAACGAACAATCGCAGCCCGCGCTCGGGCTCTCTACGCGATTAGAAGAACCATAATTTAATTAGAAATCATGGTTGATTTTGGCGGCAATCATGATTCCATAATTCTTTTTAACAGTGAAGTTCTGTTTATACTAACCAAAAATTACGATTGATGAAACCAGATCAACCTGCAGTATGGTCGATAGATGTCGATTATCGTCACTTTGCGTAACAAAAGTTCTTTCGACTACATCCATGAGCTGTTTAATACACTGAGAAAAAACTGTCTTCATCAAAATAAACGTATTTTTGGATAGTCTTAAGAGTACATTTATTCGATTTGAATGAATACCGATTTGATTCAAATAATATCCATTTAAATCAATAATACATACGGCCAATCGATATTCATTCTAATGGAATAAATGTGCTTTCAGGACTATTCAAAAATACGATCAATTAACTCGAGTAGATTTTTTCCTCCGTGCAAATATGGCGACTGGACCGCAAATGCAGTCCTAAAAGTAGATTGAAATAAAAATGGGAAGGAATTTTTAGATACGATTGGCATTTTTCAGGAAATTAGAGTAGAAATGTAAGTTTTTGAGCAAGTATCGGTAGCAGTGTTCAAAAATGTGATTCAGCCCCTTCAGGTGGTAAGCAAGTCTGAGAAACGAGGTCCGGCCTTATGGAGGTCCAATCTTAGATTCCGAGTAGATAAAAATTATTTGTATCGAAGTGGCTCCAGGAGTTTCGGAATTTTTGTCCCTGCTCGAGGGATAAGGTAAAACTTTTCACTTTTTTCCCGATATCAGCATTGCCGATTTACCTTAAAGACGAGCTTTTGAAGTTATCGTTTCATTTGTTATACTATAACTATTGCATATTATATAATATCCAAAATATTATATATAATATTTTATATTACATATAAAAAGTAATTGTATATGCAATTATATATAATATACAAAAACCTACATCACTTCTCTAATTTTCTGAAAAGTGCCAATCGTATCTAATGATTCCTTCCTATTTTTATTTCAATCCACTTTTAGGACATTGCTGGTCCAGTCTGTGGTACTAGCAACCAAGAAAATTCAACCTTGCGATTACGCTGGATTTTGCCACCCACTTTTCTCTCAGTATAGCCCGTTAAAGATTGCTCGGAAAAAAAGAAATGAGATCGCAACCTCTCCCCGATCCTCCTTCGGAAGCGTTTTCTCCTCCCTCCCGATGCGGCCAGGGCAGCCCGCCAATTTTCCTAAAATATCGCCAAAAACGAAGCCGGAATCCGGTCCGTGTCGACGTCGCGCGTCCTGCGGGGCGTAGGGCGGGGGTCGCGCGGGATCGGACTTTCGATTCGATTACGATGACCGACGCCGAAGAGAGAGGGAGGGAGAGAGAGAGAGAATCGCAGCGCGAAGGAAGAATTGGCGAGAACACGGTTTTCGGATTAAGGTAACACGGACCCGGTAATTGTTACCTCGTCTTCATTTAGTCCCGTCTTTTCAGGGGGAGCGGGTCCGTCCCTCCTCATCTCCCTCCCTCTCTCAACACCGCCACTCTTCGACCTCGCGCGGCGTCTTCCCGCACTACGATGATCGCGATTTTTCTCGCTTCGCGCCTTTCGACAAACGCCCACCCGATCGCGGAAGGACCCACCCACCTACAGCGCCACCGCCGCGACGCACCTAATCGGCCTCTCGACGAAACGAACATCCATACCGTACCCTCGCATATCGCGCCTCCGATGACGCGGCCGAACCACGCGCTGCCAGGGAGTTGAGAACTAGCCGATCGAACAAAGAAATCTCGAGAGCCCTCGCCGCTGCGCAGTGCCGGAGGGAAAGTGGCTGTTTTACGAACACAACGGAACCGAGTGGAACTCGCTCGGTGGACAATGTGACGAATAGGAGGAACGGGTGAAGTGGGAGGGAGGCGCGGAAAGATAGAAAGAGCGAGGAAGGTAAGACGCCGAGCTCTCCGGGAGAGTGTATAGGTGGCGGGACGTGTCGCGGGGATCTTGAAACGCGCTCGAAACGTTTGTGCGGGGATCAAGTACAATAGCCGAGTGATGCGCGCGCGGACTTCTTCGTTCGCTATCAACGGCTATTATCGACGAAGCGTTGCACTCGCTCGCTCGTGCAACCTCTATCTCACTCTATCTCCTTTTTTCATCTCGCGCGACATCCGCGCCGCGGCTCTGTTTGAGCGCGGTTGCACCCTCTTTGCATCTCGCGCGCCTACGTACGTTAAAACGCCGTGTCGTTCGTGTGTCTCGCGTCTCCTCGTACGCACACGCGTGCATCGCTTCGCTCGCCCCTCCGCCGCGGCCGAAAACACCCTCGGATGTGTGCGCGCGTACGCATACGTCGCGTGGCATCGATTTTTGCGTCGACCCGTACCACACCGCGTCCAGGAGACGAGAACGGGGGCGCGCGCGCGGAAAATTTGTAGCTCCGCTGCGCGATGCGCACGTCGGACGGGTGTGTATACCTACGCGACGAGGCTGAATGGGGTAGGAGGAAAGGGAGTGTGCAGACAATACGAGAGACGAAGAATTCATATATCCCCGGTCGTGCTGGCGGGGGTGGAAGGGCTTTGGGCGCGAAAACTTCGCGGTATATAGACGCGGGTTAAAGCCGATATCGAGCAAATGAGGGAACTCCGGGCAAATATTTTGCTCTGGACTCTCTCTCTCCCCCCCCCCCCCCCCCTCTTCCCGGCTACGACGAAGCATCCTCCGCAACGTTGGATCGGGGATGAACCGCGAGACTCTGCTCCCCTTTCTTTTTCTCTCTTTCGCGTTTTTGCTCGGCAGCGCATATGTACCGCGGATACATATGTGGTTGATACGTTTCGATGGATTGAAAGGAGTTCGCCTCGTGTATCTAGATGTACATACGGGGTGGATCTCAGAACGCGGGCCATAGAAATTGTACACGGTGAAAAAGAATTAGTTCGATCTACTAAAAATGACTTGAGGGGTCGCACACAAGTAATTATTTATTTAGATCGATTACATCTTTCTTTCATATTAATTTGATATTTCTCCCTTGCGATCACATACTAATTTATTCATGATTGTAAGGAAACGATCAAATTGATGCGTTAACAAATTTCATTGATATAAATGAATAATTACTTGCGAGCCCGCAATTCATTTTCAGTAAATTCAACTAATTCTTTTTCTCTGTGTACGAGTGTGAGTGCGTTGAGAAAAATAACACGGTGAATTGAACCAAGATCCTGGAGATGATGACCAAACCGTTTGGTGGAGTACGGATCGTCCATCTGTTTGGTTAACTGACCAATTTTTGGTTAGAATAAATAGATAGGTATGTATTTGGATCAACTGACCAGCATTTTGGTTACAATAACTAAACACGTCAAACTAGATACGCTTTGTTACTCTAACCTAATTATTTTTTTCAGTGTAAGAACATGTGACGAGTGCACATGAGCCTCTCTGTCGCACGCACTTCAATTGAGGGGGTCAGAAGCCAAGGGGTCCAAGTAGAAATACAAGTTTTCCGAGATGCTCCACATTAAAGTATTCTTGTTCTTTAAAAATACCTGCAATTTTCCTTTGCCTCAAGTGTATAAGGTGTATGAATAGTTCATACAGCTTATATATTTGAGGCAAAGAAATTGCAGGTATTTTTAAAGAACAAGAATACTTTAATCGGAGCATCTCGGAAAACTTGTATTTCTACTTGGACCCCTTGGCTTCTGACCCCCTCAATTATTGAACTAGTTTTGGGAAATGTGCTAGCGAAAGGCCCTCGTGCACTCGCCACATGCTCTCACTCGCACTCGTACAATTCAAAATAATTACAACATTATCGAGAATTTTTAAATGAAGAACAACATTTATTTATTAACAATTAACATTTAGCTCCGTCTTGACATTTACATCAGCTTTGCCCGGTTATTCGGTCACATCGGATGTGTGAAATAGATTCAAATCCATATTCCCTAAAATTCCGTAAAACACTCAGCGGCGAATGAACGTCCAATAATTCTACGGCATTCGCCGTGGTAAAAAGAGACCGTCGTAGCGACGGGCACCGTAAGTCACGAAAAAAAGAACTTTTCTCGCGAAGCGCCCCGAGCGCACGCATTCATCGCGTCATCCGTAAATTACGGGGTAAGGGAGGCCGATAAATATTAAAAATTCGAACGGCCGCACTTTTACATATTTTCCCGCCTATTTATCACGCACGCGAGGGGCGGAAAATGTCGGAGTGTAGGGAAGGGGTGGTGACGGTAAAGCGAGCCGTTAGAGTCCCTCCACACCCGCCCAACCCTCACGCGGTCTCATATCAGTCGGTCCCTGCCCTTCTCCATGCTCTCCCGGATATCATCCCTCTCGCGCGCGCGGTCCGCCTTGATAGGGGTTCCAGTTCTCGCCTCGAGGGTGAGAGAGAACGTAAGCCGCTCCGCGAGACACTGGAGATCTCTTCATACATCATCCGGATGACGGGGCGCGTGACGTGACGCGACGCGACGCGACGCTAAGCGCCGGGCCATCGTTCATCCTCGCAACGCCCGGCGTTTATTCGATTCTCCACGGCGTACCGCGTACACACGCGTCGACCGCGGTTCTCTCCGGCCAAAATTCGGTCCTCAAATAAAAGAAATATTCATATTTTTAAGTGCAATTAGTAATCTGCATGCATATTTAACAATATCAAACGAAAAAGAAAATATCCGAAGAAATAATTATTCGCCGAGTTATATAAATGCGTTTCTCTCTCTGCGACATTGTGACGTCATCGAAACGCCAGAGAGATGCACTTATGTTAAGTACACGAAGAAAAAAATTTGTCGTAAATTTCAAGACAAGGCCAATTTCTTGTTACGATAACTACAATTTCAGTAAAAATTATAGTACCTAAAACTTGTTGAAGTTGCAAGCATTTTCTGTAATTTTTATTAAAATTGTAGTTATCGTAACAATAAATTGGCCTTGTCCCGTATTTTATCGCAAACTTTGTAAAAATGTTACAATTTCATTTTTTCTGTGTAACGAGTGCGAGAGAGATAGACTCACAGAGCACGACGACGTAGCTGCATTTCAAAGTGTCGTTTTCCAGCTCAGATAAGACCGGAAATGAAAAAATGAAAGAACACGGGGTAAATAATTTTACCCGCATTTTTCTCGTATCTGTGATAACAAAAAATTGTTTAAAAGCCAAACTTCGCGCGGTCGCGCCTCGCGTGCGAGATGCAGAGGCGCACCGTCGCGCGACACCTCGGCGCGGCGCGGAGAAAAATGAAATTTACGCGCGAGCGTCGCCTGGGCAAACTCCAATCAGAGCGCGCAAATATTTAGGAAGCGTATCGCCGTGCGAGTCCGCGATCTAACCCCCCGAGTGCAGGCATTCGAACCAATTACCGCTTCGCTTTACGCGATGGCACATCCGCGGGATACGCGGCGTCGCTTAACGAAATTCCCCCGGAAGCGCTGCACCCGCCGTTGCGAAATTTAGCCTTCGCGTGAGAGAGTCGATCGGTAACGATGTCAACCTATTATCGACCCGACGACGGGCGAGGGGGATCTCCGGGAATCGCTTAGCTTTCCGAAATGTCCTTCCCTCAGTCGCGCGAACCGGGAAAGCAACCCCTGCGCCTGTGTATTATCGCGATCGAATTTTATGCCGACAAAAATAACAGCCCCGGGTAAACTCAGCGCTTCCGCGATGTTTGGAGACGCGCGACGGCGGTGATGCCTTCTATTCGGTCGAGCATTTCGATTCATCCCCGCCGCGTCGTGCCAGCTCTCGGTATACACTGTTAAAAGTTTAGTTTGAAAGTTAAAATAAGAGTATCCAAAATGTCATGTAAAATAATAAATTTCCACGTCTATAATGTCCTTTTGTTTTGAATTTTAGTCAACAAAAATGTATATCGAGACACGAGATATACGTGTTCAAAATACTACACAATAAAAAATTCTGCGGTACGAACCTATACAGGGCGTTATCCTTGAGGCCAGACATAGGACGATGTGCAGTAAAGGGGTATGATTGGCTGCATATACCGGCTGATCCTCCGTATAATTGATCCTTTCGATTGACACTTTTCGGTGTGTAGCCAATCGTATAGTTTATCCCTTTACCCACATAACGTCCTATATCCAATCTTGAGGATAATACCCTGTAGACCATTTTTGATGTCTGGCAACAATGGCATAAAACTGGATGATACCCAAATATGGTACACATCATATGAGGCTAAACTTAAAAATTCAGTTATCGCGTAAAAAAATATTCATATTTTTTAACTCAATTTGTAATCTTTATACGTATTCAATGTCACATCCACCTATAGCTACATATCTATCTATCTATTCAATGTTACACAAAAAAAAACATATCCGATAAAATAATTATTCGCAAAATTGTAAGTTCGTTTCTCTCCACTGCATTTTGACGTCATCGAGAAACCATCACAAAGCAGTTGTACCAAGCAACGAGTGCGAGAGAGATAGACTTACAATATTATAACGCACGTATGCTGTATTTTTCGATATCATTTTCTAGTTTAAATAAGGCCGAAAATGAAAAAATCCAAAATACGGAACGAACAATTTTCTCCAAATTTATCAAATTTACAATAAAAAATATTAGTGAGAGAACTGAATTTACGCTACTTTTTGTACTGTGAACTGAAAATTCCGATTCTCTCTTTCGATTCTTAAGATTGAAGCAATTTTTAACAGTGTAGCAGCAGCAGCAGCAGCAGCAGTGAAGCTTGGAGTCTCTCCGTCAAACGATACGATCGTCCACCGCGCGCGCCGCATTAGTACGGAGGAAATTAGTTTCGGCAAACACACGCGGGGCTTAAATCACGCGAAGAGCCGCTTAACGCTATGTGCGAACACGTACGCCGCCGTAACATCACAGAGAGACGCGCGGGCGCCGTATATTATTGTTCATCCGACCGTCAATGGCCGACGACGATCGCGCGTGGGAAATCGCTGATCGCAGCGGCTTTCAAAATTCTTCGCGGGAATCGTTCACGAAGGCTTCGCGCAAGATTCCACGCGCGCGCGGCGGCTGTACAACCCCCGTCGTAAAGGGCGCGCGCGTTTTAATCCATAACGCTTGCCGCGGGACGACGAAATCGCTCGCGCGCGCTCCCCTCGCCCCCGCCTCTCGAGTGCCTATAGCGATGGCAGAGTCTCCGGTAGATTTTTTTCCTCGTAAACCCTCCCGCGAGTCAACGACGTCACCTAGGGTCGACGCGCGTCTCGCTGTGCGACGATAGGCGCGGTGGTAGCCCGGATAGGACGGGAAATGGGGCTCGCAACGGCAGCGCGCGCGCACGAGCTCGTAACGTAAATCCAGAAGAGATCATTTTAATAGGGCCAAATTAATTTCTCGCGAGAATGCGGCAAAGGGGGCGCGGGACGGGCACCGGAGGAGCATAGATTACGAGACGGGTGACATTCTCTGACATTTTAGTAATGTCGGCCCGGCCGTCCCTCCTCGCCCTGTAACGGTGGTATTTGGTGCCCTAGGGGGGAGGGGTGCACGCGCGGGCATAGTTCGTCGGAGCGGTACAATTCGCCCGGAAAGTTTCGGCTAATTGCCGGGGTACTGCGACGCCGGAGGTTGAATCCCACGGAAAGACGGTGTCTGGCGGTCAGGGAATTGCGGAAAACCTGGAATTGGCAGGGAATTTTGTGTGTCGTGGAAAAGTTAGAGAGCTGGACGAATTTTCTGAAATTACTTTGGTACTTTGCTATGGGATATTTCCGAGATGAATGATATACTGTTAACAATTTGCGTTTCGAATTCACAAATTGTGTTGGAAGCTTTTAACAAACACAAAAGTATGGTAAAACTGCTAACAACACGATGTGAAAACGCAAATTCCATAAGGAATGTATAGATAGGAAAATCACGATGAATATTGTAGAATCGCAATAAGATATCGTAAAATCACAATGTGTCGCATATTCCCAATTGTTTTTAAATTTCACGATTAGTTTTGTAAAATTAATTCACAGATGTGTTGGAAGCTTCTAACAACTTAGAAACTACGGTTTTTAATTATTAGGTAATGCTTTATTAAATAAATACATAAACCTGAGAAAGGATTCATCCGTTGTAGCGGTAGTTGATCACCACTGATATTCTTTCACGTTGTATTTATATAAAGTATTAATATCATTCCATCTCTCGGAGGTATCCCACAGCAAAAATTTGGCCGCATGAGAACGCTATTCACAAGCCTTACAATCACCTTAAGGCGACCAAATAAACGTTTATTAACCACAGTGCAGTGGTGCAATTAACAATTCCTACGATATATGGTATAGGATATACACGTGGAATTTCTTCTCGAAATTTATGAACAATGTTCATTAGACAACCGTGACATATATACCGCAGCGATATATTTTTACCCACGGAGACGCGTAATCAGAGCGGTCTCGAGATTCGATACCGTTATTGAAATCGATGTCTCGATCGGACAAAGTCCGTTCCGATTATACCCTCCTGACGATTCGACGTTTCATCTGACGTGGATAGGACGCGGATATATAATATTATATATATTACATATATATATATATATATATATATATATATATATATATATACAGGGTGACATTTTGAAAACTTGCCACCCCAATATCTCAGCAAGTTACAGGGATTTTCTAAAAAAAAGAATACGGTTTCGGCAGTGGAGAGGGGGAACCAAAATGATATAATCGGAGACGCACCCCCTCCAACCCCCTTAGGGGTAGCCCCCCAACTTTGTAATCTTAAATAGCAACCTCCCATGTGTAATACAGCGTTGGAAAGCTCTTTAAAAATGTTTTACAACAACACCAAATTTTGGTACCTTTCGATGAATAGTTTTTGCGCAAATCGAGAAAGAAACTGCTAGAAGTAAGTTGTCAATTTATTTATTAAAGGTCAATTACGTTACACTAAATTTTCGAAATGATTTCCATTGATTTTTCGGGCTCTTTCAAATGTTGTTCTTGAAATTTTGCGACATTTTTGCATAATTCTCTGTTTCAGTTGGTTAATGCTTGTTAGTTGAGTTTGAAAAACAACAGATTTCAGATGTCCCCATAAGAAGAAATCGCAGGGAGTAAGATCAGATTATGGAAATCACTTCGAAAATTTATTGTAACATAATTGACCTTTAATAAATAAATTGACAAAACTTACTTCTGGCAGTTTCTTTCTCGATTTGCGCGAAATCTACTCATCGAAAGATACCAAAATTTGGTGTTGCTGTAAAGCATTTTTAAAGAGCTTTCCAACGCTGTATCACACATGGCGGGTTGCTATTTAAGATTACAAAGTTGGTGGGGCTACCCCTAAGGGGGTTGGAGTGGGAGCGTCTCCGATTATGTCATTTTGGTTCCCCCTCTCGACTGCCGAAACCGTATTTTTGTTTTTTAGAAAATCTCGGTAACTTTCTGAGATATTGGGGTGGCAAGTTTTCAAAATGTCACCCTGTATATAGGAATGTATAGAGACCCGGATTCTCGAGTTCCGGCTTCATTTCGAAGCACGGCTCCCCCTCCCCACCTTCCTGGACGGACATTGGGCCTATTATAGGTTGCATCGCCCTTTATAACTCGTCAACGTCGAGATACGCCGTATATCCTCATATGTGTGTGCGCACGTTCACGAGAAGCAGGCCAGCGGAATCGTATAAGTAGTTTTATTAAAGGTTCCTTTCTGGAAATCGAGAGGGGTCGACCCGGAACGTACCGATGTACGTTATATCGATTAGCGCGCGTGTTCGGGAGTTGCGACGTTATATTGTATTCGATCCGCGCAATCTGCACTTCCGCGCCCTGTCGATTCCTCCGCGCGGTGATGGTTACAGTGGCTCGCGAAATAAATCTCCTTTTTTCCATAGACCAGTCGCACCAATGTCACTGAGAGAAATAACTGCTAGTGTGATCAAAATATTTCTTGAATCAAGAATACGTGATTGTTCAGACGCTGCGCGATCAAGGTCGATCCCGGAATTATATCATATTCTTGATTAAAGAACAAATATTTTTTGACACTAGTTATTATTTCTCTCGGTGCACCTCATATGCGCGCATCGCCGCTATTTCAGACAAATACGTCGAACGAAGCGAATCTGAACGAAATCACTTGCCATTTCATACCTCGTTCCATATGGGGATCGACGTCACGCGTCGATACGCGCGTATCATAGAGTGCTCTGTTTTTATACGCTTGTCCCTGCGCAACTATACGTGCCTTTAAAATCAATGTTCAATGCACATACGGCTTCCTTCGCTTCACCCGATGGATATGAGAGATAGTAATGGTGGTGGTAGTAAGCAGGGGCTGTAGATACGCTCTCGCTGGGAAAGGGAGAATTCTCCGCGCGACGTATATGCACACCCACGCACGTTACATATGCATGTAACACAGCGTGCCTCGGCTTACCTATAGCTACCCGTATATACGTACGGGGTGACCGTACGTTCCCCGCTATCGGAGAGAGGGTGCGAGCTTTAAATACGTGGGTGTACATAAACTACCGGGAGAGAGGGGCAGAGGGCGAAAGCAGCTTCTCGGACTTTGAAACACGGCGAGCTATTGTACGGCGTACGATTTAAGACCCCGGCCGGTCACAAAGCCGCGCGCGGAACGAGTTCCGAAGCGAAAGCGAGCGATGCGGATGGGAGGCGATTCGCGGAAAGGAGTCGAGTGAGAGGCGCGCGTCGAAGTTTTCGTCCCTGCGGAAAATGGCCGGGTTTGAGAAGCTCTTCTTCTTCGGAGAACTATAAAAAGACGTATGCGCGCTTCGCTGTAAAACCCGGTTACCGCGTCCAACCCCGTTCCCCGTCGCTCGTCCTTATATCACCTTCGCCCGATCATCGCGAGCGACCCCGGATTGAATCACGAATTATGCGGGGGCATTGTCTTCCTTTCCGGGTGTCTTCGAAACTCCCATCTATGAATACCTCAGCTCGCGGCGACCCTCAAGCCTTATCTCGGAATTCCTTTGTGACGCGCTCTTGCGCGGTGGTATACGTGGATGGGTGGGAACGTGGGCTGCCGAGCGCCCGTCGCGCGCTCTCTCTCTCTTTGAATGGGCCACGTAAATCGAGGCTCGCGAGTCGCGTAGAGTTCGAACGAGAAGAAAAATTCGCCAAAGCGGCGTTTTACTAAAATTCTACGTTAGCGATGAGAGAGACAGAGATAGGAAACACATTTAATAACATCAGGGACCCAAAGTCCTTTGCGGTGCGCAGAAAAGGGTTACAAAGAAAAATATTAAGAAGCAAAGAAAAGAAAAGAAGACCCAGATAGACAAATGTGCGTAAATTGTACAGCAACTCAAGATAGTATTAGCTTCTCAAATGCATCAAGGTTGTGCGAGTAATCATTAAACAAGCATATTTATGTTACTAAATGATTTCAAACTGGTACAAATAAAATGCTAAACATTTATACAATATATGCACAATTTTTCGTAAATATGTTGCTACAATAAATACAATTAGTTTGAATCACTTCATAATGTAAATTTAACAATTTTTTGAAGAATAAATATTTTTGTTTAACTCGTGCGGCAAAACGAACGTAAACCTTAGAACAATCAATTGTTGTAGCTTGTATAAACGTCATGACGATTATACAAGTCTGTCTGAGGAGGAACAATAGCGCTCTGGAGTCTAGGACGAAAATTGTAAAAATAAAATGCAATACAATGAAACCAAATAAATTTATCTGCGATCACCGCCACGATTAAGCCAGACTAGACCTTTTTTGTCTATCTATTTAGGCCTTGTTAAATAGAAACATGATTATTTCATTTGTGTGATCCCGCATAGGACATAGATGTGGACATTTTCTTATTACGAATTCCACAACTAAATCCGATAGGATCCTTTATTTCCTTAGGGGATTTGAGGCTCTTTTTATACGGGAAGTAAAATAACATAAAGTAACAGTGTAATGTCAAAACCGCATAAACGAAAACAAGAGTAAAGCACACAATACGAAATAGAAGTAAATAAAATAAAATAACAGTATAATATCAAAACCGCATTCACTAAAATAAAAGTAAAGCGCACAATACAAAATAGAAGTAATCTATTCACACTCGGACCCGGCGATAACAGAAAGAGAGAGAGAGAGGAAGAGCGGACGCCGCTACGAGAACGCATTTACGCGCGAAACTTTTTCGCCCACCGCCGGAAGCCCTAGAAGCACTCTCCACCGTCCCCCCTCCTCCCACATACGACTTTTAGTTCCTTCTTTTTTCTTCACAAGTCCACCGTTCCATATCTCTTTTCGACGCACGAGATACACCCCCCCCCCCCCCCCCCCCCTTCAGACAGTCCCATTCTTTTCCCGCGCCCGAGACCCGAAAGCTTCCATCAGCGACCGTCGTGTGGCCTGAGGCGCTCTCGCGAAAGCACGCTGGCTCCCGGCGAGCGAGAGCCGCCCCCCTCTCCCTTTCTTTACCGACACACGCAATTATTCGCGGCTCCGCGCCGCAGCCACGCGTCTTTCCACCCACGCCCGCGGAGGTGGCTGCGTCCAGCCGCCGTTCCGCGCTCCTTGCCTATTATCATTATTGTATCGTCGTCATTATTCTCATCATTCGCCTTTCCATTTTCCTTCGAACGCCTTTTATTCGAAGCGGGAAGCGCGGGCGCGCGCTAACCACCCCTTCCTACGGTACAAAGACGTCGCACAAAGAGATATTATCTTCCTTCCCCCTTCCACCGCAGCGCGTCACGGCTCGCTCCTCACTCTCGCTGTCTTTCTCCCTCTTCACTCCCGCCCGCTTCTCGCCCGGTCCGGCTCGCAGTCCCTCTTTGTCGCATCGGGAGAACGCAAATTGGCAAACTTTGGCTAAACTCTTACAATGGACCTACTGCCGCGCGCGTATGTACATCGCGGACGAGCAGAGGCCGAGAGAGCTGTATAGTTATCGCCGCGCACGGCTTATAAACAGGAAGGAGGTGTGTCCGTCCGCGCGCGCGCTCTCTTTGCCGTATTTCTTTTATTTCCTATCTCTCTATCGACGGAGAACTTCGGCTCTCCCGCGGGGCTCGAAGACGGAAGGGAATCACAAAGACGCCCATCGCTGGGCTGATTAGCTTTCGGTCACGAGAGAGGCGACCGTACCTAACCGTCTTCGCTCCGTCAATGTGGCGCGGCTTTATGTATTACTGTAGTTTGTAGCTTCAGCCGCGGCCCGGGGCGAATTGCCGATGCGCGCCGTTGGCATTCCTCGTGCGAATTCCTTAGGCTGAGAACATACCGAGGCGGAGAGCAAAGCAGCGATGAGACCGGAGAGCAAAGCGGCGGAAACACATCTGTACTTTCTTATTGGAACACGCATAGTGAGTCACGTGACGGTCATGCGATTCCCCGTGCGCGTTCCACTGAAAAAGTACAAATTTGTTTTCGCCGCTTTGCTCTCTGGTCTCATCGCTCCCTTTGCTCTCTGCTTCTGTATCCCGTGCAAAAAAAAAAGTATGCACAGAGAAACTCAAAGAGTAAATTTTACCTTATTCGACAGTAAAAAAGGTCGACATAGCAC
Source organism: Xiphydria camelus (assembly GCA_963678675.1). Taxonomy (NCBI): domain Eukaryota; kingdom Metazoa; phylum Arthropoda; class Insecta; order Hymenoptera; family Xiphydriidae; genus Xiphydria; species Xiphydria camelus. The sequence continues at coordinate 3,957,943 of OY783196.1, forward strand.
ATTTTGGGAAATGTATTCCGTAGAACAGTAAAATGTACTATTCGGCTGAGTAAATTTCGCGGAAATTGCTATGTGGACCTTTTTTACTGCTGTGAATACGGTACAAAATTTACTATTTAAGTTTCTCCGTGTGGCTAAAGTCTGGGAAAAATTGAATCAAAAATTATGACTAAAGGCTGTATCCCAGATTTTCAGCTAGACTGTTTTTTCATATCGACTTAAAAGTAAATTTTACTTGACTTACCTGTATCTTTTTCATTCAATTCTGTTGTATGGGTTCTTCATTATAAAACTGCAATGACTTGTTCGGCTTTAGAATATAGTTCATTACAAATAATTTGAGAGTTTAATAGAATAAATAAATTGAAATAATATCAACTGACAAAAACAGACATCGATTACAGCATAACCTCGTACAAACAACTGAACTCTAATTGAAGAGCGCATCGTTCACCGACTGAAAGTCTGGAATACGATCCGTAGCTGTACTTTATTGGTTCAACTTTTCCCAGACTTCTGCCATACTTTAGCTATACTCTTTTCTTACCCGGGATGTTCTCAGCCTTAGAGTCTCGAGCCTCGTAGACAAGACTCGCGCGCTATTCCTGAAGCGACATACGTCGCCGTGCAGTTCGCATCACGCGGACGTGTCAAATGAATGATGTGACCAATTGGAGGGAAACGCGGGACTCCCCCCGAACGAGTCGACGGCTGGAGAAAAAGAAGGATTATAGCGCGATGTGGGTGTAACTCGTTCTTCCCCTAATCTTTGGACGGCTCGGGGTGGGAGGGTTAACCGGGTCGAAATTAATCCCCTGATAAGCTAAGGTCCTCAATTACCGGCGCGTCCAAATGAAATCTCATAACCTCTCTCGCTAGGAGATGTATGTTACCGGAAGCGACGTTATATTGCCTCGTTAAACCGAGAGGCCGACCGACGCCTGATGACTCTCCGCGTTCTCATTGAGGTTTCGCTATAATGCCGCCGATAGATCTACGAACGTTCCGCGCGCCCTAATGCTTAAACGCTAGGCGAATTTCGCGGCGACGATTTTGGCCGAGCTAGAAGCCACTGAGATATTGAATTATGTTCGTTATAACGCCCTGTGCGCAAACCGTGCCCCTCTGTGTATGTTAATTCATCCGAATTGCGGCTGTACCATCGTCCGAAACCTTTTCACGCGTCGGGTTTGCGTGTAATCATATGGCGTTAGCTCCAATTGGAGAGTAAAGAGATGGGCGTATGGAGGAGAACAAGGGCAGGCTGCGACACATCAATTTTTTCTAATGAGAAACTCTTCAGCGGAAGATAAATTAAAAGTTCAGTTGAGTCATTGAAGAACTACGGTTTGGCCTCTTATCAGTAGAAAACACTACGGTATCGACACAATCCTATCAGTTTTATAAAAGAAAGTATACTTAAAATCGGAACATTTTCATGTGCCAATAACGACGCTTATATTATTTGCTTTAACTTTGTTTTTAGAGTATTTAGGTGAGATTTTTTATTCAATTATCTGATAATAACAATAACTTAATGAGTATTAAAAAATTCTTCAAAAGGTTAAGTTGTTTGACGTACTTAAGCAAGGCTGCGACATACTCGGATGCGTATACATTGAGAAAAAAAGTAGCCATCAAAATAATTTTGTCGAGTCAGATTGATAACCTAAAAAAATATTTGTTGGATCATCCAAATTTTTTAGCTCTGCCATCAAAGTTTTCTGAAATCAACCAAAGATTTTTGCGACTCCAAAAAAAAAGGTTTTGTTTTTAGCTCATACTCGTTCAAAAGATTTTATTAGTCCAACCAAGAGTTCTCTCAGTGTAAATTAACTTCAATCATATTCCACAGTTTTATGCCCAATACTTTAAACTATTTTATATAACTCGAAAATGATTTCTCATTTTCAATAAGACTATATTGAAACATAAAATTCGTTGCAATCTACCCCGGTCTCCTCTACAGTCCGCGTGGCACCTTCGCTCGCACAGCGTGAACCCCGCCTAAAGGTTACCGCACACTTGGGCGTCGCGGCGCGTCGCGTCGCGTCGGGGCGCGTCGGGTCGCGTCGGGTCGCGTTGGGGTGCGTCTAAGCCCGGCGATTATTACCTGAATGTCCATAAATTTTACGACATGCCCGGCGATGCTCGGCGATTCTTACCTGAATGTCAGTAAATTTTACGTCACGGCTCGGTGACGCTCCGCGATGGATGGTGGCATCGCCCACTTTTCCGGCGGCAACCGACAGATTCGGACTTGAATGTCCGTAAATTTTATAAAATATATTATAATCAGACGGTATCTAGCAGTGCAACAAGATGTATGACGGCAGCAGTAGTTCTAATGAGGAAATTTGCTTTTATGATAGCATTGATGTCAGAAAGAAATAGAAAGAAGAGAACGTGGATCCATCCTATCAATAAAAAACGCGCCAGTCTTGGAGAATTCGCTTGTCTAGTCGCGATATTAACCACGAGGTATTTCGATCGCGATGATAGTGAGTGGTAAGAATCGATATTCCGAATTTCGTCTATTGTGTGACGGACAAAGACGACCCGTCTTTATGACCGTCCCGTCGGGACGCGTCGTTTGACGCCAAGGATTCGAAGGGAAGAATCCCCGTCCTCGACGCGACGCGACGCGACGCGACGCGCCGCGCCGCGCCGCTCTAGTGTGCGGTAGTACATTCATTTGTATGTATTTTATCCAGTCGGTATTTTGACGCGACGCGACGCGAAGAGCCGCTCTGGGCAAGAACCCCGTCCCTGACGCGACGCGACGCGCCGCGCCGCGCCGCTCTAGTGTGCGGTAGTACATTTATTTGTATGTATTTTATCCCAGTCGGTATTTTGACGCGCCGCGACGCGACGCGCCGCGCCGCGACGCGACGCCCTAGTGTGCGGTAACCTTAACGCCACGCTTAACCCTTTACACTCCAACCGTCAAATCTCTCTCTCCCTCTCTCTCCTTCTCCTTCTCCCCCCCCCCTCTCTCTCTCTCTCTCCCGCCCCTCTCTCTCGTCATCGAACGCGAACGCGTTTCGTCACGTGGTACCGCGACTCGCGCCGCCGCCGCCGCCCACACATACGCCAACACCGCGACACCCGATAATCGTCGTGCACGCGCGTACGCACGCGTGACCCGCACGGACGGAACGCAGTGTAAACGCTCGCTTCCTCATTAGAATGCCGAACATTCGCGCCTGCCCGACCGGCCACGGCTGACTGACTTCCTAACTTCCTAATTCGGCGCTTCCGTCACTTCCTACACTTCCTACGGCGCGCGTGGCCTTTTGCATGCGCGCTGCAGCGGCACTATACTCAAACGCGCGCGCCTTACGTTCGTCCGTTATCGTATTGCATAGCAGAGATAGGAGACGGACGCGCGTAACGGCTCTTCTCGCGCTCGCATCTCGGGAGTCGAGGCGAACGAGCGCGTCAGCGTTGCGATGTGCCCTCATTGCGAGCGCGTATGGAGGCTGGTAAAGTCGGATCCACACACCGCGGACCCTCCGTGTCTTTCGTAGAGCCGTTTAGGTAAACCTCAACTCGACCGTCACGACGCTCATACAAATTACAATGATTGATTGATCTAAAGTCTGCGTTTATTTTGCTACATGAGTTTAGAAAAATAATTGTTCTTCAAAAAATGGTTAGATTTACATTATAATGTGATTCAAATTAATCTCTGCATTTATTACAGCAACATATTTACGAAAGATTGTGCGTATATTGAATAATGTTTAGCATTTTATTCGTATTAGTTCGAAAACATTCAATGATACAAATATACCTATATGCCGTTTGCTTAATGATAATTTATAGACGTATAACCTTGATTCACTTGATGAGTTGCTGTACTACCTAAAGTTATTGTACATTTTTCTATCTGGGAGACCACAATTCAAATGGACCGTCAATGTTATACAGTTCAGTTCTCTAATTTTTGTTGTAGATTTGAAAAATTTAGACAAAATTATCAACCCTGTATTTTTTCATTTCTCATTTTCGTACTTTTCTCCGATCAAGTCAGCCACTCGCGACTCTCCTTTCAACACGTCAATTTCTAATCGTCGTGTACTGACGCGCAGACGCTAATGCGGGGTTCTCATGTGTCCGGAAAGTATGCGGAATACGGAATGCGTAAACACCGTTAGCCAATCAGCGCTCTGTCGCGTGCGATCCGCATGCCGCACTCCGCAAGCTCTCTTTCCGGATATATGAGAACCCCGCATAAACGATCGCAAATTAGCGTCCGCGAAGCGGAACCCGACCGCATTCGCGAGAAGCGCGCGACTTTCGCGCGAATTAAATGCCGTATAGCGCCCGATACCTCCTCGCTCATTCGTCACCAAATCGAGACCGCCTACGGGCGCCCTGCCGTGATTTATTAAAAGCTCGAAACCTCCGCGTCTATCCGCCCTTGCCCCTCGCGCTGTCCTCCCTCCGATTAAAAAGTTCGCCCATTACCGGTCGAGGCGCGGGCGAGACGCATTCAAAGTATTCAAAGATGTCGCATTGTCGTGAATTCGGCCTTTCGGCCTCGCTACAATGTCGAGCCCGAGCGCTCATTGGCGGCTGCTGCTACTGCTGCTGCCTCCGCCGCCGCTGCCGCTGCTGTTGCTCTCGGTGGCTTCTCGAATATAATACAATAATAGTACAATAACGGTGTGGGTTTCTATGAGAAGGAGAGAGAGAGGTGCCGTCGCGCGCTCGGTGCACGGTTAATTTACCATTTCCTCCGCGCCGAGCTCGGGCGCGTCACGTTCTCGCGGCCGCCTATTTATTCGCTCTTCGCCCGTTCGAACGATTCGACGGAACTTTGCGCTTCTCTTTTTTCGCTCTTACTTTTGGTTTAATCTTTCGCGCACTGCGCGTGCGCGCACATACGAGCTGCAGGTTATTATGTGCAGTCGGGGCGGGGTAAGAGAAACAAATAAGCCGTCGATGAGGATTTTCGAAAGCCGCGAATCCGGGGATGGGTAATCTGTGGAGTCATCTGCCAGCCGCCACCGAGCTGACACGGATAATCCGTGGGATTTCTTCGAGGAGCGCTTCGGGGCTTCGTAAACTATAGATATGTACCTTCAAATATGACTGTGAAACTCATGGTGTCTAGCGGTCGGGGAATTCTGGAAAACCTGGAATTTTTTGTCGGGGAATTATGTAAGCCGGGAAAATGCCAGGGAATTGTAAGGGAAATTAAAGAACCTCCTGGATTTTTTAAAGGATGTTCAAACTTCATAAATTCTGAAATTGACAATTTCCTGTGAAGTTCTTTTTTTCTACTGATAGTGAGAATATTGATTATCGATAGAAATAATGTTCGCATATAAAGTGTGCTATGATACGTATAATTGGAGATCCTTCTTTATGTTAAGAAAAGTTATTAAATAATAAAAATGTGATTTGGCAAAATTATAATACATTATTTTTATACTTATTTCTCAATTGGCATATCCGTTATACGGATATTCTTTAATCTAAAGCTTATTGCACAAAATGACTCATGTATAACATTCCATACTGGATCTATGTCCGTAATAACTAGGGAAAATTTATTATTTTAGACTGGAAATCCTGGGGGTCAGGAAATTTTTTTTACACTTCGGTAGACACCATGAAACTTCCTCTCGTCCGTATTCAACCGCGCGGGAACCGAAACGATCCGCACGCGTGCGATGCACTCGCATCACGGTTTACGGGCGCGTGAAATTCCGTGCGGCACGGTTCGTTAAACGTTCGAATCTGTTTGCTCGCGGCCCGTTTCACGGAGACGGAAAAGCGTGGCGTAGATCCCCCGAGTTATCGAGCTGTGTTGTGTTTATTCGGTCAAGTTTTTCCTCACCTCGAGAAGAAGTTTTACCACCCGCAGATCCTAAGAATCCAACGATGTGTATTCGTTCTGTCGCTTTCATTCGCATAGCTTACTGACCTAGATTGGTTTTAATCTAGACTCGTAAACGTTCATGATTTATGAACCTTCGCAACGGACTACGATGCTGAACTTGATTCGCGCCATCCCGGCTGAAATTCGACTCGGCGCCGGCATAGGGGTTCTCCCTCGGAACTGTACTTACGCAGGGTAAAAGTGGGGTAACGTTCCCAGTCGAAGTGCAAGTTTTAAATCTCGATTATCTTGAGAATGGTTGGAGAGACCGAGAAAAAGTTTAAACAAAAAATATTCGCCTACGGTTTTACCACAAAAAAGCTACCCCTGATTGTTCACGTATCTCCATCGCGTTTCGAGATAATAGAGAGCGTTCAAAGTTAAACGGAAACCGAGGCGTGAGACTGACCGCGTATGACTTTTATTCTTTGCAATGAAACTGGATGACTTATTGTTAGTATATCAAATTGGGGTAGAAAAGATTGGAGAATACGATGAAATTAATGGTTTATGAAAATTTGAATTTTTGTTCTTTGAAGATAACCACTTTTGAAGTATTTGTGAAGTATTATTTCTTTCTTTGAAGCAGTGCCATTTTTTTTTTTTAATAATCGATATAATTCAAATAAGTCAAACGGAGAATTACAGAGGAGAGATGATCTTTTAGGTAAGAATGAACATTTTTAACAGTGCCAGAACCAGTTGCACCGTGGTTTTAACTGTATTCGATGTCGTAGAAATTAATTTTAGATCCATACCATATATGATTTTGCTTATTACCCATCGAATGACTACCACGTGAAGCTAAACTTACTCACCAGAAAAGAAACTCGAATTACTATTATCTCATTATCAATGAACTTTTGATCTATATCGATATAATACTTTGTTATAGATAAAAATGTAATGTTCAAAAAAAAGTCTTATATAAATGTGAGCCAAAAACCCATAGATAATAAGATAATAGAGTGCTCGAAGTTTCTCTCCTGCCGTGTAAGTTTAGTTTAGGATATGATGTGTATATGGTATTTTACTTTTATCCTATTTAAGCAACACGACGAAATCGAAAAATATTCAGATTTCATTACGACGGCACGATATACACATCGGTATCATTCCCATGCGTGAAAAGACGTCCGTCCCCGAGCTTCGGCGCGCCTACAGGAAGCTTCATATCGCGCGGCCCAAAAGTTGTACACCGACAATGTATCCCCTCGCTCGACAGCCGATCCGCGTACGTCGTTCGTATACCGCGCGGTACACGGGGTGGGGTCTAAAGAGGCGGCAGAGCCATTCGATGGCAGCTGCTCCACATTTGAAGGATGGATTCTTCGGCCTTTGTCGTCGCGACAAAAGACCTTCTTTCACAAAGACCGAGCCTCCCGAGCAAGTCTTTCTCTCTGTCTATGAGCGGGGCATAAGCATTCAGCGCTCGCTTCCATGCGCCGCGACGCGGAGGCGCAGTGCCGAGGCACAGCCATGCTCCTCTCCTCCGCACACTCTCTCGCCCTCCGCGCGTACGAGTCGCGCACACACGCGGCAGAAGTGTCGGCGGGCGAGCGTGTGTTTGGGAACTTTTTTGTGCGGGACTTAGCTCTAGCAACGGCCTTCTCGGCTCGATCTCTCGTAGTCGCACGCCTGAAAACGCGAGGACCATACGCGGCGGGGATGTGTGCTTCGCGCCGAAGTTGCGCAATCCTTTCCGCTTCGCACACAGAGAAAAAGAATTGGTTGGATCTACTGATAGTCACTTACTATTTTCGTATTAATTAAATATTTTGTGGCATATGAAGTGTAGATGAGGGAGAGTGCATGTGGGTATGCTTGAGTGTGTGCATGTATGTGTATGCATGGTTCGGACAGCAGAGAGGAAATTGGAAATGTAGAGAAACGGGAGGGGTTTTGAGGACGCCAAGGGAGGGAAGGAAAGGACAAGGACAGATCGTTTTGGGCGAGAGTGCCGTGAGGTTGTGTGTAACATTTTATGTTTTAAGTTAACAAAGAATACTCACCTGAAGACGGAGACTTTTTATGTGTCTCGACCATCCCATACTATTCCTCATGATTGTAAAGCCGGGTCTTCACTGCGCGAAATTCTACGCGAAACTCTGTTGCGCGAGTCACATGTCCCCTCTTTTTCTCGCGCTCCCTCTTCTCACTCATTCTCTCTTCTTCGCGAAACAGTTTCGCGCAGTGAAGACCCGGCTTAAGGAAGAGATGTCGAATTGACGCATTAAAGGATTTCATTGACATAAATAAATAAATTACTCGCGACCCCCAGCAAGTAATTTTCACAGTAGGTCTCTTTCTTTTTCTCCGTGTACCTCCTGCGGGCCACTCGTCGCAAATTGCTTCCGACCCACGCGTCATTGTGGATACGCGACCCTCGGCTCTCTCTTTTTCGTGGGAATAACGATAGTGCGCGCGTATTCGCGATATTTTTCGCAAATTCCACGCCGCCCGAGGTATTCTTCGGCGGGCATTTCCGAAAAACGACCTCCGTACAGCTCGTTCGTTTTTTTCCGACGCGCGATTCGAACGAACGGACGTTCCTAGAATACCGAGCGAGCGCCGTTCGGTGCGGACGGTGAACCAAGTGACTAATAGGTTTGTTACGAACTGCCAAGTCGACCCCGTTTGACCCTGTAGAACGTCAGTTACGCTCCACCTACAAATATTTACGAATCGCCAACGCGCATTTCCCCTTAGTCATTTGCCGCGGCTCGCTCTCTTCATTGGCTTCCAATGTAATTAAAATCAATTACTGACTAAATGGCGTACCTAGGATTTAATGAAAAAAAAATGAAGCAGGTTCGCGCGAGGGTCCGATGATTAAGTGTGAGTTACGACGCGGTGATATTAATATATCGTACAAATAATTAGCTCCCTCCCCCGCTTCCTCCATAGTCGCCAAGACGAACGGCTACTCCAGGCCTCTCTCTTCCTCTCGTTACCGGAGGTCTCGCTCCCTCCCCTTGTTTTCTGGAAATAAATTTCAACCCCCCGGGAACAGAGGGCGCAGAAGGTACCCCGAAGTTAAATTGATCGCGGTAAAGTCCCCCGTTGTATAATTATAATTACCAAACAAATTGGGTTCGCAAAATTTATCGGAATCATTACGATTACGGATCTAGTCAGTGAAATTGTTAATCGTATTTTAACATATTTGCTGTAATAATCCCGCCGTGATATTGAAACTTCGATAAACTTATATCCCAACATTTGAAGAAATTTTCTGTTCTCAAGAAATATCTAAAAAAAAGTGTGAACATTTAATCATGCAACCCCGCACCGACAATCGCGACCCCTCGCGACCGACAGCCTCGAGCTTTCGACTCCTCTCCGCCTCTTCCGACGAAGTCCAATGGTCGGCCATCGACGGAATTCGTGCGTTCCCGCGCGTCTTCGGCTCGCCGCGACGAGTAGAGGGGAGCCCGGGCGCAACGTTTCGGAATCAGTTCCTACGCGTCCGCACATGAGTTTGCGTCGTGCATCGTGCGAGGAGGACTCCCGCTGGAGAGAGAGAGGAAGAGAAGGAGAGGGACCTAAATAAGATAAACTGATACAAGTGCGACGACGAGATAAGTTACGTACATGGCCGGGGACCGTAATTGCTCGAATCCATACGCAGCTTACGCATATACACAGACGTTGGCGGCCCGCAACGATTATTGCCCGCCTCTCCCCGCTGGCAGGCGGATAAAACCGACTTTCGCGTCGTGGGACGACTTGACAAGGTTAACATTTCTTTTTTTCTAATTGCTACAACTCCGTGAGGAGAATCTCGGCGAGCCGTGGAGGCTCGTAATTCTGGCGAGCGCTCGACGAATGGTATAAACAAACGATCGTGAGGGGGATGTGCCCACGCCCGCGACGTTTTCGACGCCCCGTATATTATCCGCGGTACGCGACCCGTTCCCATGAAGTGCCGTGCTCCCCACGTGGTAGACCGAGCTCTTCCATCTCTCCGCGCGTCTGCCCGTCCATCCATCGCGTTCCATGTGTTCCAATGACACAGCCAGCGATGACCTAACCGGTCTGTTAATTAAAATGCCACCATATGCCGCATAAACTGCTCTAAATTTCACCTATTTTTATACATTCGCCGGAGGCGTCCGGCCTCCTAGATCCCTATAGTGACCGGCGCAAATTCTAGGAGTCGTTCGTCTTGTGTTATACCTATTCGCATTTTGTGAGCTGGTCGGCATTCGGTTCGATTCGCATAATGGGAATGATCGTCGCTCATGTTCTGGAGGAGTTCACTGATCGGGAATCATACGTACACATAGAGAAATAATAGGGTTAAGATGACAAAACACATCTAGTTAAACGCATTTAGTTATTTTAACTAAAGTAGTGGTCAGTTAAACTAAATATCTAGTTATTCTAAATAAATATTTAGTTCTAATCAAATATTTAGTTGTTCCAACCAAATATGTACTTAGTTGTTTCAACCAAATTCAAACAGATGGAGGATCCATATTTCACCAAACGGTTTGATACTCGTCTCCACGATTTTGGTTAAATAAATTTACTAATTTCTTCTCAGTGTACATGGGAAAAAATGCTGAAGTTTGATTCACAAAGTCGAAGTTTTAAATATATTCTTGTAAATACAATTCAAATCTGTGTACAATTAATTACTCGATACGTAAACTGTATCCGACTGCCGTTAAGTTAACATTATTCTGGTAAATTTTACATTTTTCTGCGTTCGATTTGACATGACCATGCGCCTGTTACATAGTAAGCGCAGACCGCGTGTTACAATTTGCAGCGATTTATGTACTGTGTTTGCGTCAAATTTGTTTCCCTGTATGTTTATTAACCCTGCATTAGTAAGGTGGTATTAGTAAAATACCCCAACTAAATGCAATTTTCACATTACATTGTTTCACCTTACCAACGGAGGGTTAATACCAAAGTTCACTTATATTACGACATAGGCAACTATTTATATGCATTTTTTTACGCGTATCTCCTCGTGACATTTTTCTTTCTACCTTTTATATGCTCAATAATTAGAAAATTTTGCATAAATTGTGGAACGTCATAAAATTCGCTAACTCGGAGAAGTATCATGAAAGTATTATTCTGATACATAAGGCTAACATTTCTGGAATTTTACAAATCTCTGGAAAGTCACTTTTCTCGAGTTAAAATTTAAATAAATATTTGCCAAGTTTGAATAAATAAACTCGTTTCCATCGGATATAATATATTTGCCAGGCAATCGCTTCGTGAACGTCTATTTAAAAATCGAGAATATTTGCTTTCAGTGTGCGACACAATGTTGTACGGCAAAATGACTCGGTTATTTACCTTCTTTGTCCGGAAAACTGGAAAGTAATCAGTAATTTCTGTCAGCCGAGTTCTCGGAAAGCCCCCCGAGGAAGCGTAGCGCGACTCGGGTATCGGTACATCGAGCAAAATGAGAAATAATATCGCGAGCGCGCCACCGAAGCGTTACGCCGCCTTGTCTAGAGTAAAGTATAAGTGCGAGAGGATATATTACTCGTAATCTATAGGAGGAGCGTAGTCATTAGCAAATGCGCCCCGGGCAGTCGAGCGGGAGCCCCAGGTGCCCCGTCTTTCCTTTTGCCAACGAAACGAACGAACGAACCAACCAACCCAACCCACCACCCCTTGCAGAAGAAACGGGATGGGGCGGGCGGCATAATGCCTTTTGTTAATTATTACAGCATCCACACTTAGGGGCTTAAAATTCACCATAAATAATCGCCGAGACAATACCCGCCGCCCGCTTCGGCTACCCCCACCCCTCTCCCGGGGAGTCCATCCACCCCCGCGCCATCGCGCAATCCTTCCTCGCTTCCCCTCCGCCGCCTCGCGCGTTCGGCATTTCCTCTCGATATCCAACTTCGCGCGGATGTGAAAAAGGAGAATCGAAAAAGAACTTGTCGCGTCGCACCCCCTTCCTCCACACCGAGAGGCGCGCATTAAAATCGAAGCTGAAACTTTCAATTCCATCGCGCGGAGGGACCCTCATCTTCGTCGGATGAGAGGAAGCTCGGCACCGCACTCGTCGAAATGATCTTCCCGTGGCGCGAGGTACGTTGCCTCCCCCGTGGGAGTAATTATTTCGCCGGAGATTTTAAAAAGTGCGGTCGCGGCAAATGGAAATGCTTGCATCGTGAGGGAAAAAAATGCTTCGAACACGTAACGAGATCTCTTTTTTTTCATCCGTACGCACAGCCCATCGGCACTCGTCGCGGCACTCTCGGGGTCACCGTATCGCCCGCGCTTTTCAATTTTCCATTTCTATGGATCCGTACGTGTGAAGTGCGTAGGTACATATGCGTACGTGCATACGCATTTCCGCGGACGGTTCCGCTGAATCACCTCGCCTCGCGACGCTGGTAAGGAGTGTATCGGCGGACGGATAAGGGGAACGTTAATTACAGCTCCGCCGTATGGCGAACGCCTCGTGCGAATGGGCTTTTGGATACGCGCGTCGGATAGTCGAATAGTTCTCAGCTAATCCGCGTGTATGCGAGAGCCGAGGCGCGAACGATACGAGCGGTTTCCCTCGGGCGTATCGCGCGTAGCACGCAGAAACGAAATCACGCCTCTCTCTCTCTTGGCGCTCCACTGCCTTCGTCTGTTCAACGAATCGACTTCGTCACTGCAACTTCCACTACGGGGCTCTACGGGAGCGCGGCGCGCTTCGTCAATCGGATTTGCGATGTTCCGACAGATCGTTGAAAATGAAATTTCCGCGATGGGGGAGGGGTTGAGGGAGAGCCGCCGCCCTCGATGGTCGTCTCTGCCGTTTGGATAAATATATCGCGGGTATCGAGTTTTTTGCGTCGGTGTGTAAGGAGTACCGGTTCTTATATTGGCCCACGAAAAGCAGAGCAGTTCGTTTCCTCGCCATAAAGTCGTGAATATCTGGGCGTTTCCTCGGTATAGACTCGCGAATCGGGGAACTTGCGCGAATATTTGTCCGGAACGAGTAAATTTCGATTCCAATATATACCACATGAGGCTAAACTTACTCGCCAGGAAAGAAACTTCAGTGACTATTATCTCATTACCTATGAGTTTCTGGCTCATATTCGTTAATACTTTATTGAATATCAGGTTCCCAGGTGGAAAGATTTTATCATATATAATTCGCATGTGATCCATATGCGATTTTGGTCATACATGGATTACATATGATTTTTTAAATTAACCATATAAGGACTATATAGATTATTGAATGAATATGTAATCCATACACAGTTTGTATACGGTTATTATAGGAATCATACATAATCCATATATGACCAAAACCACATGTGAATCGTATAGAATTTTTCCGCCTGGGTTTTTTTTTATCTACAATAAAGTCTTATATTGATATAGGCCAAAAATTCATAGATCATGAAATAATAGTGATTCGAATTTCTTTCCTGGCGAGTAAGTTTAGCTTCACGTGGTAGTCATTCGATGGGTGATAAGCAAAACATGCGAATATCAGTCCGGATCGAGTGAATTTCGATTCCGATACAGTCATTCGATATGTAATAAGCGAGGCACGCGTTTATCCGGATAGAGGAATTTATTTTCTCGACCTTTGCGTCAGCTCAAATTCGCGGAAAACTGTACCAATGTCATTTAGATTGGGATTTCTCCGTAAACGAATCGGAGGGTCTCCTCAAAAAGGAAACGAACACCTGTCTGTTGCGCCACTGACAATCGTCCACCGCCTTTCTCGGCGTACAACGCGTGTAACGTCCAACCAAGATCTCTCGACATATCCGCTCTAGGTATGTTGGTTTCGATTCGGTTACGGCGCAGAGCTCAACTTTACCCGATATGACGTCTATACAGGAAGCGAGAGTCGCGCGTACCTCACAGTACAACGTGTAGTGCGTGCGGCCGAGAGAAAGGCCTTGATTTTTTCCTCGCGCCCATTTCTGACTTTAATGCGAAGTAATAACGAGCGTAATTACTGGAATTCGTCACGGGATGAAAGTACAGTGAAACTCGTTTAAGGATGTACGGGAGGTACAGTCCGGTACGTAGGTACCATGGATGGGGGTGATGCGGAGCGACTTTATCGATAGTCTTTTCACTTCCCCGCACTCCCGTCGCTAGGTCTAAGAGTTCTTTCAGTGCAATACAACTTCATGAAAAATAACAAAATTGCTCCTTGTTTTAAAATTCTAAACTCAAATTTTCTAGAACAGTTAAAAGCTATTAGAAACAACTGAAATAAAAGTTAGAGATAGTTAAAAAAAACACGTTAATATACAATATGCACTGGCTTCTCGTACATTATTAGGCGAGAATCTATGAAATCCAGATAAGATACGATTCCGCTTAAGATACGAAATTTTCTCGTTTCGTATCTTAAGGGGGTATTCTACAGTGCGGACTGTATTTTTACATGAAATTTGGAAATTGTTTTCCAGAAAATAAAAAAACATATTTGTATTCAGTTTTTTGCTATCTACTTACAAAGACAATTATTATTCAAAAATATATATACATAAAAAAAACAAAACAAAATGGCAGCTCTGTGAGCGGATGAAGTTGGGCGTGTCCGCTGCCCCGGGCGCCACGGCGTGCAGGCTGGACGCTGGTCAAGTGATGTGAAACATAAATTTAACCATTTATTTTATTTATTAACATATTTGGAAGGGATTGAGCCTACGTAGGGTTGAAATAATTAAATATTATAAAAGTTTATGAACTAAATGAAAAAATTCCATTTTTATTGCTTCTTTTTCGTATTAAAATGTCAATTAAAAGAGAAAAAAAAATAAATTCTTAATCAATTTTAGGTTCACTCCATGGGAAAAGTAATACAGATTATGCTGCAGAAATTTTAAACGAATCGGTTGAATAGTTTTTGAGCTATCCTGCACGCCAACTTTAAAGATGCGGTTCCGAGAAAAAGGCGTTTAAAGCCGGCTGCGCATGCTCGGAGCCCTATGCGCGTCGGAACACGAACACCTGTAATTTTCACATTTCAACGAATTTCGGGAAATCCATTTACAGGCAAATTCCTAAGGGTATAATAAACGCAAAAAGCAAGAAGAAAAAAAATTGTTTTTTGAAACCGTCACTGTAGAATACCCCCTTAAACGAGTTTCACTGTAGTAGCTTCGTCCCGGATTTGTTCGCGCGGATCCGTGTACATACCGAGCGTACACTCGCGCGTGTAGGTCGACAGAGAAGACGGCGATGGTGCGAGCTCGACCGTATACATAGTTCGTATGACGAGGGGCGGCGGGGAAAGAAGGATCAGCTGATAGCGCGAACAATAATCTCTCAGTCCGGCCCCAGTGGCGATCCGAGACTCCGGCCGTTCTTCCGTTGTAAAAACACTGTCACTGCTTGGCGGCCCTTCCTTTTCGGCATGCGCGGTATAGTAATTACACGTTACGCAACGCACCGCGATACTGCGCGCGCGCGCTATTGGTGCCGCGATCCTCGAAATTAGCTCTTCCGATGAGTGCGAGAGGCGAGAGAACGAACGAGTGCGGGGCTCGGCGAAGCGCGCGCGAGCGACGCTTCCCAGATGGTCTTGTGCGATCGTCACAACGTTCATACGAACTGCAATAATTGAGCGTTCTAAAAAGTTTACATTTATTTTATCACATGAGAGTTTAGAAAAGTAATTGTCTTTTAAAAAATTGTTGAATTTCCATCATAATGTGATTCAAATTAATCGCTGTATTTATTGTAGCAACATATTTACGAAAAATTTACGATATATCGTATAAATGTTTGGCAGTTGAACCGTTCGCTGCAATGACAACATAAGTCGAGTTAAGTTTGTATTACAGATTTATCGATTGTTATGGTCCCGCGTCGTATCAACTATACCTATGCGGTATAAGTTACAGGCTTTTCAGAATTAACCGGAAACCCTGTGACTTATACTGCATGTAGTCGATATGACGCTGGACGTGGAAATGAATAAATCTATAACTCGACTTAAATTGTCGTTGCAGCGAACGGTTCATTTTGTTTGTACTAGTTTGAAATCATTTAATTACAGATATGCTTGCTTAATGATGACTCATTGAGCACACAACCTTGATGCATCTGATGAACTAATACTACCTTGAGTTGCTTTATAATTTACGTATATCTGTCTATCCTGGCTTCGGAAAGCGTTCGCGAGTGCGGTGCCGCGTACGCGGATAGGAGAAAGCTGCGCGAGAGTGAAAGGTGCCTGCTGCCATTTTTGCTCGCCTCCCTGTGAAAATTCCACCCGGCTTCCACTCCTCCGCCCCGATGATTAATGCGAGGGTTTTGGCCTATTTTTTTTGTTACTTTCGGGCAAACGAACGCGGATTAACGAGCGGCGCGGCGCGCGGGTTAATCGGGGTGGCGAGAATCGAAGCGAGCACAACTCTCCGACGTAGACGAGGAGTCCGGCAGTGACGTGGAGCGGTTCGACGTCCGCGCGGCGATGTTGCTACACGTTAGATCTCTCGCTCCGTACAATGGAAATGCCTGTACGGAAGGCGCGCTCGATTACACGTTTCCTCCCCCCGGCAAAAATTCTCGTACGACGCGTGACTCTGTACGTCATCGGGCCCCGGTTAGTTCGGCCAAAAAATCGAGTCGAAATTCGAACCAATTTTGAGTCACAGCTCGCGAAATTGCATTTTTATTCCTACACGGAGATAGAATTTTGTACGAAGTACTCCATGAATGGAGTAATCAGTGATATTTTACATAGCAGAAGTTGTCCTCGGGAGCGATACGGCACATAGTACCGTTGTACACCAATCCAAATTAGAGGCGTGCCAAAATTAACTAGACGACGGGCAATTTTACAATCGTTCCTGGTAGTCGGGTTCATAGCTAGCAGTAATAACTATTGCTACTGGTTCAGAATATCTCTCTGTCAATGACAGTTGTTGAAATTCAGCATTGACAATTCGAAAGCTTAAAAGTAGGCGCCGAAAATTCACCTAGTTACTTTCGGCACATTTCTAATTTGGAATAGTTTGCATTGTAAATGTCCATCTCTCATTGCAAGAACTACAATTCAACGTAGCACTCATGCACTTGTATATAATACATTATTTTTACTGGCTGTGGAACATCTTGAATGTTGCTATAAATGTTGAATTAATTTTTACTTGACATAGTAGCGGTTACAATGTACAGCGGTACCTACTCTGTGCAATGTCGCTCTCGAGGACAACTTCTACTCTGTGAAGTATCAGTAAGAGTTCTCCATTTATTGAGTACTTTATACACAATTCTTTTTCCCGTGTAGTCGCTCAATTTCTCGGCGTCTCCGCGCTATCGCGGCGTCGAAAGGTCGCATCCTTTTCTCCACGACTTCGAGAACGCTTCTTCGCACCTTTCTTTTTCCCAGACAACCCCTGCCCGCCCTCGGGCATCGCGATCTCGGGAGACTCGCGGGCGGGACGAGTCGAGATACCTCGTTAAACGTTAATTCGAGCAATCGAGGGACTCGGCGCCATCTTGAGGCATCGCCGCAGTGCCCTTTGCGGAGTTGACACTGCCGCTGCTCTCTCCCTCGACGACCAGCCCCATTCCCACCCCCCGGCCACGCCGCCATAATCTGCCGGGAGTGGAGTAACGACGCGAAATATTTTGTTCGAGATTAACTCGCGGAAATTTCCTCGACGGGGGTGAAAATCGCGACTGGTGGAAAGGGACGAGAGGGAGAGAGAGGTCCGAGGTGACGCAGAAGAGATTGGCGATGGGCGGCGAGAGGTGACGAGGGTGGCAAGAAGAAGGGTGAAGGCAGGGTTGTGTGTCTGCACGCTTCTCGAAATTAATTCGTTCGCGAAATTTGTCACGACCGCGTGTCTCGACGACGTGAATATTACGGCGCGAGACAAGCGGCGGAAAACGGAGCATAATATGTCACTGAGATAAATATAATTTATTGGTGTTGAACAAATATTTTCTTCAATCGAGAACATGCGATGTAATTACAGGATCAAGCCATGGTTCTCTTCGTGTAAAAAATATTTGACAGACTCGAGTAATCGTTTCTTTCGCACGGGAAGAATTTCTTGCCCCAACACACAGTGGTATTCTAAATTTATTTTTAAGGCTATTAAATTTCCTTTATAAAAACTTAAAAGTCCAATTCAGACTCTTAAGTCAAATTCTTAAGAATTTTCGAAGATATTAACAATTTCGAAGATCACGATATTCTTTGTTATTAAAAATTCTCAACGATATTCGAACTCAAATCATCTTTACCCCTCGTCGTCCCTCCATCGCGTCTCTCTCTCGAGAGAGGGTCGAGCCGTGCGTGAAAAAAAAATACCCGACGAAACCAGCGCGTGCACTTCGCCGGCAGGCATCGCTCGCGCGATCCTTTAGGACTCTGCAGGTTCGAGCCCCGGGGCAACGCGGAAGATTGATTCGCAACTTTTGTACGACCGGGCCGCAGCCGTTACGCCGTCGTTTGAATAATACCACGCATATAGAGAGAGCGTTGCGCGAAACGGGGGTGTCCACCGAAAAAACGCAGCCGCGTGTCGCGCATCCCCCGCGCGCGCGCGTCGCAACCCCGTCATTTTTCTTCCGCCTACGGGTCCATCTCGGAAACCTCCTTCCGCGCGCGGACGCTTCCCCCATTACCCATACGCTTTCCCTCGGTCCCACCGCGGATCTCGTTATCCAAAGTTTCCCCTCCCCCTCCCGTCGAATGACCGAGCCGTCTCGATCGGTCGCTTCGCGCCACTCGATCGAGTTTCACACGCCCGGGAAAAGTTTTCTCCATTTTTCTCCGGACTACCCGCGCGATCCTCCCGCCTCCGCTCGCTTCCCACCGCGGACGACGAGGCGACCCCACCTGGCGAGCGCCCGGAAGTCGATAAAGAGTCGTGTCGAGGGAGATACTCGTATTTATTCGTCGAGAAGAACTTTAATATATTGAGTTGAGAAGTGCACTGAGAAAAAAATTATATATTCTATTAGATCGACATTTACGAGTGAGGGTATATGCAGAATTAATTGCTTCGATTAATAAATGTAGTTATAACGATAACCAGCCGTTTGAAGGAAACAGGCTGTAATCTATTTGAGTAAATTCGGACTAAATGACAAAATATTCATGTTTTGAAATTCAATTTGTAATCTGTATACATATTCAATATCACACGAACAAAAATATATATCCGAAAACATAGTTATTCGCCAAGTTATGCATTTCTCTTTACATGGTGACGTTAGCGTAACGCCAGAGAGATGCACTTATGCTAAGTAACGAATGCGAGAGGAAAGGCTCACAGCGTAATGATGTAGCTGCATTTCAAAATGTCGTTTTCCAGCTCAGATAAGGCCGAAAATGAAAAACGAAAAAACACGGGGTGAATAATTTTGGCCCACTTGTTTCGAAACTGCGATAAATATTGAAAATTGCTTAAAAAACGAATTATTAGTCCAAGTAACTTGATCTGCGTTCCCCCACCCGTAACCGCCGATTTAATCAAATCCATTGCATTTTTTCTCAATGTATATTTCTTTATCGCATAACGGGTCACACGAAAATAGTGGATCAAACACCCGAGCTCCCTCGACTATATCCCCACTCATTTTTCATCGATACACGTTTCACCCCTCCGCAGCCTCGTTCCGACCAATTTCACTCTTTACCCTCTCGAGTCGCGTAACATTTTCCCTTTCGCGGTTATTTCGCCTTTTCACGGATCCGCGTAAGATTTTTTCTTTCCCGCGAGGTTTCACGATATTCGCGATGGAGGGAAAGCGGAGGAGGCGGCAGGGACGGGGGATCGCTCGACGCTCGAG
Organism: Xiphydria camelus; assembly: GCA_963678675.1. Classification (NCBI taxonomy): domain Eukaryota; kingdom Metazoa; phylum Arthropoda; class Insecta; order Hymenoptera; family Xiphydriidae; genus Xiphydria; species Xiphydria camelus. The sequence goes on from OY783196.1 coordinate 3,977,609, forward strand.
GGGGTGAAAAGTCCGCGAGAGTTCTCTCAACACGCCAATAAAAGGTAATGGTTCGAAAAGCTCGGGACTTTGGCGAAAAGTCATCTCGACACCTTTTAAGCGAAGGGGGTGACCCCGTCCCCTAAGTCTCTCCTCCCTCCTCCCCGTTGTCTCGTCGCCTCTTTAACTCAATGCGACGGCCAATCACCCGCGCGCGCGCGCGCGCGAGACGCGAAATTAAGATACGCTTAAGTGCGAACGCGCCGCGAAATTCGAGAGGGGGTGGGGCAGAAAAAGGAGAGAAACATGTCGTAATACTACGGACGTTGAACATATCGAGGCTGTCACCGTGGAACAAACTGGATCGTCGTTAGAGGACGGCTCTCTTAGGTGATTTTACAAAGGCAGGAGAATAACGGGGAAAGTAGGGTCGAAATACGAGTACCTTCACTACGGAAACCGTCGTCTACCTTATCGTTGCTCGACGTGTTACTCCCTCCCGCTCTCCTTCTCCGTCAATCGCGATCAAAGAAGGATTTTCCTCGCAGCGGGGATAAGGGATCTACTCACTGATTGCGAGATGACATTACGTATGCACATCCACTTTCGAATAATTCACCGCGGCGAGGAATACGAATGCTTCGTTTTTCGTTGCGGGGCATCGAGCGCGCGTCGTTTGACGCTGAGATAATTTCTACGACTTGCTGCGAACCTCGTGATGTAAACAAGCGACATTAATATTTTAACGGCGTGGAATTCTAAGAACCACTTCCAATGCGATAACGCATTCTTTTGACGCCAAATTGCGTTAATTCGACGCCGGAAAGCGATCAGAATAAAGCATTTACTTTTGACGTAAAAATTGAACAAATAAATTAATCGAACTTATCGCTGATGAATTCATTTAATTTGACGTGATTGATATTTGCGCCTCCGCGTATGCAAACCGATATGACGCGTCACAATCGCTGACTAATCTTGCACTATGCACTTTAGTCAATGATACTACACGCTTCTCTTATACGAGGCTGACTGAGAGAAATAATTGCTAGCATGAGAAACATTTTGTTCAATGAATAAAACGTCATAATTCAATCTTCGCATAAAAAAATATTCACATTAAAATTTCTATTTGTAAACTGTATACATATTAAATATCACTGGAGAAAGAAAATGCCCGAAAAAATAATGATTCATACATGCATTTCTCTTTACAAGATTGTGATGTCATTGAAACTGCAGAGAAATACATTTATGCCAACTATATATAACGAGTGTGAGATAGATAGTCTCACAAGACGATGACATAGTTGCATTTTTAAATGTCGTTTTTCAGCCGAAAATGAAAAATGAAAAATACGTGATAATTGATTCTGCTCAAATTTTTTGAATCTGCAATAAAAAAAAATAGTGAGATCACCGAATTACAGCATGAAGCCATCGTTTTCTTCGCGCAAGGAAATATTTAATAGCCTCAACTAGTTCTATATTTTTATCGCACAGAAAGAATTTCTTGCCCCGACAAAATAGTATTCTTTAATCAAAAATTTTTCCGATCATGATGTTCTCTGTTCAAGAAATATGTTTTTGGCACTAGCCATCATATCTCTCAGAGTCGTGTAGATGCCAAATTAAAAAACCAGAATAGCCCTTCGCGCCTTCTCGTATACGCGCCACATACCTTACCGCCGCGAAGTTCCTTCGCTGCGAGAAAAAGAGGAAAACCACCGTGCGCTTTTCCTCCTGCCCCTCTCCCTCCTCCTCCTCCTCCTTCTCTTTCCTCCCGCGTTTATCCGTCGAAAACTGGAGGACGACGCTCGCCCCATTATCTCACTGGAGAGATAATTAAAAAGGCAGACACGGCAGATATTAAAGCGTCGAAGAGAGGTAGGCCCTTATCAACGGGCCGTTATCGCTCGGGGCGGCCATGTTGGACCACTCGCGGTGTACGACCGGAAGAGCCCCACGAATATTTGTGCGGTGCCTCATAACGACGACGATGGGGTTGTTTGCGATGCTCCCTTCGAGTGTGGGGGGCGGGAGGACGCGAGAGGGAGCGACTAACGGATGCGTGATGGGGAAAGAGGAAAATGCCAGAGAGAGAGAGAGAGAGAGAGAGAGTGGGACGGGAGAGAAGGGAAGCTACGTAGATAGATTACATGTAAAAGGGCACGATGATGACGTAACGTACTCGTTTCTCTTATTTCTTTCATGACTTCGCCGCCCGGGCTACACATATAATATACAAGTATACGCGAACCGCGCCACAGATCGGAGATAACGCGTCGTTATCTCGCTCACACGTCACGATTCGCCTCTCGCGAGGGTTGCTCAATTGAATCCGCATCTCGTCTCTCCCCCCCCCCCTCTCTCTCGCACGCGTCGTGTCGACGCGATAGGACGGTTATTCACCGTCCCCGTCTCCTCCTCGCGGTGGTGCACCGACGAAACGCTTATTCGGACACGTCGGTTGACTTTATACAGCGTGGCCCTCGCCTCGGCGCCGAATGAATAGGCGATAAGGCGCGTGCTAATCTCGCGAACCGCCGCGGATACATATTCGGAGATAAGGAATCGCGTGACACTCTTTTTATTCGAGCCACCTCGCTCGTTTGCGACCGAGTGCCGCATAGGTACGCGTTGTGCCTGCCGCGAGAAAAAGCCCGGCGATTGGGAAGGGGGGATCTGTCGAATCTCAACCGGAAATGACGCGACGACGAGTGTTGACGCTGAGTATTCCCGACAAAGAGTTCACGCCGGGCCTACCGGCTCCTGCTGTACAGCGGGCGGCCGATGCCGTCGGCGTTTCTCTCCAAGTGACACGAGACGATCGTATCGAACGCTTCTGCGCCTTGGAATATATTACGTCGGTCCAGGCTCGCGAAATTTTTACCGCGACGGAGCGGCGCTGCGAACCGCGCTGGGTACCTATTCCGCTCGTCGAGAAGTCGGCGATTCGTTGAGGACTCGCCTCGGCGATGGGATAACGTTCGAAAGTGATATTCGAGTGGCTTAGAAGACTTGTGAAGAGAAATAGCATCGGTTCTCGCGTTTTAAATGAGTTCGTTAGGGAGATCGACGAGTTTCGTTCGGTAGGTACTCTTGTTCAATTTTTTTTTGGTTTGTAATATAGAAAAAAAATGTTCCGTGTTTCCTAGCCGGAGATAAATATGTACACCTAGTGTCAATGATTCTGATCTATCCGCTTCGGGTGGCGGTATTTCAATCGAGCGACCGTAGCTAAAAGATTCGAGTGAATCTTAGTGTCTTGGCATGAAGGCTAAGTTTGATTAGTGCTTCATGGCAAAACAAGTAGATCCGCTCGTATCGTTCAACTACGATCGACTCAATGAAAGTACCGTCACCTAAAACGGATCGATCAGAATCATTGACGCCAGGTGTACACTGAAAAACCAAATTTGCTTGAACGAAATAAACGTGTTTTTGGATAGTTCTAAGAGCACATTTATTCAATTTGAACGAATACCGATATGATCCTCATGATATTCAATTGAATCAATGATATCTAGGTATACACATCTAATCGATATCCATTCTACATTCAGAGAAATAATTGCTAGTGTCAGAAAAACATATCCTCAATCAAAAACATGTGATCTTAAAAATGTGTAAGAATACAGATTCTTTGTCGAAGAATATATATTCTTGATCCAAGAGTACCCTCGTTGGAACAAGATATTTTTTCTGCTCGAAAAAGACAATTACTCAAGCCTATCAATTATTTTCTTGCACGAAGAAAACCACGGCTTAATTCTAGAATTATATTGTGTTTTTGAATTTAGTAAACATTTTTTTTTGGCATAAGCAATTATTTCTCTCAGTGTAATCGAATAAATATGTGTTCTTAGGGTTATTCAAAAATACGATCGTTTCGATGAAGCAAATTTTATTCAGTGTACATACGTCTCTGCATACGATTCGCCGGAACGATCAAGTAAAGGAAAGAACGAAAGAAAGAGATGGAGGGGCAAGACCACTGTCGAATCAAGCTTTAACGGCTGTCGCACTCTCCACGAGGCAGTTTGCGAATGAACGAAAGATTGGGCGCAATTATTATCTCGTCCTGTATCGCGGCGCATGCCACTCCGTTGACCCCTTCGACCTTTAAGGTCACCGCGTACATGTACGCTTCTGCCTCGTACCTATCGCGGCAGGTGTCCTGGCGTAATTAATTGTTTAAGCGGTCGATTGCTCTTTATCGCGTACTTTTAACGTTATATCGCGTTGTCTACCATGTGAAGCTAAACTTACTCGCCAGGAAAGAAACTCAAATCACTTATTATCTCATTAATTATGAACTTTTGACGTACATCGATATAAGACTTTATTGTAGATTGAAATGTAGTCTTCAAAAAAGTATTATACAAATAACAGCCAAAACTCACAGGTAATGAGATGTTAGTGATTGAAATTTCTTTCTTGGCGAGCAAATTTAGCCTCATATAGTATAGCGATCGGAAAATAGGAATTGTCAGGGGGATTATATGAGCTGGGAAAAAGTTACAATGAAAAAGTACTCAAGAGTTGGAAGAAAAATTGAAAAGTTATGTGTTCATTCGTGTCGATTTCGAAAATCACATCCACTGGCTGAGATATATGCGAGTTTACGTACACAAACGAAAAGAATTAGTTGGAACTACCAAGAATTACTCGCGGGTTTGCAAGTAATTATTTATTTGCATCAATTGCGTGTTTGATTGCAAGGAAGAAATGTCAAATTAATATTGAAAAAAGATTAAATTAATGCAAATAAATAATTACTCGCGACCCCGCAAGAAATTATCAATAGAGATCCAGTTAATTCTTTTTTTCTGTGTAGCAAACCATTTTTCGCCTCCCGTAAAATTGTCCGAGAGAGCCGATCGTTGCGTCCAATGTTGCATCGCGGGTCCGTAATACGATAAGACTCCAGCTGCGTCCAACGAAACCCGCTTACAGCAAAGATACGAAGCGTACCTATATATAGAGAAATTGTTTCCATCGAGCGGAAGCGCGTTGATCTGCCCCCACTCCTCGACCTCGTGCTTCCGCGCAGCGCCAACTTCTTCAAACGGCAAAAACTCGAGCTCTAATTTCGTCCGGCTCCGAAAATTCGCGCGGTTATTAAGCTACAACACATCACGGGCAGTTCAATTTTCCCATTTTTTCGACCCCCCTCGTTTTTCCCCCCTGCGCGCACCCTCCCATAGGTATACGTATCAACGCATTCCTCTCCGACAATCGAACGTATTATTCCTACGCATATATATATATATATATAACCTTACACCTCTATAGCCTCCTGGCAGTGGCGCTGCAATTAACATCACTCCGAGTTCGAAACCCCCTGCCCGAGACGTTCCACCCTCTCCCTCATCCCTCCGATACTCGTCGTGTATCCGAGTAGGAGAGAGGAAGAGAGAGAGAGAGAGAGGGTAATAGTTTTCCCAGTTTACCACCCTCTCTCTCTCTCTCACTCACTCACACGCTCTCTCACTCCTCTTTCGCGTTGCCACGGTAACCGCTCTCTCACCCCTGCCAGGCCACCGTTCCAAAAACATTGACCTTATCTCGTATACTCGGTCCATTGTTGGCCCCTTGATTGTCTCCTTCATTGGGCCTCTCTCGGTTTCTGGGAGAGAAGCGGCCGTCTGCTTCGCTAGACTAAATTCGTGCCATCCAGGGAATCCCCTCGAATACGCGTTACAGCCGCCCCCCTCGCGGTCCCTCGAATAACCGTCAAGAAGGTTCAGGGAAGTACGAACTTCTTGGAATAGTTTCTTTCTCTTCCTCCCACCCGATAATGTCTGGGGAAAGTCGTGACGTTGGCTCCACGCGCTACTTTGTATACGCGGGGCACGATAAGCGCGCGGCGATACGGTAAACGCGGATAATTGTAATGTAATGAACACGCAGGGTACATACGTCGAACTCGTTCGCGTTTGGTCGTCGAAGACGAATGTTTCATTTTTCTTTGTGCGTTTATTTTATTCGTTTCGACGGTGTACATTTAATTCCATAAATATACCCGACTGAGAGCTTGGCACTACGCAAGAGTATTCGGCGCGAAGCTCTACAGAGTTTCTTGATTTGGTTCTCTCACTCATTTTTTCATCGTAGATTTAAAAAGTTTGGACAAAATTATTTACCCAGTATTTGTACATCTTTCATTTTCGACCTTACTTGAGCCGGAAAACGATAATTTAAAAATGCAGCATTCGTCATATTATCGTCCCTCCAATGCCAAAAACGCGAATGTGCTACGTTTGTTATGCAGATTCGTGATTTTGGCATTGGAGGGACGATATTATGTAGTCGATCTTCTCTCGCACTCGTTGCTTTGTATACGTGCGTCTCTCATGGCTTTTCGATGCCGTCATGATACAGTAGAGCGAAACGCATTTATAATTTTGCTGATAATAATTTGTTTTTGGACATTTTCTTTTTCGTGTGACATCGAATCTGTATATATAGATTACACATTGATTTAAAAAATATGAATATTCTTTACACACGATAATTGAATTAACATGATGTAGATATATTTGAACACGCCTCGTACATTGTCAGCCGTGCGTCAAGAATATTGCGTTGTATGCGAGCACTTCTCGCGCATTGTTCATCGGGGCGAGAAAAGGTACGCGCACTATGCAGAGCGGAAAGGACGGATAATCTGATTAGGCGAAGTGTTTCTGATCGTTTAAGACTAACCACCCCTCCAACCATCACCCAACCCCATAACCGCCCTGTAGGTTAGTTTAGTTTACTTTCACTTTCGCCCAACATACCGCGCAGCGCTCTTGATTCCATTAATCCAACTCTACGTGTACGAGCGAAATTTGCTCGCCTTCGAGAAAACCGAAAGCTTCCTCGGGGAAATATTTGCAACCGGATGGGGTGGCGTTTACTCGTACGCGTCTACTTCGACTCTTAGTTACCATTGCGAGTCGCTTTTTTCTCAAGTGGGCTGCTTCCTTTGTACGTGATACAAAATACGAACCAATCTCCCGAGTCGAGAGAGCGTGCGTATCGCAGTTATGTGAACGCGATCGAAATAACGTTTTTCAATGGTACAGGGTATCATCACTTCGAGCTTACGGTGTCCATTACATTGTCGGCGAATGACACGACGCGACGACGTTTATAACTCGCAACGCCGCGGGAACAAGCGATACGAACCCCGATAAAACTTTGCGTAACGACATCTCCCCTGGACTCTCGCAGCGAGCGGTTCGTCAATTTCAATTAGTCAATTCGGAGCACGTGGCAAGTACGCGTGATACTTCGCCTCCGCCTCTCGTCTTAATTGGTCCAGATACCGATAAGTTTCCTACTGCTAGATCTCGTTTTCATCGGAACTTTCATTCGTCGCAAGAAAAAAACGCCGTGGAATTGTTTGTCCCGCTTCTCCCTATACCTACTTTCGAATCTTGAGGACGAGGAGTTCGTTCGTCCGAGAATTTGGTATTTGCATAAAAAATTATTCATATTTTTATATACAATTTGTAATCCTGTAGTTTTATGTCGATTGCCGTAGTACTTTTTCGAGATTGAAATTACGCTTGCGTAGCGCTTCGATGTTGAAGAAGTACCACAGCAACATAAGACTACGGGTTCTTTTGCATACTCTGCACTCGGATATACTGTACACATATTCGACATCATGCAAAAAAGATGTCCGAAAAAATAATTATTCGCAATAAGAGTTATAGGTGTATTTCTTTCTGCATCAAGACAGACGCACTTGAACTGAGCAACGAGTGCGAGATAAATAGTCTTACGAAACAATGACGTAGCCATATTTTTAAATACCATTTCCCAACTTAAATAAGGTCGAGAACGAAGAATGAGAAAATACGGGGTAAATGATTTTGTTCAAATTCTTCGAATCTATGATAAAAAAAAAGTAAGTAAGAAGAGCAAATTAGGCCAACCAATTTCCTTTCACTCGTCCAAAGCGATCAACTTCAGCAACTCATATCGACAATTCGATACTCTTACCCTTGGTTCAAGAACGCGGCTCGAGGGATTTGCAAGCCGAAGCTAAATTCCCGACGTTGATTGTACGGCGGAAATATTGAGAGGCCCTTTCAATGGCGGAAGGGTATAAGTAGTACATTTTTTCCGCCGCTCGCCGTTAACCAGGTGCGCCGAGCTACTCCGAGCCGCTAAAAAAATATGTATCCGACGTGAACCGTCTGGTCGATCGCGGGTCAGAGGTGACGGGGACCGGACACAAAATGCTAACGAACCGGCCATTGTATTCGAATGCGATTTTCTGTGCGCGATTCCTCGGTGTGTGGTAATCCTCGCGTGCATGTGTGCTCGTGGTGCGGTGGTGCGTTCAAGTGCGCGCGTATACGTTCGTTCGTCAAAGTCACTGTCCTCTCCGTTACTTGCGATTTGTAGGCAGCTGCTTATACGAATCGGGTCGAAAATTTTAAATTCCACGACGGTTCGGAGGTAGTTAGGTTAGGTTGAGTACCGTTGGTACCCCGACGACGTCGCGGGATAGTGTCACGCACCTTCGGTGCAAAAATAATCGGAGAAACACCAGTGGCTCGACTTCGAGAATGGAGTATACTTCCATTGATGTTTTTCCTATTAGTTTTTTATATCGGTAATCCGTAGAGACGGGGACCTACTGTGAATCATCAGAGATCCAGGCTGGCATTGAAAGGAATTCGGTCTTGCTTTAAAAAAAACTTCTATTTTTAGATTCAATTTTTAATCTGACACATATTCGATATTACACGAAGAAGATCTCCGAGAAAAGAATTATTCCCAAAGTTATAAGTGCGTTATTTTTACGATATTGTGACGTCATGGAAATGCCAGAGAGACGCACTTATGCCAAGCAACGAGTGCGAGAGAGATAGACTTGCAGTACGATGACGTAGCAGCATTTCTAAATGTCGTTTTCCAGCTTAAATAAGAGCGAAAATTAGAAGTGAAACAATACGGGGTAAATAATGTTGTCCAAATTTTTCGAATCTGCAATAAAAGAATATCACGGGAAAATTGAATTTTTCTCACGAACGCAATTGACTTTCGAAATCGAGCCATTGATGTTATAATCTTCGGTGAATCTGATAAAAGGGAATGTTGAGAAAAAAAGACTGAAAAATATGAGCAGCGAAATTACTGCTATTTTACAGCGAAATACCCTAGAAGAGCGTTACTCAGTTGGCCCATGTCTCTACGGACTTACCACTATTGCGGGGGACTACCAAATGAAGAAGTTGCCTTCGACAAGAAAAACCCGTACACGAAAGGTTTTCTTCCGAGAACGCAACCTTTCGAAAAACCGCGCCCCCTTGCATACCAGCGATCCAGCGCAAGTATTATTATCGCCACTCCGGCCCATCCTCCGCTAAAGTTCATCTTCCGAGTGAGTTGCGGGGCACATAACTCGCTCGGTCCCTCGTTGTTCGGAAGGTCCTTCTTGTGCCGTCAAAAAAGCCTGTAGGGAGGGAGTGCGGGAGCTGTCCCTTATTATCAATAAGTCTCGTCCGCCCGCGTTCCTTGCGGCTAATGGACATTTGCGACGAGAGGAGAGCGAGTCTCTCCTTACCTACATCTGTACGCGTTAAGTACACAAAGCAGACCGCCGCACCTATGCAGGAAGATATTTTCTGGCAGTCTCGTCGAAAGGTGACGACGAAGGGGGGCAAAGGGCACCAGCAGCGAAACGCGGTGCGCAACGCGAGGGGCAGGGGGGGGGGAAAGGGCCAAAGCGATATCTCGCTAACGAGCCAGTAATGTGCGGCGGGCCGCGCCAATAATTTCAATTTGCTCGGCGGTGGGGGTGGTATGTAGTATATATACGCCGTAGCGAATAAGGGTGAGACGGGGCGAGGCGGAAAGAGGTCCTACGCCGCGGTCCACCGGGAGGCGGAGAGGAGGCACACGGGGGGGCCGTCGGGTATGCCTTTATTACCTCCTTTGAGGCAAGTAAGATTCATCAAGGAATAATGTATCGGCAGTTACCGTCGCGCATGGAAATCGATAGTTTCCCCACCTTCGTCTCGCCGTAATCTACGGAGCGGTGGTGGGGGCATCCGTAACCCAGTGCGTCCCAGGGGGAGCGGACCCGTTAATTACTCGTTTCACCACACGAAAGCGCGTTTTCGAGAACTCCGCGTGAACAGAGACCAGAGACAGATGTTCTTCCGAGAAAGAGACCCTCGAGCGTTTCCATGCGTTTCGTTCGACGAAAAATGTTAGGTCGAAACGCGTGCACAAATATACTTCGCTCGTTCCTTATCCGCCCGAGGAGAGCCCCGTTAAGTATACGAGCAAAAATATCAGGCGTCTTATCAGCGGCTTGCCGTACCGGTACCACGATACGCGTAAGAGGTTTTTCCGATGCCCCGTGAGTCATCGTCACCTCGTATCGTCCGCACCGCGTTTGGCGGGCCATGCCGTATCGTAAATGGAAAAGACCCGAGAAAGCCGAAGCTGGGGAAGCGGCCGGCGCGCACGGTGGTCCCGCGCCTGTGTGCGCGATACACACGGATAGATTTTCCACAGCCCCGAGCAGCCTCTCGGGCTACACGCAATCTTAAATTCACCGCACCCCTCCAGCGGCCGCCGCCGCTCGCCTGACCGCGCGCGCTTTCTTCCCCTTCCTTCTAGGGAAGGCGACGGCGGCTGTATAACCTACCTACCTACCACTTGTTTCGCTTTTCCTGCGGGTCATTTCTCTCGAGAGTAACGTGGCCGGCATGTGTCCCTCAGGGTCGACCGTGCCCCACTGTAAATAGAAATTGACAGAGGGTGGTTTCGGACGAGGGAAAGTGCGAGGCGCGTATAGATGCCCCCTTCCGTCCGACGGTGGTGTACCTACCGAGGATTCGTGAGCGTGACTGCGAGGACGCTTATAAACGCGCACACACGCCGGGCGTTCGTCGCGTCTGTCCATATCTGTATAGTAAAACTTATACGGGGAAGGGACGCTTGTGTTAGCCTTGACCCTCGTGCAACCCTGAACCCACCACGCCCAGCCACTGAACCAGCCACCCCCGGCGCTGCCTACCTCTCCGTATCTCGCCCATTACGTAGCATCTATCTGTTGACTACATGGTAGTCGATATACCGCTCAGGGCTGTATATCAGGCTTACGAATTGTCGAGGCATCTTCTCTCGGACCGGAAGAGTATGTCTCAGTGTGTGTGTGTGTAGAATTTTTTAATAATCACGTAAATACGATCACACGATTTTCTCTCGACGCAGTCCTTGAACGGTTTAGGGGGAAACAAATCTCATTTCTCGAACATTTCTCGAACTGCACGTTGAACGCTTTGTCCAGCGGTTTGGAAATTGTGGAAAATCAGGAATTGCATGTTTTCGCATATATTTCGTTACGCCTGTTTCGAGAGTCATAGTGGTTAGGTCACTACGTGGAGAGAAATATGAAGTATTATTATTTGTCTGGGAATTTTCTATTTTTCCATGAATGTACCTCGGCTGAGAGCTTCGCGCAAACGTATTTGGCGTGAAACTCTACCGAGTTCCTTGATGTCGTGGAAAAGTTGGTCAGGGAAAAGCTAAAGAGCCCGAAGAATTTTCTAAAATTACTTTGGTACTTTAATTAATATGTTTATTTCGTTCCGCACATTTCTAAGTGTCGATGTACATATTAACCCGATAACCGTAATAACTGTGTAAACAACACCGTTCCTCACTGCACTCTTCAAAATAAAATGCAGTCGAGTCTCGTGCGCCAAGTCGATGCGATTTTATTTCGTAATTCTTGACATGAGAATTTATCGTTCACGATCCCTTTTCACCTGTACGCAGGTAAACCCGTGCTCACGGATTCTGTCGCTGGTGACTTTTCAAAATGTCATATTTAAACATACCAAAAGATGAACAATTAATTATTATACTTTCATTAACCAGGGCAGGCGTGACTGTAGCTAATGAAAGTATGAGATTTAATTGTTCATTAGCTGGTACGTTTAAAAATTGCATTTTAAAAAGTCACCAGCGACAGAATCCGTGGCCCCGGGTGTACTTCGAAATGCTATCAAAATACACGGTAGTGTCTCGCAGCATGTTCGTTCAACTGTCATCGCGGGCACCCGTGTATCTTTACAGGAAAAATGTCTGCCCCCTTCATCCCTCAATTTTTACATCGAATTTTCTCAATATATAGATATACACGAAAGGCTAAACTCGGCGTCTCACTGTTGATTCGCAAAAAAACAAGTTCGATACGAGCGGGTTGTACCGTCGCGGCCTCTTCCCCCCACTCCTCTCTGCCTTCGATCCACCAGTGATCGCCACGCGCTCGAGCCGATAGCATGTCTCGCTGCTCCTTCCATTATCTACTAATAATTTAACACCTTTAACGATAATTAAATTAAAATTCGAGGAACCTATTAATCAGGAGTGTAGTGACAGAGTGACTATGTTTTAATGAACAGTCACCAGAAACAGTTCACTGAGGAAATTGTTTATTGCTAAATCATAAAAGTTAATTTAAATATGGCGAAATATTCCGTCGAAGGAAATATAATATTCGTTAACTATTACGAGATTCGGTGGTCTCGAACAAGAGTTTTGAGGCAATTACTCGTCAAACGATTAAGTATTGTAATAGTTAGCAAATATTTATTTGCTACAACGAAATACCCGACCCAGTTGAGTTTGTGAAAGCCAGTACGTCCGTGATACTGCGGAGACGCACCTGCGGATCACCGTTTGGCGGACACCGGGCCAGTGACGCATTCAGAAATCGGCATATATTCGAAGTGAGTATAACGACGATTCGACGACGATGCAGCCAGGCCAGTGATACAACCGTTCGACGAGCTCCGGGCAATCGACACGCCAGGAAAATGACCGCAACGGCACATACTGGTGCTACATATACATAAATATCAACTCGGGTGCATTTCGCCATATTTAAATAAACGTTTATTAACTACAGTGCAGTCGTGTAATTAACAATTTCTACGGTATATAGCAGGATATACGTGTGAAATTTCTTCTCAAAATTTTTGGTCACTGGAAAATAATAAGCGAAGACCCTACAAGTATACCCTCATAAACGACGGCTTGGACCTATACCTGGGTAAATAATTTTACAATTTTTGAACAATTTTCCTCCTTCCATAAAAGCACCCGAGGGGACGACTTGTCTCATCCGATACCGTTCACGTGTACTTACGAGGTTCAGGGAAAACGAGTTATTTCTGACATAAAAGCTTGGGAGTTTTATTTTACAATTTCATCAGATACCATGATTTTCGTCGCAAGCTCCTTCAGGTGCATTTTTTAGCACTATTGGCAGTTGACCAAATTGACTCAAATTAGCAGACTCGTAATAGCTCCGTCTTTGCTTACTTTTATCCACTAAAATAAATTTTTATCGCTCCTATCTAATTATTTACGTGTCACTGCCGTATGGTTTGTTTCATTTAATAGTCTATATGATTTAATTTAGAAAAATCGTAAGTGCCGAGCATGATGGATGACGCGATTTCCGTTATAGATTTGACATTCATCAATGATTCGAGTAATATTAGATTTATCACATGTACGTACAGCAGATTCAAACACGCGGTAGTGGCCTGTAAATTATTCCGCTGAATCTCTAATACACTGTATTATAACGTCGTATCTATTCTCTTTATTGAGCTGTTATAAGCCGCGCGACACGTATGGCGTATTTCCGATTTTTTTACTTTTAGGAAGTATTCAGTTTTATTCAAGGCACGCAAGGTTCAGCAGACGCAGTTCAGTGAGAGTTCAATTTTTGTTGAATGACATGAGATATTTTAACCACTGAGAATTGAATATTCTTTGAGCGACTTTCATCTCGTGAATCGGTGCACCTTGACTATTGCCTGGTTTATATTATGCTTAGGTTTATGCTTAGGTCCTAATCCTAACTTAGCTCCATACTTATCCTAACGATTGATCGTTTCAATATCAGTTTCACGTCCTACCTCTAGTTTTGTGCAAGCTTTCCTTGAAGCGCATGTGCTATTTCATTTATAGGACATTAAAGCTGAAAATTAGGAACTTTTCAGGATTAATTTAAGATCGGGACTGACAGCCAATCACGAACGAGTTGCATTGGAATAGGGAAGTTAAGACCTAAGCATAAACCAGGCATATCACCTAAAAAATTCCCACGAGCTATTTTTGAAATCCCCAGAATTGAAAGACGGCCCTTAAATTCACGCACACGATCGAACGACCCCTCGAAGAGGCCCTTCATTCTCGTCCCGCCCTGATTTAAATCTGCAAATCGATCTCGCGTTCTTTCCACACTCGAGTTCCCATCCTCTTTCGAGCGAAGCTCATCTATAACGGACCAGGAACATCAATCACCGAATCGTTAGCTAATCTCGCGTAAGATCGTCGAAAGCTTATCGGGGGAACCTACACGCTTCATCGAGTACGAACGCTTTTGCCGTTAAGATTCACAGGGAGAGAGCGCGGGCGATGCTTCATCGGTGACGTGGTTGAAAAAGGAACGAAAGATCGACTACCGCGAGAATGAAACGAGTAGAGTGTTGATATCGCTGCACCTTATTTTCTACGTAGTTATCTCTGGAACTGCACTTTATTTCGAGTGCAGTAATTGCCTGGAGTGCAACAAGAGGTTCCGATCGATCGTTTCCCCCTCCCTCCCCTACATAACACTATATAGACATTTAGTCTTAACCCCCTCATACGTTATGTAACTTTTGATTTTATTACCTAGTGTTCTCACCATTTGCCATGCGGAGAACGCATTGTAAAATGAAGCAACCAATGACTTGGGTTAAGACTTGAGTCGTAATTTAAAATAATTTATAGAGTATTCCATTTTTTGACATTTTATGATTACCTATTAACTTTATTATATTAATTTAATTTAATTGAACTTTTACTTTGGTATATGAAGGATGAAAGTCGCGAAAGAAATTCGACTGCATTTGTGACATTTCGGCTCCTTCTTTGAGCCCTCCAATTAAGACGCGTCTCTAATTTTTGGCCTTCATATTTATTGTTACGTAACAATTCGATTGCATCCTCCTCCCCCTGCATGGAGAAAAATGGGGCTCAAATTATAAGAAATTGTGCTTGAATATTTAAGTTAAAAATACCAGTATATAGTAAAGCTGAAACAGATTGATAATTTACAATTTTTAAGTGATCAATTTATAAAGTATTTAGTAAAACTCATATTAGTAGTGAGAAATGACGATTTCAATGTTATTATCTTAAACATTATAGTAAATTTTTAACTATTTGCATAGTGAAATTTACTTTATTTTGATTTTTCTTATTTTTACAGTAATATTTGATGCGCAATGAATATTTGTTAAATAACACTTCGAATTTCTAACTACAGCAGTGTTATTTTTACTTAGGAATGAGTTCCGTTTTTCTTCGTGTATATAACGCAATGTAACATTTAATCCGGAACCCCCTCCCCCGGTCACGCCGTTACAATGGTTTATGGACGGCCCCTTATCGGCGGTGTCTCTCGCTGCCACTCGTCTATGACTGGTACATACCGAACTCTGACTAAACCGTGCACATTTGTGTTTGCTTGCAGATCGCGAATGGACGGAACAGCTGGACAGCCGGGCGAAGGTTGTCGGAAATATAATTATAGCCTCGCGCTATGCGTACGGCCGTCCGATACAACCGATCGCAGTCGTCGCAGGCAGTACCCTGCAAGCGGAAGGGAGCGGTCTTTCGGAATACCCGGGGAAGGACCCTATTGTGCGAACGCGTAGCCCCGCAGGCAGCGAGGACCTTTCTTTTTTTTCCGAAAAGCTTTTTCAGCCTCGCCGGGCAAGGCTCCTCAACTCTTAAATGTTTACAAAAGTACCGGGAGTAGGTACAGTAGTAATCGTCGTCGCGCTTGTCTGACGCAATAATGATTTCGCGACCTCGCGTCCTTCCATTTACGACGAGGATACTCGATGGGCTCGAGCACAAAGCCACCTCGAAAGAATCTCACATGAATTGCCGAAAAGCGGAAGGCCGCCAGTACAGCGTCAAAGAGACGAGACAAGACGCGTGTACACGAGACACGACGCGCTTGCGCGAGATACAATTTACGTAATGGAATTTTTCGGCTTGTCACGCTTTTCCAGAGATTTCTGCTCTCCCCTTTTTTCTCTCCTCTCGCGCGAGTTTACCTGCGATAATCAACACGACCCGTATAATCCGAAGGAAATGAAAATGCGACGCCCGAGCCGACTCTCCACCGTGGATGCAAGTTCCGAGCGGCAAGGCGCACGCAAGAACGCGAGAATTCCGTGGAGTGTGGCACGCTCTCGACCCTCCGAAGACCGAGCGAAACCGCACTGTATATAGTTGCTCTACCATGCGTGGAACAAGGACGAGGCGACCGAGGTTCGCCCCTCCGCGAGGTTTTGCTCGGGGTTAGCGCTGGCTGGACTCCACAGCTACGGCAAAGCTAAGCATGAGTCGCTATCAGTTCGCCGGGAGACTTCGACACGCGTGCGTCTGTACTTTTTGCGGGGACATAGGTCATCGTTACTCTCGTTACATTAACGCCTTTCGCGCACATACGCCTCGGCTCTGCCTGAAAGGTGGCTCTCTGCACTCGGAATTAATGACGCGAGTGCTGAAAACAAAGTGCAGTCATCTACTTCGCCGGAGGAAGGAGATGCTGCTGCGATCCTGCTCTACGTCGTTCAAGGGCTCATAGGAGAGAGTCGCAGGAAATCTCTGCTGCTTGTGCCTCGTACAGCGCGATGAGAGAATTCTCTCTCTCGTCTCTTTCTCGCCGGCGTGCGACTCCCGATTTAGCCTCTCCCTCTTTCTCTCGTTCTCAGTCTTCCGCGGGCGAGGGGCACGGGCTGGCGGAGAGGTGGCGCTACGAGCCGCGACGTGCGTCGGACAAAGACGGGAAGCTTCTCCCACTCCGCGCCGCAGTCTGGGGTTAGCGCTAGGCAAACTCTCCAAATCCAATATTCCAATTCTCTCTGCTCTCAGTGCGCGGGAGACCTTCGAGGGTGTGCATGTCGTCGTGGAGTTGCGTTGCCCGGTTTCTTCCACTTCTCGTACGCGCGAAACGGTCGATCGCTTGTGACGAAGCGCTTCCAGTGAAGAACCGCGTATCGTGCGAACGGTGCCCTGCGCGAGAGTGACTTGTTCGCTACTCGCGAATACCGTGTGCTGGGAAAAATTAATCGCTCGAGCTTCCGGTTAAATTTGAGGGGCGTTTGAAGAAGGGGGGGAGGGAGATTCGCGCCATGTGACGGGGACCGAGGTGAGGTTGGTCGCGACGGGAATACCGCATTCGCATGGCGCGAGATCGAACGGCTCCGGTCAATCGCGGTTCGCGTGCGCTTTTCACGGGTGAACAGCAAAATGGTTTCCCCCCGGGGATGGTCCGTGGTCATTCAGGGGCGAAGGCGTATCGTGCTCGCATCTCCGAACGCGCGGTTTCGGCCCAGATACAAAAATAAAGAAAGCAGACCGTCGCTCCAAGGCTGGCAGAGATCGCGTATTGACCCAGGGCCGTAAATTTCGAGGGCCGCCCGGCGGCACTTCGGGCGTCTTTGATGTATCGTGGTGTGGCGGTGAATGGCGCGAGTTTTTTTGTGACAAATCGACGAGTTAGAAAGCAGCGGAGTGGTCGCGATTCGGAACCGTGCATTATTGTAATTTATCTCGTTGACGGAGATCCGCGGGATCGTTGCGTCGCACCGCGGGTGTGCGAAATAATTCAACGAAATGTGGGGACGCTAAAAAGATCCAATAGTCACGACAAACTGTGCTGGATATAATACAAGTATATTTACGATTCATAATTCGAGAAGTAAGAGAAATATCGGAGATCTCTATTGAAAAGATATAGGTTCCCATAGATTCTAATAGAAAACTTGTAAAAATCCCGTAGAATCTCGGTGGGAATTTGATGTACTTTTGACACAGCAATTCCGGATATCCACTGATGAAAATCTGAGAGGGATGAATAAGAATATATTGGATTCTATGTGTATCTATAAAAATAATATATAAAATCTTTTAACGTTCTATTAATTACGAAAATGATTAATAAGAGATAATGCAGATATTTGAGGATTTGGTTAGGAATTCTGACATTCTGGAAATCTATGGGATTTTTTCAGTACGGATACTTATTCACGGTTGCTTCCCGCTTGATATTCCACATTTATTCTTCTTCAGCGAACATCGCACGTTTTCAACGCGTTCGCGTAGCCCATTCCTTCGCAATTCCCTCTTCCAGTATCAAAAAACGCGGTAGAGTTTCGCGCCAAATACGCTTGCGAAGCGCCAAGCTCTCAGCCGCGTACATTTACAGATTAGTCTCACGCGAAAGCCCATCCGAAACCCGTACCCCGAGAAGAAAAGTAGGTAGCCGCGCGCGCGACCCGGCCGTTTTCAAGGCTGGGGAGATCGCGCGCATTGTGTAATACCGCGTGCGCGCGCGCAGGGCTGGCGCGTCTGGTTTCCATTCGGGGGAGGGGCGGCACCGACTCTATTTTCGTCCGTTTCTTCGATACATCGAAAATAAAATAAAATGACAGACCGCGCTAATCCCCTCCAACCCTCAACGACAGCCGTGCTTCTCTCTTTTCCACCCGCTCTCGCGCTCTTTCGTATCACGAGACCCAACCGGGGCGCGCATAACGAGACCGGAAGTCCCTCGTAGATAATTCCTGAGAGGTGCAGAAGTATGCGCCTGCACGTTCGACGTGTGGACCCGACGGTTGAAGTTTCTGAGAATGCAAGCGAGGCCTCGCGCTTGTTTGTTCTTATCGTCGCTCCTTATCGGCATAGGAAAGTCGTTGGCAATATTTACCGACCAAACGATAGCCCACATCTCGCCGGCCCACTTGTGTCGGGTTGGGTAACTCACGCGGAGAATCCTGAGACCAACACGCTCGCCGAACAATGATCGCTATTGATAGGTCCGAATTGAAATCGGATAGGCGGCAATGACACGGTGCCGATACGTCTGCACGCCGCGAGGTTACGGAACCCGCGGCAGGAGTAATCGGGCCACTCGTAACGCGTAATGAGGCGATACAAAGTGAGAAAGACGAAAAAGAACCAACGAACATTTCCATTTAATTGCAGGGAGCGCGTGGAACGAATAATTCTACACACGTGTATATTGTCTGATCTTTCCTTTCAAATCTATTTGAGACTCTCGGGTTTGAATGATCAATCAAAGCGAAATGTACGTTTCCCGGCAATCTTTCGAGGGAACCGGTCGTCGTGGCGATAACGGATGGGCGGAAACGCTTCGTGGCTCCGTTTATACGGGTCCCTTGATCCTAACTTTAGCGCCAATTCCAGCGTAACTCGCGTATGTTTCGTCACACGTTTGGATTTAAACTAATAGCGCGTGAGTTACCTTGGGATTGGCACTAAATTTAAGATAAGGATTCGTTGTATAAGCCAAGCCGCGCCATGGTCATACAATATCGGAGTGAGGAAATTTCGTCGTATAAAGCGCGCGCGCGTGGGAACGCCTACGCAACGCTGTCGATCGTATAAGAGTCTCTGTCTTGCGTTTTCTGTGGTCTTTCTCTTTCGATTGAAGTATGTGATGAAGGAGGTTCCTGTGATACGCTTTCTGACTCTGTACGCACAGGAAGTGCAGGTATCTTCGGTACTAACGAATGTGCCTGAAATTTTGAACGAAAAATATCGGCTAAGAAACCATGGTCAATGTAGAATTTACTGATAACTTTATTTCCGATAGTCGTTCAATTCGTAAAAATATCGCTATGGGTCAAGTAATCATTAAATTCAACAGAGGCCGTGGTTTTTTAAAATCGAATTTTTCGTTCAAATGAATGTTCGAAACTTCAAGCTCATACTAACAAAGTAGTCTCAATTGTTTTCAATTAATTTTTTTAAGTTTCGCAGGATATAGCGTGCCTAAAGTCCCTTATCATTCTCATGTCCGGTGTAAAGGCATTAGACAACTGGACGGAGAACTGATAAGGGCCAGAGGGTTACAGAATCGTCGTGGGGCTGAAGATATATTCCGAAACAAATGCGAATGACGCGCGTGAAATGAATATCATTCAACGGGACTGTTTCATTGTACACTATTGACTTGGCTCCGTATACTGATTATTCGTCATCGTCGTGTATTTTATTTTAATTACTGTTACAGAACCCGTAAAACTGAGCCTGGACCAAAGGGGGACTAGATTTTAAATAATAATAGTATTGTGTGATAATTGCAAGCAATAAATATTCACGGTGTATGCAATAAAAGCCTATTGGATAAGCTTATAAGTGAACTAAATAGATGTAAATTCTTGCGGCAGAATCCAAATCTACCGTATATCGTCGTTCCTTAGCATTGATTTATGAATGTACTTTGTAACAAATTTTTGCGGTGTCCTGTGAAAATTTTTTCTAACGGACGTTATGTTACGGATATCGCCAAAAAAGGTTGTCACTGCTAAGAATAAGAGACCGAGGGAAGGAGGAACGGGAGAATAATTCCTACGCATTTGGAAAATATGAGTATTTTAATATTTCATAAGCTTACATACGTTGTGACTTCAATTATCATCAGTAAAATGCAACAAAATGACGTAAACATTTTCCGTGCGCTGTTACGCGATAGTCATTCTTTTTTAAAGGAGCCAATCCAGTTTGGAATACCCTATAAAGCCGCCATGTTTTTCTCTAGATTTGACATCGGTTCTCATTTTCCGATAAGGAATATTTCATTAATGAAATAGCTGTTCCGAGAAAGGAGATCTTCAAACTGTTACGTGTGGTCTTAGTTTTCTTTAAAAAAAAAAAGGTTTATTTAATAAAAATAATGTCATGAAAATTGCTAGGAATGGACCCCTGATCACGTGTAACAATTTGAATGCCTCATTTGTTGGAAGAATCATTGTTCATTAGTGAAATATTCATTTGGAAATGAGAGCCAGTGGAAATTCGCGACTGATATCAGCTGTTACTAGCTATATAAATAATGTCCAGTTTTTTCGCTAGGCAGCAAATACGTAGTTGACGGCGGCGTAGAAAAGGGGGCATCAAATTAATTTAAATTCCATATGATTAACTTGCTCTGTATGACGAGCAAATTAGATTCTAAAACCCTGGACGGGCTCCTTAAGTCCAAGTTTTCAAAAATGTAGAACCGGCGAATGGAGAAGTGGCATATGGTAACATCAATGCCAGCATCTGGTGAGATAAAATTAGTCTTAATCTCTTCACCTCTCATCCCCCACTCGGACGACTCGCTGGGCCACTCCGGATCGATTCATTCGACCGTAGATCAGCTACGTTGACGTAGGTAGTACGCTGAAGAAAGAAATTAAAATGCCCATCCAAGAACATTCGAACCTTTCTCCTCTACGTTCCCGTGCTTTTTGACGCAGCGTTTTCCATCTCCAAGGTTGGAGTTATGTGAATCACCGGCCTGGAGGCCGTTTCTCCGAGCTTTCCGGGCGGACTCTGCACGATCAAGAGTTGCTTTCCGCCGTCCTTCTCGGTAAGGAAATGACCGATCTCTACGATCTTCAAGTCCGACAGATTCCTCACGATCTTCGCGCTCTGCAAAGTGGAGCCCGCGCTGCCGTCCGCCTTCGGCAATATCACCGCGTTCTTCGGAGTCAAGGAGACTTTCTTTTTTGGAGCAACGGTCGCGTCCGGCGACACTGCTATTCGTTTGATCGGCGGATTACTCGTTGATATTGGGATGACGGGAATCACGTTAGGACCCACGATGATTCCGTTTCCTATTGCAGATCGTGATAAAAATAGGATATTTAAACACTGAAAGTGGCGGCAACGAAATATAATACGAGCACAAGATAAACAAGTATCGCTGACTTCAAAAGTTCATAGGATACTACGTACCTCTCTCCATGGCTTTCGTAACAGGACAGTCTTTGTGAGCTAGAAGAAGTGTTTTCAACTTGGTAACTTCCGATCGCAAAGCTTTGACCTCCATTTGTAGGACCGTGTTAGTTTCGTTAACGTTATTCACGGTTCTCTGAAGCTGTTGTATCCATGCTTTCCGCTTCGCTCTGGAGCGCATCGAGCTCGCCCGATTGCGCTCGAGAATCTCCAATTTTTTGTACTGGTCCGTATGCCTGTTCGCGTTTTCCGCGGACGGCATCGCCGATGACCTTTCTTCGGGCTGCTTCGCTGTATTCTGATTCTCAGATAACGCATTATTTTTCGTCAATACCTGCTTTAATTTCTGCAAGTAGAATCATAAAAGATGCACCATATATTCAACTGAGCGATATTTAATGGAGACGCGGAGAGCAAGGAAGCAGTCTTGAAATTACCATTTTTGCTAAAGAGAGTCTGGCGGTTGCAGATTTTTTTGATTCAAATCTATCCGCTGTTCTTAATGCCGGTTGCGTCTTGATAACCACTGTTTGAGTTTTTGACTGCACTATCGAATTGGTCGAAGCGTGCTGCGACTCTGAGACCGGCACTGCCGATAATTGCATCAATTTTCCATCCGCTGTCTTTAGCAAGAGTTGTACTTCTTCCCCGTTGATCGACCTTGAAAATAATTGCTCGATTAAAATCTATGGAATACATCTTCCTAGCGCAAGTATTACAAAGGTGGGAGAAAAATTACAATTGCGGTTGAGGCGAGTCTAATTTCTGCGCGATCTTTGTAGCTAGGGAAGTATCAGCTTCTTGAACAATGATGGTTTCCGCCGTCTGTTTCGTTTCTTTATTCGTAGTTATGATTTTAATATTCTTTACGCCTTCGTGCAAGTTGGATTGTCCAATTTCCATGTGGGTATGTACTTCAATGGAGGAGTTTTTAATTTCGTTCGTCGTCGCTTCGGTTATACAAATGGTGGGTGTATCTTGCATGTTATTCTCGGATACAATTAGATTGTTTGGTAGCGGTACATCTGGTATATGGGGAAAGATGTGAGGTGTATGTAAAGTATCATCCGAAAGTGAATCCTGTAAATCAAAGAAAAGCAAGTGTAGCACCATTTTACATATATAAAAGTGAAAGTAAAATCGTCTCTTTTATTTGGATCTTGTTACCTCTGGCACCGTCAGCGTTCCAGACTTCCCAGCCTCCACTGCCCTCCGAAATGTCTCTTCAAAGGGATTGACATTTTGTAAATCTTGAAACAATCCCACTTCTTCACAGTTTCTGATAAATCTTGTCGGTGTTGGCGTTTGATCAGCTGCAGCAGGGATTAGAAATGTATGTTATAATAAAGTTTTAAAATTACACACACAACCAGGGTGAAATAAAGAACAAAATATTCCATGGAAATACCTTACCTACAAAGACGTTGCTTTTCCCATTCGACCCAAGGTTAAGGACCATATCGTGTTTCTTTTTATGAACCATAAGGTGATCCTCATTTGTGAAACTCTGCAGATGTGTGGTTTTTTTTCATAAAAAGGTGGTTTTCGTTATATTTTGTAATTAAACTTATACGAATGATAAAGCACGTTAAATCTTACCATGTTGCAGCCTGGCGAAGGGCAGGCAAACGGTTTCTCCGAATCAGTCATTCTAATAATTTCGGTTGACAAATTTCGTATTGACAGTTTTCTGTGTTCACAGGTGGCACGACGATATCGGAAAAAAAAAACTACAAGCGACGACAGACTCTCCTCGGTCCCACCCTAAAGTTCCAATATAAGGACAACATCCTTAAAAGGAACGTCGGTTATGATTATTGTTCTTCCATAACAAATATTCAAGAACTTATCGCATTAGATGCAATTTATTCACCGATCTTCTTGTTTTTTAATGCGCGAATTCGGCATCGTAAATGTCATTTTTTCAGAGACAGCAGCAATCACAAATCGAAGAGGCGTTCCACGCGACAATGCGCGTTAGATGGTCGACTAATGGCTCCGAACGTTTTCAATGGCAAGTGGCGACGTAAGGTGCCATTATTCGTAAATCGTTTCCCCTCCCGAACGAGTAGTAGAGCGGAGGATAAAACAGAGCCTTACCGACATTCTGTTCGACTACAAATATGGCGGATTCAAATTTAAAATTTGCGCATCGCACGAAACGGATGAAGCTAACTTCTTTTCATTTTGTTTTTCTCCAAAGGGAACTTTAAAAAGCACATCGGAGGAGTTGATACTTACCGTTTTCGATATATTCGGATGTGGCATGCAACGATCACGCGTTTCTGTAACCGCAAACACGTCGAGGACCCCCCAGAATAACGGAACACACAAAAGCGGTAAGGGTTTACTTAAAATAGAACTATCTCTTTTTTTATTGTGTCAATGCAACAGTTACATTTCATGAACACGGCACAACGACATCAATGCAAACATGACAGACGGTTAAAGGTCGTCCGCGGCCCTCTTAGATATTTTTCTGACAGCGATGTACAAAATGCAGCTCATCGGGTCGCCAGGAGTTCGTATACAATGCACTTGTCCCGTCAGAGCGCTCGCTTACCTTTCTCAAGATTTTAAACGCCTCTCTATTCTCCAGCGACAAAATTCGTATCTGTGTGTGCGGAAAGATGTAAAGATTCATAATCGCCCGTCTATTGCGAAATGCGAACACCCGTGTCGACTCCGGAATTATTGCCTAAGTTGCAGACCCGACGCAGCAACGATTGCAATAGTCTACGCTGATTAACCGAACTATTCAAATCCGTGAACAATCGTTGAAGCTCGTTGCCGATAATGATTCGTGCCTGCTGGTGGTCGAAGGAACTCATGGAGACGACGGGTGGGCCGACTTCCGCGGCGCGGCTCGCTTCTTGGTGGCGTACTTCCGGTCCTCTGGAGAACATTTCGGTGTAAGACATTCGCTTTCTGTGTTTGTTGTACTCCTCGAACGCTTGAAAGAACGCTGCGTTGTCCAGTTGACCGAAGCAAAACATCTCCGCCATCGTGCACAGCTGCTTCCTCGACGAACCGCTGGTACTAGGTTGTGTAGAAATGTCGGGAGTGGTAACTGCAGGAGCCCGACAGACGTCCTCTACTGCCATAATGCTGGAAGACGGCTCTTTCCGGTTCTCCATCGTTGACACGGGTCTGTCTATTGACGATTGACTCATCAGAGTACCGTCTATCTCCTCCTTGCAAGCGTCTTTGACACCGCTGCACAGCTTGGCGGGTTCCGTACACACGACATTCACTATTTCTTCGGTGGAATCCAAACATCGATGACTCACTCTTCTCGTACCTTGTACCTTCATTCGTGTAACGGATTGACTATCCACGCGATCCTCGATCGCCTTGCTGGATTTCGGTGAGTACTCGTTTTTCATGGTTTCCTGCACGACGTCCGCGTAGGTCTTCTGGCCGGAAGAAGAGTTCTGTAGCTGCAGCCTTTCCCACGACGCCTGGCTCGACGGTGACACCAAGCTGTTGACGTTTACGCTCGTAGCCTCCCCCGAAACGCTGTGGGTCGTGTTCTCGTTCACGGCGGTGCCATCTTCTATAGCAATCGGTTGTCGAGGACCGACCGGTATCAGCAGACGGCTCGGGCGCACTGTCAGTTCTGGCCAGTGTCTCTCATCGGCAAGACCGATTTTCACGGGAAACTCAATTTTATTGACGTGGTAAGAAAATTCCTCCTGACTGACCAGGAAGGGAGTCACGACAGTTCTGCCGGTCTCCGTGCCAGGTCGAACGTCCCTAAGCATGTCCGGTACGGCCTCAAAGGCATTAACGAATGGTGGGGAGGCTCCCAGAAACGGGGGTACGATCTGAGCTAGCGGGTGGTCGAGGATCGTCGATGTTGCGGTAGTATAGAGGCCGTCGATGCTGGCCGTGAGGGCGAAGCAGGTCGTCAGGGATACCTCTCCGGGGTTCACCGAGTGACCGTTCGTCAGGATTTGATATCGCTGTTGATGTGACTGCTGTTGTGTGGGCCGCGTGGAATGATTTATTCTATTACTATTTTTTGGAATATCTGCAGTCGATTCAGTGGCCGGTCGGGTGAGATTGACAATTTTGCAAGCGTTTCTCGACGAGTTCACGCGGATACATTATAACGCGACGAAAAATCCCGTTTACCTGATTCGTTCCTAGTTGAGGTAGTTGCAGGTGGGGTCCGATATCGTCCAACGTCCTCAGAGTCAAGGTATGCGTGAGGGTCGTCGACTTCTGGGCGAAGGGAGTGGTGAAGTAAGAATAATGAGCGGCCTCGCGTTTACGGGGATTTGAACGCTCCGGGACGACACTATTCGAGGCTGCAGCTACAATGGCGTAATGTTGCGTGTAATGTTGCTGATGATTGGCTCCAGGCACTTGAGCGATGTACTGCGAGGTAGCTTGTTTAGGTACCTGTAAGTATTTTTTTGCAAGTTTATATACATTTTTTTTTAATAGGAATGCCGACTCGATCGGAATGTTGCACGATAAACTTAGACAATACACTTACTTTGCAGCGGACTAATAATTGCTTTGATTTAAATGCCTTCAATAAGAGACTCGAGTTTCACGCGATCGGGCGTTCAATCGGGTTTAACGTATTATTGCTGTTATTACAGTACGCAGACCTTTACTGAGTGTGATCTTTCTAATCTTTCACGCAAGAGCCCCTACAAGCCGACCTTTGCACCCAGGAGCCTACACCTACAGCGACCCCCGTCAAGCGGTAAGGAATAGATATACCTGTACAGAGAGCGCAAGGAGACTCCCTAGGCTGCCAGAAGGCGTGTGCGGCTTAACCGGGATTTATTTCCGGAGCGTTTACAGTTATTTTTCGCACGTTAAATCTCGCGTCGTTGAAATTGCATTTCGGCATTAAACACGATAGCGTTAAAGTAGTAAGTATCATTTAGCGCTTTTTACCTGGAAGTACCTGATCTGCGGTCCTTGAGGCGGCGGCTGCTGCTGCTGTAGGTGATTTTGTTGTTGATTTAGCTGACCCTGCTGCTGCGCTCCAATTCCATGAGCCGAAGCAGTTGCCGCGGTGATACAGGCGATTCGTTGCCAATGCGTAAGCGCCGCGGGTTGACCCGCTCCCGCGGGAAGTTGATGCTGATGCGGCTGCGACAAAGCTTGAAGGGTTCGACCGCTGGAGCCCCCCAAATTACCCTATTGTTTTACAAAACTTCAACGGTCAATCTTGCGCGAGTAAGTAACCATTCGGTGAAATTTGCAGTCTGTATTCTTCCACGGGCGATTCGATAATCGGCGCGATGTCGTTTCTAAACCTCATATCCTCTCGACGACCAGGGCGTACGCGGATTTCTGTCTTTTACTCTTTGCCGCGCGAACAATCGTTGGTAGGAAGCTCTCTACCTGCGAATAACGGGGCATAATCCAATCACGCGAGGCGGCTACTACTAGGCGCGCAATAGGCAAATTATTTGGGACTGGTCGACCCTAATAAAGTGGAAGGCAGAGGGGCGAAGACCTACTCGCCCATTGCAGTCACCCCGTTCAGCGAATTATCGTGCTTTCAAGGAAATTCCGGCTAGGCCACTCTATACCTGATCATATTCCCGTTACGATCAATGCCGCACTTTATCATTTCTTAAATTTATGCGGAATTCTATCGCGTAGTCATTGCCTTTCGCGCATCGCCGTTATATCCGAGAATGTATCGCTTTTAGTAAATGGACTTGATCAAAGCCGAAAAGTCAGATCGGAATGATAAGAGGAGCGATACTATCACGTGAAAAAGCTATTAATGTCATGCACCGATAAATGCACAGTGACCCTGACGGCTACCATGCGAAAAGATTCCCTTTGGTGATACTAAAATGCCAGATTTCACCCTTTTTCGAACAAATGACTGCTTTTATTTGTCAGTACAAACCTCGCTAATCCTGTCCTGGGAGACGTCATGGAACCGTGTCTCGTTTCTGTCGATGTGGCGTTTCGGAAGAGGCAAGTATTCCATCCGCGTGAAATCCGCTGATGCATTCCCGCTGGTTGTCTCGAAGAGATCGCTCGTCTGCCGTTCGGGATTTCGTTGCGAGAAATCAAGGGTAGCGCATGTCGCTGCTTGGACGAACGGCCAAATGATCTGGATATGAGAGTGTACGTTGTAACAAAATACATAAGACGACATTTCCGGTTGATTATTTCGGTTACTCACCCACGTCTTATTATCCATGCGTTATATCAAGATAGTTGCCGGTTATGTGTCTCCCAATCTCTCTGCCTGACCGCGTCTCCGTATTTAGTATTGAATGCTGAGAATCCGTTTTATCGTGAAGATAAATCGATCATGATCGACAATTGTTTTTTCCCCTCGATTTGAGCGATCCCGCTTATGTTGTCAATTGTTAAAGACAGAAAATGACGGGCGGGAGGCCTTTAAATGGCGCGTTACGATTTACAATGCGGAAATAAATGTAGGCGGAAGTTGAAGTAACTTAGAAGTACGTTTATTAAAAATGATAAACCCCTTATTTACAAAAGTGAGAGGACAATTTTATCGTCTTTGTTGCATATTTTTTTAAAGAGATTGGACAAGAAAAAAGGTCACACGACAATTGTTCGTCCAGACTATTGTGTGGGTGTAAATGAAAGATTCATCGGGGAAAGTTGACTACTCGGTGTAGCGTCACTTCGAGGGCCTCCTCTGTCTACCACGGGGTCCGTTTCGTTCATGTCCTCGACCTGATTTTAGCAAAAAAAAATTGATTCAGATTCTCCCATCGATAATCTTTATTGTCAATCGAATAGCTCCCATATCTGCATGTATCGCTTACCACCATAGGATTTTCATCTACTGTGATCCTTTTTTGAGCTATGGTCCTTAAAAAAGCTTTGGCTTCTTCCTTTGTCTCGTCGAACTGTAGATATTTCTGAGCGTAATGATTCGCCTGGTCCAGTTGGTCGCGCGATAAATGATACTGTGTCAGGTACTTGTACGCGTGACTCAAGTCGGTCCTATCTGCGTTTCGGAATTCATCCATTACAAATTCTGTATACGCTGCTGCCGCGTGTTCGTGTTCGGCTAGTTTCTCGTAAAGCCTAAAAAAATGCAAACGATATAAAGCTATCCGAGTAGCACTTGATTTGATCTTTAAAGTAGCGTACATACGTGGCCAATTTGATCAACGCCATTCCCTCTATGTCTCCCACGTTGCATGCTTTATAGTAGCACTTTAAAGCGTCTTGGATCTTATCCTGTTTTTCATATGCTTCTCCCAAAGCTAAGACCATTCGGCTATCGTGCGGTCTCAAGAGCTGAGCCTGTTTATAATAGTATAAACAATAAAACGGCATCTTTAAAATCTCGTAGGTCTGCCCCAATCCGTACCATGCTCTGTAGTCTCGCCGGTTGACTTCTACAAAAGTTATGACAATAAAGGAAGGATCATTAATCGAGTTTTTTCCAAGACCAAGTTTAGCGTGCGTAACATGGTTGACAAATTTTTTTACCGATTGCCTGTCGATAGCTGTGTATGGCGGCGTTGGTATTCTTCATTTCCATAAATTCATGTCCCAACAGTGTCCACGCTGATAAGTACTGCGGATTCAACTTCAGTGCCCTTTGAAAGTACAAAACCGCCTTCTGATGATCAGCCCTTAAACTATAGTAATTTCCTAAAAGTCATGGTCTACTAGAAACGGTCGCGTGACACAGCAGTTCCCCTTTCGTCTGCATTTGGAACAAATATGTTTACCTACTATGCAGCACGTTTCCAGCCTGTATTTATCGATCTCTGTCGCCCTGTGCGCCAAATGAGCTAATTCCACTTTCAATTCCTTCACGTATAATAAATTCGAATAGGTGTCCATATTATCCAGGCAGTAAGGATCTTCCTTTATTATTCGTTTGAACGTTTCTATCGCGTTGTCCGCATCTATACACGAGAAAGAAAAGCATTATTAACTCAGTTTATTGCAGACTGTGAAGAGGAATCTATCGATGCTTCCAAGAGATCAGTTACCTCTCCTGTAATGTACAGCAATGGCAGTTTGCGCGAGTACATAGCCATTCTTCTCAAAGCCCAAGGACTGCAATTCGTAGTAAAGTGCCAATCCCTCGTCGATGAGCTGCAGCTCCAAGTACATGTGGGCGATGAAAAACTGTCTCATCCAGTGTGACGGTAAACTCAAACTTTCCAGTCTCTCCTTGTCTGTGATCAGAGCAGCCAATTCCAGCCAAGTACCCCAATGCATCGGTTGTTTGTGCACAGACTCGACGAGTATATCGGTGGCCTCGTGAGTGAGCTTCAATTTCTTGAGAACTACACCGAATAAGTAAAGACCAAAACCGTCCAAATTGCCTGCCAAATGATCCTTTCGTAAGTCTGTACATAGCAGTTTTAAATTGTCGTTCTTTAAAGGATCCGGTGGTATATCGGTCATGTCTTCTATTTTCTTCTTCTCCCCAGACATGTAACGTGAGTACAGATACAGGAATCTGGCTTTTGGCGTTTTGCATTGCTCCGTAAAGTATGCGGCTCGATCGTACTCCTTCAAGTCGAAATAACTTTTCGCCAGGGTGTACATGTCGTCTTCCTCGCTCGTTTCTATCAAATTGATATCGGTGGTCATATCGTGCGTTTCGATCTTCACGTCCTTGAGGGAGTAGTTCAACTGTGCGAGCCTGTGGCATAACAAAAATTCGATAAAGTACATTACAAGCGGATTTAGTAAGTGATCAAACTCGTGTCAAAAGCCTTACACTCCCACGATTTTTAATAAATAAATACCATTTTGTAGTATGCATTAATCCCCGTTGAGAGCACTCGTTTATCGCTCGCAAAAGATCGGCTTTAACCTCTTTTATGTCAAACTTTATGGTAGAGTCCTCCATTCTGTGCTAGCAGCGCGACTGAACTCCAATTTGCAAAATAGCGTCGAGATCGCAATTTCTTCTCCTCACTACAAACGACTCAAAAAATGATCTCGTCGAAAATTTATTTCACATCTCAGTGAATCCATCGGCGCGAAATTTCGTTGTTTATACGCTATCACTCGCATACTACCCGCTCAACACTTTTAATTTGACTGCTTCGTTTCTTCTCTACATTCTGCCGCATCCATGCCGGCATTTCACATCCGTATATCCACCATGGTCCTGCGACACACACAAACGTAATCTTTGTGAGAGTGCGAAGAACGATACGAATCCATTTCAGTCTCGCGAATCGTCTCCTCGTCATCATGTCGAGATATCATTTATTCTCGTGGGTAAGGAAACAATTCAATTCCAAGTATGATTCACATTTTAATAACACCGAAATAGCAGATATCCCTGCTATAGAAATATGAAATAGATTGCGCACTAAACGCATGCCAACTCTAGTCCTCCAACCTGCCTCAATGAGCGCTGCTATAGAGAGAGAGAGAGAGAGAGAGTACATCTTTTAAAATTCAAAAGAACTTAGCGCAAGACAGCCGCGCTAATAACTTCGTCGATGTTTTTTCCTTATTCGCAGGGCGCAAATTCTCACGGCCAGTTGGGCCAAGGTCACCATTTGGAACAATCGATCCTGCCTAAAGAAGTCGACTTGTCGGAAATTCGTCTGGACCCGGAGAATATAAGAAAACTAGCGGGCGGCGCGGGACACTCGTTGATTCTCGACAAAGACGGCCGCGTCTATTCCTGCGGATGGAATAGCAAGGGACAAGCGGGAATTTCCGGGGAGCAAAGCTTCTCGAAATTTCGCATTTTAGAGGAGCTTAGAAACGAGACTATCGTAGATATCGCTTGCGGGTGGGACAATTCTATAGCTATAGCGGAAAATGGTACCGCGTATGCTTGGGGTTCGAATTCCTTCGGACAATTAGGGAAAGATCGGCGCGAGCTCGAATACACCTCTGTACCATTCAAAATTACTGTCAATGAAAAGATTGTACGCGGATCTCTCGGCCTGCGCCATTCGGCCCTTCTCACCGACGCCGGTAAACTCTTAGTGACCGGCGTTGGGAGCAAGTGTCAATTAGGACTAATTGACTCGGAAAATAAGCCGATTCGGGGCATAAACACTTTCTCCGCAGGTGATTATTTTCATTCAATGCCAGATAAACGAGGTATTGCATAAATGTATTGCACAAGATTTCGAGGATTCTCAGGGCATTTATTACGTCAGATCTGACTGACGCGTCATGTCTATGAGTTTAAGAAAATCCTTTCAATCCTGGTATACATATATTTGTGCATTTACTTGTTTGCCTTGTTGAAAAAAACATAAGATTCTTATAAAATGGACAAATGCCGCATAGAGTCTTACTGAAAGAAATTTCAGTCACTATTATCTCATTATCAATGAACTTTTAGCCTACATCGATAAAAGATTTGATTGTAGATAAAAGTGTAATTTTCAAAAAAATATTATACAAGTATGAGCCAAACTCTCATAGATAATGAAATGGAAATGGAAAGTTTCTTTCCTGGCAAATAAATTTAGCCTCATATAGTATCTTCATAAATTCTCATATATTTTACATGACAATATATGAGGTTCCATGCCGTATTCGTCCACTTTATAAAAATGTTATGAGTTCTTTTCAACATGGTGCCCTATTCGTTTGAATGAAAATTATTTCGTCGATATCAAATAATCCGGATTGATGGTCATTTATGGAAACGCATTGCTTTACTCCATAAATTCTACAGTACCGGGATTACCGGACGTAGTAAACGTTTCCTGCGGTCAACATCACACCGTAGCGGCGACGAAAAAGGGTGAGCTGTATTCCTGGGGGGATAATAAGCACGGTCAATTAGGCGTCGATCCATTTGCACGTAGCAAAATATCGACACCGATGAAATTACAAGAATTCGATGTTGGTTCGTCGATAGAAATCTCTACTGGATGGACGCATACAATCGCTTTGAACGGTACCTCGTACGGTCCACGTCAAAAATAATAAACTCTTTTTGTTTCACAGTAAACATATAGCTGTTTGTTGTAGTGGACGGCGGAAACATTCTTGCCTGGGGCAGAAATACTTACGGTCAGTTGGGCTACGAGAAATGTGACAAATCGGTAACTTGGAAGCCGAGTTACATAAAAGATCTTCCCAGAATCCGCCAAGTTTCGGTGGGTTCCGAACACAACGTCGCTCTTACAGGTAATTTTCTTGCGTACCGAGTATGTGCTTCCGTAATTGCGATTTATTCGTTCGATTACACGTATGCGCATGTATGTTAACGCAGCAGACGGAACGGTATTATCTTGGGGCTGGAACGAACACGGAAATTGTGGAAACGGTACGGAAAGCGATGTTCGAGTTCCCGGCCGAGTTTCATTGCCGCGAAACTCCATCGGAATTCTGATAGGCTCCGGCGCGGGACACACATTTGCACTTGTCGCTGAAAAGGATTAAACGGGTCGACGATAATTCGAAAGAGTTAAAGGAAGTCGCATAAAAGAGGTCTACGTCATAGATACACCGAATGACCCTCGAGCGAGCCAAAAAAAGTCGAGCGCCTTTCTCACCTTTCACAATCAATGAATCGGACGATACGGCATACGAGTCATTAACGAACGTCCCCACCGCTCTTTCGTGGACTGTGAAAATTATTAAAGAAACAACACGCGCGACAGGTATTTAAGGGGGAGTCTCCTAAAACTGACCATCAAAAAGCGGCTGCCCTCGAAGTCGGAAGTGTGATAAAGAGGCCTTCGAATTTTAAAGAAGTTCCGCGTGCGTTGGAAGATCGCAAGATGAAACTGTCCATGGTAAGTTTCTCGATCTAGTTGGCTAACTCGCTCGTTATCGAAGAGGGAGAAGATTCGATTCCGCATCGAAAACTTTTACTCTCGCAAGCAGGTCATCATCTTCGTGGTTCTGGCAATAGCTTTTGCCGTCGCTAAACCATCGGTAGACTCCGATCCCACCGTGGTCAACTACAACAGCGAGTACTTCACCCCAGGACAAAACGCACACTTCCTCCACATCTTTAAAAAGCTGAAGAAAATTCTCATCCTCTGAAACACATCTTCCAACCACGATCGTACCGAGATGCATCGACTCGATTTCTTTCAACGTGGCTGTTGCTTCGTGTAAAAATGTCACCTTAGTTTAAGTAAAGTACATATAGTACTTACCCCTTTCATATTTGCGGTAAATGTTTAAGATGTACATATGTGTGATTGGGCAACGTGCGCGTTGCTCTGCCTATTTTCTATAAAATAAAATGTGTTATCATTTTGTAACATAACTATATATTTTTTCTATCTTAAATGATACAGTCCTACGTTCCATGGCACCCACTCTCAGGACGTCTTCCCCTACATTTTTTATCATTCGGCTGGTTCGGTGCGGTCACGATGGACGTACCTTCCAACTGGCGGCGTCGCTGGCCACTCGCATCGACAGTCCGCAATGAATCCTTTTTAACGACACCGCTATATTACCTCCAATAGTACTGTAAGCTACGGATCTCTGCAAATATATGCTACCTATATCGTGTGCCTGAGCAGGATATATTGCAGTCTGGTATAAGGGTAGTATAATCGTTACATTTTAAAGGGGGTAGATATGTGCGTATTACAACGTATACGTGTATAGGCAGCAGGTGCTATCTCGCCTGGCCGTTCAACACCTGTCAGTAGGCAATTGTCACCGAAACAAAACGGTCGCTTGGAAGGATTGACGGCAAAGAAGTACTTCAAAACTACATCGATTCTTTTGAATAATTCAGAGATCGAGATGCTTCGAGTTAGATCTCAAAGTAATATTTGGTAAGTCTTTCGAAATTCTCCATATAATAAATTAATCGTCGTTATCCCAGCTCGTTTTTTCTGACGGATTATACTTTTGCTGGTCAGCGAACAAGAGGCTAAGTTCGTTCAAGAGCGCATAGCTGGGGTGGAGAAGCACTTTGCCGAATTCTGCACGATATTCGCCGCGTTCACCAGGAAAGCCGCTAGGTTCGTCTTTACTGGTATTCATAATACCTACATATATAAGCGTCAAATATCGATTATGTTTATCCCAATGAAACTCCTTATTGCGAGGTAGCACGAAACTGCGTCTACCTTCGAGCATATCCCTGTTAAAATTTTTCCGAGAGAAAACGATAGAATATAGCAAAAATGGTTCAAAAATACCATAGAGCGTGGAATCAATCGTTTCTTAGAATTTTTATATTAAATACCATAGAAACTTATACAGATCTTATGTGTCGATCTTATTGTTTTTCATGATATTTAATGTGAAAATTATAAGAAACGATAAAACTTCTCACGCTATGGTATTTTTAAAATCTTTTCTACAATTTTCTATTGAATATTTTTAATAGGGATTATTTATTGCAGTGGTTGTCGTAATTTTGAAAATAAGCACCAGCGTTGAGTCCACTCCAACAAAAATCTCACGTATTATTCTTTTCCAGGTTGCGCGATAAAAATGACGAGGTTGCCAAGGCGATACAAACTTATGCGGAGTCCGAAAATATAAATCAATCCCTCAGCACCGGCCTCGTCAATTTCGCTACCACACTATCAGTCATTGGTGACTATAGGTGACTCGCACGATTTACATTTCCAGGCCCTCGCTTGCGAGATATTCAAAGAATCTTTCAGAGCGTATTCAAATATTGTGTAACGCAATTCCGGGAGAGACGTCGCACTCGACTTGGCCCGTAATTAGCAGCAGAAGCCGGCGGCCAAGTCGAGCGAGGCCATTCCTTTCGAAATCGGTTTACTTGCTACTTGAATAACCCCTTATAATTTTCACGGACGATGCGAGAGTTGCACGGGACAATTGGCTTTTCAGAGATGCCGCGGTGCAGAGACTCGACACGAAGGTGATCGCTCCGTTCTCGCAGTACTCCGTGATATGCAAGCACGCGCGCGAGGACGTGAAAAACACTTTCACGGCTCGCGATAAGGAACTCACAAGGAGAAGGCACCTCGACAAATTGAGGGAACGAAATCCCAGAAATCGGCAGATGATCGTATCCTTTTATAACTGCTGTCATTCGAAATCACGCTCCTCTCGTGAAATCGTGCGGTAGCTGTACGTAGACAGTTCGGAATCCTTAACGTAAAGAGTCACAGTCGCAAGCTGAATCAGACCTGATGAAGGCGACGGTGGAAGTATCGAGGGTAGTGAAAGGTTTGGAGGAACAAATCGACACCTTCGAGAGGCGGAAGCTGCACGACCTGAAGACGGTGCTCCTAGATTTCGTAACCATAGAACTCGGCTTCCACACTAAAGCCATTGAACTGCTGACCAAGGCTTATCAGGATGTTGCAGAAATCGATGAAGCGAGAGATCTCGAGGTGGTGTACTTGAAAAATGACTGCACACTCTTTCCGGAAAAGATTTCTCATTCAGTTTATTCACCTTTCTACTTCTACCATTTTTTTCGTCATTGTCGAGTCGGTGCTGATAGTTTCTAATTCAGTGCTCGGTATACACGCAGGACTTTCAAATAACGAGAGGAGATCTAAACGGGGTAATTTCCAAGTAGATTTTTTCTGTTAATCATTATGTCGCGTTAGGTATTGCGCATTTGTCCAGTACAGATCGACGGATAAGGATCGTCTTCTCTCGTATAATGTAGGAATTTCGGGATGTGATGCGTGTACCTGATTCTATTTCAAGACTGGACACCGTGAGAAGAACGACCTTTCGACAAGCGTACTCTCTGACGAATCTGACTAGTCGCTTCTCATCCTCGCCCGCCGCCAAACAAAAATCCGCCGCAGAATTGATGGTGAGCTACGCGGAAAAGAGAGGCGATTAAAGAGTACCTCTAATTCTTCTCCGTATCCTTCTATCTATTTTTACGACTAATAATTCGTTTCAGCATTCCTTGAAAACTGGCCGCGCGAATTCGATCGAGTCGGTACAAGTGGAAGAATACGGTAACAGCTCGGAGGAATCGGAATCAGAATCAAGTCAAGAGAGACCAGTGAGGATCAGACACAAGTCGATGTGATTTCGGCAGGTTTCAATATTCGTTACTCCCTCGTAATATTGCAAATGTATCTAGATCGAGACGATAAAGCGTACGGAGAGAAGAGAGCCGAGCCGACTGAGCTTAAGAGCGGTCCCAGCAATCCCTACCTACCAAAAATCCCTAACGTCATCTGTAATTCAGAGCACGTCGTATTCAGAGGTATCGAACAATCAAAACGCCCGGGACTACATAACGAAAGTAAATCGTTATGACTAGAAGCGAAAGCACGCGTATTCCACTATGGTTTCTTTATTCGTCATGGCAGATTTATCCATCCATATTTCATAAACGTGCAGAATAGGTAAGTTCTAATCATTATATGCCATTTTTATATGGAAAAGTGTAGATTTATTTGTATATTACTATACAGTGTGTCGACCTATATATGCGTTTCATGGTATAAATAATACTAATATTACGTTAAGTAAAATTACTTATAGCTTTGAAACGTGCAGCGTGAATGACAATTTGTTCAAATGTTGATCAACTTCATTATTTATCCGTGCCTTCGACGCCGGCTTGCGTCATTAGATCGGCGATACTTTTCTCCAGGTCGTCTATCCTGTTGCCCATTTCATCTAGTAGTTCTCGCTGAGGATTCATAAAGTTCGTAACTATTGTAAGTTAAAAGTTTCAATTGAATTGCGCCTGAAAGCAGCAGTCCCGCCGTACACGGAAGCACGTCGGTCGTACCCGCCCCTACGCACTTCCGATTTGACAATTGAGCTTTGAGGTTATGTCTCTTGTCACTCGAAAAACGCTCGCAACGTTCGCGGAGACGTATTAAATTACTATTAGAAAAGGATATTTCTCCCGATAATTTGGTCGGACATCGTTTGAAATTTTTCCTGCATGTTCTGTAGTAGCGTTTGAACCTGAAAATTGTAAAGAATATTTGCGAAACTCAAAGGCGGAGGGAAAACAAACATAATGTACGCGAATCTCGCGGACGATTAAAGTCCAGACGTCAACTCACGTATTGTGTCAATTCCTGCATGTTCTTCGGGTCTGTATTATTTCCTACGCTGTAATTCTCGCTGTCCTCCGCTTTATGCTCCTGTTTTACGTCAGCCATCCTCGCTGAGCTTTGGTCGCCTATTGCTGCAGTTATTTGCCTCGGAAATCTTCGTCCATGGCTACACAACTCGTACGTGCGCACGCGCACGTTTCAGTCGAACGATCTGAGTGGTTTTGTGACTGTCAGTGGAAGGTACCGATAATTGATTTAACAGAAATATAAATATGATGTATTTTCGAAATGATGTCGATGAAACGTAGTATTGATGTTTTTTCTCCTTGCATTCTAAACGCATAGAGAAAAGTTATAGTTTGTTGAATTTTCGTTACAAAGAAATAACTGAGATATTTGTTATTTTTATCAAATTCATGTATGTACATACAAAGAAAATAATCGAATACTGAATACTCGTACGGTCGAAGTCATATGACGCGTTGTTTGCTTCTTGTATGTTGTATAATCAATCGTATGGCATGTGTGTACGCCTACGTACAAATCAATCCGCTCCTCATAATCCGACGTACAGAAGCTTCTATAAATTTCTATCATTCCGTGAAGAAACTGGGTTTTTTATACGTCGCTTTATCATGCAATTCCTTTATCGCGTGCGTCATGTTATTATTTGCCAACGCGGACGTTTCAAAACGTTTAAACGCACATGGGTTGTCCCTTCCTCCAATATAACACGTGAGAAATCTCTCGACTACAATTGATCGAAATTGTCATGTGACTTGATTGTTATTGGTTGGACTTGGAGCAGGCTGCCTCGTACGTCATCAGCTGATTGTATGTGCAGAATATGACGGAACGAGTCTGAGTACGCGAAATCAGTGGTGAACAGAATTATTAAACGAATCCAACTACGTGCGATTCTTTAAACTTCTTTGACGCCTTTGTGATTGTTTAACCACGAGTCAGGATAAATCAAGAATACCGACAATATCTCCTCGATAAAGATGCGTTTCGGATGGAGTTTTTGTGTTTTGTTATTACTGTGCAACCTACACCTAGCTCGTTCTTGGCATTTTAAAGGGAGCCAGAAATCACCTGTTATTCTGAGTAAGTGCACATGTGTTTACGAAGTTATTGTCTTTAGGTTTATGACTGTTTAAGAAAATCGGGTTTACAATTGTGACAAAGGGGAAAATGCGGGCCCCCCTGAGTCTTAGAACTATTGCGATATGTTTCCGCGAGATTATCAGGATGACACATTCCACGAATCATGGCTTTTTTTTTAGTACCTGGCGATGGAGGGAGTCAAGTTGAAGCAAGGCTCAATAAAACCTCTGTAGTACATTATCTGTGTGAAAAAACGTCTACGGATTACTTCAATATATGGCTAAATTTGGAACTACTCGTTCCAGTTATAATAGATTGCTGGGTATGATTATAAATTATGGTTTGGTTGATAGAAAAAGAATAGTGTTCCATTCCTATTGTATTTAGATTTTTAGTTGCATTTGGCAAAATTCCTTCGATGAGTTCATCAGATTGACAGAGAAACTAAATATTTGTAAGGATTATAATTTATTTATTGCTATGACGCTGATGTAATATGACTATTATAACGATTATATCAGATCGACAACATGAAGTTAAACTATGACAATATCAGTCGAACTACGACAAATCAAAATGGGGTGGATATACGAATACCAGGCTGGGGAGATCCCTTAATGGTAGAGTATCTAGATCCCAGCAGAGCATCTCCAGGATCTTACTTCAAAGATATCGGTAATATGCTGGTTACCAATCTTGGCTACATACGAAACTTGTCGCTTCGTGGTGCTCCTTACGACTTCAGAAAAGGACCTAGTACGTGACAG
The DNA here is from genome assembly GCA_963678675.1 of Xiphydria camelus. NCBI lineage: Eukaryota > Metazoa > Arthropoda > Insecta > Hymenoptera > Xiphydriidae > Xiphydria > Xiphydria camelus. Next base: position 4,017,246 of record OY783196.1, read on the forward strand.
CAATAATGATAGTACTTACCCTAATTTTAATAATACTCTATCCTATGTACGGTGGACTTTTGTTATGGATTCCCTGGTTAGGAGTAGTTCTAATCTGGTAATATACATAATATAATTCGAGTAGAAATATCTACCCTATACCTTGTGCTATTTTTAGAATGTGATAAGTACCAGATACCATTGAAAAGAAACTTATAGCAAATACACAGCAGTTAAAATTATTGCATTTTGCTTAAGTAAAGGAAAGCAATTATTTAGTCTTTTATAACCCAAAAAGGACGACTAGCAAAAGTCTACCATATATTCTCAATAAGCAATGCATAATGTTTAGTTGCTTATATGAAAATTGTCCTCTTCAGACGAAAGTGAAGACTTATTTGTAAAGCTTAAAGCGCTCGTGGAAGAGACATATACGATGAATAATAACGCACCTGTGACATTGTTGGCTCATAGTATGGGAGGACCCATGTCGCTGATCTTTTTACAACGTCAGAGTCAAAAGTGGAAGGACAAATACATTAACTCATTGATCACCCTAGCTGCTGTATGGGGAGGATCAGTGAAGGCTCTCAAGGTTTTTGCCATTGGTAATTTTGTTTCTTTTATTCAGCAGATTTCCTTACCATCGAGACAACTGTTCCCCCATCTCCTGCTTTATGAAAATACCAAAAAGCTGGAACATTTGGATTAATCAAGTTTTATGTCCAGGCGATAATTTGGGCGCATATGTCCTGCGAGAGAGTGTGCTTAAAGATGAGCAAATTACAAGCCCAAGTCTGGGATGGCTGTTGCCTTCTAAATTATTTTGGAAGGATACCGAAGTTTTTGTACAAACGGAACAGAAGAATTATACATTCTCGAACTTACGAGACTTCTTTGTGTAAGAGGAGATTGTAACGCACGCAAAATATGCTGTTATACATTCGTATGAAAGATATGCAATTATTATTAAATTCTCATTTCAGAGACATAAATGTTCCGAATGGTTATGAGTTCTGGAAGGACAATCAGAAATATCAGTTAGACTTTTCAGCCCCCGGTGTTGAGGTTCACTGTTTGCACGGCATCAACGTGGATACGGTAGAAAGGTAAACGCGTTTGTGATGAGTCGTTGCAACTTTATTATTAGCAGCCCTTGACAATATCATTGAATATCGCTTCGTTGCATTTCAAATAGGCTGTATTACAAACCGGGCACCTCGGTTGACGGATATCCGCAATTGATCCCTGGCAATGGAGATGGGACGGTTAATCAGAGAAGTTTGGAGGGTTGCCTTCACTGGCAGGGCAAACAAAAACAGAAAATTTATCATCAACCCTTTTCCGGAATAAATCATATGGAAATTTTACGAAACCAAACCGTTTTAAATTATATTAAAAGTATCATGATGGTTAATTGATTTGAAAAATCGGTGTTTGAATCGTAATAAGGAAAGGAAAGAAAAGGAAACTAGGATATTGTATGACTTATATACATATCTTTTATTCCTTCAAGAAAAAGCGGTGCCAATTTTAGAAATGATAATGAGAATTGAAATGATAACTATAAAAGTTATTCTTCTTTTCATACACTTATTTATGATTTTTGAAGTTGTTTGATGAGTGGAAAGCTCTGGTCGTTTTATTTCAAGTGACGATCAAATGACAAATACTTGGTCTCAGAGGTGATAGATGTCACATGTGATATTAATTTATTAATGAATTCAAAGAAAAGTGCCATTCAAATGAATGTGAGAAGCGCACACATAATTGTCAAGCGAACAAGTGTAAGCATCTTTATCGTCTTCACCTATCTATTTAACACAACAATCAGGTGATGTAGTTTGCTAAATCTCAATATGTATATATTACCTGTAAATATATTTTTATTTTCAGTCGTGCAATTAATTCTTAATTGAAATGAATACTAAATTGTCGATATGAATATATGCTCTCTAAAACAAGCTAATCCGTCTAATATACCACATAATACTGAGGAAAAGAAAGAATTTATATATCGTTAATTGAAAGGAAATAAATTCTGAAAGGAGAATTTTTCTTAGAGAAAATTGTAGTATACATTTATTAAATAATATAACAATACACATATAAAACAGCTATACAAGAACATTTTTCTTTTTAATTATCAACATATGCGAGTCTGGATCAAAAAGGGATGTATTAAGACTACAATGCATGTAGCCAGGTTTAAAGAAGTGTAAAGAGATACGGAATAAGAATAACAATATGATTTCTAATATGTCTTTCCATAAAGTGTTTGTAAATAATTCGTTGAAATTATGAAAAAATCGTAGTTTTATTGATGTCCGTTATACTTTTCTCTACCAAACTTACATCTTGGTTTGCAGCATACATTAAATAAATACGTACAATATTTTTTCTTCTATACTATGCAAGATGTAAGTATGTAGTTATAATTCAATGAAGTTATCCAAGTCCTAAATGAACTTTCCTTTCAATGTGTAATGTTCTCATTGATATTCTTCGTAAATCTTCTTTTCTTTAATTCTTTTCCCTGCTTATAATTTTCAATTTTTAAATCTATTTTTTCATTCAGTACAAATTCTATTCTCGGTTTGGCAGCATGTTTCCGTTGCCATGCATGTGTATTCAAATTTGTCAGATCTACTTCCCCTTGGAACACAGCATATAAAGGCAGCATAGGAATGCTTAGAGTTCTTAAAATATTTCACCGAATATATTTGAATCGCTTATTTGAGGAACCCGACAGATCCAAGAAACACAGCCCCGAGAAAATTGAAAAAAAAAACCGATTAACTATGTGAAACTGTACCCCCTTTAAAGTTTACTCATTAATAAACATTAATACTATTAACATTTATTAATGAGTAAACCCCCCAAAAAATACAGCCTCACGCAGTCAATCAGTTTTTCTCAACTATCCCAGAACTATGCCTCCCGGATCTGTCGGGTGTCTCAAATAAGCGATTCATTTGTAAGCGTCACCAAGCAACATATAAGTGACATATCACGCTATCCCTCCATTCCTCTTTAATAAAAACCCGTAATCTCGTTATAATCATTTCAAACTTTCAAAAACAAATGTGGGAGAACTGAGCCGATAATTTTTCGATATTGACGTAGAAAACGGTACTCAAATAAGGCAAGTTCAGTTAATGTCAGTTGAGTCCAGACGACGTTTTCAAGAAGGCGTATAAACCTAAGGCCAAGATTGTTACGACAGTAATAGTTTTATAACTTGTAATGCGATAAGGTATTCTAGACGGTGGAAGGACAAGTCGAAGTTGCCTTTGCCTTTCTCTCTCTCGGCGACTCGCCTCCGCTTTTGCTTTCCATTCTTGCTCTTTATATCTCCTCTTATTGTCGTAATCCTGTACATCTTTATTTATGGAGTCTGGGGGGTATTGACGGTACAAATTTTTTGCATCGATAAGCAGAGTTTCAAAGGGTAGGTCATCCGGAAGCTGTAGAAATAAAAAGGATTTATGAAGCCGTTGTTGAGCATTTTCCTGCTTAAAACTTCATCACATATACATTTGTAACGTCGAGAAAGAATGTTTACTCACGGTACAAAGTACTTTATGAGTGTGTCCCATATCTGGTGTAGTATTAAAAATTTCATCGGCTCTGTATGCCACGATCACGGTACTCAAGTAGAGAGGCATTAACGGAGGACTACCGAGAAAGTAGTCAAACAGTCGGTGCAACAATTTCCTATTTTCGGCATACTTGTGCGCGTACCAAGTCGTGTACTCTGCCAGAGCAAAGTGTGGAAACAATTCTACGCTGTAACAAAGATGTTGGATATCATTGTCATGGAAGAGTGTAAGTTTCTTCCAATTTAAGGTATGACGTACTTTTCCAAATGTTCTAGCAAAGTCGGATGTAGTCGTTCTAGAAGAGCAAATATATAAAACAGCTCTTGATTAACTTTCTCCATAGTTTTCTCCATGAAACGTTCCAAAAATTGTAAGGAAATCTTCTCAAGAACGTGCAATCCACGTTGTATACCCATGACAATTAGCACAGTCGCGGCGACATCATTGTATCCCTGATAGTAACTAATAAAAAATTTCATTAGATAGTAAAAAAAATCACAAAGAGGAGGAAAACGAAATCTTTCTGCATTGTATATGCTCACTTCAAACGAGGATGTCGTTTTAAGACCCAACATATTAACTGTATCATTTCTTGTTGAAATCTTTCAGTTTCTTCTTCTGTTGCACTTGAGGGAAGATGACTTCCGCTACGTGCGACATCATTTAATATCTGTTGGTAAACCCCATTCGGCATGCAAGTATGTATCGTGTCTAATCCTTCCTCATATGGGACTTCCTTGTCAGGCAGTCTTAAGAGCCTCGTCCACAGAACCCTTCGTATATCATCTACAGATCATCTTTATGATTTCATGACTAGATTATAAAAAGTGACATTATCATCAAGAGGGAACTATGCATTAAAAATTGATTGTTACATAAGAAATCATTCTTTTGATCACTCATAATGAAGAGATTAATACAGAATATATTACACTGATATAAGAAGTTCCTTAACTGACAATCAGTGATAATATTGATATATACTGAGAAATATCGGACAGTCTGAATCGAGTTTAACACATTCTGTGCCACGTGTACCATTTTTGGTACACTAACGTGCATCAGAAATGGTACACGTGGCATGGAAGGTGTTAAAAGGCAATCTAAAACAATGGTTGCTAAGACTATGCAAAAGATCAAAGCATGAGATTTTCACAATGTTCCTTATTGATTGTAATGTCCTCAAATTGTTTATCTCGATTACCATTAACAAAGCCTTCACTACTGCAGCCTAAGAGCCTAAACTCTCCGAAGGTAAGATTTGGTTTCAATATAGTTCCTTGTATCACACCAATCTTCATCCGCTCTCTATTTGTTAATGATTCTGTATTATCGGAATCATCGAAGGATGAGTTAAAGTCGTCGTTACACGTCGTGACCCCGTTCTCTTTACCTGGAGATGCCAGGTCGGCGATCTGGGGTATTCTAGGTATGACCCCGTCACTCCATGCCATGGCAGAATCCAATGGTGCTTTGAGCTCTCCATGGGTTTCATCGTCCGAGTTTTTTTCTACCGTCGGAGGTAATTTTGTTAACTCTGATGCATTTCTTCGTCTTGTCTTAGAATTTTGTTTCCCCGGAGAATCTGGTATTTGCACTGACGTTCCAGGAATAGATTTCAACAGGGATATGTCGTCTTCGTTGGTATTCATAATGTTTAGTTGACTGATTCATATCAATTATTGCACGCTTGGCTTCATGACACTTCGAATTTAGGAATAACTTCGTTAAAACCACTGTAGCGCTTCGAAGAAATGGATCTGACAAGTGTGACACGCATGAAGTAGTGTCATCATTGAAAGTTCTTGAGTAGTCAGGCGCATGAAGAGATGGCGTAGTACTCTAATCTCGGTGGCTGATGCTGTTCTATTTGCGACGTAAGGGGGGCTTCGTTAGTACCGCTATTCAGCGAGAGAGTACGCGCAGTGGTCGTATCTTCAAAAGTGTCGACTGGTATTTAGAGGAAAATAGAACGCGAAGGAATAAAATATAACTTAGAATACCGAAGTATGAGTACGAAATTATTGTAGTTAAACTAATCAAGCGAAGCTAATGTTTCGGAGCAAGGAAATGTATCGGAATCGCGCAACCCTGGTAATGGTATACTAGGAATTTTCTATCGCAAATTCTCTTATCTTCGTGGTTTACTTCTGGATATTATATTAATTTTTACATCACGCATCACGATAATAGGTAAATACCGCAACAGGAGAAATTCCAAAGACTTCCAATCGGTTGTTCTGCTCCACCCGACGGTTCTCCTCGTCTTTTGCCAGGAGAGCGGCGCGTGCCATACAATTGTCCTCGCCACAAATTAAGTACCACTACGTGAATGGTGAGCACAACGCATTTATTTGGGCGGGCTATCAAATATTACTCGATATCGATATTACGAGCCGTGCTTCGGCTCGTAAGAACGCAGCGCACTATTCTGAAGCTAACTTTAACTACAGCACCGTTCCAAGCACTACCAAAGTCCAATATCAGGGAAATTCAAATACTCTTGCGTTACCAATGGGACATCATACTGTACAGTTCGCCAGCCGCTTCTGGAAAGATGAATCGCTTGGGGAAAGGTAATAAAATTGTACATCGCGACCCTTCAATCGCCTTTGCGTAGTGAACAATTCTCGTGTATTGTAAATTACAATGGTCTTCCTCTATTCATATCTCGTTGATCTCTCACAGACGACAGTTTGCACCGCTCCGACCAATCTAACAGAGTAGATTAAACTAACGGCGAACAGTGTCGTTTAAAAAGTAATACAAAAATAACTTTAGAAGTATGTACAAATGCGCGTAGGATTGAGTTACGCAGGTAAACACTCGATTACTTACGTATTGTAGCTCTGCGTAGCAAAGCTTACGCACACCTTGAGCAAACAAAAAGTACTCGCGGAATTTTTCATCGAATTTATCTTCCGCTCCCGCGGCGAATCTCACATAGCGAGTGTTCCAACTATATCGGTGAGAACACCGAACGCGCCCCCCACGATAAACCTCACGAAATTATCACCAACCAATGGCCCCAGAGCGTAAAGGCCTCTTCTCGGCGCTCGCGTCACCTCGTACGTGAAGTCATCCGTCTCGATGGGGTTAGATCTGTTGTCTACCGATTTGCCCGGGGTCCTACCGAAGGCCACGCCATTCTCCTCCAGATAAGACAAGTCAGGCTTGAAACCTAAAGTTGACAATCTGAGTAAGGTACGCCATTCCAGATCATTTGTAAGGTTATTGCAATTTTTACGGGAAGGTCGTTTCAACTTACCGATGAGAATAGCAGCTACCGAGACGCGAAAAGACACCCGTTCCCCGTCAGGCGTTAAAAGCGTAACGCTCTTCTCCTCGGTCGCCTCCTCGTAGTGCAAGTCGACGAGCGTATAACCCGGTAGCGCTTTGTATAAGCGATAATTGGTACCCCCGTCCGACATCATCTCATACACCTTGTGATACTCGGGGTAAATGGAGTCCGGAAGGAACTGCACCCTGCCGAATCCACTGGGACCCACTTTGATGCCCACTCTATTTTCGGTAGCCGCTCCTTTACCACCCCGGTCACGGGACGAGTCCCGAAAAACGTGCAAAACTTCAATTCCCCTGAACCGCGCGGCTATCACCGCGTCTGCTGCGCTCAATCCGGCGCCCACGACGAGAACCGGATCGACAGTCGCTTCGGAGAAAGCTTCGATGTCGTCCGACTGCGACCGCTTCCCTGATAAACATAACGAACCGATAAAGTCCATGTTCCAAAACCGCGAAAGTCTTTCGGCTATTGAATAATAAGAGTCGCGCTTACTCTGCTGGTCTACTAAGCGATCGAGCCTCGCTTCGAGATCGTTGAGATCATGTGTGACCCAATTTTCCGTCTCCTCGCCTCGAAGTCCGAGGCGATTGGTGGAGTCCGTGGTCCCGGTTGCGAGGACCACCCTTCGACATCGGTAATGAAAGCGTCTCCCGGTTTCGTTCTCGAAACCCTCAATGATCCAGCCGTAATCTACGTCCTCGCCCTCGACGTCAGGTACCGGCTTGACCGACGTCACCGTCGTACCACTGTATAGAAACGAAAGCATCGATCGTACAGCGCTCTCGAGAGCGAGCGATCGTTGCGCTCGTGCTGAATAGGCAATAGCGAAAAAAGCACTACCGATTATCGAAGATGCGTAACGGGCGGGTTTAGCGGTATCCTGGCACAAGTACGAACCATCGAAAGTACTCTTCGAGTCCCTGCATGCGAACGTAATCCTTGTAGTATGCCGCCACGGTGCCGACGGAAACTCTGCTAGCTGCCCTGCAGCTGCTCGCTCTTTCCTGTGACGGATGGGAGTTGGAGAGGCGACCCTCAGATTTTTGCGCGGCACCGACGAGCATCTCCCACTGCCTCAAGTCTAGGCCGGGTAGGGACATCCATCGACTCAGACTGATCGTTAGGACATTCGGATCCATGGACTGTTTATTCGAGCAAATTAATGTCTCGTCTATATATATATAGCGATGGGTTTTAATCATTCGTTACATTTACTAGCGGCAAAATGATTTTGCAAACTTAGATACGGCCTATATTGTTCTATACTTTATTGGCACATCGAAAGAAACAAGGAGCAAAATAATTTTATTCAGCAAAATACAAATAATGACTGACGATTTCTCCTTCAAGTATGGTCGCATTACCATACGCTACAGTATGCTAAGAAGCGTGTTACGGCATTACCTGCCAGGCTCCACCGGGCGGTCCTTTTCCCAAAACAACGTGATCGATGATCTTATGTTCAGGATGATCTATGGCCGATCTCCATGTGAGGAGAGATGGCAAATCGAGGCCAGCATCGACGCATGGGTTTTGCAATTGGTCTATCAGAAGAGACAGGGGTCGACCTCCCGTTCTACCTTCCAGTCCCGACGACAGACACTCGAGACTCCGGCGAGTGCTGCGCGCGAGACCAGCCTCGTTTCTCGGCTTCCTCTTCCTCGAACCGGATCGCTGTACGCCGCTCTTTTCCGCGAAGATCGCATCGTCATCGTTTTCATCATTATAGTCGTTACTACCGTCGCCGTCTTCGTCGTTATCGTCGCGCCGGCTATCCGTAACGCTCGTGGATCGCATGCTAAAGTGCAAGCGGGCTGTGAGCATATCGTCGCCAGGATGTGGCTCTCCAGTGTAGTAAGGCCAGTTTCCCGCGAGCATGTACGACAAGCAGATACCACTCGGTCCATTTCCTGGGAGGGAGGAAAATGAACATTCCTCGTATGTCATCGAGTACCGCGATAACTGCGGTGCGAATTCGTAGTCCATTATTAGCAAGATCTGCTCTATTACGTGTTCTAGGTGACGCGAATCGAGAATTTAAATGACAATCCTCTCTTGAGCTATCCGCTGGCAGAAAATGTTCATATAATTTACATATTTCTCAAAATGTGAAAAATACATTTATTTACGAACTAGAGACAGGAAGAGAATACGAACTTCTTCATTAATTGAAAATTCCGTATAAAACGTATTTCAGCGTACATGGTCGGGAAATATACATAGCGTTCGCCAAACGGTTTATCCATACACGTAGTCAAGGGACTGACCTCTCTCATTCCTTTACCGTATTAAAAGACCGTCAAATAAGGTAGAGGTCAATCCGCCAGACTCCGCTTGCTATTGAACTAGAACTATGGAGAATGACGATCTGGAACTTGCTATTGAACTAGAACCAAATGAATTATCAGTAACCGAAGAGAGTAGCAAAGTACTGAGATAAACTATTGTTGTGCAATTTAGAAAAAGACAATGTTCCGCCATTTTCCTTTTCTTCCACGAACCGATGCGTACCTCACGGGCCTTCGTGGAAAACTCCACAACGATGGTATAACTCCAGGCGCGCGAGAATTAGAAACTTTACGAGCACTTCCGCGAAGGCCGCAGATTATGTACTTATACTCAAGATTAAACGCAGCATTGACTTACCCACGATGACCACATCCTTAAAAATAACGTCTTCCTCGCCGCAATCGTGCTTCTGCATTTTCGTTAGCACCGCCCCGGTTCCGTTCTGACCAAGTTCCTGATCGGCTGCGGGCTCGCGATAGAGCTTCTTATCCTAAAACGAACGAGTAGGAAGATTGATCGGTCTTATCGGTGTAAGAGCTAAACGTAAGAACCGAGCGATCGATTGGTCTTCCGCGGAAGGGCGATCGATAATTTTTTAGATAGCGATCGACGCGAAGACCGCGTGTATCTGTACGTGACGCTAATTGAACCTAAGAGGCGATGCGTCAGAGGCTCGGATAATCCCGGCGGGGAGGAAGCACCGATTCTCCCGAATCATCCTCGGGACTTCCTCACGACGACGAGGAATATTTAACGCTATTGATTTCGACTAATCGCTCGCCCCGCGCGATCAATGACACCGCGGCGTTATCGATTTGCCGCGCGGGAACCGCTGCAAACGATTCTTACCGATCTTTTTCAGAGACGACCTCGCCCTACAAATTTATCCACCGCGTCGGGGCTGCCTCTTTTTTACCCTCGAAACACTGCAGAAGTAAAACTGCAATCGGAAATCGAACCGAGTGATTCTCGCGCGAGGTTTTTTTAGTGTCAGAGAAAACGATCCAATTTGCAAAATTGTCCCGTCACGACCGACACCTGAGATATTTTGACCGGAGTGTCGCAAAAAAGCGCCACTCTTTCGCGGTACGTTCAACTCGAACCTTTTCAAAAACCGCGATGCGTGACGAGGAATTTTCAAGAACGCAATGCGGCCTCTCGTTTTCTCTCTTACTCGTAACGCCAAGAAAAAACTCAAATTCGCATCACGGAGCAACGAACCTTGCGCGATATCGACGCGAGGAATTTCCCCGGGATGAACGGCCAACGGAGGTGTTCGGGATGTGTAGCAAAAATGATTAAATAACAAGTATGGTGATGTTATGACTTGAACGCGATAACAAACCACCCGGTTATTGCAACCGCAATGTAGGGACCTTCTCAAGTTTCGCGAAGCGCCGCGATGCGACGGTGTGCGACAATTGTGCAATATTCCGACGGAGTCAAGATAACGAAGAAAGAGAACACGCGGTTCGTCGCGAAGACCGCCGTCGTATTCTGCAATTATGAGAACGAGACGAAGAAGAAGAAGATAATGATAATGAAGCCGAAGAAGAAGCTGAAGACGAAGATGAAGAAGAAGTTGAAGAGGAGATGAAGAAGAAGACGAAGAAGAACATGATGAAGGCAAGCCTCGGACAAGAGGACCTGTGATAGTCCCGTCGGCGCGTGGCGACACCAACGAAGGCTCGCGCCAATCCATCGCGATACTCACGGGTCCCGTGCTATTGTTGCGTAACGAATGTCGATAGATAACGCCGATGGATTCAATTATGACGCGCGGTGATAACCTTCGTGATTTGGAGCGACCTTCAATACGTCGCGGAGGAGAGGAAGAAGTCTTGGGACAGGAGCGGGAGGGTCGGAGAGGTACGGTTTCGCGGGCATTATTCCTTTTTTCTCAGTCCGTCCGCCGGTAGAGTGGTGAATGAGATCATTCGTCGGTTCGGCACGTCGTCCGAAAATCCACAGCCTCGGCCTGAAAACGCGTCGCGGTGCGCGATCGTCATCCACGAAACAGAGCGTTAAGTCGACCGCGTGCACGAGCTAATAGGTATTATATCGTTCCTAGGTGCGCCAACAATTCGTACACTGAAAGAAACAATTGTTGGTCACAAAAAAGGTTTTCTTTCATAAAAAAAAATGGTACAATTTCGGGATCAAGCCATGATTTTCTTTGTGTAAGAAAATATTCGATAGGCTCGCGAGTAATTATTTTTTTCGCGCAGAAAGAATTTCTCGTTGTAACGAAGATACTCTTGAGTCAAGAATATGTGTTCTTCGGCCAAGAATCTGTATTCTTAAAAATTCGTAAAATCATACCATATGTGAGGGTAAACTTATTCGCCAGGAAAGATACTTCAATCACTATTATCTCATTATCAATGAATTTTTGGCCTATATCGATATAAGACTTTATTGTATAATAGATTGAAACGTAATCTTCAAAAAAATACATAAATATATGAGCCAAAAGCTCCTAGATAATGAGATAATAGTGATTGAAGTTTCTTTCTTGGCGAGTAAGTTTAGCCTCATATGGTGTGTTCTTGATTTAGGACATATTTTTTTGACACTAGCAATTATTATTTCTCTCAGTGTATACGAGAATTTCCCGCGCTCTTCAGGGACACCTTCAGCCGGACTAAGGTCTTCCAGTCAGTGCGGTCGGTCGATTATACGGTCGATCTCCGGATACCGACTTCCCGAAGACGTCCTCGAGAACGTCGCCTGCACGTTTCACGCGTGCGAAGTCGCGTGATCGATGCGCGTTAAATGTACGTAATTGCGACATTTCTCGGCAGGGCCACGTGCCGGGGGAAAAGGCGCAGGCGCGCGCCGCTGCTCCGTTCACCGGGTAGTCGTGCGTTCAAGGTCGATCGCGGGTTGCCTCGGTCACGGTGTGACTCGAACGCGTTGATAGTCGTCGAGCTCCGGCGGACGGACGTATGAAAATAGGCGCGATACGTCGTGTTGCCCGTGGTCGTTCATTATAGAGCGAACTTACGATCGAAGTATCGATGAGCGGGTACCTATAGACACATATGTACATACCGCTTGGACACACGGCGGTACGATGTAAAACGGGAGCTCGCGCGCGTTCAGTTATCATAGGAATGACAGTGGAAAGGCTCGGGTGTTCGACATTTTTTATCGGAATCATATCGCGTGAATTTTTTAACCCTTTTAGTACCGGATGACGATATATCGTCGTTCGCTACACTTGCGAAAGTTTTTGTTAGAGCAACTTGGATTTGCGTATACACTTGAATTAACACTTAAGGTGCAGTTAAACGGCCTGTGATAGCGCGAGCCGAGCCGCGCGCGCCTTTGATCTTGTCGAAAAACCGACATACGATAGATCGCGCGAACTTGGCTCGGCTCGCGCTATCACAGGCCGTTTAACTGCGCCTTTACACTGCCGGTCACGCAGCATGTGCGTGAGTCGAGATTTGCAGAGAGGCCGGTCACGCAGACGCTGCGTGATTTACATTTCGCTGATATATGGTATATACAAAAGTCGGCCGCTGTAGCAATCACTCTGGCTCTTGCCGGCGTGTTTGTAACACTTGTAGGAACTGCTTTGTATTGTACTCTTGGTTTGAAATTCGACACCTCAGTCATGGGGGAATTCGACGGTCTCGGTCCTTAATGCCGAGATTGCTTATCTTTGGTGCGCTAGGTAATAGGGACCATAGATTTATGGTTGTTATGTTTCGGTTACGATCCGCCAGCGCATATAAGAGGTGATTAAGATGTAGCAACGACATTGTAGCGTGCAGGGATATTCGTTGGTTTGACTTTGAGAGGTTCACGCACCGTTTGCGTGATGCGAGATTTGCCGAGAGACCGATCACGCAGACGGTGCGTGATGTGCACACATGCCGCTCTTCTATGATATTATATTACTCCGGTTTTTATGGATATCCAAAAATTTACACCGGCAGTGAAAGTGTGTCCAATATTGTTTGTGTCACACCGTGTGCGTGTTAGCGTTTATAAGCGCCAATTTGTTATATCTGCCTTAAAACATGTTCTTCTGATCATCTTGTACCAGAATGAACTAATTTACATTATAAAAGTCAGTCCGGTTTTTGATGGAGTCTAAAAAATTTCGCCGGCAGCGAAAGTGTTAAAATTCCCGCAAGAGTCTACTTGCGACAACACTTTCAACTGGGCCCGAAAGCATAGAGCGCAATTTTGTTTTAGCAAGCAGTACGTGTCCACTTGCAAGTTCGGATAGGTCGCAAGCACTTCCGCTGAGAGCACAAGTTTGCAGCAGGTCAACTTGCAGCGCTGTTTACATATGTTGCAAGTGCTGTCTGACAGCCAAATTTGCGCAATTTATTGCAAGTGGACACGAGTGGACCCGGTTTTCGCTCGGCACTTAAAAGGATTAATATCAAACCTACCCAGGGACAAAGCAACGACCGCTTCGAATCGTGGCATCCACTTCGGCCGCGGTTATCTCGTTAGCTACGCCGATAAAGAAATACAGCTCGATGAAACAAATATCGTTAGCTGACTCTACTTTAATTAACTCGAATGATACTGGTATTCAAACGATGATGCGATAGCCCCTTGACACTTTCGCAAATATCGAGACCTCTGGAATCGATCGCTCGACCACCCTATCTCGTGTATTTTTCCGCGCTGATTCCGAAGATGACGGATTTATCGGGGAAGTCTCAAAGAAAGACCGAAATATCGATGATGCTCTGCGAAAAAATAATTTTCTCAGGCATAAAATCAATGATGACTTATATTTCCCTTGGGATGTCGATCTGATAACCGTGCTTTTCGTAATCACCGCGAAAAGATACACAAGATAGGCTGGTCGTGGCGATCGATTCCAGATATTTCGATTTTCGGAAAAAAGCCAAGGGGTTGTCCGGATGTAATTCCGTCAAAAGCTTCACGTCGAATTAGGTCGGAAGCTCATAGGCGACGAGTATAATTGCGACTTATCGATCGGACACCTGATTCCGACTTTCGAATTCTCGCCGCGCGACGCAGACGCGAAGCGCGGAAAGGGAACGCGCGACAGAGAGGCTCCTACACGTGCTGGCGTTCTCGCGTGCCTTCGAGTCTACGACCCAGAATTTTCGTAATGACGAACGATGCCGTCGTCACTCTGAGAAAATTCGACGCACGTCATCGGCAAAGCATTGCTTTTTCCCACGCGGCGTATGCGTAAAGCCCCCCCCCCCCCGTGCTCCGCCCCCGTCTTCCGCTTTCTCAGCAATGTAACGAATGTATAATATCCCGAGCGAACGAGGAGAGTCCTGGATATCGTGAATACAACGGCCAGTTTCGCCGTGAAGATCGATAAAACGCGACAAGTCGTTACGACGATTCCTTGTATCACAGACCTACATACGCGCTTCCTATATCGCGGTGCCATGCGTCGAGTCCCGCGTGTATACATACATATGTATATACACACATGCTACGGCGAAAGACGACACGCCGAATATTTCCCATCGATTATCGCGCGAGGCCAGCCCGGGACACTTCAAGTTCGAGCAATTTTAAGAGCCCGCTGCGAGGAGGCTACCGCGAGGGGAGATAATTTTCGATAATTATTCGCACATACGCACGACGAAACTTTTAATTATTAACGAGTGTTCTCCTGGTCATTAGGGGTATCGTAATACAGGTACTCGCGTACCTGTTGTCCGCTGTACGAGGGTAATTATCGCGTGTACTTAATGGGTATATCCTAGGCTGTGAAGAAAAAGGACGCGATAAGACGCATTTGTTCGTAAGATTCATTTTCCCGGTATTGTCACAGTGAAAATCATTATTTTTGTTATTATGATCCGTATCGCGTGTGGCCTTATAATTCTACACTGAGAAAAATAACCTGGTGAATTTAACCAAAATCTTGAAGATAATGACCAAACCGTTTGGTGAAATATGGATCCTTCATCTCTTTGGTTAAACTGACTATTTTCTGGTTAGAGCAACTATCCAGACAGATTTGTATAATCGTCACGACATTCATACGAACTACAATATATAATTGATTGCCCTAAAGTTTACGTTGCCTTTGCCATATAAATTTAGAAAAATAATTGTTCTTCAAAAAATTGCTCAATTTACTCATTATAATGTGATTCAAATTAATCGCTGTATTTAATTGTAGATATGTATTTACGAAAAATGTTACATACATTGAAAAAATATTTAGCATTTTATTTGTATCAGTTTGGAATCATTTAATAACACAGATATATATATATATATTCGGCTTAATGATCACTCATTGATCGCACAAAGTTGATCCATCTGATGAGCTATCTAAAGTTGCTGTCCAATTTACGTACATTTGTCTATCTGGGTAGACAAGTTATCAGAATAACTAAATATCTGGTTCAACTTATTAGTATTTTGATTAGAATAACTAAATTCGTTTAATCTAATGAATTTTGTCATTTTAATAATTATTTTTCTCAGTGTAGATACATACATAATACGAACATGTATTACATTGACGATAAGTCATAATTCATACTGCATTTTTATGAGAACATTCATAAGGCTATATTTAACAAAAAGTCGAAACTCATCGATTCATTCGTGAGAAGCTCACCTCCAGACGCGAACGACGAGGAATTCGCTATCAATAACGCGATTACACTTTTCCGAGATCCATTTATTCGCCAAAACGAACAAAATCTCCGTTCGCGCATTAGAATTGCAAATGAACCAATTATAAGAATACAACAACCGAAGTAACGCAAAAAAGACGTCTGTATATACGTGCTCGCAATTAGCATTGGCGGAAAAAATGGCTTTTCGGAACGTTCGCCAATCAAACGATTAATTCGCCAATTTATGCGGGCCGTCGCGTCAAGTAGCGTTCCATGTGCGTCTCGTTTCGCCCGAGCCAATTTGAAAGGGCGACGAGAACGTTATGTAATTCGCGCGGCGCCTAGTCCTTGTTTGCGCTCGGGAAGCGAAAAAAAACGATTATCGCGAATTCCATGGGGGGATAATCGTCGGGCCAGCGGGGATAGAGAAGAGATTGACTTGCGCCGAGTCACCTTTTTTTTCTACGGCCCCGCGGCTCGCGCGTAGGTACGATCGTGCGCGCGGAATGACTCGGCGTAACGAAAAATCGATTCTATCGACCGTCCCATCCCATCTTTCTTTTCGATGGCTTTTATTACGTGATCAAACTCCGGGCATAAATTTCGCTCGTTTCGCAAGTGCGGTGCGCGCAACATATCTAGGGAGATTACGGATGGACCGTGGTCAAGATCGTGGGAGAAGTGGAAGATCTTTAGTGCCAATTTTTCTATTATGAATCGATGGGCCGGTAGCGGGATCTCGCGCACTGAGAGGGAATTTTGATTTTTCATCGTGGGGATCTCCGTACTCCGAAAGCGGGCATGACGAAATTATGCCAACAGCTGACGTGCGCAAAATTTTCTTCTCTCTCAGCAACCGTCGGCCCGCAAAACTCGAACAATTGTGTAAAGCAGGTGTACTCGTCCGAAATGATTTTTTGCACGAGATTGTGCAATAAATATCAATCCGTCGATCCTGCGTTTCGTTAATGTCAGCCTGGAATTGACGTTGAGCAAATGTCGCGTGCAAAGTCTAGACTAATCAGTCGAGAGTATAAATCTCGAGGACGCACCTGACGCATGTTGTACTCGATGGATGTCATTTGCGGCGATCACCGTGAGTATAAAGAGCGATGTCGACGAGGCGGCACGCGAGGTACGATATCAACGAGGTCCTGCGACTCCCGTCCAACACCTCTACTTCGAGCGTCACACAAAACGCGCGGCGACCGAAACAGCGTGGAATAATCTCTGACTGATACAGGCGCGGGGTTGTCAACAACGGACACAACTTACTAAGTTCCTCGTGCTCCGACGGTCGCCGGCGAACTGAAATACACGCGAATCGCGCGGTCAGTGCCAAAGCACTTCACGAGCACGCTCCCGGCTTCCGTCAGAGCCAATCGTGCGGCGGCGTTGGTGCAAAGGTTGCGTCGGATACCTTCCCTCCCTTTTTTAGCGCGGCGTATCGATCGCGATTTAGGCGATGCCGAAACGCTCCTAATTCGCGTTCCAATTCTGAAGGTGAGGTAGGTTCGGGTGAGGTTGGGGTGAGGAGCAACCTCCGCACTCCGTCGGTCGCACGTGGTCTTCCGGCGGGGTTCTATACGGGCGGAGGAGCTCGGCTTAAACTTTCCGGAGCTTTTGCTGATTCTGATAAACGCCGGCAATACGCGTTGATGAATATTTATACGTTCATCGCGTTCATAAAAAAAAAGTTGGGAAACTTGGAAAACGCCGGCAAAGACACTTCCAGGATCGACGTTTAACGCCTGTGCGACTATTCGCTACGATTTATCACGAAAGTTCTGCCGTCTTCCAGAAAGCTTTGACCGTGAAACTGATTTATGCGGCGTTATCTTAAATTATTTGGCGCGTCACGTCGGAGTAAAATATAGCGCAAACAGCCGACGACGATAGTCTATTTTTCAACGAATCTCGCGATAAGGTGACATTTTAGTTAGATGCGAGACGCGTATTGCGACCATTTGGTTAATCGTTCGTTAAATTCGATGTAAATCATGGAATGTTTCAAAATGTTTTTTCGCAATAGAAGTTAATTCATCAGCGTTGTAAAACATATTTTTACTTGCGAAACGAGGCGTGCCATATATAAATTACACGAGCGGTGGTAACGTAAAGAAATCCATTCGAGACTCTGACCTAAATACATCGAGTATCACATCTAAGCTCTTTAGGTACAATTATTTAAATAAGTACCTGCTTGTCTTCCACTTACGCAGGCCACTTGAATTCCATTCGATCGCACATTTACCGCGTCGCAGCTGGAGCCTAACCTTTGATTCGGTATCGGAAGCACATTCCGTTCGGAGCTTCCCACAATTTCCGATATCGCCGGAAACCGGGCATTTCTCGCGAATTATAACAGGTAACGTCTGTCAATATCATCATGCGTCATACTCCACTTCACGAATTCGTATAACCGGGTAATTACACAACCGAATTTGCGTAAAATTCACACGAACCCACGATGAGAATATTCACACACTCTGGCGACACTCTGAGGACGAACGTCACACCTTCGAGCACGGAGTCGAATCTAGATAGAGGAGCGACAAACCTTGCGTAGCGCATCTAGAAAAAAAGGCGGATACGCAAGAAGGAAGCATTAGTTCAACAATTGAATACGCGCGGAGCTACGATCTTTATTGCATAACGACGCGCTATGCATTGACAATCATATCTATGTATGCATCCTTAGCTTCTGTCAGTTCTGTCGAACAGCTGTGACGACACGTGTTTCGGAGAGCTTTAACCCGCAAAAAAGGTAGGTTATAAGCCTGTTTAAATAGCGAAATCTGACTCGCGACTGTAAAGACATGTCGAATAACTCGGAACCACGGAGCGATCGAAGCGGCGTGAAACGTAAGAAAAGAAAATCGTTCCTTCAAAACGCTAAAAAATACGGACGAAAGGGAGAGTGCGGCCACGGTAGCGAGCTCGACGCGGACACCTATCAGTACATGATACACGTTTTGGAGTTGATGCGCGACGGTTTTCCCACGTTCGAAGAGAAATTGATATTCGTGAACAATGTCTATGAACAGACAACAGGGCGCGAGGTCGATTACGCTCGTAACCAGGTTGGCTCGAGGGTGCTAGACTCCCTGATGCGATACGCGAACCTCGAGGTGCTCCAAAGATTGGCGGACGCGTTTAACGCGTCTCTGAGGCCGATGTGTAGCGATAGATTCGCCAGCCACGTTCTGGAAGCACTCGTGGTTACTTGCGCCGAAAGGGGTAACCGATTGACAAATTCAAATGGGATTAAAGGAGCGAAAATGCCTGGCGCTTCGGATCGCTTGGACGCGAAAGAATCGGAAATAAGTTCGTACAACGCCATCGTATTGAAGCTGAGCAAATATGTTGTAAATAACTTCGAGGATTTCGTACGGGATACATATGCCAATCGCGTGCTGAGAACGGTCATCGAAACTCTTGGCGGATTGATAGAAAGACCGGACGATCGAAACGATAAGAAAAAGACGCCTGATATCGACGCGCGGTGGAAAGTAACACAAGATTATACAGATTTACTTCTCGAAGCGTGTCGGAGGATAAGCGGATGGCCGCAATTCGTCGAATTTTGTCAGAACGAGCTCACTTCCGGATTAGTACAAGTTATGCTGTATTCCCTGCGAGACGCGGGACCCGAGTTGTTGGATAAAATTATTGGGCTCGTTACTAAGAAATGCTTCGTTGTTAGCGACGACGAACTGCAGCTTTCCAACGCCTTTGACAGTCAGAGTTCCGCCAGAGTTATAGAAGCGTGCTTGGCGAACGCTAAGGCCGAGCGGTACGCTAAAATTCACAAAAAATTTTTCGCCGGTCGATTGAAACATTTATCGTTGTCGGAAGGAGCCAATTTTAGCGTGCAAAGATTACTGGATCACTGCGGTGATAAGGAGAATTTCGAGGGAATGTTCCAAGAATTATCGGATTCTTTCCACGAGATTCTCGAGAAAGGACATACCGGCGTTTTAGTCAGCCTGGCCGAAGCGTGTTCGAGGTTGCACGCGAAGCAAGGAGCTTTTATAAACGCGATCGCGAAAGCGCTGCACTGCGACGAAAGTGCCGAGGCCCGATCGCGGCTGGCAACGCTCGTCGTGTCGTTGAAAACCCGCGAGAAATTGGAAACTCCTAATTCGGGGAGCGATCGCTATTTTCCGATACATCTGCACGGCAGCCTGATATTGCAAGCGATGCTGCGCTTCAATAAACCTATAAAAGTTGTGGACTCTCTGCTCGCCACGAGCGACGAGGAGCTGGTATTCTTATTTTGCGACCCCAAGGGCAGTCGTGTGATGGATGCTTTCATGGATAGCGAATTTATCGGGGAAAAGAGCAGGGAGAAATTGGCGAGGAAGCTGAGGGGTAACTGGGCGAAATTAGCTTGTGGCACTCACGGGTCAAGGTGTTTGGATAAAATATGGGACTGGTCGCGAAAGAACCAGAGAATTGCCATTATGGAGGAACTCGCGTCCGTGGGACAATCTTTGAACGCTACTAAATCCGGTAAAATAATATCCGCCAAATTAAACGTACCTCTTTTCTCGCGAAGTATGAAGGACTGGTCCGAATCGTTTGGAAAGGAGGAAAAAACGAAAGCGCTATTCGCGGATATTATTGCGACACCCGTGCAGAAATGACCTGAGAAAAAAACTTGCATCCGAAATTGATTCTACTCGATTTTTATGAGGTACGGTATTTAATTTGCTCGCGTCGACGATAGAGTCCAATCGAAGCTTTAGAAAGGTACTTGGTTTTCAGCCGATTTCCGACGACCGTTCGAGCGTTTTACGTTATCGCTGGCGGTGCTATTGCAAGGACAGCGCACTTCCTCCTCTCCAATATCTGGAAGACGACTGGATCTTCCAACGTTATTTTTTTTTTTATAAAATCATGCACGATATTGTACAAGAATCAAAGCGATAAAACGATTTCATTGTATTTCATATATTATGACATAGAATAATGTATTTCTTAGTGATAATTGCTTCGTAAATACACTTTATAATCCATCGCATATCCTGGCAACGTAATATTACTAGAGGAAATTTTTAGTGTAATTCGTAGTCTAAGTTTGAGCAAAGTTCCCTAACACGTATGATCGATGAATGACGGAATCGGTGCATTCACTTTTCCATGACTAGACTTAATTAATTGATATTTGTTGATACAAGATAAGAAGTATTAACCCACTCCTCTCGTCCGTTAGTTACAACGATTGTTTAACCTACCAATTGACTAGCTCAAGGTCAATAAAAGTCGCCCATTAAAACGTACAGGATACGAATAAACGAATAGAATCGATATTTAGCGATTTTTGGTTGCATTTATCAACAGTACGGATATGTATATGCGTGGCAACGTGGTGCGGATTTGAATCTAATACGAGATACGTGTACCGCTATCACCGCGCGTTGCTAGTGAGTTGCTTGGCAGGTGACGAAAAGCGGGGCGCGTTCGGTTGATATGCGGCCGAAACGATGATTATAGCATGTATCTCGTGTTAATGCATATTAATATATCTTGCAATTCGTCAGAATTAAAAATCGTCGAATACACGGAATACGGCGTCATCGATTACTAATCGAATAACTCGCTCGTATAGCGCATTTGTATCCTTGCATGTATACCTATATCTGAACAGTCACAGATTGAAGATTTTCCAAGCTTAAAATTTGTACGACCACGTTTTAGTACTTTTAAGGTACTCTCTTTTAAAGTTTAGGTATTTTTAAGATACAACAAAGACTTCACGAAGTGTCGAACATCTACAGCACACAGAAATGATATGTACTCTTATATGTATGAAAAAAAATTTGGTTCATTCGCGATAATAGCAACGCGTCCGCTTTGGTTTTACAGCTAATATTAAATATCCTTAATATGAATTCTTTGAATCAATTTCAAAGTCTACCAACAATTTTCGTCCTTATTTGTGTGACGAATATACGTACTTCGATAATAACGATTTAAAGAAAATAAGTTTTCAAGTACAAACATTTCAATAATAAAATCAAATTAAACGTGTGATGTATACTAGACGAATACGCGTTCGTACGGTAGTCGAAGTTAACGCTCGTCTCGAGGAGTATCGAGTTCACGCTATTGACAATCGATCGTACCGATTTAATAAAAGAATATAGATCTTCCTTTGCTAGTTTCTTATATTAAGAGATTGCTACATTCCCGATATGTTCATATAACGATAGATAGATCAAACGGTTGAGGTGCCGTTTACAACGGTATTTCAGAGGAATCGCGTATCCGAGGATACTTGCAAACTGTCAGAGATACTCGCGGTGAGTCTTTGGACATTTAATTTTTCCCCACCCCTCGTATTTCGCGGATGAGGAATTTTTTGGGAGATTAATTCAGAAAAATACGGAACGATTTTTCGTCCTCCCGGAACAAGATTGCGCAGCGTTATAACACGCGTTTATCGCGCAACTGCTACCACGAGTTTGAACAAAGTTGTCGGAGCAGCTTACCTCTTTTTATCGCGCAAGAATCTGTTCGGCTGGAATGCTTTGGACTTTCGAGTGACTCCGCTTCATCAAAGTCGGCAACAGATTTTCCACGGGGAGCCTAGTCGAACGGGTGGCTGAATTCGCTATCAGTCCTCGATGGTCGGTCGACACTCTCTACACATTCCGCTAAATTCGCAGGAAGCGGCAGTAAAGCAGTACTGGCATCGATCGTAATAATTGTCACCTGCGCGGTGCGCGTTTCTTTTTTTCTAATAAAACTTATCCGTCCCCGCGAACGGATTTGCCACTGGCACGAAGCGCGACGTGACCTTTCGCGTCGCGTCATTTTCCCTTGCCACCCGCTGCGCCGATAGCGGCAGCTGGTTCGACGTCGTTGTCAGTTCCGTTTCCGGTAGCACTGATAGCGGTGCAGGTGGAAGGGCTGTGAGACGAAGAGCGGGGTGGATCTCGCGGCGGTGGGTTGTTGCAGGTCGCGTGGTGCCCCCCCGCCTCCCAATCACGGTGCTGACAGAACGAACCGCAGTATCGCGCCACGCCGCAGCCACCGCACGTCTCTAGAGCCGGCCTGCCGCAATTCCAGCAACTCTGCGGAAGCGAGTCGCTTATATTCGCAGATCGAAGTTGCGCCGTGCTGAGCATTTTTCATTTAGTTGGGAGGTGAAAGCGGAGTCAAAAAGAGTCTCATTGATAAATTGAAACTCAAGTGACAATATGATCCGTATCTCGTTTAAAAGTTACACGTATTTACTTTACGCGCGAATTTTTAGTCGGTAAATGGTCAATTTTTATCTCAACTGGCAAGACAATCGATAAGGACCTCAGCAATTTCCGGCATAAAATCTAAATCATCTCAGTTACCACAACCAATCATTTAGAACGTTTCAACGAAGCAAAACAGTATAAAAATACAGATAAAGCTTTCAATTTGTCTGGTCAACTTACGGATCCGACGATGCTCGCGAAATGAGTCTCTTTCTCGTCCTCCGCGGTAAGTGGCGCGCTGGACATCGCCGTTGGAGTAGGGATCGTGGTGGTCGCAGTGGTGGTGCGAGGGGTCGGCTCGGGTGGACCGGAAGTTCCGTGGGCGGCAACGCGTAGAAAGGCTCCCTGTCGAAAGCCGTGACCCCGCTGAGGTACCGGCAGGTCCAGGAGCCTGTGCACTCGCAGCCGCTCCGTCGCCCTGGATTCCGCGACTGCCACGGCCACGGCACGTTGCACCTCCGCAACGGCGGCTCTTTTTACCTCCTGCACCGCTTCCTCTGCGCCATTCAAGAATTCCCATCCCTTACCGACTACCATTGCTCTCGCCAACCTCCCCTCGCTCGCGCATCCGGTGTTTGCGAATTGAATATCGACGACGGGTGTGCGGGGGCGAGTGCGAACAAAAGTTTGGCGTTAACCTTCGACCCAGTTCCGCGACTCCGGAAAGAATCGCGCGGGTCAAGCTGAGCGGACGCGAGTAAAACCGAATAGGAACGAGTACCTACCACGTGAGGCTAAACTTTCTCGCCAGGAAAGAAATTTCAATCACCATTATCTCATTATTTATGAATTTTGGGCTTATATCAATATAAGACTTTATTGTAGATAAAAATGTAATCTTCAAAAGAGTATTTACAAATATGAGCCAAAATCTCATAGGTAATGAGATAACAGTGATTGAAATTTCATTCCTGGCGAGTAAGTTTAGCCTCATATGGTATACAATCTGTCCCTTTCAATACACGCCAGCGTAGCGGGTTGCATATCGGTTTTCCGCCTGGCGCCGGACACAGGCGTATAGCCCCTGCATGTATAGGAGCACTCGACTCGGCTCTACTCTCAGTCTGTATTCGACTCCTGACCCGTAAGGATCAGTAAGAATAACATTATACTCTTCTACCTTGAAATTTAATTTCAAATCCTTTGCAGTAATTCCTCTATACTAATAATTTGAATTATTTCTTATATAGTACGTACTGTGAGATTTTGTATACTCACGGATATTTTATACTAACTTTAGGCAGGGACATTCCGGGGATAAGAAACGTCGCGACGACTCGGACTGCGCCCATCCGAACTCAGTGAAACGGCACGTCGAATTGCTCGATTTTACTACCGCGACAATCGCATCGCGAGAACGTTACGTCGGAAAAGAGAGCGAGGTGCAGACCTCACTGTCCTTGCGGTTGGCTTCAGCCAGTCCGAGCCCGGAGTCCCTCTCGACTCACCGGCTCTCCTCTTGACCTCGGCGACTCTGTCTTCCGTGGCCCGGATGGTCTGCGCGACGATCTCCCCGGAGAGTCGTTTCAGGCTGCCGTCGCGGTCGTTGCCAGTTGAATCCGCCTGGGAACCATTAGCCGTGCTCGCGCCTCCGGCAGTACCACCATTCTGCGAGCTCGGACCGCCAGCGTTGTGAGAAGTCGCGGCGCTGGCCGGACTGGAGCATCCGCGTCGTTGCAAGATGGTCAGGGCCCTCTTCGTCTTGTCCACCATGCCGAGGATGCAGTTCAACATCACGTGGATGTTCTTCCACTCGTCATCGAGCGTCCCGGAACCGTTCTGCGCTTGGCCGCTGTGACCGGCTTGCAGTTGCTGGGGAGGTCCGAAGGTGGTGAGCTGATTGATCTGCACGAGGCTCGGTGGCAGAGGAGAGGGCCCGTGTCCGTGACCGTAGGGGTGGGTTTGAATCGTCGGCCCGCTGGAGGAGTGGATGGGATGGTACCAGCAGTAGGGATCCGACTGTTGTTGCTGTTGCTGTTGATGGTGATGACTCCAGGTAGCTCTTTTTCCGTAAATGGGACTGTCGTCGAAAGGGAGACCGGTACCGTTCTCGTAATATCTGCAAGACACGCAAGATTTCTCGTTCGAAAACGTCATCTGTTTCAGTCTAAATGTGTTCGCTTTCATGATTTTTCTCCGGTTCTACATTCTGTCAAGTCATTAGGGTATCGCGTGAAAAAAATATTGAACATGTACATAGATTATAAATAAATAAATTTAAAAAAATTACGACACTTTTTTATACCTTTTATATATGTCTAAAATTTTTTTTTTTTTTTCATTTCAGGTGCCGCGCGTGCATACGTGGCGCGCATAAAAAATTATGTAACTACGTCCTCTGTGTCGAAAGTACGAGAGTGTAAGTGTTCGTCGTTCTCACTCGACGGTATTCGCGAACAGATGCTGCATATTTCAGAGTGAGGGGGAGAGAGAGAGAGAGAGAAAGAGAGAGAGGAGTAATAGGACCTCCCGAGTGTCCGCGCGTAGTACCTACACATATGCAGGAAATGTCAGTCGCAAACGTATCGAGAGGACGGCCAGGTCGGTCATTCCCCCCCCCCCCCCCCACAATCACTCTATACCTTCCATTTCCTAGTACCACCTGCACATCATCTGCCGAATATACGTACGTACTCACGTATTTACATAGGGATATCCCTTGCACCGAACCGATAGTGGCATTTACTACCATGGAATATGAGTAGTGGATTAGGGTAAATCGACTCAAGCGGAAATTCATTGGAAAGCCCGGATTTGCATCCGACCACGATGGTTATTAAATTTCTCGCAAAGACGTCTACTTCGTTGAAAGCTTGTTTACACTGATAAAAAAATCTAGTTTCCCTACATTAAACGAAGTACCCCTTGATATTTTTGCAAAAATTGAAATCTCTCGAATCGAACTCTTGACCGCCCTATTTCATGTATTTTTTTATGTTGATTTCGAAAATGCCAATTTTCTTAAGGAAATCTGAAAGGAATATCGAGATATCATCATTCTTATGGCAAAAATAATTTTTTTCAACATAAAATCGACGATATCTTATATTTTTTTGAGATATCGATCTAATAACTACACATTTTGTAATCAACGTAAAAGAATGCATAAGTTGATCGATCGATTCCAGAGATTTTGATTTTTGATAAAATGTCAATGAGTAATTTTTCTTCAATTTTTCATAAAATTCGAAATCTTTTAAATCGATCGCTCAACCACTCGATCTTATGTATTTTTTCATGCTGATTCCAAGATTCAAATATATCGAGTAAATCTCAAAGAAAAACCGAAATATTATCGATTTTATAGGGAGAAAATAACTTTCTCCAACACAAAGTCGCCACTTTCTTTTTATGCAAGAATTCATCATGATACTGACTAGGCTTTCTATTTGCATCGTACTTTATAAATAATTGTCATGGTGAATTTTTAAAGAACCTTCCAAAGAATCTTTCAACGAAGACACATCCTATACGAATTCGTCTAATAAATGCACGCTTCCCGATGGAAACGAGACGAGTAAAAAACACGCGCGCACTCGAGGGAAGCCCGATAAAACTGAACTCGTGGTTCTCCACGCCCTTTATCGCAAAAGCATTGACCCGAACGGCCCGCGGCACACTCGCGCACACGCCACTTAGGTCAGCTCCGATAAATATCACGCAGGCTCGCAGCCAAGATTTTTCTGAATAGGACGCTTTGTGGCTTGGCAAGTGTAGCCCACGTGCGTGTAAGCGCAGGTGCGTCGTATCCGTCGACGCGTGAGTTATCGCGCCGCGGGTGAAGGTGCTCGACGTAATTCCCTGGGCAACGATTTACGTTTAATCCTACACGCGCGTTCGCGCTATAGGGCTGCCCATCGGACTGCGCGAAGGTTTGAAAGCCTTCCGGAAAGCATAGCCGATTCGCACGAAAACCCTCGGTTCTTGAAGGGAGAATTCCCGTGTGACATCGGGAAAACAAAAAAATAGTAAACAATAGGAAATATAATAATTCAAGATACATTAAACGCACCACGCTGTAGCTTAGAGTTCAACTAATGATTTGGGATGAAAAACCAAGCAAATAGTGTAATGTCTAAAAAGAGAAAAATAATATAAAAAAAAAGCGTATAAACCTGCCCCGGTCTCCCCTATCTTAAACGATTTCTAATGTATTGTGCCCCTTATTTGAATGTCGATAGAGTAACCGAAGAGGGGGCAAGAAAGTAAGGTACGCCCAAATTTCTGGGTGCCCAAATTCTTGGATTCCCACTATATATCGATACTCACGGTGTATCGGAAGCACGACGTTTCAGCGCGTGCGGCGGGCCCGAGTAATGATGCGGAGCGCCGACGTTATTCGCGTGCTGAACGGCACCCAGGTTGGAATTGGAGCCGGAACGTACCCCGTAATGCGAGGAACAGGAACTTCCGCCACCCCCCACACTGTGATCGCCGAAGAGCTCGACCGACTCCCCCGAAGGCGTCAGCCCCACCGCCTCCATCACAGCGGACTCGTTGGAGCGGAGGTACTGCACGCACGTCTGCAAGAACAGCGAGGCGCGCGTCTTACACGGATCCACGCAGCTTCCCGTCTCACGCGTTTACGCAAACTGACCCCGAGAATTAGCGCAACTTACGAAAGGTCCCACCGCGCCGCCCAACCGTTCGTACCCCGTCGTCCATTACGTGCGAGGACTACTCGAAGAGTCGCGACGAAAAAGAATCCCGAAACTAATAACACCGATGCATACGAGCAGCTACACCGCGTATTCGTCAAACTAACCGCAGGCTTTGTTCCTACATCCGCAGCTCCACGGATATCGATTCGGACGTAGGTAACGAATGCGACCAATAGCGACGAGAATAAATTCCATCCCCGGAGTTCGTCGAGCTCGCGCACCGATGAGGCTAATAAAGAATGCCTTGAATTATGAAGCACCGATTCGCTGTATCTTCGACGCAAGTTGTCGATCAGCGTCGAGGGAAGAACTATCGCGACATGAAAAAGTCATAGCCATTCGCTCTCGCCGCAACGATTGTTGAATATAATCGAGGATTGATCGGATCCGCGTACTGTGTCGCCCGAGTCCTCGGACAAACGCGAAGCGATGAGCTCAAAATCTTCGCGTGGCTGCGATAAGGAAACACGGGGCGCGCCACCCGTGAACGGCTGCAAGAAGAAAGTTGCAATTCCAATCAGTTTCGTTTTTAATATTCGCCCCGCTCGCTTACTTTATCGCCTTTTCTTTCGCGGCGCTCTAGCGTAGCGCGCGCCGTATGCCGCGCCACAGCTGTCTCCGCGCGCGCCGCGTTTTCCTTCTTAATACCGATTCTCTCTCCCTCCCTCCCACTCTTTCTCTCGGAGTCCCGACGGGACGCGATTTATCGTTCTTAATTCAATATCGGCTCGCGCAATTAACGAGTACCGATCGATAGCCGCTGACCGAC
This sequence comes from Xiphydria camelus, assembly GCA_963678675.1. Classification (NCBI taxonomy): domain Eukaryota; kingdom Metazoa; phylum Arthropoda; class Insecta; order Hymenoptera; family Xiphydriidae; genus Xiphydria; species Xiphydria camelus. The sequence continues at coordinate 4,045,705 of OY783196.1, forward strand.
GCTGCGGGCTTCCGGCTGCGCTGCAGCGGGAAAGGGGGTGCTCGCCACCCGGGGGTGTGCTTTCCGCGGGAGACGAGACCCGAGCGCTCTCCGTACCTACTCGTCCCGCCTTTCGCAGCTCGATCCGGATTTATAGGGAAAATGTAAATGCTCGCTATTAATTTGCAATTCGTTACCGCACCGCGCCCGCTCTCCGGGTCTCCGAGGCGCGGGCAACAGCCGGGGGCCGTTCTTCGGCTCCGAGTTATTGTCCCGCGCCGCACTGACGTTCCGCTCGGGCGTTTTATACTTTTTTCCGCGGCGACTTACATACAACGTTTGTATCGAATGGAGGAATCAATTCGCGACGTACCTCGAAAGGAATATCTGGAGGACGCAGCCGATATGCAATATTTCCGACACTCGTTGATCACCCCGTACCGACAGTATGCCATACGCGGCGAGTATTCGAACGAGAGTCACTATTATTAAGAGTGCGAAGGCACACGGCGAGTATTCGGACGCAAGCGGAGTACAGATTGTCGCGACGCGGTCACAGTGGTTGCTCGGTTACAACTGCCCTCGGACGCGTCCGTTCGTCGTTTTATGCAGCATAAGGTTAAACTTACTAGCCAGGAAAGAAACTTTAATCACTATTAATCTCTGTTTCGACAAGCCCAAGACCCTTCATTCCCACATTTTCGGAGCCTCTTATGTTTCAACCGGCTGTATTGTATTTTCCAATCATAGGAGCTTCTTATGTTTCCGCCGGTGCGAGGCACCCCAGCTGCATTTCTTAAGTTACAGGAGCCTCGCGGAAGAGTCCGGGTACCCTCTACCTCTTTATCCTAGGGCAAGTGACCGCCGGCTGTAAATCCAGCCTTTTGAGACGCACGTGCCACGGTGTGGAGAGAACTACCAAAGCAGCCAGAGATTTGCGGTCGCGCGTGCTACTAACCCGGTGTAGGAGCGCGGTCAGTCCTGCGGGACCCGGGCAACCTGATCTACTGCGCACGTGTTACTGTCCACGTGCATCGGTGCCGAAATCACTCCCTCGCGACTCCTTCGTCCCACGGGATCCTCAATCGCCGGTGTTCCGATGCGAGTGAGTGATCGGTCCTGCAGGACAAAGGCATCATTGATCCGCGGGTGCACGTGTTACTGCCCATGTGCACCGTTGCCTTCCTGACTCTCTCGCGACACTTTCTTCCCACGGGAACCAACTCCTCGACCCGTGGGAATCTTAGATTTGACCAACGCGACGCGCTACATAAAACCACGGACTGGCGCGTCCGGGTAGCACTAGTAACCGAGCAGCAAACGCGACATTTCGTCCATTGTCCGACGTAACACTTGCGTGCAACCAAACCCCGCGACCATTTCGTATGATTCTGTATTTCGTGTTCGCTCAGAAAAATATAAGATTACCTACACTGAGGGAAAAGGTCTAGTAGAATACGAGCCTAAATAGATAATTTTATTTGAGATAAATAGGAATTTATTCACATCGAACAAAAGTCTATTTGAATTAGATAAATATTTTGCATATACTCTTAATACGTACCGTGCCACGTGTACTATTTGCGGTACACTAACGTGTATCAGAAATGGTACACGTGGCACGGAACGTGTTAAGTGAGTACGAACGTAACAGAACATTTATCAAATTCAAAAAGGCTTTTGTTCGATGCGAATAAATTCCTACTGATCTCAAATATATTTTTCTATCAGGCTCATATTCAACTAAACGTTTTCCCTGGATGTGTATGAACTTTTGGTTCATATTTGTGTAATACTTTTTTGAAGATTACGTTTCAATCTACAATAAAGCCTCATATCGATATAGGCAAAAAATTCATCAATAATGAGATAATAGTGATTGAAGTTTCTTTCCTGGCGAGTAAGTTTAGCCTCGCAAAATACGTATATAAATACGTATAAATGTTTCGCACGCACGAATCTACAGAGAAGGTGATACGCGTTTTATACTTTGCAGTATCGCGGTTGCCTTCCATTGGGCGCAGCTGGGAGTTGGCAATGCCGCGCCTACGGAAGGCAACCGCGAAACTGCGTACTATAAAGCGTATCGCCTCGTACGCCATGCGCGAGAACCTGACGTTCAATTTTCGTAGAATTACCTCCCGATGGCTACACGTGCAAAGATCGATGGAATTTTCGACTTTCGGGAAAAAATGCGACTTTCCCGTAACGAAATAACGCGGTGGACGAAAAGAAAAAATTGTTTTGCAAAATAAACAGTATCGACGAAAAGGTTTCCGCGAAGAGTTGCCCTACCGAAAGACACATCGAATTCGATAATTCGTCCGCGTCGTCTTATACCTATGTAGATACCGCTGGAAATATTCCAGAGCGCTCGGCGGTGCGCGCAAATATTTGAACTGACGCGAGTATTATATTATCGATCATTGTCGGATGATCGATGGCCGAAGGCGTCTGAAAAGCTGCTGGCAAATTCTATCGCGCGGCACTGTCGTTTATCTCGACGCGTTCGAGAGATCGTCGCGGAGACCGAACGAAAACGATACGGCACGGGGGATGGACGCGGCGAATACAGATATCCATTTGCTACGGCGGTCGATGCACGTGCCACGCAACGGCGCATCGAAAATGGTATAAACTTATGCAAATCGGCATCAGACGCACGGAGGGAAATCGGAGAATCATCCTCTGGGACGCCTCGCCGTGGGGTCTTCTGGCCGGGGTCTCTGAATACAAATAAGCGGATGTACGTAATCTTTTCCACGCGTTTTGCATTCCGGACGTTCCTCGGGCACTCGCGATGCGCGTGTGTCCGGTTGGATCTTTGAGAGCAGCGATTTTCCGGGTCGTCGCGACGCTGATTCGGAAATCGAACCGCGCGTGCCTTGCGAACCTTGACGAGCGATCTCAAAGTTCCTCGACGCGTTTAATTTTTATTTACCCGCGCGGCATGAGACTGTCGCCGAACGCGCGCGAGAAAGAAATCTACTGTCGAGTCGCTCCATCCACGCGAAAATTGACCTTCGTCGCGCAGCTGCGTCGTCTGCGCGATGTAATTGACGTTAACTCGAATGCGCGAGCAAGGAGAACGACGTACCGGTGCGCGTGCTTTGACGGATGGACGATTTTGTCACGACGAAGCGATTAAAATTTCCACGAACAGTCAGGGAACGCGCACACAGGTTCGTATGAGGCATTATCGCTCACTGACGTACTCGTATATCGATCAACTTAAAAGGGGAGGAGGAGAGGGTCGATATTTAAAGAAATCAATTAATTTTTAATTGAATAGAAAAACGAACTATGAATTAAATTAATTTTTTAAAATTAATAGGAAAAATAATAATAAATTTAATTGTTTTAAAAAATCAATTTTTAATTTAATAAACCCTCCTTCCAAACTCGATTACCACCCCCGAGCATTAGAACTATTTATCGTAAATATTCCAAAAGCATAATTATCCCTGTAGATACCTATTTTAGAAAAATGACGCATCGTCTTCGCGAAATTCGAGCGCGCATCGATTCCCACGCGAGGTCACTCACCTGGTTGTTCGCTCTGGCGATGGCGCTCAAGTCCCTCTGCAGGGAGGGCAGCGTGTGCTTAAGGTATGGCAGTACGAAGCCTCGCAGGGGAAAATTGGTGGCCTCCTGAAGCGCCGAGTGAAAATCCTCCGCCGTCATTCCACCGCTCTGAAATCCCGAAGATTTTCCATTTTCCACCGGGACGTCGAGCCGCGCAGAAATCGTACAGGCGATTCTCGATCGTTCCGTCGCGAGTGGCAAAATCTCCACTCTCTGAAAATGGAAAATGTCTCGCGCTTACCAATAAGCCGAGCACCAGAGCTCGCACCGTGTCCCCCGTGTCGGGCGAGATATCCATGGCGAATTGCACCAGCGTCCCCAGGAGTCGCTTGAGCTTGCCGTGGCAACCGAAGATACCGGATATGCCCCGGGCGCTGCCGCCATTCGACACGGGGAGACCGTTTCCGTCGAACGCGCGTTCGCCAATGTCGTCCTGCTTGCCGCCGCCGCCGTCCTCGCTCTCCGACTTGAGTGATCGCGGGGGCAGGGGGCTGTCGTTATCGGAGGATCTAGATCCGACATTCTTGTAGTCGGATCGAGAGCCGTTGGTGATTTGCGGCGCGCACTTCTGAAGCTGAAAACAGGGCGAGAGGCGAGCGGCGTCCTTCTTCGTGGCGTCTGTGGTGTTTTCCTCCCTCGATGAGCCCGCCGGGATGGCAACTGCAAGGGAGAAATCCTGTTCTGAGGTACATTTTTACAATTTTCGATGGGTTACTTTCCTCGCGTATACTTATACATACGTGAACATTTATTTTACAAATATTTCATAGTATTTCGCTTGTACGCGATACGCGCAACGATGTAGATACAAGGATAAGCACATTGTATATAGGTAAGCATTTATAAAGTCATATAAGTATCGTTTACAAGGCGACGCGAATTAAGTACCCCTAATTAAGCATCGTTGACGCGCGTTCGTTATCTTTCTCGTCGCTTTTGCCGACTCGAGCGTGTTGCGCGTTTGTAGCGAGACGTTTCGATCTGAAAAAAAAATATTTGCACAGCGGGCGAGAAAAAAGAACCGGCGACGCACAGAGCGAAAAAGAGAGGAGGGACGTTAACCAGACGAGAGAGGGGGGTAGTAGGTACGAACGGGAACACGCGTTTGCGGTCTACGCGTCTGTCCGCGTTCGTACCGCATGCGCGGGAAGGCGCGCGTCGAAGGGTGGGTAGATCGTCCGCTCCGCGCTCTATGAGAATTTGCGCGTGCATCCCGCCCCGTGTGTGCACGCCCGCGTACGTGTATACAGGTGCAGCGGATAACATGCAATTACGGGCCGTGTCATCCACCTTGTCTCGTTCCCATTCCGGTATTCGGTGTCTCGGCGACGAGAGTGCCTCCGACCTCGTACGTGGCGGACCGTCGGGGCGCAACGGAAATGCCGATAACGTTGCGGGTACTTGTCGCTGCAACGACTGCGCTGCTGCGCTAATTGCGGGAGTACCTAATGAGAGTTCGAGAAATTCGAGAGTCGTTTCGGGGAGCGGTCGAGCCGCGCTGATTTTTCGGAGTTGCGCCTAAAATTCGGAAATGCTCCTAACCGTTTTTGCAAAAATTGAAATTTCTGGAATAGAACTCTCGATCATTTTGTATAATGTATTTTTTCACGCTGATTCTGAAAATAACAAATTTATTGAGGAAATCTCAAATAAACGCCGAGATATCGATGATTTTCTGAAGGAAAAAAAAATTCTCGTGCATATAATCTCCGATATCTTATATTTGCTTTGAGATATGAGCCTAATAACAGTGTTTTTCGTAACCAGCGTAAAAAAATACATAAGATAGGCTTGTCCAGTGATCGATTCTAGAAATTTCGATTTTTGACAAAATGTCAAAGGGCATCTTGTATTTCCTTTGAGATATCTACCTAATAACCGCTCTTTTCGTAATCAGCACGAAAAAAATACACAAAATAGGGTGGTCGAACGATCGACCCCAGAGACTTCGGTTTCTGGCAAATATTCAATTAACGCGACAAAATAGCAATGTAACGCGACATTATTATTACGCGGAATAAATGCGACTCCTCATTTTCGCCACGTTTTACGCCCCCAACCAGATAGGCGAAGTGGGCGGCGAGTGCGAGTATCGAACGAGTAGCTAGGAAGCAGGGGAAGGAGGAGGTGCCACTGTGTCACATTCACCTGACGCCGGTAGGTAATTAACCTGTACCTGAACTCTGCCAAGCTGAACTGCCTTACGGCTTCGCCTCGCGCAACGGGAAGGTGGGGTTCCCCGCGCTCCATAGGATTTGCGTACAGAATCCGCTGTATGCGCTAGCAGGCGCACCGGGAGATCTATCCGCTTCGAGGCGTTCGACGTTCCCCTCGCGCGATTTCCGCTTTAGGTACAATCAACAACGTGTCGCTCCGATGCACGCTGCTCCGTATCGCCTCGCGATCTTTAATCGTGACCTATATGACATCGCGGCGAGATGCAAATCTTTTCTAGCATCCAGCTCCAGTTCGTAAGCGGTCTTTCCAGATATATACGTAATCGTATATACTGCCGCCACCGCTGCTACCGGTGGCGATGGTGGTAGTGCCGCCGCCGGTGCTACTGCCACTGCTGATGCTGATGTTACTATCCCTTCCACCAGCTGTTACTTCCTGCAGCGTCTCTCAACCGCCCACGGCGAAGTTTCAAGTTCACCCCTCGATTCGTCCGAGCGAGGGACCTCCGGCAGATTCGCCCGCGAGACCCGTTCCTCCTGGAGCTGCGCGACAACGGCTCGCCCGACGTCTTCGTGTCGTCGACTTTTACCGGAGATCATCGATCGGTTGCCGGCGATTCGTCGCGCGTGCTGCAAGATCGGGCCAGATGTTCGCGCGGAAGAGACATCGAGAAAGGATAGATTCGTCGAACTGAGCGTCGCTGAAGGAAGTAAGTATGGCGGGACTCAGCTGTCGCCTCCTAATTGCCGGGACAATGCAACAGATGGCTTTGATCGCAATCCCTCCTCGACTCTCTCTCGCGCGCGCGCCCACGCTCTCTATCTCCGTCTCTCCTTCCTCCGCGGATACCTCTCCCCGTCCTCCCCCCGTACCAATCGGATCCCCCCGCGAGCGCGCTACTCCGCAGACCTTACCAGCCCCCCCGTCAGGCCGTCCCGGCTTATTTTATTTAGGAACCGGTAGGGTGACGTTACGATCTCGCCAAGAATTATCTCCCGTTCGGCGAGACCGCGGCCGATCGGCGGTCCGGTTAGTCTCGCAAAGATTGACTGTCGCGTCCCGCGGGGGAGACCTACATATAAGTAATTACGAGGGCGAGAGAGGCATGTCACAGTTTAGGGCAATGTCGAAACGAACGCCTAGTCTGAAGATTCCGCGGTGTTCTAACGTGATGAGAAAAAGGATTTCCCGTTATCGATAACTTCAGCCGTCTTCTGTTTAATCAACAACCATCCCTCAGCTACCGCCAAGCGCTTTCGGCCTCATCCACGTAGGTACATAGTTGGATGGATCTCGACCCGGAGATAATGTTATCTCACCGGGTGCATCTTGCAGAAAGGGGCATGCATCGACCAACCGGTGCTTCCTCGCTTCGCTTAAAAAAAAACAGTACACTTAGCGTCAATGATTTTGGTCGACCCGCTTTGGGTGATGGTACTTCAATCAAGTCTACCGTAGCTGAACCGTACGAGCGGATCTTATTTTGCCATGAAGCACTAATCAAATTTAACCTTCATTGCAAAACACAGATTCACTCGAATCTTTCAATTATGGTTGACTCGATAAAAATTAAAAGTACCGTCACCCAAAGCGGGTCGATTAGAATCATTGACGCTAAGTACACTCCCGGCGTCACGGATTCTGTCGCTGGTGATCTTTAAAAATGTTATTTTGAAACGTACTGGCCAATGAGCAATTAAATCTTATACTTTCATTAACCACGGCGGCGTTATCCGTTGCTAATAAAAGCATGGGAATGAATTATTAATTGGTTTGTGTACGATTAAAAATGACATTTTGAAAAGTCACCAGCGACAGAATCCGTGACGCCAGGAGTACATATCTCGATATGGTCAGAAGTTCCGGCGCGCGCGGAACGAGAGTAAAAAATGCCCTCGAAAAGAATACCATCGAAATCTTTCGAGAGACGAGGAGGAAGACACCCCGCTAACAGGTGGGACTGTCGCGAGGCGGCCCGCGGCATCAGGTCGAGGCCACCGGATATGATATCAGCCGAGAGCAGAATCCCGTTGGAAGTGTTGGACGTGCCTTATCGCGTCTGGACCAGGCAGTCAGCCAGCGAACGAGCCACCTACCCAACGACCAACCTAACCAACCTACCACCCAACCAGCCGGCCTAGGCAGCCAACTTGACTGACTGCTTGCCAGAGTTCAGCACCCCGGGGGGGTGGCATCCTGCGATGTCGGCACGTCGGTGTGTTTGCCCGTACACAGGCGCGCGCCTGGATACGCCAGTCGTTCGCCCGCGATACACAGACGCGAAACGCGAAGGGAACTGCTGCCGCCGCTTTACACGTAAATTTTCCGCGGAAGATCTAAGGAAAGCTCGGATTTCCCATGGTCGACGCTACCAGCCGTACTCGCGAGTTACGCTGCGCCTCCCGGGCGATATTCCTTGCCCCTCGCCGTGATTTCGCGCGCGTGCGTTGTTTCGATAACGCTGCAGCTTATCGTTAGCTGTTCCGGAGGAATGACGTACGAACGTACGTAACGCAACGTGCATGTGCCGATTCGTTTTCTGGAACGAGACCAAATTTAAAGATTAAGGCCTGGCGCATACATACAACTTTACATCGACTAAACTGTTTAGTCGAGTTGTATGCTCGTTTCTCTCTCTTGAAAGGAGATCGATATAGCTTGTTCATTCTTTGTCGAGCAACTATCGAGTTGATAGTATGTGCACGTTCATGCATAGACTTATGACACACAACTAAATAGTTGTACAACTAAAAGTTGTATGTATGCGCTAGGCCTAACCCGACACTATCATTATCGATGAAACGGATGTCATTTTCCTTCAGAGAGACGACGATTGGATTTCGACGCGTGCGTCGAATACTCGAGGGCGAACTTCAACTGGATTTTTTTTGCGTGTGGTACAAGTTTGAACGTCGGACGAAATTTGCTACATCGGCCGACGCGTTTCTTTACACGGTAAACAAAAGTGGTGTTAATTCTTAACACCATTTCACCGGTGTGGATCTACATGTATCACACAAGGTGTCATTCAGTCTTACACCATTGTTATCCAATACCAAAACTGCTCTATACCTATAGATCCACACTGCAGAATTTTTCACCATGTATATTTTCGCCGAGCGAATTACGCCTCGCGAGGGCAAACGCTCGCCCGCGGACGTCTGCAGGTCTTCTTCGGGCAATCTAAAGCGGGGGAAAAACCGCCTCCAGACATGCCGGGGTTCGGAAAAGAGAGGGGGAGGATCCGCGCCGCACTAGCTGCGGGCTCTCCGCGTCAGATAACCAGATCGGTCTAAACGTACGATTTCAGCGAGCGTACCCCGGTGGACCGGGCATACGGGTACCCCCATGAAATATTCCAAACTAATGTACGCCGTGTCCACACCTACCCACCTTTCACCCGCGGCGAAGAGAAATGCGCGAACTTCTAAACGCATTGCTAGACGTAGGCACGTACAGCGACGGTTCCTCTTCCGCTCAAATCCTCGTTTGATTTCCTCCCCGACGAGAACGCTCCTCCCAGGCAACGCGCGAATATTTCGTCGATAAAAGTCAAACGGAACTTACCCTTGCCTTTGGTCTTGGCGTCGGGGTCGACGGGGAAGGGCTCCGAATTGTTGTTGTTGTTGTTGTTCACGGCCGACGTCAACGCTGGCGGATGGCAAATAATGGTAGACGTTTGAAGGGAAAGCGGCGTGAAGTTCGCAGTGGTGGGGGCGACGGTCGCCATGGTCGTCGTCGACGCGGTGGAAACTGTCGTATCGCCTGTGACAGCGACGGTGACGGCGTTGACGATCGTGGTAGTAGTGGACGTGCCGGACGGGGAGGATTGCTGGACGGCGCAGCATTCCTTCGTCTCTTCCTTCACCTTGACCTTGTGTAGTACCGCAGTAGTCGCCACCGCACCCTCCACTTTCATGCTCGCGACGAACGATTTCACCCGAAGCCCAAATGAATCCGAAAGTGCGCATTAGTCTCGAATCCGGGTCTGGCAGCTTCTGTGGGAGAAATTTCGACGCTCGATCATCGACCAATTTGCTGTTTTACCCTCCCGTTATACACTACTATACGCGTAGGTCGTACGAACGTGCCGTCGAGCGAAGCTGTTTCGTCCAAAGCGGATTACCGCGGCGTATGGCGCAATGAGATGCGCGCGATTCGAATTTGATGGATTCCATTTACCGGTTGGCAGCCGCCGCGCGCGCTGCTCGCCCCTACGTGCCCCGAACGAATCGACCCTGGTCGCGCATACCGGATTGCCTCTTTGAACGTATATTTCGCATTAATTTTACGAACTATAACGAAATCCCCCAGCCGAGTGGGCGAATCCTTCCTCCCTTTTTGTTTCGTTGCCGTCGAACGCTTGCGATGCCCGAGCGGCAATGTTTTTTGGTCTATTTTCCGAGCAAATGCGCGAATGAATTATCGATCGTTGCTCTGTTTCTGTTGACGAGGCGTTCTCAAGAATCGGCTGGTTAATAGTCGTCACGCACCCAAGACCCAGGTGCCCGACCCATTATTTCAAATAATAAACCGGTCTAATTAAAGCCTTATACCGCTAACAACGAATGCCCTCCTTCACCGCTTGCGATTCCACTGATCCTTCCCCCATCGGCGTAACATTTTTCATCGCTTCGCGAAAATTACTGGGCGCTTGCACGGATAAAAAGGGCTAGGATCGACATTACTCGTAAGGGTTGTCGCGAATGCTTAATCGACAGGAAAGAAAGAAATCGTACAAATAGTGATGGAATGGCGTTGTGTATGAAATGATCGCGAGGGCAAGATGCGAAAACGTAGAAGATACAAATAGGTATTAGTTGGAACTAGAGAAAAGAAAATGTATATTATGCGAAGAGGTGGAAGGATCGTTAATGTATCTAATAGGAAACTGTAGATACACGAAAAATGGTACTGTTGCGCTGGAGAATTTGGTTGATGCATCAGGTGCGACGGAAAAAGTAAAATGGTTAAGAGAGCTAGAAAAAATCAGGAAAGCAAAATTGAAAGGTGCTATGTAACAAGATAATCGAAACAAGGAGAGAAATAGAGGTACGGTGTGATAAGGTATGGAAGAGTGAGTGAAATCAAAAATGTAATGCCAAGTCATTTTCAAGGCCAGCTAGCTGAAAATAAATAAATATTTATCCATCCATGTATAAAATCGCTGATATGTTACACGTATGTAGTTCTAACGAGGGTTTACGAGGGTACACCTCTACGGTAGAAAACCTAGAATTGTCATAAAGAATTTCCAGTTTTTTCTCACCTTCGTCTCATTTCGACTGTCCGGTTAATTACACGGCAAAACGCGGTAAGCTCGATCGAATGGAAACTTTCACGGCTTTCGATATCGCGCCCCGCCAAATGTTTACCGCCGCTTTCGGAAAGAGACGGTACAGCACCGAAGGGTAAAGTAAAAGCTCAAAATTAAGGCCGCTGAGAGCGCAAACAAGCGAGGGAATAGTATACGTGCCACGGCAGAAATTTCGAAGCTCTTCCAGCCGTGCCACCTACACATCGAGTCCGCGCGTTTAAACCTAGATTTAACACGCATAAAGCGCAAGCCGTCGGGCGGGGATGAACCGTTTACCACTCCGTAAGAGCGAATGAAGTCTACACGTATTTATGATAGTTAGTATTTACGAGATAACAAAAATATGCTTGCTACCAACACCGTAACTATTACGCCCACTCCATCGACGAATGGACAAAATGTAACCGTGATTATTTTAAACGAACGGCGAAACCCCGAATCGTTTGAAATTTCACTCGCAGGATATTCCAAGTTCACCGATCGAACCTATGAAATTCTATCATTTTCCCAATAGCATGCGACATAATTCAATTACGAGGTCAAATCAAAGAATTAGAAAACAAATTATTAAGGGATATCGACGCGCGCGGCAAACCCTGTTCGTTTCTGTCAAAGCCGAAGCTGAGCCAATAAGAAATACAATGTGACGGTGAATCTACGTAAAATTCGTTAGCGATAAAATCGCAGGTCAAATCCGACGACTTACTTCTCTGATAAGAAATTACGGAATCTCTCCGATAACAAACGCGAGGCTAAATCGAAGGAAACGGCCGCTTATAGGCACAAGCTCTTAACACATCAATCGGAAAACTAGAAAAGAGAGAGAAACCGAAGTTTTACAAAAAGTTGAGACAGTCTTCCGGTTGCGGAAAGGTAAATGAGCAGAGTGGGAACGGCTTCCCCGAGAAAAAGTATGGAGATGCTAGAAAATGTAACTGTTGCTTCCTCGGCGGCACGTGGACAAATTCCGCGAGGATCGCGATCGCGAGCTCCCCACTTTGGGAGTTCTGACCGAAATGCCAAATCAGCGAATAACGAGGCCTAGCCAAATACGCGGCATTGAAACTTCTTCCGCGACAGCGCGCGCTTCTTCAATTGCCGATCAGTGCTTCGAGGCAACTACAGCGAAGTCTGGTATGGTGATCTCCCGTCGATCCCCAAGCTCTCATGGCGAATCCTCTCAATCTTACTTTCAGGTGCGTTGGTCTCCCGCAATCCTGCCATCCATTCAGCCATAACGATAGCGCTCTAATGGGTCACTCGTCGCTCGTAGAATAACATGATTTCTCCCAAATGTAGCCCTCACAACCGGCGGCGATATTGTACAGAAAGAATGAAAAGGGAAGCGAAAGCAAACAAGAATCGAAGGCAAATCTCTAACTTGGTCCCACGGAGTTCCGACTTAAACTGAAGTCCCTTTACTAAAAAAAGTGTGTACAATAAATATCCAGTAGTCTTGATACACACATATGTATATCGGAAGAGAGCATTTCCCGAATTAATGCGAAGCACAGTCGGGTTTATCGGAGCGTTATAAAAACGTTTCGCAAGATTTAGAAGCCGATTAAATGGTAATTAAGCCGTAACGAATTTTACGATTGAGAATATTACCCGGCAATGAGGAAAAAGAAACATCGAAATCTCAGCCAATCCCGATTTAACTTGCGAAAACTTACGACCACCTTTGGTGGGTCTTATCCAAACCCCCATATGGGTATAAATATTTACACCCCGAAGGATAAAGCGTATCACCCTGGATGTACCTCGGGATGTACCCAACGGGGGAGTGCCAGTGGCGTACCCGGAAATGGGGCGCAGAATGGAGCCGCATAGGGTGACCTAACGATAGAAGAATACCCAATAGAAGCACACCTTCAGTAAATGAACACTTCAATGCTTTTCAAATACCAACTTCTGTCCATCTACTGGATTTTGTTGTTTGCTTAGACCCGGTTGCACCAACAGAATTTGAAAGTTAAGTTAGGCAACAAGCCCTTAGAAATTAGGGTAGTTGACTGATTTTTTTGATTAATGGTTCGAAAAATTTGCAAACAATTATTTGCCCCGAATTTTCTCATTTTTCATTTCCGGCTTTATAAAAGTCGAAAAACGATATTTAGAAATGTAGCACACGTCATCGTTCAGTAAATCTATCTCTCTCGCACTCTCAGCTTGGCATAAGTGCGTCTTTCACGGCTCTTCGATGACGTCATAATTCTGCAGAGAAACGCGCTTATAACTGCGAATAATTTTTTTTTTCGGCCATGTTCTTGTTCTTGAGATATTGAATATGTATACAGATTACAAATAGAATTTAAAAATATGAACATTTTTTTCTAGTCAAATACCGTAAAAAAAAGAACAAAACAACACCTTTTGAAACTCTAATCAGGCGAGTAAAATCATCTGAACAGAAAAATTTAGAAACAAAACTTGAATTGAAGCTATAGATTCGTTCTAAATTTTTCGTTTCTCCTCGACCCGGTAACCGCCACCATGAGCATAGGTCACTGTATCGATAATCTACGTCTCGTAATCTTAATCAAGCATTACTATCCCTCGGCCACGAAATGACAACAACTGGGTATTTATGTAATATCCCTGCTGACGCGCGCCCAACGTGGTGCCTCCGTCAACAGCTGATCCCGAAGTTCCCCGAGGACGCCCGGGCGCAGTCGAGCGGTCGCCAAGCGCGGCGGCGTTCCGGCGAAATGAAGAGGCCTTGCCCGAGGAGGGAGCCGCGGCATCGCGTTACATTTGTAAGCGAGCGTCGAAATCGAGCATTGGCCAATTTGGAGGCGCGGCGGAAATGACGTTCGAAAAAGCGACGAGCTGATTGATCAACGCAGTCGAAGCGCGCTTTGACGCGCTCTGTCTGTAGCCAGCATTACGAACTACGAGAGCCCGTCGTCTGATCGGGCGTTAAAGGCCGCGAAACAGCCTCGACGAACGCGACGGAGCGACTCATTCTGTCGTGCGCGACGGCCCGGCGCACCGTCCGCGACGATTGGCCGGACGCGCTGCCGCATGCGGCGCTGGCAGCCCGTCCCGACGCCGCTTCTCCTTCCTTGACCTCCCGCGCGAGAGCCGAGGGACGACGCGGCCTCGTTACTTCGCGCATGCAGGCGACATTCCCGCGACCGCTCGACGCGGAGCGGACGAACAAACGCGACGCGTTTCGCCCGCGGAAAACAAATATCGATCGACGCGTGACCGGGGGCCGAGCGTTTCCCTAGTTACGGCACTGAGCGGCGAGAGAGAGAGAGAGAGAGAGAGAGAGAGAGAGAGAGAGAGAAAGAGAGAGAGAGAGAGAGAGAGAGACCACACGTCGAACACGGGCTGCCGGAACAGGCATCCGGGCGACCGTTGCGGCCGCGGCCATAACGGAGCGAGACTCGCTCGCTGCGCCAGGTTTCACGCGAGTCCGTGCCGTGTCGACGTGCGTTCCGGTACTTTTCCGGAAGGATCCGCGTGCCTAGATCGTTGTGTGGAGTGTCTACCACGAGGCGGCTTTCGTTCCCGCGCGCCAGCGTGATGTGCGACTACGGGAAGCTGATAGCGCTGGTGAAGAAGCACCCAGAGATATTCGACATGACCAACGCTCTCTACAAGGACGCGCAGGGCAAGATGTTCGTTTGGCAAACGATAGCGAAGGAGCTGCACTTGAAGAGCGGTACGTAGAGGCGACCGCGACGGCGAGTTTCTGTTCGTCGCCACCCGATGTGCGATTTGTTCCACGTAACCGCCTCCCCGCAGGATCGGCGGCGAAGATGAAGTGGCGCAACCTTCGCGACAGTTACGTGAAGCACCTGAAGACCACGGTCATCTCCGCGACCGGAGTGGCGCCGAAGAAGTACAAGCACTGGCCGTGGGGCAAGCAGATGGAGTTTCTGAAACCATACGTCCTGCAGAGACAGTACGACGACCCCCTGAAAAATTCTCTCGCGCGCGACGTATTGCTCCCCTCGTTAACACGGTTACCGCGTCATTTCCAGAAGGGACTCCACCAGCGAGTACATGGAGCGATCCGACAGCGACGGCGACGGCGACGGCGAGTCGGACACGCCGCTGCAGACCGCCGCCGAGTGTAAGATAGAGAACGATGCCGAGTCGTCGCGGGACGAGGCGGAAGAGAGTGGCGGCGGCGGCAGTGGCGACGTGCCGGCGTGCCGCAAGCGTAAGCTCTATCAGTATCAGCCGTCGACAACCAAGGACAACAGCTTCGGCGACAAGATCGTGGAGTACGTCCAGGCGAAGAGGAGCATGGAGAACTCGCTGGACGCGGTAGACCTGTTGTTCCTCAGCTACGCGGAGACTACAAAGTCCTTCTCGATGCGACGTCAGGCCTCGGTGAAGATGCAGATCGCGCAAATCATGAGCGAGGCCGAGATAGCGCACTGCAGCGAGCAGGAGAGGGACGAGTTGCCCTACACCGCGACAGCCTCCCACTCGATCTTCGACTCGCAATCACACGCGGGACAAGCGTCCGTTCCGAATAACAAACTCCATTCTGTCAATTTCCCTCGCAACTTGTAAGCCCCCTCTTGACCCTTTCACCGCGTTATTTTCTTGAAATAAACAAAATAAAAAGCCACGAAAGAGATTTTTAGTTATTTTTTAAGACCACACTGAGAAAAAAAGCAAGGCAAAGCCTGGATAATTTTAGGCTGAGGAGAGGATAGACAGGAAGTGATAGTACACGGTGGAAAATGGTTAGGATGCATGAGTGAATCAGGAAGCATAGACCTATAAGCATTGAAACGTGAGCAGTTCCAAAGGACATGATTAAGGTCCATCGAGGGATATTTACACGCACAGCATTCCGAGTCTGTTAGATTTTTCCTCAAGAGACTCGCCGGTAAGGCGTAGTAGTTGCTACACATGCTACAGAAGGTAGCGATGGAAGCCCGATTTAAATGAGAGGATACAAATCGAGGTTTGCGGGAAGAATTATAATAAAAGTCGAAGTAGAAGGAGCCTTTATACTTCAAAGAGGATTCGAAAAGGCGAGACAGAGAGGAATCTAAGGCGGTAGAGACTGCGGAATAAAAGTTCGAACAAGAGGAAGATTTTGTCGAAGAAAGAAATCGGAATAAACGGACTCTCTGGCAAGCTCATCTGCACCCCTGCTGCCCGGAATACTCATGTGACCCGGAATCCAAAAAATTGAGATCACAGTATCCCTTCGACTTCGTTCTTAGCCAGATCGTTAACCAATCTACCCACTGTAAGGGGGTGAAGATTAGTGGTAAGGATGGTGAGATCATCCAACTGGATGGAGACGATAAATGGACCAGACCAGCATTAGGAGGGATTTGCTTGAAAACCTCTAGAGGATGAATAATTGTTGGGGAAGAAAAAGAGTTAGGCCGTTTTGAAAGTCGAGAATCCGCTGAATTTTCTTTCGATACTGGAAGATTCATGGCAACCGTACGCGGTCGGCCCTGTTCAACGAATGTTTGTGTTGTTACAGGCGACTGAAGGCCACATGAAGCCCAGCGCTGCGGGAAATGGCCACGCGATAATGCTTGAAAAGATTTGGCCGCTTTCAAAATCGATGACGCATCGTTATCAAAAACAAAGGAATCCGAAGCTAAATCCATAACGATAGTCGGCTGCTCAGTCTCTGAAGATATGTAATTTGCAAAGAGAGGAAGGGGAGCAGAAAAAGAATGAGGAGAGGAGGAACTGTGTGAGGGGGGGAAGTCCCCCCGAGGGACCATCCATACCCCACAGGGCAAGGAAAGCCCTAATTAGTGCAGACGGGCCAAAGCCCTAGACGGTAGCGAAAAAGCTTGCAAATATGCTGAGGACCTAATTAAGCAACAGACTTAAAAAAAAAGAAAAAAGCAGAAGCAGAAAATCGCAGCGCTAAAAAAGCTTGCAAGATGGGTTATAGAAAGAAGAAAAGAGGGAAACAAAAGAAAAGAAGTACTTGCGGAAAGAGAGACCAGGCGAAACCAAGAAGGCAGAAGTCCGGTTACTTATGAGAAAAAGATTGAGAGTTGTAGAATTAAAAGCTTGAAGGAACTGATATTAAACACACCGTTTAGTTGCACTGCGCTAACTGCACAGGAAAGAATACATCCGAATGCAACCGAGATTACCGACCGAGTCTTTACCGCATTATGTATAACTTTCGCACTCTGAATATTCATCGCGAAGCCCTCCTTGCCTCTCTGCGACTCCTTCGGCGCCCTCGAGCGTGTTTACTTCGAAATTTCTATAGCGATCGTGGCCAGTCGCGAGAGTAAGGCAGAAAGAGAGAGAGAGAGAGAGAACTAGATACTATTCGATTCTACGACTTTGCCTCGTATCTCCGTCCTCTGTTATATTGTCGACGTTACGCACCGCGCGATGTATATCGATAAGCGGGAGAAAGTTTTGTATACGACTTCAAGGAGACGATACAGGAAAGGAAGTTAACTCGGAATATGTGGTTGATAACTTGGATAGCTATGTGCGAACTATTAACTTTATTTAATTTGAAATAGTACGAAACTAGGAGACTGGATAGAATGCGACATATTTTTGTTTGTAACGGAAAATAATAAAATTAACATAATTTGTACATAATAAATAATAAATATTCTCAATCATCAACCGCATTCTGAATTACCTTCCTCTCCTCTGTACGTCTACTCTTTCAGCGAAACTTGTAGATTTTTGTACGATACTCGACTCGGTTACGATCGATGCGAGACGCGCAAGTGCAATAAATGGAAAATTCTATTTGACGAAAACTACCATCCCAAAAACTTGAAGTTAATGGAACCGTTGCGAAATTAATTAAAACCGCTCCGATACCCATTAAAAATTGAGAAATTCTATATAGAGAAGGATTAGAAGGTTTGAGAGGGGATTTTTAAAGAAAAAACATCGTCGTACCACCCGGCGTTATCTCGCGGCCGTCCACGAATTATCGCGGACCGATCGCGACCGCGTTTTTGAGGAAACAACGTTGCGCCGGCAAGCCGGGCAGAGCGCTAATGTTTATACATATGTCCCGCACATGGTACGGCGGCTCGGAGAGAAGAGAGACGCCGGTGGCGCGGAGGCTGAAATTTCCAATATTAGAACGGCGAGGCGAGAGATAGGCCAGATGTCCGACTGGAACGACTACATTTAGCTTGGTTTCATTATATAAAAATGTCGCGTACGCGAGCGAGTCTTGACTCCCTGCGCGCCGGCTGATCGAACGCGAAGGCGTCGTGGCTCGCAAAAATATGTAAGTCGGACACAAGAATCAGGGCGACGTAGATCATTATATTATACGTACACTGGGAAAAATAATTAGGTTAAAATGACAAAACGCATCTAGTTAATCGCGTTTAGTCATTCTAACCAAAATACTAGTCAGTTGAATCAGATATTTAGTTATTTCAACCAAAAAGTGGTCAATCAAACCAAACAGATGGAAAAGATCCATATTTCACCAAACCATTTGGTTATTGTCTCCAAGCTTTTGGTTAAATGATCAAATTTGTCAGTGCATACACCGGATATATGCAAGCTGGAAATTATGATTAATAAAAATAATTAACGAGAGAGTCAATTAGGACTTGTTATTGTGAGAAAATACTGATATTTCGCGAGGATGTGGGTTTTCATCCCGAATATCAGTGTTCGATACGTTCAAATAATAATGGTTTAGAAGCATAAATATTTTTGAAATTTATAGAAATAGTTTAAATCTATTATAATAGTTTAAATATATTATATACCTAAATTTATATATACCTAAATGATAAAGAATTAAATTTAATATTAAAATATTAATTTTTTTATTAAAATTTAATTATTTATATTGATATATTATATATATCAATTAAAAAATATACATCAATTAAAATCGAAAATAATTAAGCAAACGTAATATAAAAGTTTAATAATTAATTAATATTAGAATTAGGAATATAAATAAATTTAGTCAAAATTGTACTAGCATCTGCGGTTATACAATATTTAAAAATTAAATTTATTAATTTTAATAAATTCTGGTCTTCTGGTCTCTCAGCGCTTACTGTACATCTTGGAAATACAGCGCCCGCGAAAATACGTGTCTATTGCGGAACAAGGAGTGATAAAAGCCCGGGATAATAGGACACGAAGTAAGAAGCAAACGTCGAAAACAAATACATACAATGCGTCGAGTAGCGAGGAGCCGCCGCCGGCGCGTTTAATTCGCGTTAATATATATGCAAAGCTCGTTTTCCCCAACACCACCTTAACGCCATTCCGCTCCTTCTCGCCACCTCGATTCGCCCCTACGCACGGCGTCGTCGCGCACGTTAAAAGGAGAGCTCGCGTAAAGCGTACGTCGGGCAGAAGGGGGAGGGACTATATGTGACTTTTCGGACCATTCTATACGTCAATTTACGCTGAGAGAAATAATCAGGTTAAAATGACAAAACACGTCTAGTTAAACGCGTTTAGTTATTCTAACAGAATTACTAATCAGCTGAACCAAATATTTAATTATTGTAATCAAATATTTAGTTATTCCAACCAAACGTTTAGTTATTCTAACCAAAAAGTGGTCAGTTCAACAAAACAGATAGAGGATCCATATTTCATCAAACTGTTTGCTCATCATCTCCACATAGAGAAAAAGAATTAGTTGGATCTACTAAAAATTACTTGCAGAGTCGCAAGTTATTATTTGTCTACATCAATTTGATCTTTGTTCATATTAATTTGATACTTTTTCCTTGCTATCACACGTTATTTCACATGATTGTAAGGAAGAGATATCAAATTGACATATTAAAAAATTTCATTGATATAAATAAATAATTATTTGCGACACCACAAGTAATTTTCAGTAGATCCAACTAATCCTTTCTCTCTGCGCAGGATTTCGATTAAATTAATCAAGTTATTTTTCTCAGTGTACTCGTATCAAGCAATGTTCGTTTTAAATACGCTTTCGTTCGTAAATATCGTCCGATAAAAATCTTATCGCGGTCTCGTTCCGCACAACTCTCTCAAATTTGCGTACGATGACGTTCCACCAAACGCGGTCGACGAGAACAAGGATAAAGAGCACGGGGCGCCACGCGCGTTTACACCGCACAGCGTCCACTGCGTACGCGCGCGCGCGGCAATTTCTACTTCACGTTCGCACGACTACCGATTCCCTTTGAACGCGGCGGTGGAAGCTGCCCGTAACACCTGACTGACTCGACAGACGCATATATGGAGTTCGCTAGACACCGGAGGCAGGCGCGGAGAGCAAAAGAGGGGAGCGAGAGGGAAAGATTAATAATATAGGAAAGCCAAAGCCACGCCACCCACCCGACAAGCTTTCCTCTGCCTCTCTTCTGTTGCCAACAGTTAATCGATATAATACTTCGGTACAACACGCGCGCACACGGCCCGAGCTCCCCGCGCTTCTACACGCGACGCACTCACACGAGACGCGAGGAAAGAGGAGGAGGAGAGAGCCAAAGAGGAAGATAGAGAGGGGGGTGAAGGGAAGAGGGAGGAAACGCGCGCGTGAACGTTTTCGCGCGCGTTCGAACGTCTCGAAAATTTGTCCCGCGACGTCGCATGGATGTGTCGCGCGCGCGAGGGAGTCGTATAACGATCGGGCGTGATCGATCGGTCGATCGATTCCTGCTTTACCAACGACGGTAGCGGCGACGCGTCGCTCGCGATATAAGTACCGCCGCGATAATAATACATTTCTGTATTTGCGCGAGGAATTTTACGAGGGCGCGCGTATTACAGGTGGTACCGCGCGCGATGTTTGTGGAAAATATTATTATCGATAACCGTTGGCTCTGCGCGCCGAGGAAAATATTTCTGTAGGAATTCTCTCTCCGGCACGGCTCTCTTATAGTTTTTTATGGAATTAAGTCGTAGATATGCAAAGAATCTCGCGTTGACACGGCAAAGATAAAATCAACGAAACCCCGCGAGAAAAGACGCTCGCACTGAGAAAAATAATTGGGTTAAAATGATAAAACGCATCTAGTTAAACGTGTTCAGCTATTTTAACTAAAATACTGGCCTGTTTAACCAAATACTTAGTTATTCTAACCAAATGTTTAGCAATTCCAAACGAACGTTTAGTTATTCTAACCAAAAGTTTAGCAGTTCCAACCAAACGTTTAATTAATCTAACCAAAAAGTGGTCGGTTTAATCAAACACACAGTTGAAGGATTCATATTTCACCAAATGGCTTAAATAAAAATTAAAGGTTTGGTCGCCGTATTCAGGATTCTGGTTAAATTGACCAAATTATTTCCCTCACTGCGCGCGCCCATTTTCGGGAGACCGATTATCGGCAAACGTCGTACGAAAAGTAGCAGCTGACGGTTTTCTCGCGGGAGAGAGTTCGGACTTGTATCTTCCCCTTTTCTTACAAAATTCTAAGTGGCCTGTCCCTCCTCCCCCTCACTCCTAGACATCACCCCGTCGGCGCCCTCTCCTCGAAATTCCGCGCGATTATCCGACCGAGGATACGCGCCGAAGATGTGTGTATGTACGTGACGTGCGGTAGACGAATAGAAGCCGCGTGTCGAAATGGAAACGCGAGTTAATTTGCGACTTGTCGATCATTCGCGCGTCGCGCTCGTTACGAAAACTGACGCGCCGTCGGATTGAAAATATTCGCCCGATCGTACGGACGCTGGACTTTTCCGGCGCGGAGGGAAGGAAAGTTAGAGTTTCGACGCGAGCCACGCGACGCGATGTATAGTAGGCGTCGCCGGATTGAAAACAGAAATTGGACGAGTCACGCGAGACGTAGAAATCGTGCGACTGCGAACAGCCGCGCGCTTTTTCCCCGGCTTATATTAATTCGCTTCCCGAACGATGAAACCAGGTCGCGTCGCACGGATGTTTCGTTCTATTCGATCTGCGAAATTCGTAAGAGCGTCGCTACGCACGGAATATTTACGGTATCCCTGACGATGTTTTTTAGTTAAGGGTGGAATTATGATTCGCCGGCGAAATTAACGAAGCCAAGGTGCGGTGCGCGTTATTCTCTCGCCTCCCCCCGCATTTGCCGTCAAACGGACGTCATAATCGAGCTTTTGGCGTCGTCCTTAAAAAGAGTCGTTTACCATTTTTATGGTAAGTGGATAATAAAAGGCGCGTGTTGCCGTGGCTCAAACTTCCGATGATTTTCACCGCGTTCCCGAGAAGGACGGTCGCGTTTCGTTGCGGCACGACGCTCGCGATAAATATTACGCGCAATTTCGTCGAGTCGTAGATCATTGTCTTGGATAGACTCGTGTGATCGTCACGATGTTCATACAAATTACAATAATTGGTAGCCCTAAGATTTACGTTTATTTTGTTGCAAGAGTTTAGAAAAATAATTGGTCTTCAAGAAATTGTTAAATTTACATCATAATTTGGTTCAAATTAATCACTATATCTGTTATAACAACATATTTACGAAAAATTGTGTATATATTGACTAAATGTTTGCCATTTTGTTTGTATTAGTTTGAAATCTTTTAATGAAACAAATATGCTTACTTAACCTTTTAGATACGGTGCGCCACTATAGTGGCGTTCCGTCGAGACCCTCTATTTTTACGGAACGCCACTATAGCGGCTTTCGTGAATAGCACCAATTTGGACGGTACGACACTATAGTGACTTTCGTGGATATCATAATTTTGGACGGTATTATACGTTTTTTGCTTTATCTCTCATTTGTTTCGCCTAAACCACATTTCCTGGCAATATAGAAACTGTCATTGAAGAGTACACGTGTCAGAGAAATTGGTGGAAGCATTAGGGTGCGTACCGAAAGACACGGGTTCATACATTTTTCTACATCCATTTCAACGCACGAAAGTATTTTAAAATCCCAACAAGAGTTCGGATCGTTTTCGGACGCGACGGAATATGTATATAAAAAAATTATAATTTATTCATTTAGAACTCTATTCCCATGTAATGTCGTAGTGGAAATCGTCATGAACGGTTTTTGTACCATCTGCGGCCAGGCGTATTTCTAAAAGGTTAATGATGATTCATTGAACGCATAACTTTGATGTATCTGATGAGTTATATGGAGAAAAAAAAGTAGTGACAACTATTTTAAACTCAACTGGTCCAATTTTGTAATCAGCACCAATTGTATATAGTTATCGCAACAATTCTTTTGTTCCGGTAATTAAAAATAGTTGCGACAACTATAAAAACTTATGTTAATTATCAAACTTGAGCAGTTAAGTCCATAATAGTTTCACAGCCACATTTATTTCTTTCAGTGTAATACTGCCTAAGTTGCGGTACAATTTACGTACATTTGTTTATCTGAGTGGTGAATCGGGAATCACCATTTGTGAAAATAAATTTGGGCTTATATAGGTATCATACGATGCATGTGCCTGAGATCCCGAATGTTCATTTGAATGCAAAATTTTACCCTTAAACGATTATAGCCATCGTTGAGTTTATTGATTACTTTATTTCTTATAGTCGCTCAGTTTGCAAACATTTTTCCATAGATCTAGTAATCAATCAACTCAACACTGGCCATTAAACTCGAAATTTTTCGTTCAAATGAACGTTCGGAACTCAAGTACTACAGGTACATGACATCGTATCGATTCAGCAACCGATACAAAGAGCACGCGGTACATTGTTTACGCTTGCTCCGAAGCGATAGAAAACTGGAGCCGGCTACATTTACGCGCGGCCAACGATGTCGGCTTTACGTACCTGAAGTTCCCAACGTTCACTTGAACGAAAAATGTCGATTTTAAGAGATCATGACCAATACTGACAATGAGTTTATTAATTGCTAGATCTATACAGAAATTTTTGTGAACAGAACAACTGTCAGAAATAAAGTGATTAATAAACACAGTGGCCATGGTCTTTTAAAGTAGAAATTTTCATTCAAATGAACATTCGGAACTTCAGGCACATACAAATTTTAAGAACGTCATGCTACCATAACAAAGTTTCGTTTCTACTTTGGAAAGAAACCATACTTCTCTCTTCGAGTGGAAATATTGCCACTTCGTCAGACAGAATCCCGTCGCGCGATGCACTTCCAACACTTTCCCTCCCAACGTCACGGAGGCTGCGAGGACCTTCTTACCCGTTCATCGAATGTGTCGAAAGCGAATGACCCGTCGCTGAGCGTAATGAGTAATTCAAGTTATGTACCTTGCGATTAGCGATGCGCGCAGCTTTGAAGCGCCCACAGCGTTGGTATAAATCTCTCGTCAGGAATTTACGAGCGCAATTCCCCGTCGTGACGTCGGCGATGGTTGACGCGGAACACGGTGTACGATGCTTCGCGTTGTCGAGGCTCCCGGTAATCGCGATCGTCAACTGTACGACGCGTCATGGTGCATATTCTCCCTAAGAACGGTTGTATCCGGAGAGACGGCCAGGAAGAACCGACGACGATGACACTGCGAGAGGTCGGAGGCGATTGTCAGTCACTCGCGACACGTGCACGACGGAACTTGCGAATTAACACTGATCGATCGAGCGGTAGACGGTTCGACGCGTATGACAGATGCAGCGACGCATCGGGGTAAATGCGCGCGCGAGATCTTGCCACACCACACTAAAACGGCTGCCGGCGGCCGACTGACTGGTGACTGGAAGCGAGGTGGCGCGGGAGAGTGGGGGCCTCCCCTCTCCTCTCGCCGCACGTGTGTGTTCGTATATATGCGCGAGCATGTACGCGCTAGAATCGCGGTCTCGTCTTTCTTTTCCTCGTCTATTGTAATTTTCTCGACGAATTTTAACCTTTGGTCGCGGCTCCTCGTTTTTTATTTCGTCGCCAGCATTGTCTTCAGTGTTTCAAAGGCTCTCCCCACACAACTTAACTTCCGTAAGAAGAGGAAATAAGGTCTGACGTGTTTTGCTCGGTATCAGATTTTCTTTTTCTTTCCTTTACGATTTAACGCGCAGAAAAGTACCTTACAATACGAATAAAAAAAAACGAGGAAAAGTAAAAAATAAGAAACATTCTGTAATTTCAACGCGGGTTTAAAATGCGCATATTTTTGCCGAACGAGGAAGAACCAGCGTGCAATGAGTACGACCTTGGAATATTTCCCATCGACGACTTACACGCACAAATCTCCATATATACGCATACGTGTAAATACGTAAATGGAATATGCGCGAAACGCCTATACGTATGGATATTGTAAACGGGGCGCTGTGTTTCTGACGTGTCGATATATTCTCGCTAAGAAAAGCTCTGCCGCTGAAGCTGAGAAATAGCTTCGTCTCTCACCCCCGGACTCGCGCTCTGCCGCACCCTCCCCTCGTTTCGCTTATACGTAGGTGCAAGGGTGATATAGCGATCGCCCGTTAAATCGCGAATCGCCGACACCTTTTTTTCGTGTCATTCACGGTCGGTCGCCCGATTCGAGATTCGAATTAGAGGTGAATCGAAGAAATCGGCGCCGCGGTAGGCATAGTTGTTGAAGTTTTATTGGTTTTACGTCGCGTAAGGATTCTTGCCACTCGTAATGCATAACGAGAGCGATTGCGGAGCGATCGGCTTTTCGTATCGGTGATTGGATCGATATGCGTGACGAGATATATAATTACATGATCTCCAGCGATATTTTACAATTAAGTAACGCAAATGAGCGTGCATACTCGAAGATTGTATGGTAGGCGTGCGATCTGAAGTTATATGTTCAATTACAGGTTCAAAAAAAATATCCCCCTATAAAATCGATGATATACGAGTATCTCGGTGTTCCTTTCAGATTGTCTGAATATAATCGTGATTTTTGTAATCAGCGCAAAAAAATTTGTACATAAAATAGGACGGTCGAGAGTTCAATTTGAGATTTTCATTTTTGCAAAAAAATCGAAAAAATCTCAATCCTTTGACATTTTGTCAAAAATCGAAATCTTTGGAATCGATCGCTGAACCAGCCTATCTTGTGTATTTTTTCACGCTGATTACGAAAATTACGGTCATTATGTTAATATCTCAATGGAAATAAAAATTATCGTTGATTTTATATAGATAAGAAAATTGTTTTTTCGCAAAAAATCACTGATATCTCGACATTCCATTGAGATTTCCTAAATAAACCAGTTATTTTCGGAATCATCATGAAAAAATACACAAAATGGGATGGTCGAAAGTTCAATTCCAGAGATATCGATTTTCGCGAAAATATCCAGGAATTTAGAGTTCGATTTTAGTGATTTCAATAAAAATATTTGATGAAAAGTTTCTAACTATAAGTACGCAATCGCGTCGCATCAATTCAATAAAAATATAATTTCAGTCAACTAGAGTAGAGTCGACTAATAACGTTCGGTTGATGGAATTACATTTTTCATCGGTAATATATTTACACACAACGCATATATATTTACCCACCACACCTACGCGCGATCGAACGTAAGAGACGTAGATATTATTAGCACTCCGTCAAGCTCCTGTCATCGCCATGCACTCTCCGACGTATGTGCCGTACGTCGAGCATTCGTATAACTACAAGCCCGATTTGAATTCGAACCCGTACACGTATAGGCGCACCGGCACAGCTGGCTCGCGTTTGTCGTGTACCTTTATCGAAAATCTACGTACGCGTGGATTAGTCCGTAACGTAAATTCGCCCGGCGAAATGTATGTAGAATAGAACGCAAAATCGTTCGTGCGAAATATTCACCACCGCTGTATATCGAATCGATGGCAATGTAGGAGATAATTAAAAAATCACAGGGAAAGCGCAGCGAAAATGCCGCGATCCCGCGGAGCATCTAGAAAATCTCAAATGAACGACGACGACGATCCAGCGTATGTAAAAATATGAAATTTCCCGCGGTGTATATATCGGCGTCGACGCGAATGACTCCCGGCGTATTATATATTGCACGACGCGCCGCGGGTCCCGCGCCAAAAGTAGCGTAGCGCGAGAAGAAAGTTCGGGGCTAACTTTACGCGCGCTTGGAAATATCCTTCCCGTACGCTCCTCTGTACGAGGAACGGAGTTTATTTGATCTCGGGGCGTCTCTCTCCTTGCAGCTGCGCACGTGCGTGCAATCCGCGTGTGTGCGACACACATGCTGCGAGCATGTGGGCACTCGCACTCGTCGGGTCGAGCGCGTATCGCGGCGATGCGAGCAATGATTGCAGAAGCGCGGTAGCTTTTCGGGGGGATGCCGGGAGACGGTCTCGCGGAAATGGATGCGAGAGTACGTAAGAGTACGTCTCAGAGCGCATCCCGCTCCACGAGTAAAACATGACGATGTACCGAAAAACTATTGTGTATATAATGTCGATGCATTGATGATCTTTCGTGGTAACGAATACATTAGATGTGGAAAAATGAAGAATAGGTTCAATAGCGATATCATTTATATCGTAATTGATTATATTACGAGAAAGAATGAAATCGGGGTGGCGTAGGTATACATATACTATACTTGTGCACAGAGAGAAATAATTGGAGGTTTCAAGAAAAAAGTTTTCTTCAATCAAAAAAATCATAAAATTTCAGGATCAAGCCATGGTTTTCTTCGTGCGAGAAAATATTTGATAGGTTCAAGTAGTTGTTTTTTTTTGCGCAGAAAGAATTTCTCGTTCACACGACGGTATTATTGAAGCATAGCTAATTATAATATTCTTCAATCAGGAATCTGTATTCTGAAAAATTTGTAAGAGCATGTGTTCTTGATTCAAGAACATTTTTTTGAGACCAGCAATTATTTATCTCAGTGAATACCGCGCGCGTAAGCGCGTCCCGCTGAAGGTAACAAATGGGAGAACAGGTGAGGCGAGAGAAGCTTAAACGGCTGTTTCCGCATTTTGCCGGGGCTAAACTTTGTCTAGCCCTCGCGCATACGCGCGGTACGCGCACACGCGCGAACTTTGAGACCCGCTTATAGAGAAATTAGCTCTCGCGGTTCCCGTGCGGAAACCGGACGGGGCTCGCGTAGCGCTCTCATGTGATACGCGCGGGGTGCGTTGCTTGGATAATGGAATAACGAAAGCTTCGGAGGCGACCCTAATGAAAATATCCCATAGATTCCCATAGACAATTTCTACGGGAATTCGATGTGCTTTTCACACAGCAATTCCAGATATCCAATAGAAAAATTGAAGAAGGACGAATAGACGAATTTATTGGATTCTACGTGTATCCGAGATGATAGGGATTTACCGAATTTTATGTGCATCCGTAAGAACAAGTAAAATCTCATAAAGATAATAAAGATCTGTACACACCGTTCTGTTTGTAATTACTAATAAAATCTAGAACCCAATACATTCCTATTCATCCCTCGCAGATTAGGTTGCGTGTTGAAAATTAAGAAGCGTGTATTAAATTTACAAGCTAGTTTGAAAATTTAAAACAAATCTATCCAAATTTTAATACAAATGTATATTATATTTTAAGATACAAATGTATCGTAATTTTAAAACACAAATGTGTATGATAAAAACTTTCTACACATTTGTATTAATATTACGACGGATATTTTTACAGTGAATCCGGAATGTTTGTGTTAAGAGCACATCAAATTCCCATGGAGTTTCTATGGAAATTTTACAATTTTTTAAATGAGAATCTATATGATATTTTTCAATGGGGGAACTTATAGGTATACGTGATGGCGTATGTACTGAAAATACCTCGAAGAAACGGTACAAAGTCGCTGCTGCCAGGTTCGCCGATGCGTATCAATTCCCATCGCGCATCCCTTTCATCCCAACCGGTGGATCGTCAGGGAGGGTCCCGGGGAAACATCTGTTAGCCGCTTCGTACAGGTGCGCACGAGGATTGCGCCGCGACGAAGCGGGAACCGCTTTCGGGAAGCTTTTGCGACGGAGACGCTGGAAGAAGAGAAATGGAAGAGAAGCTGGATTATTATCGATCGCTCCGAGAAGCGGGGAAACGATTTTTGTTGGCATTTCTTCACGGGACCCGGTAGCAAAACCCAATCGACTGTGCGCGGGCTGCAGCGAAGGAATCTCTCGGTCGAGTCGACTTGAAAAATTCGTCCCGCGGCACGTCGCCTTTTCATTTTTGCCGCGCGTCAGCTGGCCGCGTGCGCGAGGTAAAAATAAAGCAGTCGCCGGAAAAAAGAACAGAAAAAACGATCGAGGCTTCCGAAGGCGTATCGCTATCTCGCGTCCCGTTCGGATTCGAAGATACCTACTGTACGGGAGAATGGGCGGCAGCGCGCGCGTTCCTCGCGGGAGAAGAACGCGAGTGTGTCACCGGAAAAAGGGAACGAGATGGAATGGATAGAAAACAGCTGTAGCGCAGCTGAATTCTCCCATCGCGATGGCTGGCATGTCTCTCTTTCCTTCCCCCTTGTGTGGCAATGCGCACATGTACATACGTACCATGTGGGAAATATAACGCAGAGAATTTTTAACACCAAACCGACACGAGGAGAGCGCGATCGCGGACTGGTCCCGGCGGGCCGGGAAGAAGCGGTAAGCCTCCGGAGCAGTGAGGAACGGTGGCGTCTCCACTGCGGGAAACGCCGGAACTAAAAAGTCATTTCGAGTGATACCCACGTAGGTAGGTATAGGTATTCTGAACAGCGCTCGACGGATAAACACTTTGTGCTGTACCATTATTTTTTTATTCATCACGCGCGATGCGCTCTACGCGAGCTTTCCATCCGTACTTACCGATGAAAATAATCAAAGTTGTCGCTGCATATATAACAAGAATTTTATTAAGGCTCTGAACATTCGTAAGATAATGGGTGGTTGTACAACAAAATACGATAGCGTTATAGAGAACCACGTATCCGTGGCGTCGTGCACGCGCTAGAATTACGATACATCGATAATCGCTTATTGTCGGCTGCAATCTCGGGTGAGGGGACGCGCGTGGTATCGAAAAGCCTCCCCTTGATTTACAAGCATGGAGCGCAGGGTGGGTTTTTGCGAAACGTTCGATCATGGATTCGTTCGGGATATCCGGTACCTTTAACCCGTATCCGACGTCCAGGATGACGATGCTGCGCAACTGTTCTCGTCGTTGCTGTCCGTCGACGAACTGTCGTGGCTCTTTATTCGCCTTTCGCGCAGTTTGGCAAACTGAAATTCCTCGACTGGAACTGGACACGAACAACAATTGGCCTTCGTTATTACGAGCTTACATTCGACGCGCTTTCGTTACGACCGGGCAGACCCGACTCGCGTCGGGTGTGAAAATGGTAAATGAAACGCCGTGCGTAACGAAAAAATAAAATACACATTTTATTATCGCACGAAGACTGTATCTCGTTACAACATAATCCACAAATATCATCGCCGAAATGCGAATTCCATGGGGCCGATGGGAGCGCGAACAGCGTTGCGACTTTTTAAACCGTGCCGAGAGAACTAACGAGGAGGAAAGAGCGTCCTCGACATCGACCGTTAATTTAGTTTTATCACGAAACTGGTCGTTTAAAGCGAGCTATTATCAATTTTCGACGCAGCTAAGCGAGTTACGGTGGGTTACCATCTGAATCTGGATCCTTGACGCCGATCTCGTCGTCGGCGGCGGCGGTGGTCGCGGGTGGAGACACCACTTCCGGCTCGAGAGGCTTCGGTCCGTGGTCCGAGGTTTCCGCGATCGCCTCCTCCGCCAGACTGCTTCTGACCGCCTCTGTAAAAATGTTCGATTCTTCGTTTCGCGCCCGACGAATGGAATTCCAAACGCGTTTCCAAACAATATTTAAGAAAAAAATACAATGTATTCAATTAATTTTATTTATTATATCAAGAAATAAAAATGATACGATATGCTATACTTAATTTAAAAATTACAGAAAAATCTATGATTAAATTAATAATTAATACATTTTGGAAATTAAACTTAAAATAATTGAAAATAAAAAGAGATTAATTAATTATTAAATTATAAATTTATCATTATTAACGATACCAACCATTAAACGCCTCCGGATATCGTTGGCTCGTCTTAGCCTTCACCACCCGTATTCTTTTGAAAATATGATCCAGATCCCTCTTCATTTCCGCGAGCAGAGCGGTATGCTTTTTAAATTCGGCGCCGGCCGTCTTCAGTCTGTTTATCGACAGCTGATTACAGTTGGTCAGCATTTCGTTGGTCTTTTCGAACTTTTGCAACCTGTGTTTTAACGATAAGTGGGAATAGTGCGCATGAAACGCAGTCGCGTTTAAATTGCTTACATTTGCTTCTGGGCGCGAATCATAGATTCGACGTCCTGCTGATCAACGATACCGGCGAGGCCCTGCACGAACACTTCCGGTGCCGTGTAATTTTGGAAACACTCGAAACTCCCGGCATCCGATTCCGGAGTTCCTCTAGCCGTTGCCATATTTTTACGGTGTATCTTCAATAAACATCGCTTTTACGCTCGCGCTTTTGTTATAAACAAGAGTCGTCTCAATTATCGTCACTTTTTTTGCTATTTCTTAACGAAAAATACACAGCCGAATGCAAGATCGCATCGGTACGATAAAAACACGAGGAAAACAGAATCAATGATAATCGATTAGACAGGCGGCAAAAAATACAATTGTCCTAAAAAATCAATTTCCTTTCTTATCGACGGCTGGAAATTTAAAACGTCACTGGGACAAAATGAACTCCATGTTTGTTCGATTACATGCGTGTGTACGCATGGTACTACATTGGGCACTTCCGATTAGAGAAGCGACGTTATTGATTTTAGATAATATCGCTGGAACGCATTGTCAGAGGAGGAATGGCGATGGGGACGAAATCGACAAACGCACTACATGTCTCGAATACTTGAACCCGAGCTCGAATACACACAGCGTAATGAAAATGAGTCAAATACGCGCACACATGAATAACGGTGGCCGCGCTTCGCTTTTATTACACCCGTGGTGTCGTTAATTGAGCGAAAAAAAATCTCACCCGCCAAAAAATTCGCGAAAGAAGCGGCGGTTTTAATTTTGCACTGCAGCCATTTCTACCGCACTCGCGCGTCAGGTGCCACACCTCTCCATCCGCGCGTACTACTGTACTCCAACAGCTGTTTTCTACTCCGATGTTTTTGGAACGAGTAATGCGCCGAGTACATTCAAATTTCCCCAGTGACTGTTGTGGCCGTATCCACCGCTTTGCTCGTACACACGGGGAATAAGCAATTTTTGCGAGCGTCCGCCGTAGAATTCGATCAGGAATGGCGCAGAACGTCAATCCATTCCACTCGTCTCAAAGCGCGACGAATAAGGCCAAAGAAGAGAAGCAGAACGCGCCGAAGGATAATCACGCAGTCAGTAAACGGTGCGTAAATTCGGAACATTCGCGACACGTAGAGATAGCTACTGTAACGGATTCTCCTCTCCTGTTTGCGTTTTTTCCTCACTTTTCCGCTCGTTCGCCACGCGATAGTCGTTCGATGCGCTGTAAGCGTATTTGCCGATTGTAACTGAATTTGGATTAACATAACCTGGTTCGCGAATCGTTCGATGTCTCGATTTTTTGGTAGCTCATCGCGTCGCGCCTCTCGTACGACGATATAAGCGGTCGATAATTTAAATTTCAATGCCTTGATGAGAACAAGCGGCGTACCGTCGTCGGTACTCTTCAAAGATTTCCTCAATCGGTTTGCGCAAACTGATTTTAAGATTCTTTGAGTACACCCAGCGTCAATGATTTTGATCGACCATCGAAGTACAGCCACCCAAAAAGGATCGATTAGAATCATTCACTTTAAACGTAACTGCCTTAAAAATGGTACTTTTGACATTGCCTCATCGCAGGTTGCAGAAGGAGCTGATGGTACTGATGACCGGTACGGAAAAGGGTGTATCGGCCTTCCCCGACGGAGAGAACCTCTTCAAGTGGATCGGGACGATCACCGGGCCACGAGATACGGTAATGGAATTCGGTTATTCGTGATATTTATCAAAAGGGATGAATCTACAAGGGAGTTCTCCCTTGGCGAATGCGGCGCGAGTTAAAGGCTTTTTTTGCGATATAGGTGTACGCGGGTCTGACGTACAAGCTGACTTTGGAGTTTCCGCACAGTTATCCGTACAGCGCGCCGATAGTACGCTTCGCGACTCCCTGTTTTCATCCGAATGTTGATACGGTCGGCAATATCTGCTTGGACATACTCAAAGACAAGTGGAGCGCCCTGTACGACGTACGCACTATTCTACTCTCTATACAGTCCCTTTTAGGAGGTAAGTAACAGAAGAGTTATCTTTTTAATCAGACAAAAAGTATATGATTCTAATTCTATTTTTTCGCCCGGCAGAACCTAATAATGAGAGCCCCCTGAATCCTCAGGCGGCTGAACTCTGGAACGATCAGACAAAGTACAAAAAGCTTCTGAATGAGGAATACCATAAAGCTCTGAATCGGACCAAACAGGACTCGTGATGAGTCGTTTTGCGAAATTCCTTAGCCCATCCGTTGCGACTACTCCTATAAAATATATTACTACAACTATATAGATAAGAATAAATGAGTTAAAAATCATGTGCTCTGGAAATTTGTAGGATTAACACCCACTTGTGTGTATTTTAGTAAGACTTTGCCGACTTATCCCAAGATGAATTTATATACGCGCGACTGTATTCCACCGCATTTCTTTTTATTATCGCGGCGTCTTCCGGTGCGAAGGGATGACGAGGGAACCCGCGACGACAACCGATCTCGAGCCGGCGTAAGCGTCGAATACTTTTATTATTAGATCGATTTTTGATGAAATGAATTATTTATTTTATGCGTAGCGATATATGTGTCGACTCGAAACATGCAGACATTGACGTACGTAACGCGATCACACTTGTAATTCGTTTATATTTCGCTATCATTATTGTGTACTTCCGAAAAATAAATATTTTAAAATACTTCCGCCGCCCGTAGTCTTTCGTAAATTTTATCTCCTCCATATTATCGGCTTATCGTTGTCGTCATCGAGATAATAGCAGCATCATTCCGGGTGATAAGTATCGCTTGGAAATCGAGGAATTAATTTATCGTCTTACCCTGCTAAAAATTCGGGCAGAAACGAGTAGAGTTTCTACTCATTTTTATACGATTTAGAAAGGATTTCTGACAAAATAATTAATACATGTGTACCTTAATAAACCCAAGAAATTGTGTATTCGTTTCTGTTCGGTGTGGTGAGTGAAGACGGGCAAAGCTATTTATTCGTTTGTGATCTTCTCTCTGTTTGAATTTTTAGGAGGGTAAGGGCCGGTTTTACCAACAGGTATAAAGGCGGTATAGCGCTATACTGAGAATAACCATAAGGCTTATTGCTGGTTATTCTCAGTATAACGCTATACCGCGTTTATACCGTGTTGGTAAAACCGGCCCTAAGTATCATAATATTTCAATTATTTTCGTTCCTCATTAAATCATGCCAACAAATACGATGTTATTTATTAACCCTTCTTGCCACACTTTTATAGAATCACGTACTTGCCACACTGGGGTTGTTTCGAACCCCAGTGTGGAAAGTAAGGGTTAAGCCACTCTACCCTCGTATATTTGACAACATACCATTATAAAAAGCATAAAGCGTAAAAACTCGAAAACAACCTTATAATTTGCATTCGTGATAATTCGCCGGCGCGTGTAATTTTTTTGCGGGAAAAACAACTTCGATAACGTCACCACTTTGAAATTGATAGAGACTATATTTCAAACGCACGGCGGGTACTCATAAATTACATTAGAATGCGATATGTAAATGTTTCCATTAAATGTAAATTGTTCGTTATTACAGGGCAGCAGAGACTCACCTTTCCGTGTCAGAGAAGTGTGCATCTTTAAAAGATATCGGCACATTTGGTTTTCAAAGCGAGGATCACCTCTAGTCATAACTGGAAGCCGAGAATCTGATAAGGGGTCGTCCATTAATCACTGATGCTTCTCAGCATTTTTTAACCCCCCCCCCCCCCCCTCCCCCCTGGTGATACTACCCCTCCCCCCCAATCACGTGTATTTTCTTAGGACAAAAAGTATCTTAAAAATTTAAGAATATTATCTTTAATTACAAGTAAGTATAATTTAACTTAATTCTGGAAAATTAAGGACCGTGATAAAAATGTCCAGACATTAAGGTTGCAGGTTGTTTAGAAATCGCGCGTTCAACGAAAAAATAAATACACGTGATATCTCACTACAATCCCCCCTCCCCCCCGCCCTTCGGACCTCACGTAATTAATGGACGACCCCTAACTTCGGTTTTCCTCATCGCGAGGAACCGGAGCCGAAGTAGCGGCAAAGAGTAGAAGGCGACTAATCGATTTATGTATTTATCAATTGACTCAGGTTCTAACTTTACACAATTGTAGATAATTGTATCAGTCAATTTATGTGTACGATGATAATTTTGCATATGAGTAGGTATGAAAGTGCCTAGGCCAGGTTGCTTGATTAGTTCGGCGTTGGTGGTCGATAGGGAATTATTGTTCGCGTAATTTGTTTCCGATATTTTCCTTGTGGAACGCCTACTGAGTTTCACGTACGCGTATACATTGCAGGATAATGTTATCGACTTTAAGTAAGCTTCCAATTTCTTTAGCGAAAAAAATGCGTAATTTTTCAACGGAAAGTCTTTCTATTAAAGGGAGGGCGGGGACTACGATCAGCAGTGATCGTAACATTCAGGTATAATACTTTCCATAGGAGAAGATTTGCTATTTTTCGGATATTAATATCAATTGTACCGAAATTCAGGAGAGCAAAGCGAATATCAAAGGAATTGACATACATTACGTTAAAGTTGGAACCGGAGAACATCCGGTATTACTCCTTCCGGGTGTTTTCGGTGTGTATTTTTTAAGATTCCAAACTTTTTAGAGGTGCTAATCGATATCAATGAATGCAGGCTTCGAACACTGGAGTAATAATTTTCAAAAGCAGTTCAGCATGTTAAATTAATTGCATTTCATGGAAGTATGGAAATTTTAAAAAAACGTGTGCAAGAATTAAATCATTTAGCTTCTCCTACAGGCACCAGTTGGACGGACTTCAAGCCGCAGATAGAAAAACTGGACAGAGAGAAGCTAACGATCGTCGCCTGGGATCCCCCGGGTTGTGGCGAATCCAGGCCTCCGGAGAGAACCTTCCCTGATGACATTTTTCAGCAAGATGCTGATTACGCCCACGATCTGATGAAAATATTAGGTTTCTCGACGTTCTCGGTTATCGGCTGGAGCGACGGCGCTAGAACGTCAATGTTCCTCGCCGCAACATATCCGACAAGCGTTCGTAAAATGATCTCGATAGGAGGCGGCGCCTATATCCTGCCGCGAGAGATCGAAATATATAAATGTGGGTAGTTGAAAAGAAAAATCGACACATCCTGTACCGATAAAACGGCCGGCGATAAGGCGATCGATTCTCTTTCGCTCCGCTTTTAGAAAGTCATTTACTTTTCAGCTTTGAGGTCTCTGGACGCCCTGTCGGAGGGCATGAAGAATCCTCTTATAGGCGTCTATGGGGAGGAATTCGGAGATATGTGGAGTGCCTTCGTAGATTGCAGGATACATTTATATGAAAAATATAAGGGAAATATATGCAAGGAAGTTCTTCCCAAGATCAAGTGTCCTACATTGATCGTACACGGGGTGAAGGATGCCATAGTCGACATGGAACATGCAATTTATCTAAGAGACAATATAGCCGGTGCTAAGTAAGTATATACCGATACCTACATATTATGTATTATTAGTACACAGAGGAAAAGAATTAGTTGGATGTACTAAAAATTACTTGCAGGGTCGCGAGTAATCATTTATTTAGATCAATTTGATATTTTTTCATATATTAATCAGATAAATCTTCCTTGCAATCACATACTATTTCATATGAGTGTAAAGAAGAGATATCTAATCGACGTATTAACAAATTTCATTGATATACTTAAATAAATAATTACCTGTGCGACCCCGTAAGTAATTTTCAGTAGATCCAATTCATTTCCTTTCTCTGTGTACGTAAAGTATTCTAAAGCGTAATGAATCACTGATAAACTTCGATGTTTCCCTTCGACTTCATTGCAGGATGTGCATATTCGAAAAAGGAGCTCATAATTTACATCTGAGGTATCCCGAAGAGTTCAATCGACTGGCCATGTCTTTCCTCGTGGGAGAAAGCTAATACACAGAGAAAAAGATTTAATTGGATCTACTACAAATTACTTGCGGGGTCATAAGTAATTATTCATTTAGATCAATTTGATCTTTTTTCGTATTAAGTTGATATTTCTTCCTTGCATCACATACTATTTCACATGATTGTAAGAAAGAGATATTTAATTCATGTATTAAAAAATTTCATTGATGTGAATGAATAATTACTTAAGACCCCGCAAGCAATTTCCAATAGATCCAACTGATCAGTTTTCTCTGTGTGTAGAAATGTGATTCTCTCTCTTATTTTCGACGTACCCAATATTTGATCGTTTCATATCGAGCTCGATCTAGATAACATCCCGATCTGATCGTTCACGAATCGAAGAACGCGACGTTACGGACGATCGACTTGTGAGTACGTAACTTCCTCAATGATCCATAGCAACGGGGATCGCTACATAACTACACGCCCAACACTTCCGGAACATTTAAGTTCAACGTTCGACGTGTGGCGTTCGAAGCACGTACCCTGCTATCTATTTATAAGACACAGTGCAAATAATATACAATGTATGTTTTTAAACTCGCACCGAGAACTTGGTTTACGAGAAAAAAGAAAGTGAAAGATAAATTACAGCGTATAAGTACGTTTGAAACAAGCAAGCGGAAGTTCGACCGGCACGATACAACGCCTGACCCACGCATGCACCCTTCGAAAGTACAATATACATACGCACACGCGCATCAATCTATTTCCATCCAATCCACTCGAACCGTCGAGCCCGATGAACATTTATGAATCGAGTGCGGTCAATGAATGACGTGGCGTGAGGCCACACGTGGGATAACCGGTCCGATATACTTAAATATGTAAAGAGAATCGTCGAGTACGTAGGTGGCGAATAGAAGGATTATTGCGCGCGGCTCTCCGAAAGTTCCCGAATACGAAACCCAATCTTCGCTGTTGGCTCGAAGTCGATTCTCGCGGGTGTACCTCGCGTCGGTTGCAGCGGCGTATGCATACTAGTAGCTCTAAGCGCAATCGACGCGTGGGGACGCTCATAATATGGGTACGCGTATCGGTCGTAAGGTTCGCAAATGCGCGATCGCTCGGTAGCGCTCGGTTACGTATGGTCGCGCGTAAGGAATTCTATCCTGGGTAGTCAAAAGCGCCGCGATAGAGGCGGAGAGGTACGCCGAGCGTGTCACTTATTGTTAGTTCTCCGTGTGCGCTTATCGGTTGCGACGAATTTCTCGACAAGAGGCGCACGCCTTCATAACGGCAACCGGCGATGCGCGCGTGAATGGCCGATCAGGATGCAGCCGTAACACAGGCGTCTCGTATACGAGTACCTTCCACTTTTGAATACCGCGTATACACGACCGCGAGGTGCTTGGCGAAGTAACGATAAAAAAACTGAAATTACGTCCGTTGTGGGGATATAATAATATATCACATGGGGCTAAACTTACTCGCCAGGAAGAAAACTTCAATCACTATTATCTCATTATCTATGAGCTTTTGGCTCATATTTGTATAATACTATTTTAAAGATTAAGGTTGTATCTACAATAAAGTCTTATCGATATAGGTCAACAATTTATAGATGAGATAATAGTGATTGAAGTTTCTTTCCCGGCGAGTAAGTTTAGCCTCATACGTGTATGGTAGGTACCAGAGAAAAAGAATTAATCGAATCTACTATAAATTACTTGCGGGTACGCAAGTAATTATTTATCTACATCA
Source organism: Xiphydria camelus (assembly GCA_963678675.1). Taxonomy (NCBI): domain Eukaryota; kingdom Metazoa; phylum Arthropoda; class Insecta; order Hymenoptera; family Xiphydriidae; genus Xiphydria; species Xiphydria camelus. The sequence continues at coordinate 4,084,547 of OY783196.1, forward strand.
AATCAATTTTCTTTCATATTAATTAAATATTCCACATAATTGTAAGGAAGAGATATCAAATTCATGTATTGACCAATTTCATTAATATAAAAAATAATTACTCGTGATCCCGTAAGTAATTTTCAGTGGATCCAACTAATTCTTTTTTTTTTGTGTACGTATACGCAACCACTCGCTCTCCGCGCACGTCTCGCGGAGCCGAGGGACTATAAGATATCCGCATTGCGCCTTCTCTCGGACAAAATCAATGCCCTCTTCGCCGACCCGTCTCCGCGCTACACGGTCCGTTATATCTCGATGCGCTAGGATAAGCCGTCCTACGTTATCCGTCTTCGAGCGGAAATATCTATTCGCGTGGACGAGGCGCGGCATGGGATCGTGCGTAACGTGGCGGGCACGATCGACGATCTTCTGACGAAGGGGAGATGACGTTTTCACGTACGGGATGCATAATTGATCGATACTACCGGCCGGGACATTTATTAACGCCTGATATCGTCGCTTTTTCCGTCACTCTGACCTATCTATCTAAAAATTGCCCATATATTGTTCTCTTTTCTCCCATCCGATGTTTTCAATTCGGTTCTGCGGATGCGACGCCTCTCTGCACGGCCGAGAGGCGATGCCTTGCGAGAATACACATCGAGAAATCCGGTCTGCTCGGGTAGAAAGTGGACTGTGCCACTTAACTGTTTTTTTTTTTTTCGAGAAGAGCGAGAAGCGCTCGATATTCTTAAAGGACATCGTTCGTATATAAAAAACCGATTCGCGAGGTTCGTTTTGGAACGGAGGACGGCAAATGGATCGATTAAAAATTCTTACAGAGACGAATTCCTCATTTGAGATCATAACGAGGATAATAATTATAATTATTATCCTCGTTATGATCTCAAATGAGGAATTCGTCTCTGTAAGAATTTTTAATCGATCCATTTGCCGTCCGATAATTATCGGATGTGACGGGAGAAAATAGGAGCGACTAGAATGACTTTGTTTTCGTTGGTTGAATTCCTCAACTTCCCTCATTTGTACCTCTCCCCTTCGAATAATATTTTCTTGCCACTCGTATATGTATACGTATACATAGCTCCAGTTTTCACGTGTAGCTCCGGATGGCCCCCGGGAACGTACCTAATTCACACGAAGGTTTATCCATGGAGCGCGTGAGTCCATTAAGCAGATTAAACCCGCCCAGCTCGTTACGGGTTATTTCCTCTCAATTGTCTTTATAATTTATTATTACACATTACAGCGGCCAGCCCTGAAAGTACGCGTGTGAGGCTCTGACCTAGAAATTGGTAGAAAACGAAAAAACGCGAAGGTAGGTACACAAACGCGAACGGGTCTCACTTCCTAACGGAAAATATTATTTTGCAATACGACGAGTGAACGAACGAAGCACCGCCCTAACCGAACAATCGATTTAATTGGCGAACGCCTGAGACCGTTCCCGCTTGAACAACAATACGAGTCGCTCGAATTTTAAATCATTTCCTTATCCTACGCGTTTATCCCGAAATGTTCTCCGATTTGGAGGCGTGCACGGACCTTGAATAATAGTGTCTTGCGCGATGTTAATGGATAAATCTATGAAATAATCCCACGCGCGCGCCTTGGCGTTCTGTTCGTGGCAGAATACGTTTCCTGCACGGGAAACAAATTTGCAGTAAATTTTGGGACAAGGCTAAATTCTTGTTATTATAACAACAATTTTTTAGTAAGAATTGTAGTAAATTACTTGTAAAAGTCGCAAGCAATTACTGTAATTTTTACTAAAATTGTAGTTATCGTCACAATAAATTGGCCTTGTCGATTTATTTTTCTCCGTGATATATTTCGTATCGACGCTATTCGTATTACAACGCGCACCGTCGCTCGATCGCGAGCAAAAGAAAATCACTTCCGATGAGTTCATCTGGAATCGATCCAGCGTATGGCACTGCGGAATATCGCTGCAGTTACGCTCCTATAGATATACTGTATGCGGTTGCCCCTCGAGAATTCTGCGCAGCGTCGAGCCGCGAGAGCAGCCGTGAGTTCGAGACCCCGAAAGTGCGTGCGGCGCTTATCACGGTGGCATCGACCTGCATCGTGCGCGAAGAATCCGGAGGGCGATTCTCGCGTGGCGATCGCAAAATGCGTTTGCCTGCGTGAAACGCGCTGCCACGTATACGGGCGATAAAAATGGAATATAGAATCGAACGACCGCTGGCCAAATAAGGCCAGTCCGTTTCTCGCCTCGATCGAGTAAGCCGGCTCCTTTCCCCTCTTCCCTTTGCGCCGTCGAGCCATCCTCTCTCTTTTCCTCTTCGTCGGCTGTGACGGTTGGAAGGAAAGAGAGGTATGAAGTAGGAGAGAGGCCCGATCGAAGGCGAGGTGCATACATAAGTACTGTCGATCGAACAGTTCGTACCTTGTGTCAAGGGGTGCTTGACATTTTTTCAATTTTATCGGAAAAAATCGAAATCTCTGAAATTGAACTTCTGACCAGCCTGTCTTATGTATTTTTTTCGTACTGATTCCGCAAATGATAGATATATTGGCCAAATCTCAAAAGAACACTGAGATATCATTGATTTTATGAGGAGAAATAATTTTTTTCGACATAGAATCACCGATATTTTATATCCCCCCCCCCCTTCCCTTGACATTTTTTCAATTTTTTTTTTTGCAAAATCGAGATCTGGAATTGAACTTTCGACTATCCTTATCCGATGTATTTTTTCCTACTGATTCCGAAAATCATGGATTTCTTGGGAAGATCTCAAGGGAACGCCGAAATATTGGTGATTTCCCGGGGGAAAAACGGTAACTTTTTAAAAATAAGTACCGCGAACCCGGCGTGATAAGCCCGCGGCACACAACGTCCCGAGCCGAGGCATTTCAACCGCGTGTTTACTTCTTTCCGCTCTCGTGTGCTTATTGCAATGACATCACCGCACCGCGCGTTGAACGTACCCCGAGATAAATGACAATTTCCATCCGTATACCTACACGCAATCCCGCTGCCCACGAACCCAAGCCTCGTTGCACGAGGGTTACGAGAGCGCGCGTTATGTGCAACGGCGCGCGCGAGAGTAGCGTCTTTCTTTTTTCGCGTACGAACGTCCAAGCGTAAGAGACAACAAGATGACTCACGGTCGAATCGATCGCGCGCGGTCCGCGTCTTCGTCGTCGCCTTCGAGGGGAGTCGAGACCTTCTACGGCAGCCACGCGACTCGCATCGCGGAGCGTTTACGGGGTCCACGGCGACCCCTCGAAAAGAAAGTAGCGAGGAATCGCGACCTGGAGGCAAGTGTGCAGGTATCTCTCTACATGTTGCTCGACGAGCTTCTCTTATACGCGCCGAAGTAACACACGACGCGGTGACTCATCGTCGCATCGACCCCCCAACGCCGACAACTTCGACTTCGTCCTCGACGAGGAGAAACGAGAAGGAGTTCGAGGCATTCCATGGTTCAGCTCGTTGTTTGTACGTTGATTTACGTACGGGGCTTGAAAAATAGCCGCGAGACGAAATCCGACGACGAGTATGCAGCGCATAGGTGTACGGGGTTCTCGCGTGCACGTTCGTAAGTTCACGAAGAGGTATCGAATCGCAGCTGTCGACGTCGTCGTCGTCGGCTGCCGACGTATAGTCATTGTGGCCGGATCGTTAAACCCGGGGCGGGGCGAGGCGAGGCACGGCAAGGTCTTCCCCGAGGGTCACAGCACCGAGCGAGCCACTTCGCCCTCGACGTTTCCCGTCGCACGCGAGAGCCTTCGTTCGGGGGAAGTTTGTTCGATCGGTGTGACTCACCGCAAGCGTGACACGGGAACAAAATCGAAGGCCGACGATATTCGCGAATTCGTCAGTGTGGGGGAAAATTCTCCCCGTGACAATCGCGATTGTGATATTAAGTTCCCAAAATTATAGATTTTCCGATCGAACGGAAAGGTTCGCGGGAAAAATGCTGATGTTGGATTTACAAAGTCGAAGTTGTAAATATATTTTTGGTGATGCAACTAAACTCTATGTACAATTAATTACTCTCGATATGTAAATTGTATTCGACTCAGCTGTTAATTTTAATTAAACTTTCCTGATAAATTTCACAATTTTCTGTTGCACATTTAACATTGTCCCGCGACTTCTAACATAATAAGCGCGGATTGTATTACAATTTACAGCAACTGATCTGCTATTTAAATAAAATTTTTTTTCCACGTTTGCTCCGGAAAAGTAAGCTACCTGAGGGGAAGTGGTAAGTCAAGTTGACGTCCAAACGACGTCCATTTAACATCTCATTATGTAAAAATGACGTGATTTTGACGTCATCTCAACTTACCATTTTTCCTTTGGCAGCGAGTAAATTTTTTTTCGCGTCGAGACGAAGAACTTTGTCACCGTCGCCGACTCTTCACCACGCGCAGCATCGCAACGACGGACCGATATCGGTCCAAAGCGACAGTGATGTCACTCCGGTCGCTTATACGTCGCTTAATAGCAAAGCCAATAAAGGACAATGGATATGGAACGTCGAGCGTGTCCTCGCACACTATTCCCTGCACACGTTCCGATTTTCATTACGTAACTCTTCTCGAGCTCTGCCCTGTGCAACGCGCCGTGCGCTCTCTGCTCTCCCGAACGCCGCCGGGGAGCAACGGGAATATGGATTCGACTCGAGAGTGCACGCGACCGTACGGATGCACCGCTGATGCAAGTCCGGAGGAGTGCGCCTCGAGATTGCGTCTGGCGACAATAAGAGAGAGAGTGGGAGTGTCCTCCTCTTTCGTCTGGCTCGACGCGAGTGTAGTACGTAGGTACTTCGCGATAGCGTGGATGGGGTTATATCGATGTTTATATTGGTGTTCGTATCTCGACGGAAAGCGGGACGGAGAATTTGTGTATAACGATAATAAATTCGTGTGCTCTCTTCGTGGAGAAAATGAGATTCGGTCGACTCAGATAAATGTGCTTTGAAAATATTCGACGTTACCCCAGGACTCTTTATCAGATTTTGAGCAGTTTTCTCGGAAAATTTAATACTCCGGAATGAAAGAACCGAAACGATGAAAATAACGTGGAATCGAGTTTTCCGCGCGCGTATACAACACCCGTCCCTACGCGACTCGTATCCGCGTGCGTATGCGTGCGCCGAGCGCGACCGCCAATGATTTTTACGGAGAGCGAGTCATCCATACATGGTAACAGCGAGCAGACTGGCACACGTAATAGCTACATTTATACCGATCCCCGCCTTTACTTCGCTCTTTCGCTCCTTTTCCCTCTCTATCTATCTCTCTCTGTCGCGCACGGCCGATTCGCGGTTCTGTGTGGTTTGTGGGTTTTGCGTACATGCCCATTCGGTGTACTTACTCGCGCACGCGCGCGACGCGCTTATCGGCCGCGTCCGTGAATGAGATCTATATTCGATGAAGCATTAATAGACAATTGCAGAAGTTCGAGCATCCAAAATTCTTAGTCGCTCTCAAGTGCAATATGCGTTGATAGAGTCGAACCCTCCGCGAGGTCCTTCGGTCGGGGTCGCGCTATGCGCGACAGCCGCACGCGCTCGATTCCGTAATCTCGCGCAGGAGCGTACGCAGGTCGAGAAATCGCGAAGTTACCACGAAGGGAGGAAGTCGGCCTTCCGATTAGGCGGCGACGTTTTTGAATTCCATTGAAATTTGCGCTAATCGTTGCAAAATTAGTTCGTCTCGCGTATCCGATAATAGGTCGCGTATGGCGATCGGTAATTCAAGTACACGACTACGCTGCTAGGATTAGATCAAGTTCAACGGAGGCGTTCCGTGTGGGCGCATTGCTTTTTCGGCAACGTATGCCATTTTGGAGCAGGAAACGGCTACGTCATTTTTATTTAGCCGAGCCGCGCGGAGACAAAGGCTGGTGTCCCGCGATCGAATTGCCCTCGGTGTAGGGTTGTACTTGACGATTTCGAAAAACATGCCGTTATTGAATTAGTTTTACGAACTCAGTTCTCTCGATAATTTTTTTTTTATTGTAGATTTGAAAGGTTTGGACGAAATTATCTACTCCGTATTTTTTCATTTGGCATTTTCGAACTTATTAAGCTGAAAAGAACGATATTTAAAAATGCAGCATATATCGTAGTACCTATTCTAAGTTTATTTTTCTCTGGCACTTATTACTTGAAATACTATATAGGTGCATCTTTCAGAGCTTCTCGATGCTGTAATACTGTGGAGAGAAATGCTGAATTTATAACTGCGAATAATTATTTTTTTAGATATTTTCTTTTTCGTATGATATTGTATACAGATTATTAACTGAAAAGATATGAATATTCTTTTATGCGAGAACCAAATTTATGAATCTTTATTTCCCGAAAGACGAGTAACGAGCGAAAAATCGAGAAAAATGCTTTTAGAGCTGAATGGATATTTCTCTGAAAGGGAAAAAGAGAGACGTATTGCGCCACGCACACATCAACGCGATATACCGGGTGATTCTTTAATGTTGCAACAAACTTCAAGGACGGGTTCCTTGGATGAAAATAAGAAAAAAAGTTCCTATGAACATGGGTCCAGAAACGCTGAGTTTCGGAGAAACAGAGGGTGTTCATTTTCATACAAATTTTCTATACTAATTATGGGTAGTATATTTTTGCAGAGCTTCCATTTTATTTATTTTTTGTAATAGGGTCTTCTTAGGAGTATTAAATATAATTTCAGAAGAAGGGATGCGTCATTGCGTTTAAATTTTTTTTTTTTCATAAGGCATTTAAAAATGCAATTCCGAAACTCAGCGTTTCCGGACCCATGTTAATAGGAACTTTTTTTCTTATTTTCATCCAAGGAACCCATCCTTGAAGTTTGTCGCAATATTAAAGAATCACCCGGTATACGAGAAGGGTGCGACACACGAGCGCGGGCATCGTCGCGTCCATATACGCGCTATACTAACTGACTTTTCGTAGGCGTCGATTTCAACCCGCGTTGGTGTACCTGTAGCCGCTCTGTTTCCCTGCTGCACAACCGATACAAATAAAGTCCCTAGGGACCTCCTAATCGACGTTATACTGTAAAAAGTCATATTCGCATTATACGGATCGGCCCGGGCACGATCCTATCGCTGTCCGGTTCGAATAGAAAAACTGTCTAACGTCGAGATACAGGGTGGAGTTATCTGCAGTGGACTCTGACTTCCAAACTGGATCGTTTCTCTCCTACTCATATTTTCAACTGCCTGTGGTCGTCCTCGACTTGTTTTACGAGTCGATGGTACAGATTATGTATAAGGGCCGGTTTAATTTACGAAACTCTCTCCTATTTCGGAGTCGAACGACAGCTCCAGTAAATGCTGGGATAAATAAGGTCGCGAGTTTTCTCTGTTCGTAACGTCGACATAACGAGTTGGATTTCTCTTAAAACTTCCTCTTTGAAGGGGTTCGAGGAAGTGACGTCTACTCGATTAGCGATTCGACGATCATATATAGCATCCGAAAGTATTATCACACAACCATTATTATCTCATTACCAATTAATTTTTGGCCTATATCGATATAAGACTTTATTGTAGATTGAAACGTAATCTTCAAAAAAATATACAAATATAAGCCAAAAGCTCATAAGGTTGTGAGATAATAGCGATTGAAGTTTCTTTCCTGACGACTAAATTTAGCTTCACATGGCATACCGTCGGACTCGAGCGAATCGATAGCGAATCTGGGGAGAATCATACACATGCGTGGGCCAAAAAAAGATATGTGCGCCGTTTCTCGCTGCGCTCGACCTTGCGGGCGAAGCGCATCGTATCGACGGATCCACGAAACACGTGTTTCCGCCTAATTCATATCAGACGAATTTCTCACGAGACTTATCCGAGACGAGCGACGCTCACGCACCGCGAACCTGGGTTGACGACGAAAACGTTGGCAATGCTGACGCTTCCGTCCCACCGCGACGTCGTAACGCGGAAGAGTGGAGGCAGGGTCGCGACCAATCGGAGCGCCGTTGCGACTCGACCCCCAACGCCCCACCACGACGCCCGAGAGGCTTGAAAATCTGTAACGGGCACCGTTGCCGGCGCATATTCGTTCTCGGCTCTCGCGACGTACCAGGTCTCGTCAGTCAAGAGTTCACTTTGGTCCTACAAGATCGTTATAAGTCCGACGCATCAAACATGAGGGAAATCGTGCACATCCAGGCCGGCCAGTGCGGTAACCAAATTGGAGCGAAGGTATGTACAGCGATAGACGCGCAGCTGGAATTTACCTCGGAATCATCCTCTGACGCGAAAACGGGCCGACAGCGTCCCTCCTTTGTCTCCGGATCCGCTCCATCTTCGCCGGCGTCCACTCCGTTCGCGGAAGCGGTTCCGCACGCGTAAACACTCCGTCGATCGACGCTCGGTTGATTTTCAACGCTGATCCAACGATATCGCCGAACAATAGCACTCGCGATCGCGCGAATGACACTCGCGGTCTCTCGCGCGGACCGTCACTGTTATGTTCGGGTTGAACCAATGTCGCGACGCGCGATTTCTCCGAAATTTCCTGTTCTCACGGTTTCCTTCGCGGAGATTCTGCGATCGATTCGGTCTTCGTACCGCGCGGATCGATATTCCGTGGGACACACGCCTTGCCGAACTGTCATGGCGACGCTGTTCGTCCACCGGCCGGCGTAACGGTTTTTTCTTTGTACCTTCTCAAACGAGGCGTCATCCGTCTTTTCTCGCGGCATTCCTTGCCGCGATCTGCGGCGAGCCGCGTCCCTGAGGAAATCGCGCGTCGCGAAATTCGACGGCGAATTCGCATTGATATTTCGCATTTCGTCGCGTCGGCAAATAATAAACAGCTACTTGGAATGTGGTGGAATGGAACGTTGTATGGGTGTGGCTTATCTCTGGTGGATGCGCGGCATCGAGCGGCTGCGCGCGCACATAAGCGCGTTGCGTCTCTCTCTTTCTCGGTCGCGCCCAGGGAGTTCTTCCTCTTTTTTTTATTACACGCGGGATCGCATGGGTGTACGGTTCGACTCGCACACATTCGGAGGTTACACGCGACCCTTTCAATGTACATGCAGTACTGGGTTTTGGCTCTGTCGCGTCGGCCGGCCGGCCGGTTGACTGCGCGCATGCGCGTGCTCAGTAACGTAATTAGACGTTCTGGACCCGAAGATTTTCCGAGTCTTTCCGTTCGACCAATCCTTCGATCCAGGGGAATTAAGAATTAATGTTAGGATCTCATTTAAAAAAGGAGAAGAGGGATGTAAAGAAGTTACGCTCGATTTTCCAGCGACCTTCGGCATTTTTTTCACTACCCTTTCGCTTTTATTCATGAATCTATACGACACCCGAATATCGTTCAAGGCGTCAATTCGAGTATAGGTGTTTCTCTCTTTAAACAATTCAGTCAGCCTTACGCCGCATTTTCTCCGGAACGCGTTAATCGCGCTCCTCGACGTTACGCTTCCAATGATAATGCCGACCGATTTTTGATCACCAATTTTCATGAAGGTTTTGTGCACTCGACCAGCGACCGGTTCACATATTGTGCAACGATCGCGATCGCCGCCAAGGCATACGGCGTGACGATTTCGAGCCCAAGGACGTCGAGTCTTACGTGGCGCGTGGTTCGAACGCGACCAAATAAGGGAAAAAATATTCTCTCCGTTTTTTTCCTCCGCTACTCGTTTCACGTCGAATCCCCGGTTGAGGTCTTGTCCCAGGGACAGCCCTGCGAATCGGTACACCAAGCCATACTTTGCAGTATAAAGCGTATTGCCTTGCAGGCGTACATCCACGTCCCGGTATATCGATCGCGCGCTTCGTAGCACAATTTGGAGCTGTTGCACACGGAAGGGTTGTCGTTACGATCGTTTTTTAACGGCAGGGGTGACTAGAAAAATATAAGTAATTTCCAGTCGCCGTAGTTACTTTCGCTTCGATGACATTCTCCAGTCGTATAGGAATGCTATTACGTTTAAACTTGAAAAATGCATAAAAAAAAGAAATTAGTTCCTCATGGATATCTCAATTAGATGCATGAATTTTTTATAACCTACAGCAGTTACTTTTTTTTTACCAGTCTGTATATACCATGTGAGGCTAAACTTACTCGTCAAGAAAGAAACTTCAATCACTATTACCTCATTATCTACGAGCTTTTGGCTCATATTTGCATAATGCTTATTCGAAGATTATATTTTTATCTACAAATAATGAGGTAATATTGATTGAAAATTCTTTCCTGGCGAGTAAGTTTAACCTCAGATGGTAGATGTATCTTTCTCCTCCCCGAGGAATATCGATTTTTCTCCTAGTATGGCTGCGCTAACCATTCGCATGCGTGTCTCGCGTAATATACCTACAATTCGCGTCGGGTGTGCGTTGCGAAGGGCTCTGGGGAAACACGGTTAGACAGCAGGCCAGCAGCAGCTGGTCGCGCGGGATATAAAAGCCTCCTGGAAGGGAGGTGCCATCCCGGGGGCAGCTGTTAGGTACCGGGTTACACGGAACTTGTATTAGTAGGCTCGCGATTCCGGTATCTCTATACGAGTAGAGGCGATTTCAGAAGCATGAATATAGTGTTTGATTTTTATATGGTTATACTCTTGAGACTCGCGGGATACGTACCTATTTAGACAGGTTTATCGGGCTGTTAGAACGTGCGATATTTACGGTTCACCTCGTTATCTCTCCTCTAATCGCTTTAGTCGAGTCTAATAAAAATACCATTTTTTTGTGTCGAAATTTCGCAAGCCACGCTAATTTTAATTCGATCATTTTTTTCTTCTATCGACGAGATTAAGAAAAGAGTGGCTTCCGAACGTCGCTCGTCTTTGCTAACTCGCGGATTTCTTACGTTCCGCATTAAATAACGGTGCTTTCGCGCGCTTCCGGCGGAGCCACGGCCTCTCTCGGAAATTTGACGTCTCGAAACTGGGTGACTTTCTCGGAGGCGGGGAAAAGGGAGAAGAGAAAAAGAGCATAGCTCGGTGGCGCTCGCGATCGCTCGAGTTTATGCTAATTACCCATACATGTGTCGTTGCACGGTCATCTCTATATATAACTGTGACATTGGTGACTCACATCTCGCTATAATGTATTACACCGCGAATGGATCGAGTCGCGGGCGGAGGGGATAGGCAGCCGAGGTAGTTCTTCCCACCAGCGACGTTCTTATATGGTCAAAGGTTACACTTTGCGTTCTCTTCGTCGCGATACGCCTCTTTACGCGTAACTCTCATTTCGTATGCGGTATTTACATGCGGAGGAGGAGGAAGAGGAGGGGGGCTATCGGATAGATTTATATTAAGAAAGGACGCACAGTCAGAGAGAGGTCGATCGAAATGGCATTTGGAGAGTCGGTATTTGCGAAAATATCCGCGATGCGCGCTTCGACCATTAGAAATACGCGACGAGAGGTCTTTGAACCATCGACGGAGGAGAAACACGAGTGGCCGGGAAGCGCCGGCTCTCTCGTTGTGCCACGCCGCACTTATGCGCGCTCGGGTGTGACGGACTGGCTGACTGGTCGGCCGGTTGGCAGAGTATAGGGGGGAACGGGAGCTGGCGAGTTAATTAGTCCGGATTGGCAGTCGAGCGATTCGCTGAATAAATCGCGAGGTACGCTTCCGTCGAGGAGGCGTTTCCGGGAGATCGTCGACGCGGCGACTTCGATTCATCTCGAATTACCTTCCGGAGGAGAGATCTAACGTAGCGTCTTCCTTTTCAGTTTTGGGAAATCATCAGCGACGAGCATGGCATCGACCCGACCGGTGCGTACCATGGCGACTCCGACCTCCAACTGGAGAGGATCAATGTTTACTACAATGAGGCGTCGGGCGGCAAATACGTGCCCCGCGCCATCCTCGTCGATCTGGAGCCCGGCACCATGGACTCTGTGCGATCGGGACCCTTCGGACAGATCTTCCGCCCCGACAACTTCGTGTTCGGTCAGAGCGGCGCCGGTAACAACTGGGCGAAGGGACACTACACCGAGGGTGCCGAGCTCGTCGACTCGGTCCTCGACGTCGTGAGGAAGGAGGCGGAGAGCTGCGACTGCCTGCAGGGCTTCCAGCTCACCCACTCGCTCGGCGGTGGTACCGGATCCGGAATGGGCACGCTCCTCATTTCCAAGATCCGCGAGGAGTACCCCGACAGAATCATGAACACGTACTCCGTGGTGCCATCCCCCAAAGTATCCGACACCGTCGTCGAACCCTACAACGCGACCCTCTCCGTTCACCAGTTGGTGGAGAACACCGACGAGACCTATTGCATCGACAACGAGGCCCTCTACGACATCTGCTTCCGTACGCTTAAGCTCTCCACCCCCACGTACGGCGATCTCAACCATCTCGTCTCCCTCACCATGTCCGGCGTCACCACGTGTCTCAGGTTCCCCGGTCAGCTGAACGCCGACCTGAGGAAACTCGCGGTGAACATGGTACCCTTCCCGCGTCTCCACTTCTTCATGCCCGGCTTCGCCCCGCTGACCTCCCGCGGCAGCCAGCAGTACAGAGCTCTCTCGGTGCCCGAACTCACCCAACAGATGTTCGACGCGAAGAACATGATGGCCGCCTGCGATCCGCGACACGGCAGGTACCTCACCGTCGCCGCCATCTTCCGCGGCAGGATGTCCATGAAGGAGGTCGACGAGCAGATGCTCAACATCCAGAACAAGAACAGCTCGTACTTCGTCGAGTGGATCCCGAACAACGTGAAGACCGCCGTGTGCGACATCCCGCCCCGTGGACTGAAGATGTCCGCCACCTTCATCGGCAACTCCACCGCCATTCAGGAGCTGTTCAAGCGAATCTCCGAGCAGTTCACCGCCATGTTCAGGAGAAAGGCTTTCCTCCACTGGTACACCGGCGAGGGCATGGACGAGATGGAATTCACCGAGGCAGAGTCCAACATGAACGACCTCGTGTCCGAGTACCAGCAATACCAGGAGGCTACCGCTGATGAGGACGCGGAGTTCGATGAGGAACAGGAGGGCGAGGTCGAGGTTTAGACGGATGCGCATTAAACGCATTTTTTGTTTAATTTTCCGATTGTAAGACCACCATTGGTGTGCGGGTGCCGCCGTCATCATTTAATAAATTATTATACCGAATAAAGATCATACTTTGCGTTCATTGGCTTCGTTGGTTTTTCACGTGTCCGAGTCTCGTATTTTTTGTCGTCGGTTCAATGAATAGTCTATCTGAAACTCGTATTCCCGTTATATTGTATTCAATTTCTATGGACGCTTTGCATTTATGTACGAGGCAATTAGCGGAGAGGAGATGCGACGCAGTTAATACTCCTCGCGTTGAATTATTGATCTGCTTAGCGTTTCAAATCTATGTTTAGTAGGCAATAAATGCTTATGTTTTCAAATTAAAGAATTTTTCTCAAAGCATCTTGAGGCATTAGTTAAATTATTCGAAAGCTTTGGCAGTCATCTCTATGCGGAGAGCATATGAAACCACCAAATCCACTGCTGCTCCTCTGGTACTTCAATAGATGATGCAAAGGTAATGTGATGCAATCCCCTTTCCTTGCTTGCTGTGTTCTTCCGCTATTCTTTTCTTTGTTATCTACTCTCAGCGTCACGTATTCTATCGTTGGTGACTTTAAAGTATCATTTTTAAACATACTCGTCAATGAACAATTAATTCTCGTGCTCTCATTAGCTACGGCAGCGTTTGCCCTGGTTAATGAAAGCATGAGATTTGACTGATTATTGATTAGTACGTTTCAAAACATTTTAAAAAATCACCAGCGACAGAATACGTGAGACCGGGAGGACAATAAATCATCGATGGCAATTTTGTTCCATACCGACGTCCTCTGCAGAAGTGTGTTAAAATTATCATATCAATATTTACCGATCCGAGCGCACGTAAGATAGGCATTTGTTAGATGGCTGTAGAAGCGTGCGGGCTTGGATGCATCCTCTCAAGGCATGTAAAGATACATTGTATGTATGTGAGGGCAGAGTGAAAAGTCCGATACTTTTCTAGTAGATGGTTGTGCGATCGCGAGGATAAGTATACGCCCCTATTTGACGAAAAAAAAAAGTTCTGTTCCATCACGACAATGCACCTGTCCCTTCGTCTGCCGTTGCAACAGCGAAATTGGTCGATTTGAATTTCGAATTACTGCCGCATCCACCTTATTCACCGGATTTGGCTCTCTACGACATAACACGTTGACTGCCATGTTGGTCCCATGGGACCAACGCAGGTAAGGACGCCTCCCAGATCGTTGATTCAAACTTGACTGTATCTTGCTATGGGAAGGGATCAGTATGGGTCAGGAGAGCTAAGTATAATGATGTTTCAGGAATTTTTTGCACTGATGCCTGTGGTCAGAATAAAAATCGAAAAATTGCAGTTTTCATTAACTTAATTTTTTTCAATTTTTTCGGAAATTTTGCCAAAAATTAAATCCACACGAATTATTGCGTTTTCTAAGTCAAAATACATTATAATGTATCATCGGCCTGTGGGGACTATTTTTGAAAAATCCTTATGGCAGTCAACGTGTTAATTCTTTTCCAAGACTTGAAAAAATGGCTGGCTGGAAAGAAATTCTCATCAAAAGAAGAAATTATCGCCACGGCAGGGGGTTACTTTACAGACTTTGCGGCACACCACCATCTACTAGAAAATTATTGGACTTTTCACTCTGCCCTCGTATGGTACACCTATCTCGCAGTAGGTCGATTTCATGGTTGCCTATCACCAGGCGCGGTATTACCGACCCCGACCGCGCCCGACGGAAGGCAACCAGTGATGCTTTTGCCGATATAAGCGCAGCTCAAAGCCGAATCACCCTGGTATTTCGCGTGGAAACGTCGTAAAAGGCAGAAAAAGTCTAGCGCGCCTCTTTTGTTTATTCCTCCTCTTTGGGAGAAAACGGCAGGCGTCGACCTCCGACTCGGGAACGCAATGATTCATCATCCACTTCTCCGTTGCGCCTCCTTCGTCTATCGACCAAATTTAAAGCCCTATAAGATCCCGGGGGAATCCCATGCGACCACCGCGGGAGGGCAAGTATGTACAACGAGTCGCGACGGAGTACCGGAGAGTCACAATTGTCGTCGAGGAGGAACAGCGCTTCGTTCCTCGCCTCTGGGTCATCGGCTATTTCTCGAGCCCGCGCGTGCATTTCCGGCCGTTCGCTGCGCCTCCAGAGAACGCAACGCGAAGAAAAAGTCCGGACCACGAAGTCACTCGTGCGCGATGGTCTTCGAATGTGAAAAAAAGACGAGCAGCGCGGAGCGAAGTTCGAAGGACGCGGAGAGGGAGTCGTGGGGTGGAGCAATGCTAGAGGGGGAGAGCGCTCCGCGGGGTTTCTGTTCTGGAAACAGCCCCCTCCTGCACTCCGCTCCGCGAGGACGAAGAGCGTCGCGAGGCGATCGGGTCCCGTCGTAGGCTCGAGTCGACTTTCCGCCACGTGGCTATCCGCCGCTTCGCTCGAAAATCCAATCCGCTCTCGCATTCGCATCCGCGCGGTCGCACGTTGCAGCTCCGCACCTGCGCTCCTTCTTCCGCTCCTCGACACGCACTCGTATCGGCGCAACTCGGACAATCGTCGGACGGACGCGCGGAAGAGACGCGCGCAATTGGAGAGTGAGACACACGGAGAGTCTTGTGCCACTGACCGTGCGAAGCGCCGAGCAGCCAGAGGAGTCCGAACTTCGCGCCTTCGCGCAGTAGAAACAGCACAGCAGCAGACAGACCGCAAGCGCGATGAGGGAAATTGTGCATCTGCAGGCGGGCCAGTGCGGCAATCAAATCGGAGCGAAGGTAAACCGCCGGGCGACTCCCGGAAGAGGTTTTATTTTGATTTATCCTTTGGCGCGGCTGGGTTCGAATTTCCTCTTAGCGGGAAAAAGTTCTTTCGGGGTTCCTTTCGGGGTAACTTTATCGTCGTTCTTTTTCGATGATCGTTTTTTAAATTATTTGCAACGATTGGTTAAAATATCTACGGCTCGTGACGACGACGCGTGATTTCATTTATTCGGAGCTATTTCCAAGTAGTTTACCGCGAATTTGAAAAAGCGACTTGTTGGGAATAATAACGGCGTGCCGATATACCATTCAGCGGTATCAGCAGGGAAAAGTGAAACAATCGACGATAATCGTACCAACAAAATTCCTCGAAATTCCTTATCGAATTCCAGAAATTTCCTCCCTAATCTTCCGCAAATTTGCTTTCCACGAGATAAAGAATTCTCCGAGTGAACTTTACCGCCCGTCCCGACGAAATTAGTAATCGGCCATTCAGCGGTATCAGCAGGGAAAAGTGAAACAATCGACGATAATCGTACCAACAAAATTCCTCGAAATTCCTTATCGAATTCCAGAAATTTCCTCCCTAATCTTCCGCAAATTTGCTTTCCACGAGATAAAGAATTCTCCGAGTGAACTTTACCGCCCGTTCCGACGAAATTAGTAATCGGACAGTCGTGAGTCACGCCACCGCAATTGCAAAACGCTATCGTCTCTCGCAAAGTCTAAACATCTCGTCCACCTAGCAACTGAGTTTTTGTCGTTTTTTTGGATCGAACTTCTTCTCTTTTTCCCCAACCCCGGCGCGGCCCGACGCAAGTCGACTATGCGGTAACGAGTCGACGCGGATCGGAGTTAACGAACGGAATGAGAAAATACCCGCGTGACTCACTATCAGTGGCGGTACCGGCGGCGAGACGGAGGTGCCGCCGGTTTGACGAATAAAAATAATTACGGTAAATTGCGAGTGCTCGCGGGGCAATTACCACTGGAATTGGGGAAGATAGCTTCAATCTCGCTTCTGTCAATTTTTTTTCAACGTTCCAGAGCGTCGGTTGGTTTTTCTCAATTGATATTTCAAAAAACGAAACGATCCGCGTTCGCCGTTCTCGAATTGCAAGTGCTTGCGCGGTAATTATCACTGAAATTTGGGAAGATAGCTTCCGTCTTGCTCCGATCTATTTTTTTTCGACGTTCTAGAGCGGCAGTTGGTTTTCCTTCCGATGATATTTCAAAAATTAATCGATCTGCGTTCGCTGTTCGCGTGTGGAGTAAAGTTGAACGCTCGCGCAACGTTAAATGCGTCAATTAGATCGAGTAACGAGTTCGCACGAGGCGATCGCTATATTTTCCACGCTAATCGATCGAATGTATGATGGCTTCGATCGAATTCTCAATAAACCTCGTTAAAATTGAATTTGAGCGTGGTGAATCATTGGATTGACTCGATTTCGACTAAACAGACTTTGCGGGAGGGCCGACAAAAAGCCACGCGGCTCTCATTCCGCGTCCATTGTGGAATCGCGCGACAGTTAGAACCGTTATTCATCGGCGGGACGTTAAAACGTTGCGGGTGAACTTGCAGCGGCGCTAGGTTCATCGAACTCTGTACGCTTATGCGGGGATCTTCATCGATCGATCGAGAGTAAAATCCGCGTCGTCGATCGCGTCGGAACGAAGTGGGGCGCGCTGGATCCGAAATCCGCTTCCCTTCGAAAACTTCGCCTCGCCCTTCGTTCCGCTCTGAATAGTGCAGCCGCGGTCGTCGCGTGCGCATCGCGCTGCAGGTGCGTTTAGCGATTTACACGGGAACGTTTAAAAATTGCGCATCTCGCACCTCCGAAGCGCATTCAATTAATCTTCTTTCAGTCTTTCAATCTTTGTTAAACGCGCGCAAAAGTGGAGCAGTTTGCCCTCGGTCCCAGCGGTTCTGAATGGCAGCGAGGGGCCAACTCCGAGTATCTCGCTTATTTTTTCTCGCCGAGCTTGACCGCCGTATATCGAATTACGACCGGTCGTTCTCGTCCGCTACGGGGAGAACCGCGCGAAGGGCACCCCGTACGCTCCCCTTCCCCCGGATCGATACGTAATTCGTTTTGCAAAACCATTGGCAGTGGCGTTCGAGGTGCAGCTTCTTTGCTCGCCGTCCACGATTTACCGTTGGACGCGCGGCGTGATTTTCCGCGCCAGAGACTTTACGATCGTCGCTCGGCGGCGCGATCGGTACTGCACTTCGCGGACGCGACGAATGACCGAACGGAAACGGTTGCCTTGTGCTTCTATTCGTTGGCGCGCGATGGATCGTTCCTCGAAGGAGGTAGTCGAGAATTGCGATGTAAAATTCCGGGAGAGATGCCGCGACGGAATTAAAAAAAACACAATTCGTCGAGTCGAAAGTCGCGTAAGGCAAAAATACCTATGAGGCTAAACTTACTCGCCCGAAAAGAAAACTCAATTACTTTTATCTTATTATTTATGCGCTTTCGGTCTACATCGATGTCATACTTTGTTGTAGATAAAAAAGCAATCTTCAAAAAAGTATCACACAAATATCAGCCAAAAGCTCATGGATATTGAGATAATAGTGATTGAAGTTTCCTTCCTGGCGAGCAAGTTTAGCCTCGTATGGTATATTTCGAAAAAAAATGTATTCAACGTATTTCTA
Organism: Xiphydria camelus; assembly: GCA_963678675.1. Taxonomy (NCBI): domain Eukaryota; kingdom Metazoa; phylum Arthropoda; class Insecta; order Hymenoptera; family Xiphydriidae; genus Xiphydria; species Xiphydria camelus. Next base: position 4,102,968 of record OY783196.1, read on the forward strand.
CGGAACGAAGACTCGGAATAAAACGGTGCATTTTTTGCGCGCGATTTGCTCGCAGTTTTCAGCCGTATCACGCGCGTCTAGTTCGACGCGCAGCGCGACGGAACGATCGATGCTTCGGAGTTACATATGCACGCGAGCACGGCTCCCAGACCCTCTGCGTGTACGCGCTATGTATGTACTTAGGCGAGACGTGCAAACGCACCGCTAGCACGCGGTGCGTGCTAACTAGCATGGCGCGTCGAGTCTGTCGGGGGGTGCGACGCGCCGAGTTGGCGACGACGACTACCCCCTCCGTCTTTCTATTCGGTTCGTCTCTGCGATAATCCAGGAGCTCGCCCCGCAATGATGTGTGGCGCGAGAAGAAATGCCCGAAGCTCCGGGAGACTTGTATAATCCATGGTAAACCCATCGATCGTTCCCGGCTCGGGTTTTAAAGTAACGTAGAATTTACACTCCGTAAAGCGAGGCTTCGAAAGTAGTAATATCCCGGTAGAATGGATACATCTCGTGAATGCTCTACGGACGTTTCAATATTTATAGAACATTCGAAGATTATCCACGGAATATCCCCGTCCGGCTTCTGTGAATCCCCTCGCGGACGCGCATAGGAGATATGCACCCGAATGCAACAGACTCGCCTATCCGCGCCGGCTGCTAATAATAGGCCGGAGAAAATAGAGAAAAGAGACGGCGAGCGACGCGGAGAAATGTAAAAAGGCACGAATCGGGGGAGGAGGCGCTGGCCGTGTTAATTTCGTCGGTCTATTTAAGGAGACGGACGTATTATCCTTGTCCTCGCCGCGGTTCTATACTTGGACGATCCTGTCGCGCGATGTGCATACATGTATGTGGATACGCGGCGAGCGGTGGCTATGCTAGGAGAAGAGGGCACTTTGCGCTCTCTGCGATAACGCGCTGCGGGCGCGTACACCCGTTAATCGTACCACGTGTTACGCTCGACATTTGGGCGTCGTCGAGGCTGAACCGGATGAATACAGATGTTTTACGTACGTCACACCACGCGGCCGCGCGACGTATCAATATACGGAGGGGATTTCTTCGGCTCTCCTCAAAGAGAGAGGAAAGGATTATTTATTCACCGGCCGTTTCCCCATTTGTCAATGTCTCACCGAGAAAATAGTTTATTTGTAGCTGATAAATATTTGTTCAAATACCATATGAGGCCAGGAAACTCGTAAACTTACTCGCCAGGAAAGAAATTTCAATTACTTTGATCTCGTTATCTATGCACTTTTGCCTCCATCGATATAAGACTTTTTTGTAGGTAAGAATGTAAACTTCAAAAAAGTATTATATAAATATGAGCCAAAAGCTTATAGATAATGAGATAATAATGATTGAAGTTTCTTTCCTGGCGAGTAAGTTTAGCCTCACATGAAATGGTCAAAAAAAACATTTTACTGGACTTGATAAGTATTAGTTAACTATTGCAATATTTATTTGGCACAATTAAATCTTTTAAGGTAACTGTTTGAATGAAATAAACGTTTTAATAGTTAACATATGTATATTTTCTTTATACGAAATATTTATTTTGCTGTATTTGAAATTGCATTCATTAACTATTGATAAACTGTTCTCTCGGTGCTGTTTTTGGAAGAACGAGAAATATTAGTCTACCGTCAAGGTATCGAGATGGGAAGCTCCGCAAGGAGCTTCTCGATAAAATCCTGCTCTCGTACGATCGAATTAAAAAACAGGGCTTCCTTGCAGTTTTGGGAAGTCATCTCCGAGGAGCACGGTATCGACCAAACGGGCACCTATCGCGGCAGTAGCGACTTGCAGCTGGAGCGAATATCCGTCTACTACAATGAAGCTTCCGGTAAGGATTCAATTTCCATCCGCGGTCGAATCCACGAAACGCGAAGATTTCCCGCGACCGCCTCCGAGAGCGTTCTATAATAGGAACGCAAAAATGCACGGGAGACGCGCCTCGAGTCGACATGAAAATAAGATCCAAATAAGAGCACGCGTGCACGACACGACGGAAATAGCTTCTTTGTGCGTGTCGTCAACGAGACACCGAGCCCGGAGCTCCTGCTCCGAGCGAACTTTCGAGTGCGACGTCACGTTTCTCGAGTATCGCTGAATTTTCAAAATTCGACGCTAGCATCGACGAGACCGCAAGGACGAACGCGGCGGCGTTTGATGGACTGTGCGGCGATAATATAGTATGTAGTCGCGACGTTACTTATCGATAAGCCGCTCAGGTAGCGACCGATTCGTACACGAACTTCCGCCGGATGGTCGTTGATGCGCGTTTTCGGAGGGACAAAGGCTATTGCCGATCTGAAAACGCGTACATACCGTTACTTAGTTCTGAGTCACGATCGACGAGTCGGGGGTCTTCTTCGTCTTCTATTTAAATTCCGTCATTCGTCTACTCGTTCTTCGGCGAAATTTGAAAGCGACGATTACCGAGTTTTCTTCTTCTTCTTCTTCCCCCAGTGGCGACTTCCACGAACGGTGGAAAGTACGTGCCACGGGCGATCCTGCTGGACCTGGAGCCGGGCACCATGGACGCGGTGCGTTCCGGCGCCTACGGCAAGCTCTTCCGGCCGGACAACTTCGTCTTCGGCCAGTCGGGAGCTGGCAATAACTGGGCCAAAGGTCACTACACGGAAGGCGCCGAGCTCGTCGACTCGGTCCTCGACGTGGTGCGCAAGGAGTGCGAGAACTGCGACTGCCTTCAGGGCTTTCAACTCACCCACTCGCTCGGCGGTGGTACCGGGTCCGGAATGGGCACCCTGCTGATCTCGAAGATCCGCGAGGAGTACCCCGACAGAATCATGAACACGTACTCGGTGATGCCGTCGCCCAAGGTGTCCGACACGGTGGTGGAGCCGTACAACGCCACCCTCTCCGTTCACCAGCTGGTGGAGAACACCGACGAGACTTACTGCATCGACAACGAAGCCCTATACGACATCTGCTTCCGCACTCTGAAGGTCTCCAATCCCTCCTATGGCGATCTCAACCATCTCGTCTCCCTCACCATGTCCGGCGTCACCACGTGTCTCAGGTTCCCCGGTCAGCTGAACGCCGACCTGCGAAAACTTGCGGTCAACATGGTCCCCTTCCCGCGGCTCCATTTCTTCATGCCGGGCTTCGCGCCGTTGACCTCGCGATCGATGCAGCAGTACTCCGCGCTGTCGGTACCCGAGCTTACGCAGCAGATGTTCGACGCGAAGAACATGATGGCCGCGTGCGATCCGCGACACGGACGTTACCTGACCGTGGCCGCCGTCTTCCGCGGCAGGATGTCCATGAAGGAGGTGGACGAGCAGATGCTCAGCATCCAGAACAAGAACAGTCCCTACTTCGTCGAGTGGATACCGAACAACGTGAAGACCGCCGTCTGCGATATTCCGCCGAAGGGTCTGAGGATGTCCTCGACGTTCATCGGCAACACCACGGCCATTCAAGAGCTGTTCAAGCGGATCTCGGAACATTTCACCGCCATGTTCAGGAGGAAGGCCTTTCTCCACTGGTACACCGGCGAGGGAATGGACGAGATGGAGTTCACCGAAGCCGAGTCCAACATGAACGACCTCGTGTCGGAGTACCAGCAGTACCAGGAAGCCACCGCCGAGGAAGACTTCGAGGCCGAGGAGTGCGGCGACGACTTCGAGACCTGCGAGCAGGAGTGAATCGGGATTTTTTGCGTACCGGTCGACGGCGGAACATTTACGGAGGGATCGTATCTTAGTCACATATTTATACATCGTAACTGTAGCTCGAGGCGAATGTCGTTTTCCTACTTTTCTTACTTTTTATACTCGAGTATGGAACGCGGATAGAAGATTGAACAAACGGAGGGGCGGTATCGCTTCGCCGGGATGTCGAGAGGGGGTGGAACGCTCGAGATCGAGGTGAGCGATACTCTCCTCGGCGGGACGCCGATGAAGAGAGCTCAGACCAAATATCTCTGTTCTTCGCGGATGAATAAACGATTATTTATCGAGATGCCATCGTGGCCGAGTTTTGTCTTTTATTCGCGACGTTTCGTCGAACCTATTTTTTCTTCCTTCTCCCGTTTTTCCACTTCTTTGTCATCGTCTTTGACGAAGCTTGCGATACACCCAGGGGAAAAGTCAAGTTGAATACAAACCTATAATGGGAAAATTGATTTGAGATGAATAGGAATTTGTTCATATCTTACAAAACTCTATTTGAATCAGTTGATCTTCTACCAGATTCGTGCTCAATTGAAGAGGTATGCAAAATATTTATCTGATTCAAATATGCTTTTATTCGATATGAATAAATTCCTATTTATCTGAAATCAATTGTTCTATTAGGTCCGTATTCAACTAGATACTTTTTCCTCAGTGTAGGAACGTTTGAAGACGCCCGAATCGTACAGCTGTCCTAAAAAGTCTTTATTAGGAAAACCAGCCCGGATAAACGAGCTTACAAGATGTAGAAAAAACGTAAGGTTATCAAAAGTCGCAGATAAGAAATATTTCGCAAAATTAAAAAATTCTTCCGAAAGTCAAACTGACGAGAGGATGTTCGTTCGTCAGCTGTCTATCTCTCCTCGACCTCTTCCTCCTCGTCAAACTCCCCGTCCTCCTCGGCACCGGCCTCCTGATACTGCTGGTACTCGGACACGAGGTCATTCATGTTGGACTCGGCCTCGGTGAACTCCATCTCGTCCATGCCCTCACCGGTGTACCAGTGGAGGAAAGCCTTTCTCCTGAACATAGCGGTGAACTGCTCGGAGATTCGCTTGAACAACTCCTGAATGGCAGTGGAGTTGCCGATGAAGGTCGCGGACATCTTCAGCCCTCGTGGCGGTATGTCGCACACGGCGGTCTTCACGTTGTTCGGTATCCACTCGACGAAGTACGAGCTGTTCTTGTTCTGGATGTTCAGCATCTGCTCATCCACCTCCTTCATGGACATCCTGCCGCGAAAGACGGCGGCGACGGTGAGGTACCTGCCGTGTCGCGGGTCGCACGCGGCCATCATGTTCTTCGCGTCGAACATCTGCTGGGTAAGCTCGGGTACCGTGAGAGCCCGGTACTGCTGACTGCCGCGCGACGTCAGCGGCGCGAAGCCCGGCATGAAGAAGTGGAGACGCGGGAAGGGTACCATGTTCACCGCGAGTTTCCTCAGGTCGGCGTTCAGCTGACCGGGGAAGCGCAGACAGGTGGTGACACCCGACATGGTCGCCGAGACGAGATGATTCAGATCGCCGTAGGTCGGCGTGGTGAGCTTCAGCGTGCGGAAGCATATGTCGTAGAGCGCCTCGTTGTCGATACAGTACGCTTGGTCGGTGTTCTCCACCAGCTGGTGAACGGAGAGGGTCGCGTTGTAGGGCTCGACGACGGTGTCCGACACTTTGGGCGACGGTACCACCGAGAACGTTGTCATAATTCTGTCGGGGTACTCCTCGCGAATCTTGGAGATGAGCAGCGTACCCATTCCGGACCCGGTACCACCGCCGAGCGAATGGGTGAGCTGAAAGCCTTGAAGACAGTCGCAGCTCTCGGCCTCCTTCCTCACGACGTCGAGAACCGAGTCGACCAGTTCAGCGCCCTCGGTATAGTGGCCCTTGGCCCAATTGTTACCCGCTCCCGACTGACCGAAGACGAAATTGTCGGGTCGGAAGATCTGTCCGAAGGGTCCCGAGCGCACCGAATCCATGGTCCCAGGCTCCAGATCGACCAGAATCGCTCGAGGAACGTACTTCCCGCAGGTCGCTGCATTGTAGTAGACGTTGATTCTCTCTAATTGGAGGTCCGAGTCGCCGTGGTAGGATCCCGTTGGATCTATTCCGTGCTCGTCCGAGATCACTTCCCAGAACTGTGTTCGAATGGGACCGAATGTACCGCGAACGGATTTGCGCGGTGCTTTTTGTCGGATTATAAAATACAGACTGATGCGTTTGGTACTTCGCGTGACCAACCTTTGCTCCAATTTGATTGCCGCACTGGCCCGCTTGGATGTGCACGATTTCACGCATCATCGATCCGTTGCTGCTTTTTGGAGGCGTACGATCGAACGGTGCGCTTGATTTCTGTATTTCTTAGTTTCGGACAGGGCTCGACGGGAGTGCTGCGTTGTTGGTTGGACGAGACGTCGACCGGAAGGAGGTCGCGCGGGGAAGAGTATTCGAGAGGACGGGATGTATTTACCGCGAATGCGTTCGAAATGTCTAAACAAACAAAGACAGTCGACTGCTCATTCTCCTTGACGACGATGACGAGGACTACGACGGAAAGACCGCGGGTCTTCTCTTTCTTTTTCTTCCACCCCGGCAATTTTTTATCCACGATGACCACGCACATACGCAGGTACTTACCCACCTTTCCTCCGCTCAGATCTTCACCTGAATTTCCGATTACGCACGTAAAAAAATAATCCGTCGAAGCTCGAAAAACGGGCTTTACGAAGGAAGTACATTATAATAAATGGAAAAATAAATACAACGCGTGCCTATACTGATATTATAATACAAGGTCTTAGCGAAGAATCATAAAACGTATTTTGATCGTGACGTTCCCAGAAGGTCCCCGAAGATCCTCACAGCCTCTATTCGTCGACCTCCTCGCGGCCGGCGTTCCCCAGGAACTCCGTCGTCTCGTCGGCTTCCCGCGCCGCCGTTTCCGGTGCCGGTACCACCGAGGAACTCGAGCGGCTGCCCGGTCTCCCGTTCACCAGATACTTAAGCGGCACCGCGCAGTCCGACTTTCGCTCTCCCGTTTCTCTCCTAATGCATACCGTGAAGAGAGAAACACAATCTAATTCCGTTCACGGAACGAGCGAAGCGCGAGTAGATTCGGATGTACTAACGCGGGCAGCGTCGGGCAGGACCAGAGCTTGAAGTCGGCCCCGAAGAGCTCGCCCTCCTCGATCGTCTGTGGCAGGTGTATGTTGAGGGTCTCCGGGAGGAAGATGGAGGTCAGAGCGCCGGCCACGCTCAACGAGCCCATCACGATGAGCGGCAGGACCCTGGAGTAGACCGCCAGGTGGACGATGTAGGGAAAGGTCAGCAGTCCTATTCCGGCTATGAACGAGGCGATTCCCATCGCCTGCGATCGCAGCACGGTTGGCAGTAGCTCCCCGACGAACACGTAGAAGACGGCGAAGGACGCCGCGATGCCGAACTTGCCGATCATCGCCAGGGACACCGTCACCCACACGGCATCTGCTCGGAACGGAGTCGAAGAAGGTGCGAGAGTATTGGAGTGTCTCTGTAGCCGAGTGCGCGCGTGCTGTGCGCGACCGTGAAACGAGATGGAAAACGTGGTGTATGTATGTGTATACCTTCGGGGACGAACATACAGGAAACGCAGGCAACTCCGCCCAGAAGCATCGTCAGGCAAAGCACCCATCGTCTGCCCAGCCTGTCCATGGCGTACCAGGTTATCACGTACGAGGGTATCTCCACGATGCCTCCTGCGTACAAAGGGGTCGTCAATTTTTAAGTGTTTCTACACTGAGAGAAAAATTTGACGAAACTAAAAATAAACGTTTATACATATGTGTATTACTAACGAAATATTGTATTGGCTCGAGTAATAATTATTTGTCCCAACAAAATGTTTTACTGGCTCAAATTGATATATGTATATAGTTTGTCGAGAAAAATATTTTGTTGGGACAAACAAATATTACCTGAACCGATAAAATATTTAGTCAATAATATATGATTGAACGTTTAGTTGATTGTACTAAGTAGTTCTCTCAGTGTGTAGAAATGCTGATAATCGTCGGACGGAGGAGTTGAGTCGTTACCGATAAAGAAGGCCAGGTAATCGGAGACGCCCAGGTTGGTCGTGTTGTAGGACAAGCCGTTGTACACGACCGCATTGGCCACCCAGTCGAAGGCCAGGATGAAGAATTTTTTTCGGATGTTGGGATTCGTGATCAGGTCCATGGGCGTTGCCGACGGTGGCGGTGGCCTGTCCCCCACCTCCATTTCCACCGACACCTCGCCCGAGTTCTTACCGTTGCAGGAGACGTCACCCTGTCGCTTCAGGATGTCCATCTGCGGAGGCGTGAGAGTGAGCGGGAGAGTAGCGCGATTTCACAGATGCGTTCCATACCCGAGTTCGATTTATCGTTAATTTTTCTACACTTGGATTCGTTCTACCTCCATCTTTCTGAGGAAGTTGGCGGGGACGGTCCTGCCGTTGACCTTGGCCATGCGTTGCACGATGACCTCCGCCTCGTCTATCCTGTTCTTGCTGAGGAGCCACCGCGGGGATTCCGGGATGATCCAGTAGTAGCTGAAGAGCAGGACGAAGGGGACCGATGTGGCGAGCGACAGCGTGTACCAGTGTCTCAGCAGGTAACCCTGCGCGAAATCGACGGAGGAGAGAAATTAAATGTATAATGACATGGAGAAGAAACCAAAGAGAAACTTAGTTCACTTATTTGACGCTTAAACGCAGAACCCTGCGAGAGTCTCCTAGACAAATCCGTAGTACGTCTGTGAATCTCTCGCGCGCCGTTTGACAATCGCCGGCTCCGTTTCCGAGACGAGCTCCATTTCGGGCATTATTTACACGCGCGCGTTTCTCTGCGATACCGCAGACACCCCTTGAGACGAGGGTGCTCGAACGTTCCACCCTCCCCCGCGTCAAGTGCCGGCATACCCGTCGAAAGAAAGAAGAGACTCACCAGCAGCGCCAGTAGGGACATCGCCGTGGCGAAGAACATGCAGATCACCATGCCGGCGAACGTCCGGTACCTGGGACCCATCATTTCGAGGGCTGAAACGTATAATTTCTCATCAAATTCGCGTCATCCCTCGTTATATTTTTTTTTCTTGCTTTCCACTTAGTCTCTAATCGCTACTGACCCAGTATAAACGGGATCTGGTAGAGGGCGGGGAAGAAGAGACCGTTCACGGTCCGCAGCGCGGTATATATGACGTAATTGGGGCTGAAGCTGGTGGCGATCGAGAAGATGACCTCCAGGAAGAGGATGGCGAAGAACGCCGTTCTCCGGCCCCACTTGTCAGCGATCCAGCCGAAGACGACGTTACCGAAGAGGCTGCCCACGTAGAAGAACGTCGTGGACGTGGAGGGCCACCAGCTGTTGTCGCATACGAGGTCTAGCTATGTGGATGCAAGACGCCATTAAAATTTCGAGCCATTCGGCGGCGAGGCGGACGTCACGTTCGGGCGTTGTTCGAGATGAAGTCGCGTTGCTGCGATATTATACGCATATCCATCGAGCGCAGCGATCTCTCGTTATATGTCCGCTCCTTACGTATCGCCCGGCAAAGTGGAAATAGCTCTCACCCTACGGACATCGCGGATCCTTCTTATTTCGTCGCGTGTCTTGGATAGGAAATCGAGCGTGGCGCGTATTTATCGGTAGTTCTACGAGTCGCGGTAGTGTAAATCGCGAGCTTGCTGAATCAGTTTGCAATAAAAGCTTGACAGTCCGTCAAGCGTCGTTTATTCGAACGCCGCATCGTATGGGCGGGAGAAAATGCAGATAAATATATCACGGAGAGAAGAGTATAACAATATTGCTATTATATAACGAGAGAAATAATTGCCGCTGCCAAAGAAATATTTCCTTCAACTAGAAATAGGTGTGATATAATTCCAGCATCTCAAGCCATGGTTTTCTTCGCGCAAAAAAAATATTTGATAGGATCGAGTAATTAGTTTTTTTCGCGCAGGAAGAATTTATCGTCTCAACGAAAGTATTCTAGAATTGAGAATATACATTTCTCAATCGAGAACCTGTATTCTTCGACCAAGAATATGTATTTTTAAAAATTGTTAAGATCATATTGTTTTTAATTCAAGAAATATTTCTTTGACACTAGCAATTATTTCTCTCAGTGTATACTGGATAACACGCTTGACTTTTTGGGGAAACGCGACACTTTCCCCAAAAAATTAAGCCTATTATTATCTAGTATAGCAGTCATTATTATAATCTTTTCTCCGTATCATCATCTCGCGCGCGGTCAATCGCAACGCAGAGCGTCATTTACTATGAGCGCGCGGAAGTATGCAGAGCATCAGAAATTCGTACGCTCTCTCTCTCTCTCTCTCTCTCTCTCTATCGTACAAATACCTTTGACCCCGCGATCTCGAGCGAAACGCCCCAGTAGATAAACCCGAGTAAGAGTCCGGTGCTCTTTGTGGAAACGACTCCGGCTCCACCGACAACCGCGCGCGCGGTTAAACTTTCACCGCTGGAGTCGGCGGCGGCGGTGGCGGAGAAACCGCAACGATCGATCGCTCCGCAATCGCGAGCGTGCACATCGCGCAGCCTCCGCTCCGAGATCTCATCTTAGCGCGGAAAGCGCGCTCCCGCGTATCCGTAAAAGCTACGCGCGCGTCTGCTCCTCGTTTTCCGCTAAATAATTAGGTACCGGTGCGCTCCGCGATTCCACGGACCCCTCCTCCTCTCCACCCTCTTCAGCGCGCGGCCGGCACTTTTGCTCACCGCGTTTCGTACGTGCCCTCCTGAGCGCACACGCACACCGACGGGCGCGATACTGCGCGGCGACCGTAGGATACACGGCGAAGTGTACAGCCGAGGTATGCGTTGCGTAGGTAGAGGTACGCGTGTGACCGAGCGGCGTATCATCCTCGCGCTACGCGTATCGCGGCGCTCTCGCCGTGTGCGTTCGCCCCGCGCGTCGCTCGCTCTTATCGCTCTACTCGTCGGTGCAACCAGTGTCGGGTCGTTGAATAGAGAGGTACTGTACTCTCTCGGTCGGACCCGCGCGTTCGTCGGTTGTGTAAGCGACCGATACATCGAGGCGTCATTACGCGCCGACGCGCGTGTCCGTTCGTGGAAGCTCTCGACGGTCGTGGTGTGCGTGGCTCCCACAGGGCGAGGTGTCCATCACCCTCGGATGACAGGAGGAGCGTGCCCCCTTCCTCTCCTTCCGACCCCTTGCCCTCGCTCTTCCCTCCTTTCCCCTCTCGCTCGCTCTTTCTCTCTTTCTCCCTCGCTCCCTCTCTCTCTCCCTCTCTCTCTGTCTCTCTCGCTCCCTCACTCTCTACCGTCCTTCTGGCGCGGTTTAGCCCGTACCGGGGCTCTCTCGCAACGGATCGGCCGCTCCGCGGATCCTCGTGATTTTTTTGTTTTCTATCTCCGTCGCTAATTGCGATTCGACGAAAAAAGAAATCCCTCCCCCTCCCTCGTGATTCCCGTGGACGGAGCTGCGCTTCTGGCGAGCTATAAAGCGCGGTTGTTCGTGGCGGCGCGTAAAGGACGATTGTACGCGTATCGACGGCTGGTGGAGTAGTTGGTGAGGAAAATGTAATGAGGATTTATCAGGGCGAGGATGAATTTTTATGTCTCAAAGACGGCTGAGAAATAATCGCGGTTGACGACGAACCACAGTTCCGCATTTATTACCTACTGAAGGGAAAACTGATACCAGTAAATTTTACTGTATTTACAATAAAAGAAGTACACATAAAGGTTTTCGAATGTTTCCACTGTGCCGAAGAACAATTTTTCCTTGGAAACTGATAAATTATAATGCAAACTATGTACGTTTTAGTGTTTTCAAAAGACAAATTATTGTATCGCACTGTAAAAGCATCCGAAAACCCTCGAGTGTACCTCTTTTACTGTAAACACAGTAAAATTTACTCGGTGAAATATAAACTATCACGATTTGGTGTTTCCAAAAGAGAAATTACTACACCGCGCACTGTAAAGACATTCGAAAACCCTCAAGTATACCTCTTTTACTGTAAATACAGTAACGTTTACTAGGTTTTTTATCTTTATTTATTCTTCTTGTAGTTTTTCATTAAAAAAAATTAAATTATTTAATCGTGATAACTTGCACTACAATTTACTCGTTTCTAAAGAAAAATTATTCTTCAGCACAGTGGAAACGTCCGAAAAACCTTTATACATATGTACCTCTTTCATCGTAAATACAGTCAAATTTACCGGTGTTAGTCTTTTCGTGTAACTCGCTTCTCATATTCTCCAGTTCCTCCTCCAACGTCCATTTTTAACGCCTCATCGCGAACCCTTCGTATCCCCCGACGGAATACTCCTTGGCTCCCTCGCGGAACGTGTAAAACCAATGAGAAAATCAGTCGAGCGGTTGCCTATCGTACAGGCGCTTATCAACGAGCGATACGATCGCACCGCGCTGCTATTCTCTCGATCGCACCGGATCGCGGGAAACAGAAAATCGGCCGTCCTTCCGCACCGTCCGATCGTCCTTTCAAACCGGAAGCTTCGCGCCACGAGTACCGTGTCGATCCCGTCCCGGGCGGAACCGACGACCGAGGAAGAAGCAAACGAAGATCGGAAGCGCGACGAGAGTGCTACAGAGGGAAACGAGAGAGGAGAGTGCTCTCGAGCGGAGGACGCGCCGATCGCGCGATCCTCGTCCCCGCGTGCGTATGTATATTCGTGCGCGCTTCGGCATTGGCCGAACGAGCGCGGCCGAGTGCGTACTACTTGTGGACCGCGTCGCAGCGCACGACGTATTGCCCGGATTCGCCGTATGTGCTTCGCGTAAGTAGATAATGCGATGCGTGTACGGTACCTAATGCGACAGACGTCGCGTACGCTACGGCCTCTTTAGAGCGGACAAACGCACGCGCGCGCGCGCAGCTACATACGTCAGCCGTGCCAGAAGGCGCGAGGCCGGCTCGAGTCGGCCGCAATTGCGAGTGGGCAACTTTTCGAGCTTCCGGTCCCGAGATTTATCGGGGCCCCGGTTCGGGGGCTCGTCGCGGGGCTCCCCGAGGCGCGAGCCCGCCTGTCGGCGTCAGCGGCACTTCCGGAACCCGGGAAATTGCCCCTTCCGCGTCGCTGGAAGGAGCGACGCGCGCGTAGACGGAAGACGAGGCGAACGAATGGGAGGAAAGAGAGAGAGATGAGAGGGAGGTGGGAACAGGGAGCGATTTTGGAAGAGGGACGACGGGGCGAAAATAAGCCCAGGGAGATGACGGAGCGAATTCGCGAGTGATGTCGAATTTAGAGAGAACACGGAGGACGGAGAAAAAGCGAAACAAAAAGCCGAGAGATCTTCGATTTCGAGAAGCGAAATCAAAGCGAAAAGAGAGGAGAGCGCGCGCGTTCCGCCAGGGGTTCCTCGCCTCGCCACGGCCGCGCCGCGGTAAACAGCTCAACGCGGTGTGAGCACCGCCGGCTTCGCTTCTGCCGTACGCGTTCGGCCCTGTCCAATCGGCCCCGAGCGACCTACCGGTCAATCACAATTTAGGAAACGTCCGCTTCCGGTTATCTCGCCGAGCACGCGCACACGCGCCTCCCTCCCTCCCCCTTTCCCCGGCCGAGGCGGAAGTTCGCCGCGAAATTGACGCTAAAGAGGGCGAGCGCCGACGAGGAGCGCCTTTCGCTCGTCGTCGCGACGCGTCGGACGCGCGTACCTTGCGCGCTGCGAGCGCGAGTAGCCGGGACGCTCCGTAGGAGCGTTCGATGTGACGTGTCGCATGACCGGATGCGGGGGTAGGTAAATTGGTCGGCAATTGCTGACGCCACCAGAGAGCCGCCGCGTATCGGCCAGTCACTCCGTTCCTCCCGCGTACCTTCTCCTCTACCTACGCGAACCCTTGCGCCCCTCCCGATTCCGATAACATCCCCTCGCGCGGACCACACCGATTCGTTTCCACCGAATATCACGGCCGCTCTTCTTCGTCGGCCTCCGTCCGCAGCTCTCGCGCTTTTCGACGTGGCGCCGCTGGCGATTCGAAAAGCTCCCGCGTCGGAAGTGACGTTCGCGCGCGCGCGGGGCCGATACATCGATTCTCCGCCCACGCGAAAGCTCAAGGGGGGAACCTTGTAAAACGTTATTCGACGAGGTCAAAGCTTCGCTCGCGCGGGGGTCGCGACGCTCCCGGACCCTCGTGGGGCGAGAGGAGGGCGGCGGGGGGAGAGAGATCCGCCAGGGGGGATCGCGTGGAAATTCGACGCCTCGGGAGCGGGGCAGACCCCGCGTCGCCGTGGCAATTGACCCGTTCCGCGGAATTATGCAAAATTCCGTCGACGAGGGCGACGTCAACAATTGCGCAAACCGCGCGAATCGTGGCACCCACGCGCGCGCGCGCTCGCCGACGAGATTAATTGCCGTGCCGCGTAGCGCGCGCGAGATCCCCGCGGCCGCGTTTGTTTGTCGCGGAGAAAGCGAGGGAGAGGAGTTTACCTCGGTGACGAGGGTGCTGTCGTAGTCGCGGGTGTCGTAGCTCCAGCCGTGACGACACTTGCTCACGGGCCAGTCGACGCTGCTGACGGGCAGCCGGCGCGATTCGCCGGCGTCGCTGTCGTTCGGCCCGCTTCGCAGCCAGGACTCGAGGACGCTCGTGTAGTTGACGTCGTACATGTAGCATCTCGAGTACTGCCGCCTGCCGTCGGACTTGACGGTGTAGGGCAGCGACAGCGCCTTCTGCTCCTCCAGGCTCAAATTGAGGCTCTCCAGCTCCGGTATCCGGCACCAGTGCTCCGGCGAGGCGCTCACGAACACCTGACAGGGGGGAGAGAAAAAGTAACGGATGCGTCGCGGAGAGAAAACGGGGATACTGCGGGCGACCGGTTCTCCAAATATATCGAGCGACGAGCAGGACCTTTCGAGTAGCGAGATGCCTGGTTCCGACAACAGTCGTCGTTGTACTCGACACTGCGAAACGCGAGGACTCGGAAGAAACGTTTTCGATCGACGGCGCGAGCGGTCATCCGGAAAGGTGTATATTGAAAAAAAAAATCTGCTTCATTCAACCATCGGTGAGATTGAATACGACGAACCTCACGGTAGGGTAGAGCGTGTAGTTATTGATATTTTAGGCAGACGAAATTATGCAGTAATTCAACTATTGCTCTCACTTTTTATCAAATGCATTTATCATGAGAGCTGGCCAATCACTATGTGAGGGGTGGTCAACAACTATATCGAGCGGTACTAGAAAAAAAAGCACGTATCTTTTCACTATCATTACAGAACATCGTAGCTCGTTGCTATGTAAGGAAAAGTTGTAAGTCACGTCGATGACATCCAGGACTCGCACGGTAACGAGTTACGACGTTTCTCAATGACAGTGAAAAAATACGAGCTATTCTACGGTAGATAAAATACGACCTGCCGTTCGATGTGTTCATTATTTTTTTGTCACTCAGTGTCAAATACTCGGTTTCATGGGCGTCCTCGACGCATGTGAAATCATCTTTCACACACCAATTCGTGAAAAGTTGCGCAGTGCGTGAAATAACCTGCGCAGTGCGTGAAATCGTCAATCTCGTATTTGACACTTAGTGACAAAAAATAGAATTCGTTATTCGGTTGTTTCGCGCCGTTCTAACGAGTGTGATTGCCGTACTCGCTTCGCTCGTGCGGCAAACTTCACACTCGTTAAAAACAACGCTTCACGCCCTAATAACGAAAATAACTATTTTAATGTCATAAGACTGTTAAATATAATGGGAAAAATAAATAGAGTCGAAGCACAACCAATTTGAAGTTGAAACAAGTGAATGTCTACTTGAAACGCCTACATCGTGAGGTTCCCCGTATTCACCTCTCCCCCTCTCCGATGGTTGAACGAAGCAAATTTTTTGTTCGGTATATCCGCCGCGAGGTGAACGCTCTCCACCGCTCGACGTGGAGCATGATCGGCGCATCCGCTCGTCCCGCGGGAGAAACGCTCGACATTGCGAAAGCGAGAAAATCAAAATCTTACTTGCGAGAAAGCCAGGAAGGCGGCCGGGAGGGTGGCCGGTATGCAGAGGAGGTAGTACATGATGTTCTGGTATCGGCCCTTCTCTCCCACGTGGACCAGTACCTCGTCGAAGTCGATGGAGCTCATCTTGCCTCCTCGGGGTGCCGGCGAGAGACTCTCTCGGCTCGCGTATCACCTTGACGCTCGCGAGGAGGGGGTACGGTAGTCGGGGCTGCGCGGACGAGGTTCCTCTTCTTCGAGTCACTCGGCATGTCCGCCGCTCATCCTCGTACACTCCCGCGGCTAAGGAATTGGCGCGATTCCCAGGAAGGGGGGGCCGCCGCGGCTACGCCGACCTCGCGCCCTGCCTGCGGAGCTTCGCGCGTCGACGTCGACTTCTCTCTCTCTCTTTCTTTCTCTCTCTCTCTCTCTCTCTCGTTACCCTCGTCTCCGGTCGTCACGCGTCGTCCCGCACCGAACTCTCATCGCGCCGCAACTCCGCGCGTTCACCGTCTCGAGCACCACTCGCGGAGGGAACGATGGAGCACCGTCTCACCACTGTTTCGTACTCGCGACCGACTCCCGACGGTCCTGCCGCGGCGGACCACCGCGCGAGAAGCACCGCTCCTCCTTGACGCGGTTCCCGCGCGCTCTCGCGAGTCCTGGCTCCGAGTCGCCGCAAGTCCGGCGGTCGCGAGGGAGTCACTCGGATCCTTCCGTCGGTCGGAACACGCTGCCGCGTCGATGCGGCCGCGACCGCGTGGACCGCGCGGATTTCGAACCGCCTTTCGCGCGCGAGTACGATCTCGGGGCACCGTGGAGAGCGTCGGCGTGCAGCGCGGGCACGCGCGCTCGCATGTTCCTCCGCGCTGGAGCGTCTACGGACGGCCCTGTCAGCCGTTTCCCGCGAGGACTTCCACCCTGCCGCTCCTCTTTAGCATCTTCGGCCTGCGGGGCGCCCTCCCACGCGGGCGTTCCTCGTTGCTGCGGCGGTGCGCGTTTCTGAAACGAAATGCCCGCGGTGCGAGTGAATTCGGGCCCCAGAGGCGCAGGGGCGGCGGTGACAGGGGTCGCGTCCCCTTTTAATCTCGATGGCGCGGGAATGGAAACGACGGCCTACTTTAATTCGTGCGAAAACACCGCGTGCGACTAGGCGTCGAATTCTCGACGTCGAGAGTATCGGGGCGTATAGCGACCCGGGATGTTAACGAGCTACGAACGTGCTTTTCCGCGAGACTGCGCGAATATATCTCGGCGAAGAGAGAGAGAGAGAGAGAGAGAAAAAGAGGGGAGCACGCGTGCGCGCGCGTGAGAGGGAGAGAAACGGAGGCAGGGATGGAAGTGCGAGAAAAGAACGCTGCGGCTCGCGCGGAAAGATAAACGTTTATACATGCGCCGCACGATCCACCGGTACGATTGATCGCGCGCGTGCGAGCAAACAATGTATCTACTCGTCTCCGGTGGCCTCTCGGCTGCACGCGCGGGACGGGACGCGGGCGTGAGAATCGTTGCGAAATAACCGCGCGGCTACGCGGAGTTTCGACGAGACGCGAACGCCGGAGGCGATTCCTGTATGTGCATACCATATGAGACTAAACTTACTCACCAGGAAAGAAGTTTCAATCGCTGTTATTTCTTTATCTATGCGAATTTGTTGTAGATAAAAATATAATCTTCAAAAAAGTATTACATAAATATAAGCAAAAATCTCACAGATAATGAGATAATGGTGATTGAAGATTCTTTCCTGGCGAGTTGATTTAGCCTTAGTATTGACACAGTAGAATTTTTTACCGTATAGTAATTTACCGTTAACAAATTCTGCGCTGTGGAGCTACTATATGAGTCTAAACTCACTCACCAGGAAAGAAACTTCACTTTATCTCGTTATCTATGAACTTTTGGCTAATATCGATAAAAATGTAATTTTCAAAAAAGTATTATGCAAACACCAGCCAAAAGCTTATAGATAACGAGATAATAGAAATTCAAGTATCTTTCCTGGCGAATATAAGACTGGCCTCGCTCGTACGACGCGATGACACGATCCACGGTGATAGAAACCAGGCGCAATTTTCCAAAGAAGAAATCGGACCGCGCCGGAAATCCCCCCCGAGTATCGACGATGAGTTTCTGAGTCTTTCGAAAAAAAAGCCGTCAACCGACGTTGAACGAGGATCATTCCGGTCGCTTCCACCCGCTGCGAGCTCTACGGAACCCCCTCGGAGCTTTCGGGGCAAAAAGCGGTTGTGCAATACTTGACGCGCGATACAAACATCCGCTATAAATTCGGACGGCCTCTTTAATCGCGAAATATCGTACTATAATAGGCGCGACGGCCGTGGACACATATTTATCGTCCCGATGACGCGGTGTTTCGATCGTAAAGTAAATTGCCATCGACGAGAGGCGGTTCGTCCGATATTTCACCCGTTTTTGAGGGGACCGAGGACAGAGCTACCGCGATTGATATGTGGAAGCACGCGCGCTCGTCTTTCCGCACGCACTGTCGGACGAAACGTGTAAAATATGACGCGAAGCGCGTGGAACTGATCACCGGGCTGGAAGGATCGAGCGCGCGATTAATTCTCGAAAAGACGGAGACGGGTTATCGTCGGGAAATAGCGGATAGATGTAATTTCTCTTCGGGCCTAAGATTCGAGGCTCTTTTGATACGAGAGAGCGAGAGAGAAGGGAGATTTCGAAGAAAAATTGGTAATAAAATCGAACGCGAATACTTCAGCGACTTCGAACGGCGATAAGCGATGTCAGAATTCCTCATCGACGAGCTTTCGTCAACGTGGACAATCCAAAAGGCGAACGGATTTATCAAAGAACGCGCGACGCATCCGAACGGAAAACAACACGACTCGCCGTCGTTGCAGCCGCTCGTTCGAGACACCCCGTGTAGCTTTCACGTGGTCCTCGACCGCAGAGAGTAACCCTAGACTCCTGTCGCAAGCGCTCGCGTATACGCGCGCGTTTTCCGTCTCTCCCTCTCTCTCTCTCTCTCGTTCTCGTATAGTTACAATTACGCGTGACGTCACGGGTGCAAACAATGTCACACGCCTTCGCCTTGATCGTCCTCGACATCGGCGACATTCGACATTCGCAGTTTACCCGGACGCGCGCGCGTCGCTCGCCCGACTGCCGCGGCGCGTCTCCGCGTTTAGTGCGATGCATTTTCCCGCGGCGCTCCGAATTAGTCGCCAACAGCGATACTCCCGTCCGCCGCTCGGAGGTCGTTACGCAACGTGGAAAATGGGAAACAAGATTTCCGTTCGTCACCCGCGCCTGCGGCCGGCGGAAGGGCGATCCGATCGCGATGAAGGCGCGATTATCTGCTCTCGTGCGACTTTATCGCGAATGTGGTATAAGACTTTTTTGTAGACCGACTCGAGATCTACAAAAAAGTACTATATCGATTTCGCGTTACGACCGACGGTTGTGGAGATAATTGAGATCAAAGTCGCGCACGTGCAGCCTCCCATCCGAATTGCGTATACGAACGCGCTTCCGCACTGGCGATTTCCGGCGAGCTTTCCTCGAGGATCTTTCCGCTTACCAAGAACACCGTCGACGGTCGTCCCGGACTGGAGGAGACGCTAGGACCGAACAAGCGGTGAACGACGACGCTGAAGTCCGATAAGATCCTGACTTCTGGAGCAGCCGGATCCTCCTTTCTATCAAGGACGCGTTCTTGTGATTCCTGCGGCGCGGGTCCACCTTGCCGCTCTCCCTGATCACCCTCCGCGGGGGGCGGGGACGATCGCGCGCGGAGTCGCCTCTCGCTATCCTGCCGCGGAGCAGGAAATACACCGGCGATCGCTCAACGAGCGCCTTCCTTCGCTCCGACTTTGCGGCTCCGCACCAGAATCGCGACTCGTCCGACGCGCGCTTCGTATACGCGTTGTGCTTGCGACTACGACACTCGGAAGTTCGGTGGAAGCCACGGGCACGCTTCGACGGATCAATCGAATCACTGCACCATCCGGCATCCGGTCTCCTTCACGTCTGCCGCCGCCACTGCCGCAGCCGGTTGGCGCTTTTCTTCGGCATCGCCGCGCGATCGGCGTGAGCGATATGCGGATCGATCTGTCGCGCGCGCGCGCGCCTCGACCGCGCCGATGTGTGAAGCAGATCTGTGCGTTTCGCAGTGCAACGGAGTTAATTTTTTTCGCCCTCTCCCTCTCTCGTTGTTTTCCTCTCTCCGGCAATCTTTCACCTCGTTCCGCCGCTTTCGTGTATCGTATCTTGTTCCCTTCGTCTTCTTCTCCCTTGGACACTCACGCACTCTCGTTCCTTTTGTCCCTCTCTTTCTCGCTCTTCGTTTCTCACTCTTTCTATATATATATGTACATATATATATGTATACGTATATCTACCTATCTATCTATCTATCGAAATACTACTCTAGACGGAGTAAGTAGCCTCCATCGCGAACTGAAACTGAAACAACACGCAGGGGGCCGCAGTTCCCATCCCGTCCTCCTATCTATCATTTTGAAGCCCCCTCCGGCCCCTTAGACCCCCGGCCGACGTCCCTCGCCTCCCCTCCCGGGGCCCTCGGTACATCTACAGTCACTCGACTATTAATATAAAAGGGGTTCCTCGACACTCCGCAACGGTAATTGGCCGTGCTTCAAGTTTGCCGATTCATTTTCACCATGCGATGCTCTCGGCATTTCACCGTGTGTCGCTTGTTGACGCAAAACAAAAACGAGCGGATGTTTCGCGAGGAGTGTCGCCCGTTTTTTTTTGGGTCGGTCGCAATTGGGCGCGGGGACTTCGGAACGGAAGGAAGAGGGATTTTCGGTGAGGGCTCTCGCGAAAGATCGAAAAGAATTGGAGTCGCGGTGAAATGTTGAAGAAATATTAGAAACTGCAGTAGGGAAGAATTTCATTGTCGATGCGACGATATTATAACTGTTTCAGTGATAACTCGGTCCTTTGAATCGCAGCGCGATATTTTATCGCTTCACGTTGACTCGCGATATGTGATCGGTAATTTGGCAGAAATACTACTTCACCGATAATATTTTTCTTTGAATAACCGCAATTCGATTGCCACTGCAATTTTAATAATATCGGCTAATTGGTTTCGTGGTTGCCTTCCGAAGGCGCAGCATTACCTCCGCTAGTTACGCCTGATAGAGGGCAACCGCGAAGTAAAACGTTACTATGCGTGAAGCGTGCTATTTTGCACGTGTGTTGCTCGTGATCGAACGCAATTTATGATGCACTTTGTCGAGGATGAACTCTATGGATCCTTTTATATCAATACGAGCAACGTATAACACGATTCGATCAAAGCTATGCTGTAAATTGAATCCTTCGATTCGATTCCGACGAGTACCATCCGCGCGTTCGTTCATAATTTGAGAATCGTTTCCATGGCAACGGGAACATGTCGACTGTCAAATGCTCCATAAAGCGTTGGCACGTCAGTCCGCGTTGCGGTGCAAGTTGGAGGGGAAGGTTCGCGCTTTATTTAACACTTCTTTCATGTGGATCTCGATTGAAAATGTTTACCGAGTATTCGTTAAGATAGTTAAAAAGGCAGTGTTCCGTTCGTTATATCAAAAGTACGAGCCAGACGAATGGTCGGATCTACCGTCAATAGAGGTACGTTTTTTAGGTTATAAAAAACATACTCCGCGCTGTAGTGTTGTACCTAGAATTGTCGGGATAAAAATCGTGGAAATATTGCGATGATTCCTCTCATTCGAATTTCAAATCGATAATAAAAAGATTGTCAATGCAACTGGTAGATCGGTTAAAAATCGTAGAGGTAATACCAAGGTTAAGCTTCTTTGAGTCTCTAAAACCCTTTTTTTTTCCGTATCGATTTTATCGCTGTCCAATTCGTAGATTCGCGAGAAGTTAAACAAGAAAGATGATTCATTCTTCTCTACACGCAATACGTGTTTTATAGAATAGTTTTTTTTTCTAGGTTATCCTAATACTATCGACTATGATCAAATAGCTTCGAACAGCGTGTGTCGAGGAAGAGTTATGTCTTTGTCCTTTTCCAAGGCTAAAGTTGAGAGTCCTATTTTACAAAAAAATGCCTCTACTCGCTCACGACCGGTTAGTAAACCCGGTTACGTGAAGCGATTGAGTTTCGAGGAACTCGACTCGGAATTGCAACATGATTATAAAAGTAGTGAAGCGAATTTGAGCGATGTCTATATTGGTTGTTTTGGAAATTTACTTTCCACTGAAAAAAGAGAGTACGTCGAAAAGTGGATCGCTCTCCACAGTTCCATTTTTCACTGTAAAGACTATGAGCTAATACCGACGTCTCCTGTATTCGGTACCTCGAGCAGAAAACGCGCACAGACGTCTCCCGTTTTCACTGATATCCGGAAAAAGCGTAATAGATGCAACGTATCTTTGACTGAACAAGAAGACAATTTCTCCTCTCCCTCATCAACCCTATTAAAGAGCACCAATTTACAGGAGCATCAGAAAAAGAGAATTGAGAAGAATTCCTTCGACTGTTTGCTTCAAAATTCCACTGGCTGTAGTAATATCACCAATTCCCCCTCGTCGATTTTCAATAAAAACTCGTATTCAATTGCAAAGATACCCGAAAAGCGGATCGCTCTTCGCAGCTCCGATTTACATTTTAAAGACGATAAGATAACACCGGCATCTCCCGTATTCGATTCCTCGAGGAGAAAACGTCCGCAAACGTCTCCCGTTCTCGCGGGTATCAGGAAAAAGCGTAATAGATGCAACATATCTTCGACTGATAGAAGACTTCGAGAAAAAGAAAATGTTTCCTCTCTCTCTTCGACCGTATCAGGGCGCGCTCATTTACAAGAGTATCAAAAAAAAAGGGTGGAAAAGAATTCGTTTGATTGTTTGCTTCAAAATTCGCCCTGTTCCAGTAATGCCACCAATTTCTCCTCGCCGATTTTCAATAAAAACTCGTGTTCCATTGCAAAGATATCCGAAGATCGTAAAATTTCGAATCGCGATGTTTCTGGGCACTCGGAACTCCTCAAGCTGCAAAGTTCTCCGGTTCGTCCGCGAGAAAAAGTTATCGTTACCGCGGAGTCCCCGATTCTCAATAGAAATTCTCTTGCGTTCAGAAAAAGGCGAAGGACAATTAGGGAAGGACAAATAATAGCAGAATATTCTAACGTTAAGACGAGCGAGCGTACGGACGCGAATATGAATACTGTCTCGACGATTAACAGACGGGAAGATACATTTTCGATCCAAGTTAACGGTCGTACGACCCCCAAGAGAGAAACGCATATGCTCGAAGAAGGCGTAAAACCAAGACACATGAATTTTTTAGATAATTATATAAACGAATACAAATCGCTTCCTAACATAAACGCGCCGATTACCGATAGCGAGCGCATAGAATGCGAACGGAGCGAAAGTAGTAATAGCCCTCCAAAGATCATATCACCTCAAGAGTCCGACGTTCAAACGGGCAGTGACAGCGACAAGACGGTGAGCGATCTCATAGAAGATCCCAAAAGCCCGGATATCTTGGCACACGACAAGACGCGAGGTGTTTTTTCTCGAACGATACCGACGTCGCCGTCGAAAAGCGATGTCGCACAAATTCCCAGTCCGAGGACGAATATGGTACCCGAAAAGATATCGGAAGACTCCTCGTCCTTCGATCAACTATCCGGCAACAAATCGGGGCAGTCGGACGTTCGCATCAGCATCGATATTACACCGCCGAGAACGCGTACAGAGCCGATTGTAAACGAGATTGCGCCGAATTCCGGAAAGAAGAGAAAGAAACCGAAAAAGTTGGTTTGATTCGCTCTCCTCTCTTACGTTATCGCGTTCTTTCGCGATTTCCGTGTAACGTCCTCTTCTTATTTTTCAGAGGCAGTCTCGTGGAAAGACTGCAGATTCTCGTCAATCGCGAAAAATCGTTTCTGCGTATATGGCGTTATCACATGTCACGAATGCCTCTTAAAGGTTCGTGCAATCGGTTCGTTTTACTGAGCATCGCTAAGCATTGGCGAGAATACGATAGGCTATTGATGGAGTGCGTCGTGCTCCAGGATAATTGCGGCCTGCTAAATTTGAATTCCGTCGAAGAAAACCGCGTTGCTCATGTAAATACTCAACTATTACCCGTCGAAAATGATTCGCAGAGATTGGTAACGATAATGATAAACCTTGAAATTGCGGGTACGGTTAACGTGAAGCTCGAGAGTTTTTTAAAGATTTATCCTCCTTGGGAGATTTACGACAGGGATATACCGACACTCTGCGTCTTGTACTTCGATTTAGTATCTGACTTTGAAAGTTCGAACAATGGCGGGACGAAGGAATCGCGCGTAACTGAGCGAACGATTATACGGGAGTTCGATTGTCCTTGCATAAGGGCAGAGAGGATCGTCGATTCTTGCGAAACAAAGTTTACCAACCACAAGCCAAATGTGATCCGAGAAATTTTTTCAGTGAAGAACGATAGCTCTAATTCCGCGTAATTTTGTACAGTTTTGTTATTTAGAAGCTATGAAAAATGTTGTTATTTATTTATCATAAATTCTGTTGAGGGACAGCTCGTAGCGTAAAGCGGAGCTTGTTCGTTCCGAAACTGAAAATAATCTTATTTAAATAAACAAATGTTGAGCGATTTTCTTTTCACTATCCCAACCGTATGAGATGGAAAAAGAAACTATCGTATTTATAATAATTGTTCCAATGAATAGAACGATGTCGCAAATTCCGTGTAAAATAATGTACAGTTTTGTTATTTTTTTTACGACCAATTAGTTTTATGTGGAAAGCTATGAAATGTTATTTATTTATTTATCATAATTTTTGTTACGGGACAGGTCAAAGCGTAGAGCGGAGCTTGTTCGCTCCGAAATTGAAAGTATTCTAATTAGAATAAAAAATTGGCGAGCGATGTTTTTTCTCCTTATAGATATTTTTAATGAAACCTGTTACCTCAATCGTTGCAATAAATGATGTTCGATATTCCGAAAACGACACGAATCGATGAAATAAATTCGTATTCGCGCACACAAAGGAAATACACGCATCTAGAATAGCGCGGTTTACACTCTTTGATAACGCTCGTTCTTGTTCTCAATGCGATGGTTTCCCTGTTCAAGTGTTTTCAACAGTTCAATCTACCGCGTTATCGTCGTAATTTATAGTAAGATATCGCGAAAGATATCTCAAAGTTGATAATATCTTTAAGTACCTTACAGTGAAAACATTTCAATTCAGTATCGCGTTCCGATCTTCCAACTAAAGTCAACAGTACCAACCATCAGGCTCTTATATCAATGAAAGTTGTAAATTTTGCAGATAAAGGAATAATTAAAGTCTCATCACGACACAATTCTCCAAGATTTATGATAATTTCCATTTATGATACGTGATAAGTACGACGCGTGTCCTGGATAACCAATTTTTCCCTTTACAACGCGTCGATAAATTAATGCAAAACTTTGTGGAAAAGTTGTTTACAATAATACGAAAATATATGATACAAATTAAAGATTCCAACATTTTTCATTTTTTATCGAATTTGAATATTCGCGGTTATCCATAATATGTTACAGTCGGTATAGAAGTTTTTATATCGCAAAAAAATACCAGGAATGTCTACTAGATGGCTCAGGCGTACATTTCTACTCGATGCAATTACCTCGCGAGAAAACATTGTCGAAGTGTCAGAGAAAAAAAAGTGACATGTTGCTTAAACTTCCCAAGATTTCCAGGATCTTTGTTCAATTCGTATAACTCAATACACCCTTCGCGCGCAAAGAGCTTCGAGCTCATTGTAGTTTTTGCCTCGATCAAGCGGTTTCGCGTACTTCGTCTAACGCGTAACGACTGACCTTCGCGTGTCCTAACCTCGATCGTTCGACATTTTTTGCAAGTCCCCCTTATCGCGGCGCGTTTTACGCTTCGATCTACGATGTCGATAGCTCAGGATCGGCCAGAGCTGTTCGAGGAAGTGAAACTGTATAAAAATGCAAGAGAGCGCGAGAAGTACGATAACCAGGCCGATTTGTACGCGGTGGTAAACACCCTGCAACATCTGGAGAAGGCTTACATTCGCGATTGCGTCACACCGAAGGAGTACACGGCAGCTTGCAGCAAGCTGCTCGTGCAGTACAGAGCGGCGTTCAAGCAGGTGAGTATCAGAAACACTGTTAATTTCCGCGCGTCGAGAGAGACCTCGCACTTTGCTCCGGATTTTCAGGATGTGGATTTTTAACGAATTTCGTTTAAACTCAGGTACAGAGCGATCAATTCCCGACGATCGACGCATTCGCGAGGGCTTTTCGACTGGATTGTCCAGCGGCTCTCGAGAGAATCAAGGAGGACAGACCGATCACGATCAAGGACGACAAGGGCAACACCTCCAAGTGCATAGCGGACATCGTATCGCTTTTCATCACGCTAATGGACAAGCTGCGCCTTGAGATCAAGGCCATGGACGAGCTTCATCCGGACCTTAGAGATCTCATGGACACCATGAACCGACTGAGCATTCTTCCCAGTGACTTCGACGGCAAGCAAAAGGTAGCCGAGTGGCTACAGACTTTGAACGGTATGTCGGCGTCCGACGAATTGTCCGAGACTCAAGTGAGACAGCTGATCTTCGATCTGGAGACGTCCTACAACGCGTTCAATAAGGTACTGCACAACTCATAGTTTCGTCGCGCGGCAAATCGCGTGAATCGCCTCTCTTTTGTACGGAGAAGGGAAGTACGTTTGGTAGATTCCAAGTTCCCAGTTATTTTCAAATCGAATGGACGGTTTTTTTTTGTATGTCTGAATAACGAGGGAAGTTTACGTATCTCGCGGCACGCATCCAGTTTTTGCCGAAGAGCTGCGGCAGTTGCATAATAATTTTGCACAGAGTTAACTATTTTTTATGCAATGTGTTATAAATATGTATGAGTATACCGTATGTATGATATAGCGCGTATCGCGTTAATCGAATGTATTCTAGCGATTAATTTAATAAAGTTATTGGTAGTTACGATGAATTTTTACCGCGTGAAGATTACCTGGGGTTACTGGATTTTGGATAAAAACCCTCTATATTTTCCGGGGGGAAAGAAGGGTAAACACTCCCCTGTCATTTGAGAGACCCGAGGAGGTTGGAGGGGTGGAGCGGGCAGAAATTTCGTTCAAATACACCGTGCCAAACCTACGCATCGTGCCCGGTCGAATGTTTCAAACAGTATTTTTACACACATAATTACTTTCGATAGTTCGCGATGATGCAATCGCGCTTAAAGAGATGATACGATCGGTTTTCGCGTCGCGGTAAGTCGTACTTGCTCACCCCACGTCGAATCCTTCCTCC
Source organism: Xiphydria camelus (assembly GCA_963678675.1). Classification (NCBI taxonomy): domain Eukaryota; kingdom Metazoa; phylum Arthropoda; class Insecta; order Hymenoptera; family Xiphydriidae; genus Xiphydria; species Xiphydria camelus. The sequence continues at coordinate 4,129,953 of OY783196.1, forward strand.
TTCCCGAATGAATATTGGATCAATTCATATCCACGTCGAGTGAGCGATCGCGTCGACCGTTCGAGGCAATCGCAACGAGGTGTCGAACGAGATACGTTTTCATGTATCAAACGTACGAGATAAAACCATAAACTTGCCACTTATACAACTCCACATTCGAAGCAACGATGTCACGGTCTATTCCGACGACGCGTGCCACGAGGAGGGCCGCTGCGTTCTACTTATATACCGTCAAAAAGGCGACACCCAATATATAAGCTCGAACTTTATTACCCGATCGTTCGCCAGCGAAGCTAACGTAGTAAAGAATATGATGCGGCGGATCGAAGGACGAGATCTATTCATCCGTGAAACAACAGCTTTTTTTATCGAGCAAGCACACGAATGCTTGTTCAACTGGCGTTCCCTGACTCGTGTCATCCGATTATTTTCAATTTTTGTTTGTCGCACCGGCGAAATTGATCATTTCGTCTTATTTCATCATGAGAAGCGGTTGAAATTATTAATTCGCCCCGTTAAAAATAGACGAATCGCCTCTTTCTCTACCTCGATTTTAGATATTTGGTCAAATGTTTCTTATCTCTCGTCGATATTGACTTTATGCTGTACGCTCATTACGTATTCATGAAGTTTTTGGAGTGGAGGCGCCGCGATGAATTTTTTTAATCAAACTCCCTTCGGTCAATAAACTTCCGGGATTTTGACGTTGCACGGGGTTTATTTGAATCTAGAATTCCGGCTTTACGCAGCGTGTTACGTAAGGCGGAGGGAGAGGAGCCGAGGAACTTCCTACGATATATTATACCACGGGGAGGGTCGCGAGAGGATACGACTTTTTATTTTAACAAAGCGGAATCTTATATAACAAAGAAATAGGAGCGGGGCGTTTAGAGGGGATGAAAAACAACATTCGTTTCTACGCTTTCGCATCGACGTTTTTCGTATTAATTTGATATTTCTTCCTTGCAATCAAATACTATTCCACGTGCCTGTAAGGAAGAGATATCAAATTAATGTATTAAAAAATTCATTGATATAAATAAATAATTACTCGCGACCCCGCAAGTAATTTTCAGTAGATCCAACTAATTCGTTTTCTTTGTGCACCTAAAAACGATGATACTTCTCGATAAACTCGGCTACACGCACTCGTCATATTTCTCCCCAAAAGATACGCGCCCCTGATTAGGCTCCATTAGGAGACAACTTCTTTTTCCGAGCCCCTGTCGCGGCAAGCCGCCACCGCTGTCGGATGCACGTGAAAAGCCGCTCGCGAAACGAGCTCAAGGGGGTGGAAGCGTGAATTTGATAAATACTCGTGCCGGCGCGGGCGATCCGTCTACCGCTAACGAGAGATTTGACCAAATTTATCATCCAGTGAGGGGGGGGCTCATTCCTCACGTCTCCGTGTATTTTTCTCAGCGGAACCCAAGGTGTACCGCTCTCACCCTCTCGCCACCACCCTCTCCGTCGCTCCGCGCGACGAAGCACGGGTGACGATCGCGACTCTACTTATCGGGGGCGCGCTCCGGCGCCGAGACATTTTTGGAATATCAGTCGGATTCTAGGAGATGATACGTACTATCTCGCGCGCCGCCTTCATTCAACGAGGACCGAAATAGCAGAAACTCGCTCGGGTGAAGCGACACGTGGAAAAGACCGCGATGATAGCTTCGCGCTATGCATACAGAGGCAGCTGGATGGCATTGCACGCGTTCGATACACTATCGGTAGCGGAATTATTCCTATCCCGCGGATGCTCGTGGCCCGGCATTACACGTATTTCCGCGACGTGTAGCTCGCGACGCGAGGTCCTTCTCGGGCGGCGATTGCGAGTGCGATCGCGAGGGAGAGAAGATATTTCGACGAAATCCTGATCTTTCGCGTCACGGTTATCTCACGGGGTTCGAGTAATTCTAATCTAAATATTAATTAGAGCGGGCGCGTCGGGGTAAAGTCCGAGGGAGTGAGTCCCTATCCCCACGCATCGATCGGTCCGACTCCCCGCGACGTCCCTTTGGTGTACTTCTCGCTCGACCGTTTGCTCCGGAACCGTGTATAGGTACTTAAATAGAGAGAAAAAAATGAGTTGGATTTACTGAAAATGACTTGCGGGGTCGCAAGTAATTATTTATTTATACCAATGAAATCTTTTAATACCTCAATTAAATGTCTCTTCCTTACAGTCATATGGAATAGTGTATGATTGCAAAGGAGAAATATCTGATTAATATGACAAAAGATCAAATTGATGTAAATAAATAATTGCGACCCCGCAAGTAATTTTCAGTAGATCTACTGATTCTCTTTCTCTCTGTACACGCGGATAGCGGGGATACAGGGCTGGAAGTAGTTTACGACCCGTAAAATAGAGGAAATGGTGACCTTTTACGAGCATAAAAAAGTAACCAAAATAACACTTATTTTTGAGTTACAAGGAAATTCGTTTTTTATTTAAATTTAACTTATTTTCAAGAAGCAAATAAGTATCACAATTTTATGTTTATGATTTCAGAATTCTGTTTAAAAGAAAGATTAAACGTTATATTTACTCTTATCTCGGTACTTCAATGACTAATAATTGTTATGCCATTCGATGACTCTTATACGTTGAACGAAAGTTACATTTTCGACAGGATATACAAAGTGCTTGGTTGCACGTATACTTACACGGAAAAGAAGCAGGAATTTTTACTGCTTAATCCAATAGTGCTGAGATTCGAGCTCATTTTCAAAAATTTCTACAGAGGTAACTGTACCATATACTGCTGGTAGCAGTAAAGAAAGCTATTGCAGCAGTACATAGTACAATTTCCTCTGTACAAATTCTTGAAAATGAGCTCGAATCTCAGCACTACTGGATGAGGCGGTAAAAATTCCTGTTTTTTTTCCGTATATATATGAACATCAACCACCACCAGCTGGGGACTGTCATTCGGATGTAGAGATGGTAGAATTGCGAAAACAATGTACGCCCAAAATTACAAAAGTTCATATGCAGCTTGTCGAAAAAAAAATAACTTTTTCAACAGCTATTCAGAAGTTTTGCTATAATGTCATTTTTTAGTCATAAATGAAAAGTCAGAATATCAAAGTTTGGGTGCAAAAGTAACTTTTGACGAAAAACAGTGAAACAAAAGTGACCAACTTCCAGCCCTGCGGAGAGAGTGGTGAGCGCTCCTCTCGCGCCACCAACAGACCCCGGACACGGAAGGGCGGAATACAGTAACGAGACCGAGCCGTGGACCAAACGACAGCGGGGGCTCGACCACGTTAAACCGTGCTAAACCGTGCGGAACGAGCGACGGGCCGCTTCGGGCGCCGATGCGGGTACACACGCAATATCTCTCGCGTGTAGCGCGGAATTTGCATACGACGGAAGCCGCCGCGTGGACGCGTTAAAGCTACGAGGCGGAGCCCGTGAGAGCTATCCCTCGTCTAGGCGACCACGAACCGGATATCATCCGGTAATCCTCGGATTTGCGCCCACGTCCTGTAATCTTGACCGTTTTCGAGGTTCACGCCCCGCGCTTGTTTGTCTCACGTGCCGTATTACGTATCGCGTGTTCTCGTGCAAACCGCGTAACACCGACCCTAATTTTCTTCGCGGAAGCAAAGCGCCTTTGTCCGTACGCGTGTAAGTTGGCCATCCGCAATGAGGACCCGTGTTTGTATTCCGATACGCGAGGCTTTACACGTTTCCCCGGTAAACGAGTTTCAAATTGGCCTTCCAAATCGGACGCCTTTTTTTTTTATAAAGCTTCTTCCGGCTCAGCTTTCGCGGCGGAAAAAGGGTCATCCGACGGGCCCGCGCGCGACTACACGTCTCGCAGGAATCGGTAACATTTGTCGGTGATCGGAAGGATTTACGAGCCTCTTCCATTTCCCCTTCCTCCCGGCACTCTCGATTCGCCGGCTCTCCTCTTTCTCTATCTTTCCATCTCGACGCCGGCTATAGATCACCGGGTCGACTCTTCGGGATTTAGTGTAAGGTCGGGCCGGAAAAATACGCGCGATCCCTCGGACCTCCGCGCGGCGCGTTCCTTCTGTTCCGAGGCGAACGTCGGTAGCGGCGCGCTTGCGAGATGAAAATGAAAATTGCGAATTCTGCGCAGGGGAAAATGCGACATCCGTCCTCCCGGATCAAAGCTCCTCTCTTCCCTCGCGCCGCGCGCTCCTGCTCCTTCCATAAGTTGCGCAAAACTCGTTAAAATTCCGCGAGCGTGTAGCCCATCCACCCCCGTCCGTTCGGGGGCGATCCGGAAATAATTTAGCGAGGTTCTGCTCGTCCGAACGAAATCGCGGTGCGTATACCCGTTCCGCCAGCTGCCCCGATTCCCTCTCGCTTTCGCTCCGCGAAAATTATCCCGCGTCCGACGCGATTCCCGCTTATTCGCTAAGTCGCTTCCGGTTGCGGGATCCGGAGGCGAAATGGAATCGCTGCCGCTCGCGACAGAGCCGATCGCACTACGTGAAATAGAGTTGCTCCGTTTAAATCGAACCATTTTAAATAATTGTATGACTTTATCTTTTCCTAATGATTTTTTAAATACTTTTTCTACGCACACTGAGAGAAAAGGTCTAGTTGAATACGAACCCGCGATAGAAAGTTTATTTGAGATAAATAGGAATTTATTCGGATTAAAAAAAGTCTATTTGAATTTGATTGATGTTTTGGATATCGTTTTAATCAAGTACAAACCTAGTAAAATATTTATTTCATTCAAATAGACTTTTGTGTTTGATGTGAATAAATTCCTATTTATCTCTGATAAATTTTTCTATCAAGTTCATATTCAACTAGACCTTTTCCCTGGGTGCATTTTACGAGTACGCAATAATTCGATTCTTCCTTCGGGCGAGTGCTTTTACTTCGCACGGAAAAATCGTTCGGCATAACGAGAAAGTAGAGTAAACTGATGTGCTTTTCCAATTTTACGCAATTACGATTTCAGCGACACGAATAATCTATAATCGAATGCTCTGACGATCCTTTTCACATTGCGGGGCGGAATAGCTCCGCGCGTTTCTCCGGGTCGCACGTGTTACCGAGCGCTGCGTCGCGACGCGTTGTGGATTGCAAATTAATTGCGAGAACGACGCCGGCGGGGATGATGAATATTCCCGAAAAGTGAAAACGACGAGTGCCAGATGCATCGCTCTCGTCGGGTGCAACCGTATTCGCTCGCGCGCGGCTCTGTCGGTACGTCAGATTACCGCGAACGCGCCTGCCGCACGCGTCCGGGCATGCGGACGTAAGCGCGAGTATCCGGGTACAGGCGCACGCGGCGGCGCACACCTTACGCGCGTTGCGCATTTTCGGAGAAATTGCTCCGTCATATTTTGCGGTCGAGCGCTCAAAACGCAATTCCGCTGGAATTTGCGATAGCTGTAATCGAATTCGATCGAACCGCCGAATTCCTGGAGCGGGCGGACGATGGGAATCCGTAATTATGTGGCGGTTTGGTAATTACGTTCGTATGCGAGGCAATGATCGATATATCCAAACATATGTAGACGCGTGTTGAAACGGCGATACGACACGAAATGTGGTCGACGTGGTACATACACAGAGGGAATTAATTTTTAGTGTCAAAAAAATGTTTCTTGAATCAAGAATAGGTGATCTTACAAATTTTTAAGAATACAAACTCTTGATCGGACAATATGTATTCTTGATTTAAGAATGCTGCAGTCGTGGGAATAAGAAATTCTTTTTGCGCCAAAACAAACGATTACTCGAGCCTATCAAATATTTGCTTGTGCGAAGAAAACCGTGACTCGATTCTGAGATTATATCATATTTTTAATTGAAAAAAGTTTTTTTTGGCACCACTAATTATTTCTCTCAGTGTGCGGTAACACCTGTTGATTTGCGAATGATAGATTTTTCACAGATTGCTTGACAGAAGCAAGACTCGATATTTCTTAATTTAAAAACTCATACTTATCCGAATACGATATTTATTTAGATCGGATGAATTTCGTTCGAACCGAGTGAACGTTTGCTCCGCATCGGATGCGTTTGGAACGTTGTTTCAGTTAACGTTTCTCCCTCTACCTCGTTAAAATAGCGAGGAGGGAAAATTATCTCGGGCGCAAACGTAACTTTAGAATTAACTTGACCAAGTTCGTAAAGCGCAGCCCCCCTGGCCGTGTCTCTAATCGAATCGGAGAGTCGCGAGGAAGTTTCGCCGACTCTGCGACGCAATTACCCGCGGCGCGGCTTCGTCCTGAATTTGAAACGTCGACGCTACCGAACAGAAGCGGTGGCGCGCGTCATCGGCATTGGCAAACTGTTCTTTTGCTCTCGATACAAACACCGCAACGCGATTAACTCCGTCGTCCGAAAACTCGCGCATCGGTATCGAACGAAAATATAATACGTACAGGAGTCTCGACGGTGTGCAGGGCGGAGGAAGCGGTTACAGAGGGAGGGTAGTTTCATTGTGCGCCGGGCGAAGAATAGCCGCGGCTCAGAATGACGGAACGCTCTCGTCTTACCTCGGTTATACGTTTTTTTTTACCGAAAGCGAACAGGTGGATCCGTACACAGAGAAAAAGAATTAGTTGGATCCACTAAAACTGACTTGCAGGGTCGCGCAAGTAATTATTTCTTTACATCAATTCAACCTTTTTTCATATCGATTTGATATTTCTTCCTTGCAATCGCATGCCATTCCACATAATTTTGAGGAAGAGATATCTAATTAATGTGTGTGTATTAAACAATTTCATTGATATAAATAAATAATTACTCGCGACGCCGCAAGTAATTTTCAGTAGATCCAACTAATTCTTTTTCCCCGTGTACGCGCTATTACGTCGACGATGAGATTCCGCGTCGCACACTCTTTGGCACACCACTCCGTTGATCCATTAACGTCTGCCGGAGGACGAGCGGGAATCGTCCCCTTCTCCAGGCGTACCTACTCGGGGATGAAAAATCACGACGGCGCGCGTGAAATTTCAAGGATCGGCGCGGTCGATTCTCGCCGGTTTCCCTCCTCGATTAAGTTCCACTCGGCGCGCTGCTTATCCGGGACCTTCCTATCCCCGTGTTTCGATCAGCGACCACAATCGCGACCCCTCGATTCCCGCTTCCGAAGAGGCGGTCGCGTGCCCTCGAATTTGCAAACGTCGAATAAAGCGGGCCACCCTCGCGACGTCCTCCGCGTATACATAAGTATATAGCCATTCAACGCAAACAGGATCTACATCGAGAGCCCCTCTACGCGTGTATTGCTCTTGGTGCGCGGGGGAGGGTGAAGCATCGACGCCCGTTCGGGCTGGGGTGGCCGCTTTATCGCGTTTTTTCAAGCGGCGCGATATGACGTAGTTAAATACCTATATGCGGGAAATCGCGTCTGCTGAAATATGTTGAATGACGCGAAAAAAAAAAAGTTGCCGCTATTTCAACGCACGTTGCGGCGAATCGCGTTACGTGGAGTTTCGCAATCCCCTCGCGCTTGTCAATGGAAGCGTGCAGAAATGCAGCGAGTATTTTTCATATTTTGTATACTCGGCTTTAAATCTCTATTTCAAGTTATTTTACACGGGGCGCAAAATTTGTAACGCGACAGATCAACTGGCGAGCTTGCCGGGAAGGGGGAAAATGAAAAAAAAATCTCCGCAATTACGACGCGGTGCAACCGACGCGCGCGGTACCAGCAGCACTCGTCGTGTCAAATCGGGATTTCGCTGCAACCCCCTTCGGCGGACGGGGCTGTACCGTCGCGAACCGACAACGGTCATTATCAATTAATCTATCCTGCATTTCAGCAACAGCGCGGATCCGCGTGCGCCGTATGCGATGCAATTTGCAGCGTTAATTCCCCCGTTTATTTGAAATTCAATATGTTACCCGACGACGGCTCGTGCGCGCTCTATCCGCCCGCCCCATCCCTCGCTGACGGGATAAAGCAGATGGAGGGTGTACGCGCGCGTAATCTCGCTGGCGTTGCGAGGGCGTTTGATGAGTCACGTTACTTTTGAAATTCGTAAAGACTCTTGACGTCGGTCGGGCGAGTGCGGGACAAAGTGCCCTTAAATGCTGCTATTGGGGTGCTTCAAAGTGAAGCGCGCGCCACGGCTTATACACACATGTATGCGTTCACGCGTAATGTATATAATATACATAGGAGGTACACCTTGATAGTTTGCCAAAAATTGAAATCTCTGAAATCGAACTGTTAACCGCGCTGTTTTATGTGTATTTTCTTATGCTGATTACGAAAATACGTGATTTATCGAGGAAATCTTAAAGCGAGACCGAAATATCTATGACTTTCTTCGAAAAAATGATTTTTTTATACATTTAATTGCTAATATCTCATGTTTCCTTTGACGTATCGACTTAATAGTCGTGCTTTTCGTAATCAGCGCGAAGAAATACAAAAGGTAAGGCAGTTTAGAGCTCGATTCCAAAGATTTCGATTTTTGTCAGTTTATCGCAGAAATCGAAATTTCTGAAATCGAACACTCGACCACCCTATCTTGTGTATTTTTTCACGCTGATTCCGAAAATGACGAATGTATTGAGAACATTTCAAAGGATTACCTAGATATCGATGATTTTCCGCGAAAGCATAATTTTCTCGCGCATAAAGTCGCTGAAAGTCTTACATTCCCATTGTGATATCCACCTAAGTAGTTATCTCCCGTTAATCCATATCCACTGGCCGTCTCCCTTTCTCCAGACGCGTATAATCGTTCAGCCTCTATCAACTCGCAGGGCTTAGGCGGAGGGTTGCGAGCCCCACGACCGTATATATGTACGAACCTCCCTTATACTCCCTTCGTTGACTGCCGCGCGAATCTCTCCGCCTACTTCGAGTTCGCCCGGTTATAGTAGCTCCGAACTCTCGCAATTAGCAAGGTTTACGTGGTCTTTGAACCGGGCTACCTTTGCCCGACTTTAGGATGCTCGACGCGGTCGTTACCGCTCAAGTGCACATGCTTACGCGCAGCGCCTGGGCAAATCAGGGTTGGGTCGGGAGACGATCTCGTCTCCATCCCCTACCGACCCAAATCTGCGCGATTTCGTCGATTGGATTGCGTTCATCACGAATCACGTCGCCTCGGCAAGCACCTCAGACCGGAAACGACTCTGAAGTCGTTCCGCGATCCGCGAGATGGAAGTAGTAACGGTTTGCAAACAGTTATCCACCCTGCTGGTAGGGGGGAGTTGAGGAAAGTCGAGTGATTTCATTACAAAACAAGTTGCCACCGAAGTAGAGGAGTCGGAGCGAAAGAGAGGGAAGGGGATTTTACTTCCTCCCGGCTCGGTTTGCGGTGAAAGATGAAACTTTAGCGCGGCTCCGCAGTCGCCACTTTCTTGGCTTCTGACTCTCGCGACTCGGATTGCCGGGACATTACCCGCTCGCGTGCGAATTCTACCGCGAATGTCGATTTCGAGCGGGGACGATCGACCCGGGCACACGAGACGCGTCGATTCGGTCTTTAAATAAAAGATATATTCATATCTGAAAATTCAATTTGTAATCCGCATAGGTACATAATGAAATATTGCACGAGAAAGAAGATATCCGAAAAAATAATTATTCGCAGAGTTACAAATGCGGTTTCTCTCTACGACATCGTGACGTTATCGAAACGCCAGAGAGACGCACTTATGTTAAGTGACGAATACAAGAGAGATAGACTCACGATGACTAGGCTGCATTTCAAAATATCATTTTCCAGCTTAGAGATAAGGCCGAAAATGAAAAATGAAAGAACACGGGGTTGATAATTTTGCCCACATTTTTCGAATCAACGATAAAAGTAAATTGCTTGTACACCGAATTATTCTCATCACTTATCTACCGTCTAAATTATGCGCAGGGCGATACGTTTTACGGTTCGCGGTGAACCGGCCCAGCGGTTGCCTTTCATCGGGCGCAGCTGGGATCGCTGGTGCCGCGTCTGCGGAGAGGGCAACCACGAAGCCGAATTACCACCGCCGAGTATAAAGCGTATCGCCTTGCACACCCGAAAGCTAGCGCGACACGTTCACCCCTCCGTCTGCATTAGCACTCCTCCCTCGCGAGGAACGCCAGGATGGCTCGATTATCCGTCAGACGCCCCTCGGTATAGAATGCGTGACGACGTAGCCGAGTAACGGGGTTGGTTTCTGTCAGAGACGCGACGCTATTACGTCCGATGGTCTTTACTCAACATCTACGCTCGCGCACTCACCTATACAGGCGAACGCCGCAGTGCAGCGCGGAGCCGATTGTACGCGGAGACAGAGAGGGTGAGCTATCACGCGAGTGCACGAGCTTGCGAGCTGCGTGCACGCGCGCACGGTCGCGCGCCCACCGGCGAGTCTGCGAAGGAGGTAGCGCTAGGTCGAAAGAGACTCTACCCCTTCTCTCCTCTCCTCCTATTTTACCCTTGTCATATTTCCGCGCGTCGGCGTCGAGAGCGGGAAATCAGAAAAGGGAGTCTGTGTGGGTACGATGGAGCCGAGAGTGCGGAAGGCGAAGGGAAGGCGGAAGAGGTAAACGGTGAGACGGGAAATAGAGGGGTATTTGGGGAAAAAAAAACATTCCAGGTGTGCGGCATTTACGCTCTTCCAGGTCTTCCCTTCGCGAAATCATCCCCGACTGTCCGCTGCTGCGGGGGAGTTGTCCGGCTTGTCATCGGATTGCGACGTCGCGATTTTAAGTTGTCTTTAAATAAAAAAAATAGTTATTTTCGTTATTAGGGCGTGAAGCGCTGTTTTTAACGAGTGTGAAGTTTGCCGCACGAGCGAAGTGAGTACGGCAATCACACTCGTTAGAACGGCGCGAAACAACCGAATAACGAATTCTATTTTTTGTCACCAAGTGTCAAATACGAGGTTGACGATTTCACGCACTGCGCAGGTTATTTCACGTACTGCGCAACTTTTCACGAATTGGTGTGTGAAAGATGATTTCACATGCGTCGAGGACGCCCATGAAACCGAGTATTTGACACTGAGTGACAAAGAAGAACATTGAACAAACGAATTCGATTCCAATGAATATGTGCAGTGAAAAAAATAACGTTCAATTTCGCAAAAGTATGGGAGCAATCGTACCTTTACGACTCCTCGTTTTAACGACGCATCGGAGCACGAGAGAGGTACGGTGCACTCTCTTGCGATCCTCATTACTCGCAGTCACTCCTCACTACTCGTACGCTCCCTCCTCCCTTCCACTCTCTTCACGGCGGCGCGTCTCTTGCAAAGGTCGAGACATCCCCGAGCACTTTGAGCGCGCGTATTCGTAAGTGGCGCGAGACGGTGGGAGGTGAGAGCAAAGGCGAGAGGAGGTAAATAATTTGAAATCGTGGTAACGCGGTACGAAATAATAAATATCGCTGGTCTTTTTCCCCGCTGGACTTTTCCTTTACACCGCTGAACCTCTTATCGCCGCGCGAAGGGGTCGAGACTTTTACGCGGCGGTTTATTATACAGGGTGAGGCAGTGAAACAGCACGATTTCAGTTCGGGCCAAACTCGGATAGTTTTGTTAGTACTCAACGCGCTTTCCGTTGTGAGTTTAATTTACCCCCAAGGCTCCTAGAACTCTCCTAGAACCAGAGAAGATTTGAAAGAGCGAATTCGGCAAGAAATAAACAATATTCCGTTGGAGATGTTACGCAACGTCATGAACGAATTCACTCTCAGGCTCCGTCGATGTGTGGAAAAACAAGGACGTCATCTGTCTGTTACCATCTTCAAAATATAAGTATTTTTCACGTAAAGTAAATTTCCACTCATGTAGACCTGATTTATGCTAAAATAAAACAACTTTTTTTAAATCTCTATTTTTTGCGATTTTTTTTAATCGTGCCGTTTCACTGCCTCACCCTGTATATGACGCGCGGAGGAGGCGGCAGCTCCAATTACGACGTTTAGAAGAGGTTCACGGTAGCTCGCAGTGGACGAGGGAGAAAAGGAGACGATGCGAGAGCGAGAGTGTCGGCTAAGTAGAAATGGAGGGTGGTCGAACGCCTTTAGCCCTCGGGCTGCGGCCATCCCCATTTCCATCTTGCAACCCCATCGACGAGCGGTTTCGACTCCGTCTCGCTTCCTCTCTCCCTCTCTATCTTTTTCCAACTGACGATACATCCCAATATATTTCACACGCGCCTACAAAACTCCATGGCATATGTTGGCAAAGATTTTTCCCTCCCTGCTATTTTAACCATTGGATTTGATGGGACGCGCGACGTTATTTCGAAGAAAATCATTAATCATTGCTCGTTAGTCACCCGCTATAAATATCAAGGATACGCCCTTGTCGCGATACACATTTTGTCGTTCCGATATAACTTCGAATTCTCGAAGCAGTCGCACGAAACGCGTCGTCGAGCGATTCGTCTATCGGCATCCGGTTGATATATCGATATTGCCGGTTCAACCGTGACGGAACCCACTTCGACGCTTTAATTAGCGTCAGTCCTCTCTTTTTCTCTCTTCCCCCTTTTCATATATTCATGACTGTTTATCTAAAATATTCTATCTACTTTACTGATTTTGTTATAATTAGTTATATAGTTATTTGTTTTAGTTATTAGTCATAGTTATTAGTTATGCTGATGATTTCTACTTCAGTCTCACTTTATGCCTTCTGTTTCCTTTCTTTGTGCATCTTTTTCTTCTCTCGATCAATCGATCGATCGAGAAACCTTCTCATTTTCGTAAGGAGCTCCGCATAGAGGTGCGTCCGTCTGTACGCCGAGTCATCGGGCCGCTGTACCCTAATTGCTCCAGGGGCTGCCTCGATAACGAACTCTCGGGGAGGCGCCCGTAGACGTCCCCTTCTCCGAGCGACACACGCGCGCTCCTCTCCCCCCGGGTGACACCGTCGCGACGGTCGCGCAAGGGATGTAACGTATGCGCGCATGCTGTACTCATACGTACAGCGCTCCGCGCATGAGCGACGCTCGCTATTCTCGGAGAGCGGATTAGAAAAAAGTTTATAGGGAGTGTATACAGCGTGAGTTGTCTGAGAGGGAAGATCGGCTTATCGTCTGAAGCGACTAATATCGGGCTATTCCATTTTTTCCTGCTGCTTGACCAAGTTTCCCTTCGTAATGAGTGTAGCAATGGCCCTCATCATAAAGAGAAACTTGACCACATTGGGGGAAAATAATGAAATATACCGATATTAGTCGCTTTAGGCCACACACGAGTCCTAACTCTTCGGAAACTTCTGCAAGATATCTCGAAAACCGAGCGAGATATTTCAAGGGTATAAATTAGGACGCGGAAGTTGTGCGATTCCTAAAATCAATAATCTATTTTTTTTCTTTATTACTTTTTACCGTATTCCGTTTCATTTATAAGCCGGCCTCGAGAGTACCATTAACCGACTTCGAAAAAGGAGGAAGTTCTCAATCCGATGTGTACTTTTTTTTTCGGGGAGGGAGTGGAGGAAGGGGATGTCATTTGATATTTTCTTCTTCAGCTCACGATAAGTTCCTCGAGTCTATTTTTGTAGGAATTCTTCTGATCGAAATTGACCTCCGCAGTCTCCTGAAATTACGCGTTACTTCAAAGCGTAACCCCGTATTTACACTGTCCCGAGACGCCCCTCGTATATCTATACGTACTGGTACTACCGGACGGAAGTGCATCCCTGTGAAACGGTACCTGTGTACACGCGCGGGACAACCGTGTGTATCGGTTGCGTGTGCCCCGCGGCGTTACTACCGTAGGCATCGTCTCTCGCGCGCTATCGATTCGGCCGCTTCGTTCGCATCAGGAAATTTCGCGGACGATAACAAAGACTCGTCCTTTCTCGTCCCGACTGTGTACCAGCGCCTCGCTGTGGAACTCTGAGAGCTGCTTGCTCTCCTCCACTAAACAGCCTCCATAAATTGCTAGATAGTACGTACCCATAGCCATGGAACATCGCAGTTGCCGTCGCGGCGCGCGAGGTACGGGTTTCAGCGCGGAAGGAGCCAATATCGCGCGCGAGGAAGGATTTTTCTTCGGTCGCGAGGGAAAAAGGGAGCGGCGAGTCGAGCGGGGGGCTTTTTCGTGGCACAATTCCGTCGATGAACGGGGTATTGTTGCGTTTACATGAAAATATAATGAATTCGATTAGTTTAATTGTATTTGAGAATTTTTAAAAATGAAGGTATAAAAAATATATGCTCACAAAGAGAATGGAAGCTTTGGCGAGGGTCGGAGTTAAGCGAGGGGATGGAGCGGTCGGTTGGGTGGAAGTATTATTACGGCATACCCCCTCCGGGGCAGCATTAATCAGGAAGCGGGGAGCACTTCGCAGTGTCGCGTGGCAGTCGCAAAACGCGAAATAAAAATTAAAGCCGGGAGGCAATTACAAGGACGTCCGCGCGTAAAGCACCCAATTATATCGAGCCCGATAGAATAAACGAATAAATAGCTCTCGAGGGCGCTTCGGTACATCGCAATTTTTTTATACTTTCCTTCCGTTCGTTGGCTCTTAAATGAAAATCTAGCGTGATCGATCCTCACGATCGAATCCTTTAATCTACGCTAGATACACATTTGTCTCTGTGCCCACCTTCCCGAGAAACGCGCGGTCGTCTCGTCTCTATAATTCCGTGTCTCGAGTCGCTTTTAACGAAACGAAACATCGAGGGAACGCAACGAGACGATCGAGCGCGCGCGGGGCCCGCCCCTCTTTCTGCTTCGGAAAGCACGCACGCGTTTAGAAACCCCGAGCCGAGCTTAACCTCTGCCCGAGGGTAAATAAGGAAAAAGGGATTGGGACCGCGCTCGCGAGTGTCTCGCACTAGACATGGGAGGGCGCGACTCGGCGCACCCGGGAGAAGGGGAGCCACGGTGAAGGAAAAGCATCGAGCAGGGATGGAGGGAGTTGATTTCGAAGCTCGTCGAGAATTTAACCTCCGACGAATAACGTACGCGGAATTCGATCGGCTGGAGGGAGAGAGAACGAGAGCGGGAGTCAAGGTATTATGGGAGGAGAATCGGGGTAAAAAAAAGTTGTTTCGCAACTTGCAGTGGTAGCAGCGGCGGCGCGCTTCCCGGAAAAAGTCGCTTCGAGAGCTTTCGCGAAGTTGGAAAGGGGCCAGCGATAAAATAGAGCGAAAAGGGGAATGTCGAGAGAGAGGAAGAGGGAAAATGCGAGAGTAGCAGAAGGAAGGCGAGCAAAGGGAGAAGAGCCGCGAATGATATCGACGTCGCGTGAGAAATAAATCTCCCTCCCGCGCGTAGGCAAAGATACAGAAAAATCCAGACGCACAGAGCGAGAGAAACAAAGTGGCGGGCATTTTCGCGCATTTTATTCGTCGAATACAGTCGTGCCGGTATAATACACAGTGGCAATTTCAATCGGCGGTACAGTCGATGAGGTGGTATATATGTACAGCTATATACACAGAGTCGGTATACTCTTCGCGCTCGGGACCACTTCGGTCGCGCGCTGTATGTACACGGGGTCACGAGCGCTCGCGGCGTATACGGTACGTAAGTACTTACGTGAAAAGCTCGTATCTTGGAACGATTGCGGAGAGAAAATCTTGCTAGAGAAGAAGGGAAGAGGGTGGACGAGGGGAAAACTGGGAAAGAGAGATAGTGAGGCGCGCGTAGAGCGGGGTAACGGTGAGACTTGCCATCGATAGTGCGCGACGTTGTCTTGGGGATTTGATAAGTTAAAGCCACCACAAATATTTATCGAAGCGCAGTCTACATATCGTCATTGATCGTGTAATACCTCCTATGTGGAAAAATAATAATTTTACAGGAGGAAGAAAAATCAGTTTGTTTCTGTTATTTCGCTTCAAATTAGTAAAAGCTGAAAATCGGTCTAAACGCCACATAGGAGGTATTTCACGATCAACGTCGATATATACAGGATATTCACGCCCAGGCTTCGAGAGTGTGTGGAGCCTTTTTCAAATTTGCCGCATACACAAACCAGTTAGCGGTTCGTTTAGCCTTCCCTGTTCCCTCACTACGGCCATTTATTAATTGAAGACGAAGCTGTAGAGATCACTATTGGTTCGCATATGCGGCAAACTCGAAAGAGGCTCCGCCCACTTTCGGAGCCTGGGCGTGAACACCCTGTATATGTTTATCGTACTGTATGGCACGACCATTACCGCACAGCTGTTGGACGGTGATACTTTTCGCCGGACTCCACCAGACGACGACACGCCGTAAAAATGTCAAATCGCGCTGTATGTACTCCTGTGCCGCGCGCTGGAGATAACGAGGTGATCTACGGAGACTAGAAGGATCGTACCTTAAATCGATATTAATTATTGTACATCGTGCGATCGCGGGAGGCGACCTTAAATGCCTCGAGAGGCGCCAGCGAACTTACCCTTTACGTCGTTACACTTAGAACTAGAAGTCGATATGGATAAAGTAGGCCCTACTTTTGTTTATGTAATACGCGATATATCTATATATATGTAAAAAAAACGTCATAATCTGAGAAAATACAGTCTTCGGGGATCGCGTTTCCGCCGCGCCGTCGATTGAGGCGAACGACGAGGAGATGCTTCTCCGCGCGACAAAGCGATCCAGAGTAAACGGCAACGACGAGCGATCTAATTTCGCGTGTTAGTACTTGCCCGAACAAACTTTTTGCGCGCGCGGTGGTGGCCTCGGCCCATCCGCGTACCGGAAGAGAAGAGATACGCCCTGCGAAAGAAATCTTTGGACACGCCAAGCAACGTCGAGACGGGCGGGCGAACGGAGGGTAGCGAAGGACGTCCCTTCCGCGCGGAGGAAACCCTTGCACCCCCCGCGGCAAGCTCCAACGTCCACCTGAATCGTCCGCGAGGGAGGCATTGAGAGGGAAAGAAAAAAATGAAAATCCACAAGCGGATCATTCACCATCGCCTCCGCGCCGTCGGTTAATTCTCCTCGACGATCTTCTCGAGCTTCTGCGTTTGCGGCGGAGTCTCCTGCGACTCCTTCGACCGGCCGTCAAAGTCGCAGAGGGACTGCTGCACCTCCTGCAGCCTCAGACCCTTCTTCAGGACGTTTAGGTACCCCTAGCTCTGGACGACGTCGTTGAGATACTCGTCGTGGAGGGCGTGCAGGTGGCTCGGCACATCCAGCGCGGTGTGGAGGGTGACAGAGACGCCGCGGTTGAGGCTGACGGCGGGGTAGAAGACGCCGTAGAGGTCGCGGAAGGCCACGCCGCCCTGGGGTTGGTCGTTGACGAAGAAGCGCAGGGTGTGGGTTGTGTCCAGGTCCAGGAGGACGCCCACGGTCGAGCCCTGCTGCACGCCACCCTCGGTCCTCTGGGCGTGACCGCCCCCGTGCATGAACCAGGAACGCTGCCGGTCTATGTACATGCTCCAGCCCTTGTCGTCCTTGCCTGGATACGCGACGAGGCGCGTGGAAATTCACGCGTACATCGGTATAATCGTATAATCGGCGGACGTGATGCGAATGGATGGTATACGTATGTATTTATACGCGATAGGAGATACCCCGTTATTGTAACGGGGATGTGGTCGCGGAAGAACGAAGAGGGTTGGAGAGAAAAAAAGGGGGAAACTTTCGACGTACACGCGGGGCGTAATACGCGCGCGTGTCGATTCCCGGATCGAACTCGCTGGGGAGAGAGAAATCGAAGTGGATACGCGCTAGAGGCAACTCGAAGTCGACTGTGATCATAAACCGAGTTCGAAATCCCCTCCGAGATAGGAGCTTAAAAGTTCGGCGCGCGAATCTGGAATTCACGCATTTCAAGTTGACGAAACGAGAAAAAAAAACCGCCCCGCGGGAATTACAGCTCGAACCGCAGTCGATAACCGACGTTAAATCCGCGCCGAATTAATTGCATCGATATTTTCCCACCCTTCTCACACTCCGCTCCACCCCTCGCGAGTGGATACGCGGGTGGATTTTCGCCCCGGTGTATCGTCGAAGACGCGACGTTATCCCACCAGCGACTCGCGGGACTCGTCTGCGTCGCATTATAAATCACCGGAAGAAGTTCCCTCCGAAGGTGAACCGACGTGTCTCCTGCCAACTTCAGAGCGAGTCAAACGCGTCGCGAACGTAGCGTCGCGCGCACGTCGTCGCGACACGTGGGACTCGGGTGGATGGCAGAAGTCGAGATGAATGGGGTCAGAGGAAGAGAGGGGAGTGGCCCCGTAGCGCGAGTTATTACTTCGGGGGTTGGGTGCGAGCGCGGAATCGCGTATACCGGGTGAATCACAAGGAGCGTAGCGAAACGCGAGACCTTGTCCCTGGTCCCTTACCACGCGGACCTGCCGGAGGGTCGATCCGGAAGCGAGCCCGGCTTCGTAGCCGGGTCCCGGAAACGAGGACGTCACAAGCGGCGCGTGGTCCAGGAAACGCACGCGGGATTGAAAATTCTTACCGAGCATCTGGTCGCGCGAGACGTCGCCCCTGGCGATGCCGAAGGCGGGGTCCGTGTCGCTGTGGTAGCGGTCGATCGTGAGCTCCCAGTAGTGGACGCCGCGCGAGAAGCCGATGCCCGAGAGGACCACGCGGTGCTCGTAGCCCTCGCAGGACGCGCTCATGGCGTCCTCGGAGATGGAGACTTCCTGGGGGATACCTGCGGCGCCGGTCGCCCAGGAGAACCACGCCACTGAAACGACAAACGACGCGGGGTACAGTTCGTACCGTGCGTTCCTTGATCTGGGTGAGAATTCGTCGCGATGCCATCTCCGGACTGAACTTGCCTTCGGCGGTCTGCAGGCCGATCAACTCGGAGTATTCACCCTCGCCCGCGCTGTTGAAAGCTCGCACGCGCGCGTTGTACAGGGAATTGAAGTGCAGTCCGTCCACCGTGCAGATCGTTTCTCTGCCGCAATAAACTTCCTGAGAACAGAAATCGTATATTTACGCGGAGAAAAATGATTCGGTTAATTTAATCAAATTTTTGGAGATGACCAAAATATTTGGTTAGATTAACTAAACATTTTATTGGAATAACTAAATGTTTAGTTCAACTGGCCGGTATTTTGATTAAAATAACAAAACGCGTTTAATTAGATGCGTTTCGTCATTTTAACCTGATTACTTTTCTCGGTGTACACTATTCCAAATCAGAAGTGTTCCGAAAGTTAACCAGATGAACTGTTGATATTTACAGGCCGTCAAATAGTCAATGCTCAATTTCAGTGCCACATTGTCGATGGAACTACTGCCACATTGGCAGTGAGATATTATTCAACCAGTAGGTAGCAACAATAAATTATTACTGCCAGCTGTCAACCTAACTATCGGAAACAACTGCAAAGCCGTCTAGCAAGTTTTGGCAAACCTCTAATTTGAATTAGTGTACGTATCGGAGCGAAAATAAATCAGCGTCGCGAATCACGACGCTCGTTCGATTCTCATTAGCAACGACGGGGTCTCTCCGTGGCTCACCCTGAACTCGCCGCCGCAACCGTCGTCGATCTCGAGGAGGTACCCCTCGACGGCCGGTCCCCGTTGTCCACAGCCCGGTACCGACTGCCATGCCACGGTCACGCTGTTGTTCTCCGCGCTGCACTCCTCGGGGACCAGGAGAGGCGCTCCGGGTGCTGTAATCCGAACGAGACGTCGACTTATCGCGCGCTCCTACCCCTGGCAGGCCTGTATGTCGGGTCCCCGGGGGATTCTCTCTCGCGTTAGTTTGATTAGCGAAATCTCGCGCGCGAATTCCCGCCGGGGGGGATCTTTCGTTCGATCGCGCGCGAGTAGACTGCGAAGCCCGAGTGAATATTAACTACTCGTCCGCCGGGGGATGTGGCAGTGAGTGGTGGAGAATGATTGCGGGTACGCGTACCTGTAGGTACGTACATATATGTAGCTATACGTGTATTTGTATACGCATGAGAATATAGGGGTGACGAATTAAGGGGACCAAAGTCAAGCGGGAGCTTCGGATATAAATTGACTTAAATCACCCTTCTAGACGCGTAGTATGCTGATATATATGTAGATGCGACGTAATCTCTCGTTCTGCAAAGATTGCGGGTGTTTTCAGCGTCCCGTTGACGGGCAGATCGGTCGTGCGTCATTCGCGTTGACTCTTACCGATCCAGATTTGAAGAGCGGATCTACACTGGGCGAAAAGGTTTAGTTGAATACGAACCTGTGTGATAGACAAATTTATTTGAGATAAATAGGAATTTATTCACATCGGACAAAAGTGTATTTGAATTAAATAAACGTTTTGCACGTCTTTTTGTCGAGTACGAACCCAGCAAATCATTTATCAAATTCAAATAGACTTTTGTTCGATGATAATGCAATAAATTCTTATCGTTCTCAAATAAATTTCTCTATTAGCTTCGTATTCAACTGGACCTTTTCCCCGGAAGTAGGAATCGACTCGAGTTCGTTACTCGCGTCACGAGAGCCGGAGACGCGAGACATCCGGGGTTATCGTATAGGGTTTCGCTCGCGGAAATCGCGCGCCAGCGATCCTTTACACTCCACGGTGAGCTCCGGTATTCGCCGGTCGAAATAGTTTCTCGCGCGCGTCGCGCGGAGGTCCTCCGGTCGCTAATAAACCTAAACTATTTCCTCGGTATGCCGGGCCGAGAGGTATAGGTCTCCTCGGGTAGCCGGCGAGTTCCCTCTTCCGGTTCTCTCATCAGACGCGCGTCGTGTGACGCTATCGATTCTCGTTTAACGAGGCGCACTATCATATACGGCCAAGCTGGAGGCGCGAAAAAGGTGTCGATCGTGGCGCGTGCCCCTCTCGTCGCGTGGACTCGAAATGGTTTTTACGTGATCGGAATGAAATCCAGAAGCCTGGAATATAATATCGTCCTATCGGTGCAAGCCGGCGGTCGGCCGCGAACGTTTATCTCGCTTCGTAAAGTATGCGCTTCGTGACTTTTAATGTAACGGTCGGATCGAGTCGCGTGTGCATGATTGATACGACGGGAATTAATAATTGCCGTGAATTTTGATGAGGTACTCCTTTACATTTTGCTAAAAATCAAAATCTCTGGAATCGAGCGCTCGACTATCCTGTCTTGTGTATTTTTTGCGCTGATTACGAAAATCACGATTATTAGATCGATATCTTAAAGGTAACATAAGAAATCGATGGTTTTAAGCACGAGAAAGTTATTTTTTAATGGAAAATCATCGATATATCGGTGTGCCTTTAAAATGTTCTGAATATATCTCGGAATCAGCACGAAAAAATGTATCGAATAAGGTGGCCGGGAGTTCGATTTTGGAGATTTCGATTTTTTTGCAAAATGCCAAGATGATTTCGCGATTTTATGTACATGAGAACATAATTATCTTAACTGTATCATCCTCTTGAGCGAACTAACGCTTCGTTGATTCACTGAAGATATTTTAGTCCATCAGAGGGGAGCCAACTAACGACATTTGTTTAATCAAACTACATTATTTGATCAGTGAAGACCCATCCTATCGGTTCGGACAAAACTACGCGGGCGTAATTTATACAGTGATTTATACAACGCCGCCACGTTCCTCCGTAAGTTCCGACAGGCGTTCTCGGCGTGCCGTAACTAGGGATATTAAAGCACCGTTCGGCGAGAGGTGAAGGGGTTACAGCGCGTTTAAGCCTCTTAAATATTCGACGGTGAGTTCGGCCCAGCGTAGCTTGCATTTTATATACGTATATAGTACATACTATTCATTCGAAGCGGGTGTGGGAATTTGCGCGTCGTATTTCCGTACATAGCACCGAATTGGTTCGTCGAGCGTTTCAGCGAAACGAGAGACCTGTGGTTTGTGGTCGTCGCGGAGAATTTCTAGCTTCGCCGCGGTCGTTACTACTTGTCGATGAAGCGGAATTGCTCCTTAAATTAGGGTGGAGTGTGCTCGACGGTAGTAAAGGCGCGATGACTCGTCGGACGCCGGTTTTATAGCGCCTACAATTAAGCCTGGTAGCTGAGACTTTATGTATGTACGTCCACATGTGCTTAAGCAAAGAAACAGGTACACACACACACATTGAAGCTAGAATATATACCTATACACGCGTGATTTAATCAGGATCCGCGGTCTTCGAAGAAGAAGGAGACGCGAAGTTTTAGGGGTTCGAAGTATACCGAGAGAAATAATTGCTGGTGCTAAAAATATGTTTTTTTTCCCAACCAAAAACATGAAATAATTCTAGGATCAAGTTATAGGGGTTTCTTGGACAATATTTGATAAGCTCGGTTAATTCTTTTTTTTTCGCGCAGAAAGAATTTCTTGTTCCAACGAAGGTGTATTCTTTAATCAAGAATATACATATATTCTTCGACCAAGACTCTGCATTCTTAAAAATTCGTAAGGTTATATGTGTTCTTGATGCAAGACATATTTTTTTGACGCTAGCAATTATTTCTCTCAGTACACATATGAAACGTTCAACTCCTTTATCGTTTTTTGTTGCGAAATAATTACTTCATTATCGAACGGAAAATATCGATGAGAATATGTAAATACCAGCAAAGAAATTATTTCGACAAAAATGGACCCGATCGTAAAATTACATCAAAAGCATTGTCATGCTTGAAAGCTAATTCCGAGGAAGATTAAACTGCCAGAAAAATTAGGAGGCCATTCGAATATCACGTCGTGCTTTGAGGGAGTAAGAGAGAGAGAGAGAGAGAGAGAGAGAGAGAGAGAGAGAGAAAGGGTGCTCCGACACCCCGACGTGTTAATTATTCTAACGGCTGAAGAGATAGAGCGGAGAACGAACGAACGCGCCGACGCGAGAACTTCATTCGTATAAACCGAGACTTAGACACCCGCCGGATTTAATATCGAGTCCTTCGAAGGAGACTCCGCTTCTCGCGAGTCTGTAGCTCGCTCGTTATCCTCTCTCCTGCGGGAAAGAGAGACGGAGCCAGAACCAGAAAGTCATTCGTTATTAAAACGCCCAGCCCGCGTCGAGCTCTACCGCACGCACCGTGACGTGGCACTTGCTTGGCCCGTCTGACGAACTGAAAAGCGAAAAAACGCTATTCCGACAAAAAGACGAAGCCGGGTGACACGATCGTTAACGGCGAATGTGACGCGTACTCGACCGGATCCGGAGGTCTTAAACGACAGAAACGTTGATCGATGATCTGGTCTCCCCGCCCCATCGCTGTACTGGCGACTCGCCAGCGGTGAAAAGACGTCCGACCGCGTATCGATTATTACTCCTTCGCCGCGTCTTACGGCGCACGAAAGTGAAAACTTCCCTCTTTGACGTACGGAATGCCGGTCCGATCGCTACACAACTCGCGCACACGTCGAGTCACATAGCGGCACCCCCTCCGAGAACTCACCCCTATCGCGAATTAATATCTCATCCCCTTTCGAGCGCAAACCAACTGCGATAAAGCCGCGCACGTACGAGTCGCCGTCAAAAGGCTGCTAAATCGAATCAAATTCTGTCTGGTTAGTGCGCCGGACGTTTTATATCGCACGCACGCGCGCGCAGCGCTCCGCATACGCGAGGTTTTTTGTCGCATCGCGAGCGCCCGGCGTATCGAGCCGTTTTTATTGCGCGGCATTCGCGCCGCCAGATGAGGGATGGACGGGCGAATGCGAAAAGTTTAATTTTAACTTGCGGACGGTACGGACGGGCGGCATATGTCGTATGTGGCAATAGCGAAATTGTTTTCCGGTTTGGGACGGCATTTTTTATTTATTTATTTTTTGTTAAAAAGCTTCTAGAAGGCTGATTAGCGAGGCTTTGGCCTGAATTGGCTCCCAAAGTTGGGCTTAATCCGGGGATCAGGTCCGAGGGTGAGTTTTTAATAGGGTATTTGAGAGTGGAACGAATTATTGATGTGTTTACACGAATGTAGGGCGCACGTTTGAATTAAAAAAAAACTTCTCTTCGTAACGCGCTTGATATTCACAGATTAACTCTGATATTAATTATTGGAGCTTTGGGGTCGGTATTGATCGTCTAAAAAAATGATCTCAGGGCTAGATCCATCATGAGATTTTAATGAAATAAAAAAAAATTCTAAACAACTTCCCCTTTCTGTAAAGAAAAAGCCTGCACTCTGAGAGAAATGATTGCTGGTGCCAAAAGAATGTTTTCTTCAGTCGGAAACACGAGTTAATTTCAGAATCACAAGCCATAATTTTCTTCGTGCGAGAAAATGCTTGATAGGCTCGAGTAATTACTTTTTTTCGCGCAGGAAGAATTTCTCGTCACAATGAAGATATCCCTGAATCAAGGATATAAAGGAATCTGCATTCTTAAAAAGTTTTAAGATCGTATGTTCTTCGCCCAAGAAAATTTTCGTTGACACTAGCAATTATTTCTCTCAGTTTGTACTTGAAACAAATAATGGGCTCACGCACAACTATATGGCATAACGAACAAATAGCATAACGATAACGATTATTCATGTTTACCTGCTGCGGGACACCGGTCCTCTCCATCGGAAGCTGCG
This sequence comes from Xiphydria camelus, assembly GCA_963678675.1. Classification (NCBI taxonomy): domain Eukaryota; kingdom Metazoa; phylum Arthropoda; class Insecta; order Hymenoptera; family Xiphydriidae; genus Xiphydria; species Xiphydria camelus. The sequence continues at coordinate 4,154,300 of OY783196.1, forward strand.
TCCAACATTGCGGCGACACATTACAAAGATTGTAATCCCTTTTCCATTTCGGCGACTGTCAGACGCGCATTACGTTACAGTACGCTGCATGCAATTCGGGAGACGATTGAAGGGGAATTCGAAAGGGAGGAAGAGGGAGAGAGACAGAAGATGGACGAATACAGGAGGGAGAAACCAACGAAAGCGCCGACAAGCGGGGGTAATCGAACAGTCGCAACGGGCAGCGAGGTTGAAAGGGCAAATTCGTGACGATGCAACGATGAGTTACTTTCCCGTCGCGATCAAAGCGATCGGGGATCGCTTTTAAAAGCGTACACTGCAGATTGGTTTATTAGATTCCTCCGACTAATTTCCCCCTCATTTCGCATCGATCGACGAAGTCATCCCGGGTCGCTTTGATCTCGATGGGAAAGTTGCTCCGGCATCGTCGATGAAGAACAACTCGCAGCGTCTTTTCCCGCAGCCGAATACAACGCCGCGAAGGGAGTTGCGAACTTAAGCGAAGCCAGTTCGAAGGGAAGATATTTAATAAGTCCTCTCGATCGGAAATATTAAACTCTTCCGTCTTCTTCTGGTCGTAAAATGAATTCTTCGTTCGAAAGGTTTGAATTTTAATGAGAGAATTCACATAAAAATCATTCCCCCGAAAGTTAACCCGATGAAAGTGAGAAACCAGTAAAGAAAATTACCGAATACTCAAGAAAATCGACAATTTGGCGCAAAGTATCTCGAATGACGAAGGAAATCGTGCGGAGAATCCTGATTATAATGAAACGACGCATGTTTCGAAAGAATTCTAAAATACACGATGCATCTTCGTTCGATGATTTCACATCGTGAACTTTGATCGTTGTTCTTTAGCACCGAGGAAACAGTTTCTAATTAATTGATAATTGTAATTTCAAATATGGCGAAATAGGTATTTCATTAAGTCAAGAAAATATATGTTAATTATTAAAACCTGTATTTTTCATTAAAATGGTTGTCTCAGAGGATCGAATTGTGCCAAATAAATATCATAATAGTTAACGAATACGAGTATTTACTTGATCCAATAAAATGTTTATTTCGCCATATTCGAACAAACATTTATTAACTATAAATAAACTGTTTCCTCGGTACGATAACAGAGCGATAAGGAGAGAAAAGTAAAAAGGAGGTTGAGAAAGGAGAGAGAGAGGAGAAGTACTCACGCTTCAGCTGGACGAAGGTGAGTTGGTCGATGGCCCGACGCAGCGGCTTGTCATCCAGGGTGAGATCGAGCAGGGGTAGCCTCGCCACTTCTTGCGCGCCCTCGGCGGCGCCCCAGGAGCCCGCGGCAGTGGCGGCCCTCACCGAAAGCATGCCACCGATCTGCAGGAAGGCCGCGCTGTCGGTCTCCTTGAGCGCCTCGATGCAGAAGGTGAGGAGGGCGGTGGTCGCCTGCAAGTGAGTGGCGCATCGGGTCACCTGGTCCCGCAGGGAGCGCACGCGGGCGTCGCTCGTTTGGCGCGCCGCCTCGATCAGCCGGGACTTTCTGGCTTGCAGTAGGCTCACCAGCCCCGCCACTCGCTCCTCCACCTCTTCCTCTAGGACGAGGCATTCTTCCTGTGACGAAAAATGAGAGGCACACATCGATGGTGTAAATCAGTTTCATCCAGCAGCGCCACTTTGGCACCAACGCGGAGAAAAAGGAACTGCACGAATTACAGTATGTCTACACTGAGAAAAAAATGTGCTTGGTCGAAATGAACATGTTTTTAAACAGGGTTAAGAGCACATTTATTCGATTTTTCACTCTATCCTCGTAATTAGGCGTCTTTACTGGGCAATCAATAGAAATTCCTGTGCAAGCACACCGAGAAAATAGTTTATTAACAGTTAACAAGTGTATTTTTCAATACGGCGAAAGAAATATTTCGTTAGGACAAACAAAATATATTATATGTTAATTATTATAATGATTATTTCATTCAAACAGTTGCTTCAAATTATTTAATTATGCCAAATAAATATAATAATAGTTAACGAATATTTATTCCGCCTAATAAAATGATTGTTTTGCCATATTCAAACAAGCGTTTGTTAACTACGAATAAACTGTTTTCTCAGGGCAGATATTATATCCGGTTAAAAACTAGCATCTGGTACAGTTGTAAACAGTAAAAATAGAAGTGTCTCCTCTGTACAAATTCTTAAAAATGAGCAGCGCCACTGAATGAAGCAGTAAAAATGGCTGGTTTCTCGTTTTGCGTGAATGAAAAGGAATCAAGGTAGAGGTTACGCCCACCGATATGCAACTCGCTGCGCCGGGCCATACGTGAACGCATTATTAACGGGCGTCCCTCTACGCACTCGTCGCTCGACATTTCCGAATTTAACACACGCTAAGCGATGCTACCGCACGCGTTCGACGCTGCGGAGCAGTTATCACTGGAAATTCGTGAAAGCGCAGTAATGCGCTTTATCGCATGTAACGCGGCAGTGTATTATCATTCCGCTGGATAGTACCGATGGGGAATTTAATGTGCACCGTTGCCACGGCGTCTACGTTGCAAATTGCACGAGATGTACGCACGAGGATTCCCGGCGACGGACTTTTCCGAGAAGACGATACACGGATTCGTCGCCGTGAAGGAACTTCGCGCGTCGCTGCTACGCGTCGACGTGCTCGCGTCGAATGTATTTGAACGCGGTGCAATTTGTACTCACGTGCACTTTGTCAGTCATGCCTTTCAGTCTCTGGATGAATTCCGTCGTCGAGCGAGCTCTCTCGGAGAGCTGTTGGAGATTCTGCGAGAGCTCCGTCTGTAACAAAGAGGATTGGCGATGGTAAATATACGGAGGGAGGAAATGAAGTAGAAAAAAAGGTTCGAATTTCGATCTCGTACGAGTAAGGTAACTGTCTTAATACCAGGACACGTCCTATAGTAGCCGGAAGTTTTCGAGTATAATTCAAATTATTGAAGGGGATAAAAAGGAACGCACTAGTGGAATAAAATCTTCAATAAATTAGGGATGTATACGGGAAGTATCACTGATAAGAGCCCCGAGTAAAATCTGCTGCATACATTTTTATGACTGTCTGGATACACTGAGAAAGAAATTTGATTGAATCGATTTATTTGATTTCAATTATTTCAAGCAATTACATATTTTCTTAATGTAGGTAATTGTGTTCAATTCAATACCCGTTCATTCAAAACTAATATACGTTTAATCACTACAAGTAGATATTTAGTTGCTACAATTTCACATATTTAGTTCACTATACATGATTATTTACGTGCAATTGGACCAAGTAAGTCGTTTTTCAGTGTGACTAATATCAACTCACATTGATTATGCTTATACTTGCTGTGAATAAAGAAGTATTGAAATAAACACGACTTCCTTAACTTCACTGAAAATGTCGTTAAGACTAGTTTAAGCCAACTAAATCCTTCAGCTAAATTTTTTTCTCAGTGTACTGGGCTTAGCTGTCCGGCTATCGGAATGGTTAACTTACGCGCGGATATTTTATAAACTATTTTATTCTCCACATTCGTACGAATACAGGAAACGAGCGATAATAACGCGAACGGGGTGGGATCGACAAATCGCTTATAAATACAAATTTGGGGAAAACGTAATAATTTCGGTAAACTCGACGCGATGTGTATCGCCGCTCGTGCAATAAGCGTACGATTGGCGGTATAGGTAATCGTCATTAACGCGTCGTTCGTTTCTCGTTGCGGGCGTACACGATATTTATAACTTTGCGCTCGGAAGCGAATACGATTAAAAATGGAATTTACAGGAAAAAAGGAAGCGAAACGAGAGGCGCGGCTGAAAATTCCACCGGTACGACCCATCCGCGCCTCTCTTCGCCTGCCGGTTCGAGCGAGAAGGGTGCGCGGGGACGGATCGATACGCGCGATGCTATGCTGGCCGGCCGTGATACGGACACACGAACTGCGCGAAGGCGCGATCGGGCGATATACGCGCTTATACCTACGCCAGTCGGACGCATATGCGCGTACCGGCGTTCGACGCCGATATTTGGCACATGCGTGGGAAAAGGGGTATAAGTCGAGAAATGTTTGGAGTCATTGGAAATAAGACAACTTCTTTTTTCATATTTCCAAGATGATGTATCTGACCCCAGAATCAAAGAATAGTCTCATAAAAAATGCCACTTCCATGAGACAATTTTTGGATATGTTAATTTCTGATCAATCGCGACACCAACAAACTGTTTTCCTTGCTTTCTCAAAACTAAAGATTTCGACTTTACCCCTTTTCGACGGCGAATCGACGGGTGTTGCATGTGTATATCGGTGGCTCGATCTTTGCGCTGTGCGTTAGAAAATGAAAAATAATGAGAGGAACACCTGAAAAGTGTGAAAAGCGACTGCTCGACATTCGCGCGTTGTGCGACGGGGAGGCCTACCTACATATGTATGTCGCACGTATAACGAAGAAATATGGGCGCGCGCGCGAAGAGTCGTTACGCGATGCATATGGATAGCGAGAGCGAGGCGAAATCCGTGCCATTATCGCGTCGTTTCCGACCGATCGGCGTGCGCCGCATCGACGCGCGGATAAAATATTGAACGAACGCGACTGATAAGGATAAACGAGGCGGACGCTCGCGCGCGCGCGGATGGTTATCTTTACGGCTTTCGTGAGTCATCGATAGCCGCGCGGCTACCCATCACGCGTCGGCTTTGTTTACACGCGGCGGGTGTCATTTTATATTTATGTACGTCTGTTGATCATCGTTTTCTGAATGCCTCGACAGAATATCTTGACACTGCCGACGAAAATCGGAATTCCCGGAATCGAACTCTTGACCATCGCGTATCCGATTTATTTATTTTGCGCTGATTCCGAAAATCACCGATTTATTGAGGAAATCTTAAAGAAAGATCGAGATATCGATGATTTTTCGTGAGAAAATTATTCCTTAATGCGTATAATCGCTGATATCTCATATTGTCTTTGAGATATCGACTAAATCACGATTTTCGTAATCAGCGTAAAAAAATACACAAGATAGGGAGATCGAGCTTTCGACCTCCATTTTTTTTCCATTTTTCGTGAAAATCAAAATCTCATGAATCGAGCTCTTGACCATTCTATCTTGTGTATTTTTTTACGTTGATTATGAAAATCGTGGTCACTTTGTCGATATCCCAAAGAAAATCCTATGAGATATCAGCGATTTAATGTATTAAAAAATTATTTTTTCACGAAAAATCATCGATACCTCGGTGTTCCTTTAAAATTTCCTAAACAAATCAAGCAGTTTCGTAATCTGCGTGAAAAAATACGCAAGATGCATCGATCGAACGACCGATTCCTGAGACTTCGATTTTATCACAAAATTTCAAAGGATACGTAGGTATCGATATCGAATTCTACGATAAAGTTGCACCAGCCGATTCGATCAAAAATCCAATTAGCACATGATATGCGTTGTTCTAAAACCGAAATCGACGAAGATGCAAGCCGCGGTTGCCGAGATAACGCGATATACGACCCCGGTTAGTTTTCACGCGATCTCTCTGCTCCCTCGTCTTTTTGAACCTCCTTTACTTCGCATGGAAATCGTCTCGACGATAACCGCAATCGCCAGCCGCGAGCGCAACCGCAGCCTCCGCTTACTCTACTTGCCGTGCGCTTCGATCCGACGCGCTCATCCCGCGTTGCGGATTTCGAGCGTTGAGTGTAAGTACTCGCGTATGTGCGTACCTATACGTATTCATATGCGTGTGCAGAGCACGTTTATCCGCAACTCTATACATATGAGACGATTGGAAACACCTCCCAGTGCAGCCAGGTTCCGTATCAGTAAATGCATCCCAGATTGAGAAAATTAATTAGGTTGAAATGACGAAACGCATCTAGTTAAACACGTTGTTATTCCAACCGAAATACTGGTCAGTTGAACCAAATATTTAGTTACTCTAACTAAATGTTTACCCAGACAGACTTATACGATCGTCACGACGTTCATACTCGTACAAACTGCGATAATTGATCGCTTTAAAGTCCACGTTTGTTTTGCCGCATGAGTTTAGAAAAGTAATTATTCTTCAAGAAATTGTTTGATTTACATCATAACGTGATTCAAATTAATCGTTGTATTTTTCGCAGCAACATATTTACGAAAAATTGTGCATATGTATATTGAATAAATGTTTAGCATTTTATTTGTATTAGTTTGAAATCATTTAATGAAACAAACATACTTGCTTTAATAATGACACATTGAGCGCACAACCTTGATGCATCTAATGAGCTAATACTATCTAAAGTTGCTGTATAGTTTACGTACATTTGTCTATCTGGGTAGCTATTCTAACCAAACGTTTAGTTATTCTAACCAAAAAGTGAACAGTCTAATCAAACAAATGGAGGATCCACCAAACCACCATATATCACCAAACGGTTTGGTTATCGTCTCCAGGATTTTGCTTAAATTGACCAAGATATTTTTCTAAGTGCACCGTCGTCGGTCGCGCCTATCGATGCACAACCCGCTACACACCTGAGTAGACGCCTCTAGTCGTTTTGCATACTACGAGGGGCACAAGGAAAGCGTACGATATAAGCGAGCGAAACCATATTTGGGACACGTGTATCACGCGTGCGCCTATACACTTATCGCGAGCGCTCGCATGGAGAGAACGTAAATGGAAAAAAGGTAAACGCTCGGCTTTTGAAGCGCTTTAAATTCAAGACGTAAGGGACAGATAAACGGCGTGCCAAATTGGGTCCCGGTGGACCGCACCCGTTGCGTACGACCGAGACGCAGGACTCCCTTCCGCTACACCTCGAGAAAATTGCAAATTTTAAACCACCGCGCCCCGTCATCCGCGCGAATCGAATTATCGCGGAGTAGTCCGCGAATAATTTCCATCCCCCGCGCGCGCATTAGCGGCGTACAACCTCGTGAATTTTAACGCTCGAATTATAATGTAGCTGTAATTGCCGAAGATGGGAGTTGCCGGTCTATCGTGCGCGCGGCGCGTTAACGAGGCGTTGATTAATCGTCCGTCGCCCCGCTTATCCTGTATATATAATACATACTCGTATACATCTAGAGCGCAGGACTCGCCGGTTTTATCAATCGTGCACGGAAAAAAATAATTTGTTAGTGTTACATTATTTAAGCCACCGTAACAAATATTTGAGTTAAAATAGTGACAACAGATTGATTTGTTATAACAACAAATCGGTTTGTTATGGTAACGAAAAAAAGAAAGAAAAGCAATGATTTTCATTGTAACCAAGAAAAGCTGTCAAACATTTTCATCCCAACAGCAAACCGTTACCGTAACAAAAAATGCTGCTATAATAATTGATTTTACAATGCCTGTTACTGAGGCAAAATTAGTTTTTCCCGCGTGAAAAATACGGAATACGGAGTGTATACAGCGCGCCATTCGATCGACGATATTAAACGCGGCGGCGAGCATCGATCGACGACGCTCCGCGTTTCTCGTCGCCGACGTCACCGCGGTGTTTACACTCCCCGTCCAATTTCACGAACGGCCAATCATCCATCATCGCTCGCGTATAGCATTCAATAACGAATCGACGATTAGCCCCGATTTCCACCCGCAAAGTAATTGGCTCGCGTCGGCTTTCCCCCCCGCCTTAATTACTCTCGCCCCCGTTTCCCCCCGAAATTCATTTCGACCACTTAACGAAAACCCCTCACCCCCGCGTGTCCATATATTCCCTTTGACGTAAGACCATTCGGCGGTTATCGTCGACTCGCAGCCTGCACAGACCGGGTAACGTCCCTTTGCGCGGAAACTACCCCCTCCCCTCCGCGTCCAGGCAGTAGCAGCAAACCACCCGGTAGGCGAGACTCTGAATAAACACGATATACCCTCGACTGTATGCATATACGTATGTATTCGTATACGTGGCCCCGGCCGCACGGCGAATAGCCCGGAGGCACCCAAAACCCTGCAAGTTGGCGGAGAGTCGTGTCCGCAGAGTCGCGTTATTATACGATTGTATACGCGCAACTGTATCGCGTATGCGGAAACTGCTGTGCGGATATTGTACGAGTATAACGGATCCCGAGTCGGGCCCATCGATCGGCCGTCTGGCTGGCTTATCGTTGTTTCTACTTGTAAGCGTGCGCGTCTAGTGGTTACCGGAGGGAGAGAAAAAGAGAGAGAGAGAGAGAAGAGGGAAGGAGGGTTGTTCTATTCGCGTTGATGTACGTTTAAGCGGCGATTAAAAATCTTCCTTCTGTTTGAGAAACTTTTTTTTTTAATGGTTAAGTAGATCGATACATTCGATAGACACTGGATAAGGAATATATTGGTAAAATCGACAGAAATTTACGGGAGAGTTTAGTGGAGAGACTAAAAATTACTACCTATGCACACGCGATGCTGCTGCGTCATTGTTTAGAAGAAAATGCAAGAAACACATTTTCTACGGGGTGACTCCGCGCCCCATGGTGACTGGCTAGGGGGATGGTCGATTCGGAGCCTTAATCGGATATGAACATTTCAACCCCCCAAGACCGCTTCGCGATAATGGTAGCGTAGCTGTGCGCGTATAACGCGCGGGAATAGGCGCAGGTATTAATTTAGACGACGGAGCTAACTCGCGCGTTGTTATTATCATCGTTATTATTCGACACGTCGAGGCTGCTCGGCGGGGATCGCATGACGCGCGGGGGCGGGTGTCGGGAAGGCCGAAAAGTAAAAGGGGTGCTTTTATAAAGGCTCGAAAGGGGAAGCGGCTCGTTGATCTATGCGATGAACTAATTGCGTCCTTATGAAACCTTCAAATTGCTCGTACCACGGGGTGGGTTGAATGAAAAGTCACCCTGAGCGACAGCTCGGTGATTAGAAGTCGATATCTCGATGTTCTTTTGAGATTTCCTCGATGAGTCCGTCATTTTTGGAACAGGCGCGAAAAAATACATAAAAAAGGGTGGCCGCGAGCAGCCGTATTCAAAGAATTTGATTTTTGGAAAATCGATTGAAAATGTCAAGGGTGACATTTTCGCAAAAATCGAAATCTCTGGAATCTAGCTTTCGACCACCCTAGTTAATGTATTTTTTACGCTGATTCCAAAAATGATAGATATATTGGGCAAATATAATATAAATACTGAAATATCGATGATTTTCTATGAAAAAATGATTTTTTCATACATAAGAAAAAGCCGATATCTTATATATCCTATAAGATATCGAACCGATAACCGTGCTTTTCGTAATCAGCGTGAAAAAATATACAAGATAGGCTGGTCGAGCGATCGCTTCCGGAGATTACAATTTTTGCCAAAATGTCAAGGGGTAAAATTGAAATCTCTAAAATCAATCGCTCGATCACCCAATCTTGTGTATTTTTTCACGCTGATTCCGAAAATGACGGACTTATCAGGGAAATCTCAAACGAATACCGAGATATCGATGATTTTATTGGAAAATTATCATTTTCCCGTCCATCAAAAGTACCTAATATTATATCAAATATAAATATCTCGCCAATATCTTACATTTTTGACAAAAATCGAATCTCAAGTCCGTTTTATTTCACGATGAACTCTCACGTGTGGCCCGTATGCAGAGAGATGCACGAATTTAACAGGCATCTGCATACATACCCTGAATAAGAGCTGCACCGCGCCAGCGCAGTCCTAGCGAGCGCTCGTTATAAATCGCTCCGTAAAGCCACGTAAACCAGCGTGTATAACGCCGCCCATTCGTCGATCCACAAACGCATCGCGTCGAAAGCACATATCGACCCCGACCCTCCGTCGGAGCCGCCCCTCGAATCTTACCCACGCGGGACTGCTATCATGCCATTACGCGATTACGTCGGTCTGCCATCGCGACGAGTGCCTGCCTCGACTGGTCGTGTGCCCTCCCTGCATCTCCTTTCACCTCCTCACCATTCCTACTCTCATCCCGCCTCCCTTCCACTCGCTTCGTCCTCCTGATCTCGAAAATATCCACCACGAACAAAAGCGCGCGCTTATATTATACTTGATGTTCCTATAGACGCAACGAGACGAGATCATCTCGAAGCGCACTCAGGTTCGTTTGCCCGGCGAATGGAATGCCCCTCGAAGAAACGTCGAATACGTGCGTTTTAAAATAGCTTCGACGAAATTATTTATCAACGGGAAGTATTGGTATCCAAATTTGCGTGTATCGTATATAGGTACATATATACCGAGAGAAAAGAAAAGATATATTCTATTAAATCTCTCTCTCTGCGTCTACGAGCGGAGGAATGTAGAATAAGTTGCTCCGACTATTAAATTTGGTTATAACTAGGTAGGAACGGCTATTTGAAGGAAAGAGGCTGTAGTCCATTCGAATCAATTATCAGTCCAAGTAACTCGATCTGCATTCCCCCACCCATAACCGCCGATTTAATTAAATTTATACATTTTTTTTTCGCAATTCACAGCGGAGAAAAAGCGAAACGTTGAGGACTCTTCGGGAGCCGTCGCGCGTCGGGGCTATGTATAGGGCGGGCTGCGTAGAGCTGCCGCGGCTAATCGAACGATTCCAGAGACAGCGAGAAGCGGTTGCACGCGCAACGCGAACGCCTCGACCGGCGCGAAACGGGGGCGAGGCGGGGAAGGAGGTGTATGGTCGCCTCGGTGACTCTTTCCCGCTAAAAGGGTCGACGATCTCGCGCGTCCTCGTTCCATTTCGTGTAGTAGTAAGAGAGCGACGGGGCCAGCCGTTAAATGGGAGGGACGCGCCGCGCGGACGGGCGGGAAAGAGGGTGAAATTAACCGTTCCGAGAAAAGATTGCGCTCGTGCGCACGAGAGAGGCCCTTCGCCGTTATCTCGGATTGCGCGCCGTTCGCACCGTCGTCGCGAGAGGAAGATAACTCTCGCGGAGAAGCGAAGGGAGGACGAATGGGGACGACGAATATTATACGCGCGCGGAATTGGCGGTAATTATTCGGGGAATTGAAAATGATCGAAAACGACGGCCCTCTGCGGTTTTCGGAGCCCTTCCCTGCCCTCTTTCTTACTCTCTCTCTCTCTCTCTCTCTCTCTCTCTCTTTCGCCCCACTTCGTCGGCTTCGTACGTCGGGGTTGCTTCTATAGAACGGTCAAGTACCAGGATTTCTCGCTTTTAATACCCACCGCGCGCCACGGACGTAAACCGCATTTCGCGGTATAAAATGTGTATCTGTGTGTATCCACTTAATTGTAAATACATACTCGCGCTCGGTACGAGGAAATCGTAGCGTTTTGGAAGGCATTGTAACGCTATATGAATAACGTAAACAGCAAGATAACTTGCATCGGGAAAGAAAATTCAATCACTATTATCTTATTATTTACAAACTTTTGGCCTACATTGATGTAAGACTTTGTTACAGATAATAATATAACCTTTAAAAAAGTATTATACAAATATGAGCCAAAAGCTCGAGAAAAGCCCGGGCCGAGCTTTTCCTTGTCATCGAGAAAAGGAAAAAAAAATTGCAGTGTTAAAAATCCTATTCACGCGATTAAAGTTCGTCAAATTATAAGTGACTCTCCGTTCTTTAAATTCCCACCCGACTCTAATCTATAATTTCGCCCGATTAGAAAATCGAGCAAAATTGATAACTCGTGGTAGCATCTCGAATCGCCATCGAAATATTCTCGGAAACCCGTAGCTCGAGAAGTAGGCGTATATTTATAAACCCGCGAGTGCTCCCTTCTATTCGTTCTTCCTCCCTTCACGTCGCCCGCCTCCCTCTACTTCGCCGCGACGAAAACAGACGAACGACGGGGATCGTACATACTTAGTCGCCCAACTTTACAGCCAACAAGTGCGACGACGAAGGGTCTTTTTTTACCAGCGCTCTTTGCATATATGGATATGCAGATTAATAATGAAAATTTGACGGAAGAATGTCTTCTGCGAACACGGAAAGACTGGTACCAGCAAATTTCACTGTATTTACGATAAAATAGGCACATATGAAGATTTTCGGCTGTTTCTACAGTGCGATACTGTAATTTTTCTCTTTGAAACATTAAATTGCGATAGTTTACATTAAAATTTATACTAGTTTCTGAGGAAAAATTGTTCTCCAGCACAGTACACCCTTGCGTGTACCTCTTTTATTGTAAATAAAGTAACATTTAATGGTATCGGTCTCTCCCTGTGTGTGGTGGAGGAGATATGTTTTCCGAACGGTGATCTCACGTATCGGAGGGGGCCCGGCTGCGCGCATAGAGAAATTCCTCCACAACCCCTTTATAAACCGCGTCGAACCGTTCCGCGTGTTCGGCCTCTTCTCTTCTTCCATTTATCCCACGAGTGCGCACTCGCGTCCGCCGCCTCGGCGAGCGTCCCTCCTCCGTATCGCATCGTGGCGGCGGTGCTTCGTCACGGTGGATGTCGACGCGTCGCCGACGGAAACCGCGAGTAAATGCAGGTGTGCGACGGAGCCTGGACGGACGCTCTCCTCGAAAAGAGGGAGAGAAAGAGAGTTTCACGCTTCGGAGCGAGGAAATACGTACCGTCCGAATTGTTATATGACTGGTAATCCTAGAGAGACTTGTACGATCGTCACGACGTTCATACAAACTATTACAATAATTAATTATTCTAAAATCTACGTTTATTTTTCCGCATGAGTAGAAAAATAATTGCTCGAAAAATTGTTTGATTTACATTGTAATGCGATTCAAATTAATCGCCGTATTTATCTTAGCAACATTTTTTACGAGGAATTTACGATATATTGAATAAATGTTTAGCATTTCATTAATTATATTAGTTTGAAATCATTTAGTGACATAAACATGCTTGCTTAGTGATGACTCATTGAGTGCGCAACCTTGATGCATCAGATGAGCTGATACTATCTAAATTTGTTGTATAATTTACGTACATTTGTCTATCGGGGATGTGACGAGAGGAGCGGCGAAAAGAAACACGTGGAAAAGGCAAATATATCGACGACCTTCACTTATTTCGATATTCTTAGCAACAGCGACAGTATCGTTAGAAAAATTGTCGGCGACGAGAAAAATTGGCAGAAGCGTCCTCGAGAAATTGATTAATTCTTACGCGCTTATCAATTGACCCGCAATAAACGCGAATCGACTCCACGAAGTCGATATCCCCGACGCACAGGCGAGTCGATTAGCTTTCGCGCCGATTGGAGTGTCAACGGGGCAATTGTCCCTGCGATCCGTCATCGCGACGCGTGCACTCCCCGTCGATGAATGCGTGTGATATGCAACGAGGTATATAGGTATCTATGAATGCGCGTATTAATTCCGTCAACGCGCCGCTATTTACCGGTGAAGAGGCAATTTGTGGGCGTAAGGGATAATTCCGAGATGACGAATAATGGGACTCACGGGGCGATCGAATATCGATCACAATAGAGCGCAACTCTGAAAGTTGTGATCTTCCTACGAAGAAAAGCTAAAAAAAAACTTCCTCCGGATGAACTGGAAAAAAAGAGAAGACCCATCGATGATTACCGAACACGCGGTAGATAATTTAAAACCCCTCCCCTTCGAAGAGAGAAAACAACCGCAAGAATTCATCTCACGCGTTCCCATTAATTACGCGAGTGCAGCGGCGACGGCAGCAGCAGCCGCACGACGCGACGGTAGCTTCGGCAGTCGGTTAGAGGCGCGCGTGCCACTTTATTTAATGGAGCTTTCCTCGCTGCGCTTAGTTTCCCGTCCACGGCGTCTCCCCGCGGAGCTTATATATATCGACTAGAATTTAATGACCGTGACGGTGCATTCTTTCTTCCCCGGGGGCAGACATTGGGGTCGATCGATGAGGATCGATGCGGAGAGAGGAGCGGGCACCGCGAAACGGGGAGCTGCTCTGCTCCCCGTGTGTCCCCGGAGAATGGTTCGTGCGCTTGGGATTATCGTTAGCCGGTCGGGGAGGAGCGTTTTCGACCTACGTCCGTATTCCACGGCGCGGAATCATCTACAGGGTGAATCATTGGATCTGCGACATGGCAAATATGATAGGGTCAACCACCCAGTAATTGGACACCTTGCAGTTATTGGAGAGTCTGATTTAAATAAATAAAAACAAGATTCCTAGCCTTCACTTAAATAAATATTATCGAAAATAGTACCTGGCTTATTGATTCTTAACTGTCCAATTCCTGGATTGAGTATTTCCAAAACATAAGAGCACTGTCCAATAACTAAGTTTTTTGACTTTATCCCAGTTTTTTATTGTTGAAAATTATATTCTTTCCAGCTTAAAATTGTAAGTTACTAGAATGTAAAGCCAATATATTTTCAATTAAAACAAGCCACCACTCATATCTCTCAAGGTAGAAAAATATCTTTTTAACACGGTCTCAAATGTTGTAAAATGCTTAAGTGTCCAACAACTGGGTGGTTTACCCTATTCGATTTCGTGGAATTGTACACTGAAAAAAAAAAATTTGCTTCATTGAACCATCGGTTAGGTTGAATATGGCGAACTTCGCGGGGTGCACTTATTTCAATGGCATAGGAGTGCGAGGGAAAATAAATAGAATTGAAGCAACCGATGGTTGAATGAAGCAATTTTTTTTTTCAGTGTAGACGGTGAGCGCCATCGTTGATTGGTCGTGGTGAGTAGAAGTTAAGCAGGATTGGCAACTGCCAATGATGAAACTCTTGAATCAGGTAGGTACGTCTGATTCTTACCACCAGACTTCACTCTAGGTCTGGTTAGAATCGGGAGTACCTACTTCAATTTAAAAGTTTCATCATTACAGTTGCCGATCCTGATTAATCTCTCCTATCCACCACGGCCAATCAACGATGACAGTCTCCATCTATATAGTTCCATAAATCGTATACACTATATTTTCTATGTCGCAGATCCAATGGTTCACTCTATTTATATGAGCGTGCGTGCGGTGAGCGCACGGACGTAATACGCAAACATTATCGTGCGTGGAAACGAGCAGCGTATAGCGCGGCAGCCTAGTATAGAGTCTAGTATATTCTCGCGTGCAGTTTCAGCCTTCCACCCTGTACTCGACGCCGCAGCTACGTACGCGCGTATTCTTCCCGCGAGGGGTGGCCGGGCCGCTCGTAAACTCGTCAGCACCATGGGAGCACGTATCGTAAAGTAAATACGTCGAACATTCGCTGGTCGGTCTCTTAATTATAATTAAGTTGTACATAGGAGAACACTGTGCCTCGGTGGACGCTTCGCGAGTCGTTCTCAAAATTGTTCATGGAAACGTAGAAGCGCGCACGCGTGTATGCTTATATACATGTAAGTGAGATATATTGCAGACTATCGCGTGCCTAATGTACATTTATTTTCCCCTCTATTTTTCCTCGTTGCCCACACCCCTCCCTATATTATTGCTTCAGATTCAAGATAAACATTATCTTAGCGCGTTTCCCTCGCCGCGCGCGCGCGTATCTCTTAAGGGGTTTTCGATGCTGGTGAAATAACGTAATCGGTATATCCATTCGGTTTTATATTGATAACGAAATTTATCTCCGGAATCGCGCTGTCGGCCACCCTGTCTTGTGTATTTTTTCATATTGATTCCGAAAATGATGGATTTATTAGGGAAATTTTAAAGGAATACCAAGATATCGATGATTTTCGGTGGAAAAATAATTGTTTCGTGCATACAATTTTCGATATCTAGTATTTTCTTCGAGACTTGAACCTAATAATCGTGTTTTCCGTAATCAGGGGGAAAGAATACACAAGCTAGATTGATCGAGCGGTCGCCTCCGAAGATTTCGATTTTTGTCAAAATGTCAAGGGGTACTCGAGTACTGTACATAAAATGACATTTTTGCAATATTTCGCAAAAATCGAAATCTCTGGAACTGAATTCTTGATCACCCTATCTTACGTATTTTTTCATGCTAATTCCAAAAATCACAGATATATTTAGACAATTTTAAAGGAAGACCGAAATATCGTCGATTTTATGAAGAGGAAATAATTTTCCTCGATATAAAATCGCTCCTGTCAAATGTCCTTCATGTCATAGTCACAAAAAAATAACGACAAAAAATTTAATCAACGACTCGAGCGAGACAAGAATCGCATCGCTTACTCAGAAGCGATCACCAAGTTCGCACGAATAAATAAAAGTGAATTTCGCCGGGGCATAAAGCCGATTCGCCCGAACCGAAGGAATCCTCAACGCGAGGCATCGAGGCTCTTGCCGCGGCTCCTCCGCGAAACGAATGAAATATTCACCTTTTCCTTGATTCTCCCTACGCCGAGGCGAAGTACCTGTACATATATACGCTCTCCCGATCGGACGTCGACGACGGCGAGTCGGCTGAAATATTTACCAAGTTACTCCGCGCCGAGTGTCGGGAAGAGTCGTGACTTTGCGCGGGTCCCGGGACTCGCTTCCTTCCTCGCGCACACATACACACATACATAACGGATGGGCGCGTAAATCTCGAAGGGACTCGAAATCTTGGAAACGGAAGCACCTCTCGAATGCTTTACGAAAATCCTGCGAAAGCTAACGGAGGAGCGAGCGACCTGAGGGATGAATTAAAAATCGAAACTCTTCGTATTTTCGACATCCTTTTAGTGCAGTTTAATCGCGTCAGCTTCCGTCCGGTGCATCTCGCACAGAGAAAAAGGAACTCCATGAATTACAATTTGACTATAGCACACCAAGAAAAAAAAAGTAGTCAACAAAATAATTCGATTTGATAACCTAACAAATATTTGTTGGATCACCCAAATGTTTAGCTCTGCCATCAAAGCTTTCGTGAAATCAACCAAAGAATTTTTCGATTCCAAAAAAAAAACGTTCTATTGGCTCGTATTCATTCAGGATATTTTGTTAGCCTGACCAAGAGTTCTTTCAGTGCATAAACTACGACTCCGCCTAGGAACTTTAAAGAATTACACGATAATTAGGTATTTTTCCTAGGGAACCGATAAAAACTCCCGGTATAACAATTCCTGTGGAAACAGATATTATATCTTGTTGAACTAGTATTTGTACAGTTGTAAACTTGTAAATAGAAATGTGTCCTCTGTACAAATTCTTGAAGATCAACTCGAATCTCAGCGCTGCTGGATGAAACTGTAAAAATTGCTGGTTTCTTTTTGCGTGCGGCAAATTCGACGACTATACGGACGGGAGCGCGTTGTACGTACGTCGTATTTCCGGTGGAAATAAAACGAGGTATACGGAGGGAGAGAACGCGTGCAGCCGGTGCACCTGCAGCGGGAGAATTACGAGGAATCGATCACTCTCGGTCCGGTGGTAAAATGGTCGAGGGGAGAGGAAAGGAACGGAGAACAAACGGAGGAGACGTACCTATATCTATACGTGTAGAGTGCAGCGTATATATACTTATATACGGGGATGATAAATTGATCTCAATTTCGATAGCGAGGAAGGAACGCGCTAATGAGAACTGGGATGGACGAGTTGATGGATTGAGTAAAGATCTATTCACGTGGATGTGACATGTGTCTTTCCGTTATATTATTTCTTGAATTTACAACCCCTCAAATGCGCCAAAATGATCCCGCATTGAAAATAACAATTATGCTAAAATGACAAAACGCATTCAATTAGACGCGTCTAGTTATTCTACCCAAAATATCGGTCAATAGAGCCAAATATCAAGTTATTCGGACCAAATGCTTAGTTGTTTTAACCAAACGCTCAGTTATTCCAACTAAAAATTAGTCAGCTTAACCGAACTGATGGAGGATCCACATTTCGCCAAACGATAACTAGCGTACGGCGATACGGTGGCGCGACTCACACCCCCCGCGCACATATTCCGAAACCCCGCGAGCGGTTCTCCCGGTCTAGCGATACGCTTCGTTGGGTTTCGCGTTACCAATTTATTTTTACGAAGCGCCCATTAAATACTCGGACCCCGGTTATACGCGCGCGCGTGCAAATACTCGTCTACCCCCGGGACTTAGCCACCCCCTTTTATACGTATACATTCCGCACGCGGCCGCAACCCGCGTCGAGCTTTCCTCGCCCGCGGCACGAAAACTCACCCCGCGATGTGCCCGCGTCGTCGCAACGCGCGCGAAGCTTTTCCGTCTCTCTTGGGAAATGTTCGGATATCTCTTTCGCGAGGAAGATTTTTTAGAGGATCTCCTGCCGTGAGCGCGTTCGCTTTTATATCGCTTCGCGAGTTGTCCATCAGCGTGCGCCCCGCGGAAAGTGGGTTCACGTACGCGCGAATTCCCGGCGAGCTTTGCGTTCGCTCGCCGCGAGGAGAGCTTCTCTCGGTTTTCGGAGAGGGAGGGATTTTCTCGGCGATCTAGCGAGCGGACCGGACGGTGGGCGAGTCGATGGTTGAATACCGGGGGGAGTCCGGTAACGGTCGTTTCTCTCTGAAGGAAAAGTTTAGATATGGTAATCTTGATAAAAAAAAAAGACTGAGCTTATTCGGGGGTAGTTTTTAATATCTCGTCAAAAATCGAGGTCTCTGAGATCGATCAGTCGACCGCCGTTTTCTAGGCAATTCTTAGCGTGAATTTCGAAAATCGTACAGTCGCCAGGTGGATTATTTCGAGGAAAGTGGAGATGCTGCGCCTGACGATAGGCAACCACGTGATCCGCTCAGTCCAATCCACAGAGCGTATCACCCTGCACATATACACGTATACACGTCACGCGTAAAGTTATATGAGACTACGAATCTCTCCAGGTGCCGCGATAATGAACCTCCCCACTGGGCTCCCATTCCTAAATCTCGCGCGCGCGCGTGTGTCGCGCGAGACGTTGGAATTTCAATCCTCGCGATCAGCGCGCCAAAGCCCCGCGAGACTCGCCCTGGATTCGAGGCTATTCTCTCCGTATGCCATCGTTAATGCATAGCTCTCTCGCTCTGTCTGCTCTCCGGAACTGAGGGTCGACGATTACACCGCGAAGAGCCGTCCAGCGAATTCGGCTTTCTCATAAATTTGTTTTACATATTTGCAGATTGAAAAAATTCAGACAAAATTAAGTAGGTTCCCCGTTATTTCTTCATTTTTTATTTCCGGCCTTATAAGAGCTGGAAAACGATATTTCGAAATGCAGCTATGTCATCGTGTCGTAAGTCTATCCTACTCGTACTCATTGCTTGGCATAAATGCGTCTCCCTTGTGTTTCGCTGACCTCACAACGTCTTGTAGAAAGAAATGCGCTTATAGCTTTCTTATGAACACATAATAAAGCATATATGGGAATAATTATTTTCTCGAACATTTTCTCTTTCTTGTAATATTAAATTCAATAATACATTTATTCGATTTATTATTCAATTATTTACATTATATCAATTTGTATACAAATTACAAATTGAATTTAATAATATGAATATTTGTTTTAATGAGAAGACCGAATTCAACCCCGCGTCTACGCAGTCTTCCCCGTGCAAACTGCATTCCCGAAGAACGCGAGAGCGAATAGCTCGCGCGAATAGCTCGCGCGAGAAAGCCCCGACGAATTCCGTCGCTCTCTCCAACCCCTCGCGCAAACCCAGTTAGCGCCGCGCCCGGAGTAGCTACAGCGCGCCTATACCCAGACGGCACTCGCCGTGCACGTAGTACGTAACACCTTTTCCCGCTGTTCGGCATGCGCGCCCCGTCGAGTGGCACCGCGCGAGAGCGCTGGAATAATCGTCCCGCCGCACGTCGTCGCGTCCCGAACAACCGCGATTCTGGATGCCGCCGCGGCGCGCATCTCGGGTTAACCCGATGAAATCTCGGCGGAAGGAAAGCGGACCGGTCGTGCGGAAAGGGGCGTTTGCAGTCTCGTCTCCGTTTCGCAAAATTGACACCGCTACCACTGCTGCGCGCGCACGCGCGCCCGTTATCCGATGCCGGTGCTTTTGTGTCTGGTTGGCCGGCGGATCGCGCGTGATGGTTAACGGCGGCGAGTGGAACGCCTTTGTCGCGGAGAGAGTAGATTCGTTCGGTAACGCGCGCGCGCGCGCGCGCGCGGAATACGAATTTCTGTAGTGTATGGACGCATCGGTGCGCGAATCGATCTATAGTTGCGATGATAAAAATCCCGCGATATACGAGATATTTCGGGGCATTTTTTATTCCCTCTTTTCCCGTCTCCGCATCTGCGCGGTATAACGGCCACGGGCGAATAACCCCCAATCGAAGTTCGTCCCGCTTTCCCCGTGGTTAAGGGCATCGTAAAAAATGCGTAACCCACCCCCGTTTCGCCTCCACGACGCAGCTAGGTGCGCGGAAAACGACGCGCTTTATTATTTCACGCAATGAGCGTCCCGACGAAAGGCAACCGCGGAGCCGAATTACCGCGAAGTATAGAGCGTTGCCATAGTGCAGGGGCAACCGACACCCGATACCGCACATCCGATTCCATCGAGTCGCGCGAATGGCTCTCGACGTGAACACGGATGCCCGCTTTCCCTCCGAGCTGGAATGGCCTCCCGCCCTCTTTCGTCCCCTCTCCTCCTCCGCGAAGGAGCGCGGCGAGCGACCCGATCGAAAATAAGAAAATAAAAAGGAGAAACCCGCAACGCGCGAGGGTAATCGAGCGTACGAGCGTCGAGGGCGGATCGCAAAGGACCCCGTATTCGCCCTGTACCGCCATCCCCACTCCGACGCTCCTTTTGCACCCCTACAGAGCGACGCACGCCGCGCGGTCTGCCGAAATTCCGCCGTGGAAAATATAACGCCGGTGCGCGCGGCCCCGATTTTAATTGCATCGGGCTAACACACGGCTGGCCTTTATTTCACGGCCGCAAAATGCACGGGTTGCTCGGTGTCGCGCGCAGGGGCGCCGCCTCCGTGGGCGTGCGCGGATAAACGAGAGGGAACCGGCGAAAACTCTCGAACGACGAAAGAGGGGGGGGGGACGTCAACTCCTCCGTAGATACGTACATGTATGTACGTACGAATGTGGGTGGTATATGTACGCATGAGGGTGTAACGATACTCGCGGCTGCACAGCGCGTTTATTCGCGCTGTTTCGTTGCGCGGAAGAGAGGAACGGGATAATTATCTCGAGATCCCATATAGATAGGCGGCCGAGTAATATAATCGTACGGCTTTGCGGCGCGAGAGGACCTCGCGGTAATTAGATATGCGTTTCGCGCTACGCGCCCCGCTCGTAAATCTGTGTTTACGTGCGTATGGGTGCACGTATGAGGATGACATGGTGTAACGCGTACGCGGTGCGGGGTTGGAAGGAGGGGGGGAGTTCGGTTGAATAAATCGTTATCATCGCGCGGTTGAAATGTCGCGGAATGGACGTTCGATGGGGGTGCGCCGGGGGGGTGGAAGAGCGAGAGAAATAATTTGACGAGGGAAGCTTTTCAGGAATTTTTAAAAGGAGGAGTATAAGTGATTGGCAATTATCGGTATCGATGGGTTTTAATGCCGATTGCCGAGTGTCTCGCTGCCGACGAATGGTGGTTATCGGAGCGGGGCCTGTATCGATAATTAAATTTTGGTTTCGTTCGTAACTCTGAATACTTTTTTTCTCATTTTAACATGGAC
Organism: Xiphydria camelus; assembly: GCA_963678675.1. Taxonomy (NCBI): domain Eukaryota; kingdom Metazoa; phylum Arthropoda; class Insecta; order Hymenoptera; family Xiphydriidae; genus Xiphydria; species Xiphydria camelus. Next base: position 4,175,750 of record OY783196.1, read on the forward strand.
ACCCCACACTCGAGTCTCGCGATGATTTCGCATATGTATATCCGCGATATAAGTATAGGCGCACCTCCGGTGCGGAGACTTCGCGATAATTAGACACACGCTTATAATCGACGTATTTCTTGACGCTGATTCCAAAAATACCGGATTTATTAAGGAAAACACAAAGGAACGCCGAGTTATCGATAATTTTTTATGAAAATTTACGATCTTATATTTCCTTTGAGATATCGACCAAATAACCATGCTTTTCGTAATCAGCGTGAAAAAATGCACAAGACAGACTGGTCGAAGGTTCGATATCCGAAATTTCGATTTTTACGGAAATGTCAAGAGATGTCGAGTCGAGACCGGGTTACGAACGGACGCGTGTGCACGCACGACCCAAAATGGGACAGTGCGCTGCGACCGCGACGAACGGGTCCAAATCCGTGTCTCCCGCTCGACGCGTTCGCGTCGCCCCGCTCGTCGAATCGCTATTCAAATTCGTCCCAGAATACATCTATGAAAAAGCGTTGATTTCATTAAGTATTGATTTTCCGGAGGGGCGCGTATTCGGAACCGAATATATGAATGCTGATGCGCCGGGCTCTGCCGCCTTATATACATCCTACCGCGCTATACGCACAGCGGCGTGGAGTACAGTCGATGCTGGAAGTTTCCACGAGGAGAAGTCGTGATTTCCCCTCTCACAGCTTTTTCAGAAAAGTTTATTTAAAAATTGTAAAAAATTTGTAAAAATAAAATCGAGCTCCATGTACGACAAATGTATCTGCTGAATGTTGTCTTCTATTCTAAAATATAAAAAAGAAATTTGCATCGACTTTGAAAAATGTATTCGTCATCTCGAACTTCGACGAGGAACAAGACAACCAATCGCAAGTTCAGTTAGCTTCAACGTGCCCGGCGGAATATCAAAACTATCGCCGTCCCATCCGAATAACATCGCGAAACTCCGCCGTTGCACCGAGCGAAACGTTCAACGAACCTCGGAGGAGAGTGCGAGAAGAGCGGCTGTGTACCGAAAGTCTACGTAAACTCATTCGCCGAGTGTATACATTTCGTCCGGCGGACTGTACGCTCAGGTACACCGTAAATGCTTAAACGCCGGCAGGCTAAAATATATACGTATAAATCGTAAAATTGTAAATACACCGAGCAATCGTCGTTCCATTTGCGCCCCCCCCCCCCCCCCCCCCGTGAAAAAGAGAGGTAGCTATTTTTGAGGCTAAAGAGACTCTGCCCCTTCCCACCCCCGCCGCCGGCCTTCGCCTCCTTACTTTCTCTCTTTTGTTATTTTTCCTCCGCTGCCCGCCCCGGCCGATATGTATTTCATTGTACGGTTAAATACGCACGCGGGTAAATTCGACGTCCTTTCTTATCACTTTATTGCGCCGAATGACGTCAGCGAGACCGCGGTGATTTCGATTTTCTTATAAAATTATTCTTTATTGCAGTTTCGAAGAATTTAGACAAAATTATTTACTCCGTATTGTTTCATTTTCGCCCTTATTTGAGCTGTAAAACGAGACTTAAAAATGTAGCATTTTGATGATATTGCGTTGTTGTAGAGAGAAGTGCGCTTATAGCTATGTTATTCATACATAATAAAGCATATGCGAATAATTATTTTTTCGGACATCTGAATATGCATATAGATTACAAATTGAATTTAAAAATACGGATATTTGTTTTATGAGAAGACCGAATTCTCTAAAATCCCGAACGCGGTAGGAGAACGATATTCTGCTGTTATAAATACGCGGAGCGAGGTGTAACAACGATATACCGGCGGTACTTGTACAGCTAAACACTACCTACATATGGAAATCTCAATGTCCCCGTAAAACGGAACGCATCGAAAGTAGGTTACAGCCGTGCAGTATAAACGGGGTATCGTCTTGCTCCAAGACCATTCCTTCGAAACCTCTTCACATTTCTAGCCTGTAAAAGCCGTCGAGCCGATGGTTGACAATGAGAACTGCGGAGCGCTCGACGATTTGCAATGACCCTATAAAGTAACCTGTCGTCTCGCCTCGCGCATCGTCCGTTACGTCCGTATTAACGAGAGGAAACCTGGTACGGATATCGTATGTACATGTGAAGCGAACCTTCGACGGGTCGATCGATGGTTCGTTTCCAATTTCATCCGCTCCACGCGAGCCGTGAAACGCTCAACGTTGACTATACGAGTGCAATTGTAAAACGGCCGTATCTCCCATCTACCTATACGCGCGCACCTATGTGTATCGGCGCAGCCAAGTGAGGATATAAACGGATACGAGGGCACATTGTTTGAGTTAGAACGTTCGGATCGGAAACCGATCGACGAATCGCGTATAATTTCAAAAGAGTCGAAATGTGACGCGAGTAGAATTCATCCGCCACGGATAAATTGAGCTTCGACTAGCGATTGGTGCGCTTAATTCGCTCCTCTTTTCCTACCGTACACTCAGAGAAACTTATAGGTCGCGCAGCGATAAATATATAGTTATGATAGCTACACTTTGAGGCTAAATGAGGTTAACTAGACAGTATAGGTAATATTTATCGATATATACCAAGTAGTAATAAGAACAATATATAAGGCTGAAATAACTATAGCATACGAGGCTAAACTTACTCACCGAGAAAGAAACTTCAATCGCTATTATCTCATTATCTACGAGCTTTTGGCTCATATTTTTATAATACTTTTTTGAAGATTATATTTCTATCTACAACAAAGTCTTATATCGATGTAGGTTAAAAGTTTATAAAGTTAAGTTCCTTTCCTGGCGAGTAAAAGCCTTATACATGATAGATCCACACCGCAGAATTATTTATTGTATAGTAATATTAACAATTAATGATAACAAATTCTGCGGTGCGGACCTATCATGTAAGGCTAAACTTATTCACCAGAAAAGAAACTTGAATCACTATTATCTCATTACCTATGAGCTTTTGGCTCATATTTGCATAATACTTTTTTGAAGATTATGTTCTTATTTGCAATAAAGTCTTATATCAATGTAGGTCAAAAGTTTATAAATAATGAGATAATAGTAATTGAATTTTATTGTAATAACGTGGTATAGCTGAAATAACAACACGTATAGCTGAAATAAAAATACGTGTATTGCCAAGGTAACTAGACCTTAATCTTATATTGATAAACTACTAGCATTGCCGTGTAACCTATACAATTTCTCAGTGCACGAGGAACGAATTCGCGCGATAACGCGCAAATCGCTCTCCACGTACGACCGTCGAATTACTTAGGCACCACGAGCCGCTGCTCCTCATCCTCGCGTCGAGCTGACAGCGACGGCCTGCCTCTCCGAAACTCCGACGAAACGAGTCTTCGTTAAATTTAGACGGCAAAGTGACGCGCGCGCGTTATACGCTTTCGGGGCTCGCGCACGTGTTTTGCCCGCGCAAACACACGTACAAAAGGAGAAGGAGGGTGATACGGGGAGAGCCACCCGGGGGGGGGTCTGTGGATATAAATACTTCCCGCGCGATACGCGAGTCATCACGAAGCTACTACGCGGCACACGACGGCGATGCTGCGTTCATTCATAATATTTTTAAAGCGCTTCTTTCGACCAAGCTGACCGAGCACTTCCGTGCTCGCCGCGTAGCATCTCGCCGTGCGACTTCGAATCGGCGGAAATGCGCGTGGCTGCGCGACTGCGTAACACTCGCGACGCGAGTACACACGCGCGCTGGCTGTGTAAAGAGCTGAGCTCGCTTCCGGTTCGAGTGGTCGGCACTGCGCGATTACTCGAGGGAAAGGAGTACATGTAGGTCGTTCGACGTGACCTCGGAAAGTTAGAACGATGTGATGTGTGGTAATGCGTATAAACTATCCGCCTGTAAGCGGAGTGATTCGATGAAATGTTTGCAAAAAATCGAAATCTCCGAAATCGAGCACTCGATGATTCTATCTTGTATATTTTTTTCACGCTGATTACGAAAAGCTGGGTTATCAGGTCTATATCTCAAGGGAGACATTAGATATGAATGATTGTATGCACGAGAATGTTATTTTTGTCACAAAAAATCATCGATATCTCGGTTTTCTTTTGAGATTTCCTCAATAAATCGGGTAAAAAATACATTAGATAGGGTGGTCGAGAGTTCGATTCCAGAGATTTCGATTTTCGCGAAAAATTAAGAAAACGTACCCTTGACATTTTGGCAAAAATCGAAATCTCTGGAATCGATCGCTTGACCAGCCTATCTTGTGCATTTTTTTTCGCGCTGATTATGAAAATCGTGGTTAGTTAGTCGATATCTCAAAAGAGATAAGAAATATTGGCGATTTCATGTATAAAAAAAATTGTTTTTTTTTTTTCATGACAAATCATCGATATCTCAGTGTTTATTTCAAATTTCCTTTAAAAATCGGGCATTTTTGGAATCGGCGTTAAAAAATACGTTAGATAGGGTGGTCGAGAGTTCGATTTCGAAGATTTCGATTTTTGCGAAAATCCTACTCCATGCACACGATATCAGACCTGTTTTCGCACCTGTACGTGTCACGTGGACGTAATCGACCGCGTTAAGGTTGAGGGTTTCCTCCGTTCGCCTCTCGTTAATTTCTCTCCCCCTATTTATCTCTTTATCTCCTCTCCCTCATTTCCCCTCCTATCCGTCTCTCGACGGACTCGATGAAAAATCTCTCTCTCGACTCTACCTCTCCTCCTCCACACTCGCCGCTCGAGTCACAGAGCTTCTTTGTTCCTTGCCGCGAGTTGAAATCGCTCGCGCGCGAGATGGATGGACGACTCGTGGATCGCCATATGCGCTCGAGCGCGCGGTTCGCGCCATATGGGTTTCCAGGAGAAGATAAATAGGACGGAGCGAGGGTATCTATATATATAACTGGGTGCAAACTTTCGTGTGTATAGTAATGCGATATACATAATACGATACATCCTTGTGGCGGATACGAAAGAAATCGACCAGTGGGGAAAAGAATGAAAGGTCGGACGCGCGGATGAAATACAAAATTATATCTAATATAAAATGTTTATAATTAATATTAGAATTAGAAATATAAATAATCAGCATCTCTCTCTCTCTGTGGTTATACAACAAAAATAAGAATTATGCATTTCTGGTTTTTTTTCTTTCCCTCCAAAGAAATAAATAGTGCGGTAATATCGACTCGCGTTGAATTTCTCGTAACAAACGAGACGAATGATTTGACTAATAATAGTCTTACATCGAAACGCAGCGTTTACCTAACGATTGAAAACTTTCGAACGATAGCGTAGCTGTACCTAACGCCTGAAAGAAAAAGGAGACCCCGCGAAATGCCTCTCTCTCTCTCTCTCTCTCTCTCTCTCTCTCTATCCTTTTATTATAAAACTCCTCGTCATTTCGAGCGACCAACGGTTACGACTGATCAGAGACAGAGGAGAAGAGAATTCGAAAACTTCTCCGGACTGCTGCAGAAAGCGCGATAAATGAAGAGAGGCGAACGAGCGAGGGGGGCGCGAGAGGGAGGAGCGCTGAAGAGATTCGCGAGTCGCGAAGTATTCTTGGAAGATGAAAGGCGAGGCACGCGCGCGCGTCTTTCGGGGAATAGAAGCCGAGGAGAGACCGTGCAGGGAGTACGAGCGAGAGATGATATATAGAAAAGGTCTCTCTTCGGTGTTCGTCACTCCGGAGCGTTGGAAAAGATCGAACGCGAGGTGTAATTTGTCGACGACGCGGAGACATATATCCGCCTTCTTCTGGAATGAAGATCCGCGCGAGATTCTACGAAATATCTCGAAATCCCGATAAATAAATCATTTGCGACGACCCGAAACGCGTGTCACGGTCGTGGATCGACGTCGAGATAAATAATTTCTCCGGGCGTGGTCCATAACTCGCCTGCGTTCGACCTGCTAATCAAAATTCACCGGCGATAGCGCAGCTCATCACTCGGTCGGGGGGATCAAGGATTCGAAAAGCCGCGAGCTTCGCCCCCGCGCGATATCCCCATCGATATATCGATCGACTTGTATACCATATGAGGCTAAATTTACTCGCTAGAAAAGAAACTTCAAATTGCTTTTACCTCATTATTTATAAACTTTTGGCCCATATCGATATAATACTTTATTGTAGATAAAAATGTAATCTTTAAAAAAAGTATTATACATATATGAGCCAAAAACTCACAGATAATAAGATAATAGTGATTGAAGTTTCCTTCCTGGCGGGTAAATTTAGCCTCATATGATAGATCCACACCGCAGAATTTTTACTGTATAGTAATGTTAACAAATTAACGATAACAAATTCCGCGGTGTGGACCTACCATATGAGGCTAAATTTATGGAGCAGGAAAGGAGTTTCAATCGCTATTATCTCATTATTTATAAACATTTAGCCTACATCGATATCATACTTTATTGTAGATAAAAATGTAATCTTCAAAAAAGTATTATACATATATGAGCCAAAAGCTCATATATAATGAGATAATATGGATTGAATTTTCCTTCCTGGCAAGTAGGTTTAGCCTCATGTATGTGTGGGGTACGTATCTACATACATACATACATATATACGGAACCTCGAACGCGCGCGAGTACAAATTTCGCGCGCGCGTTCATTCGACCGGTATCGATCAGGGTCTCTCTATCCCTCGTGCAGGGAATGTGGCAATCGCCGAAAAGCGTCGCGAATAAATAGACGAATTGAAAAATAAACAGACGCTCGAGTGTGCGCGCGAAATTCCATTCGATTTCCCGGTTTCTGATTCTCCCTTGCTGTATCATCTCGCTCCCTTTCATCTGCTCAAACAGCGATCCTCGGTATACGCGGCTGTACGCGTCTCTAGCGTATATGCGCCGTGCGCATGTACCTATACGCGTATATATAGTCGGAGAAATAGTTAATTTAAATTGGAATTCGCGCGTAGATATACGTTAATATAAAGATGCGAGGAGATGCAGGCAAATATTGCAGATTTTCACTGCGCCAAAATTACGAAAACGAAAAGGCAATTACGAAACTTCATTATTGTAAAGCATGAGACGTGGATATAACCTTGTACGGATTCGAACGAAATGAATATTCATTTATAAATCGACTGAAGCTACAATCCAGCTTTTTCGAACATTTTTTTTATCGTAGATTCCAAAAATGTAATAAATATTTACCCCATATTTTGTCATTTTTCATTTTCCGCCTTATTTGAGCTTGGAGAGAAACGACGTTTTGAAATACGTTTTTTAAACCTATCCCTCTCGCACTCTTTTCTTGGCATAAGTACGTCTTTTTGCGTTTCGATGACGTCACAACGTTGTAGAGAGAAATGCGCTTATATAACGAATAATTATTTTTCCGGACCCTTTCTTTTTCGTGTGATATTTGATATGCATAAGGATTACAAATTAAATGTAAAAATATAAATAGTGTAACGAGAAGACCGAATTTTTCGCTGGAGAAATTATTGTGCAACCCGAAAAAGAATTTATCGCAAGAAAAATTCGCTATGCGGTTCTCCATAGCGCAAGCGTGTCCGTCAGCCGACAGCCACCCCCTATATATCGCTCTCGCAAAAGGGAGAACCCCGACGTCGTCGCCCTAATAGAGAGAGGGACGACTTATTGACTTTGGCTCGTAGCATTTTTCGCCGGTAAATTGGGAATGAAAGAGCGCCTATCGGGAGCCGAGTGTGCGAGGAGAGCGACGGACATAGAGAAATAAAGGGGAGAGAGGGTAGACGTCACGACACATGCCGTGCCTAGCGGCACTATATAACACGCTCGTCCTTATTGTATATCCTGCGAGCCCCGCTACATGCAGTGCACTCGACGTGGCGAGCGTCCACTATAAATATCTGAGATACCGCAACGATATCAACCCTCGTGCGGTGTCCGGTGCCGCCGTGTAAAAGCGCGGGGTGAGCCCGCGGTTCGAAAAGTGGGCATGATAACGCCGCTCGAACGTTTACGCAGTCGCTCGCACACTGCGCGCCGCATGCACGCTCGCGCGCACAGTGTCGCTACGATAGTAAATATAAATTGGAAAGTTTTCCTGAAAATGATCGGCAGACCTCCGAGGGAATCGAGTCGCAAAATTTGTCGTGAAATAATTTATGCGAAATTAGAAAAAAAAACATCAGTTCGATTAAAAATATGTGCGATAAAAATATTAGCATTGGGCATTTGCCGCTTTCTTCCCGATCGTGAAAAGCGACACTCAAATGTATTTTCTTTCGATTAAGTTTAAGCTGATTTCAAATTTATTTACGCGATAGGAATTCTACACTGAGAAAAAAAAATGTAGTAGATTTCATTAGCTAAGCGGTCACGGGCGGGAGAACGCAGATTTATTTACTTGAACTGATAATTGTCTAGAACTGACTAAAGCTTGATTCGTCAAATAGTTTTTAATCATCATAACCAAATTATTTAATTCAAGTAACTAAATCAACGTTTCCCCGCCTGTGACCGCCAATTTCGTCAATCTACTATTTTTTTCCTTTCCGTATGTATTTAATACGTAGAATCCGTCCCCGCCTCCCGCGGTTCCCTCATCACGTGTTTCCATCCCGAACACTTAAACGTATAACCGCTGCACTTGCGCAGCTATAAGTATGGAGGCGCATTGTGCGCGCGGAGAAGCGGTGGGGTGCGCGCGCGCCAAAGGGGTAATTAATTTCGGGCAAAGGACACCGTTGTACGGGTCGGGCGTATAACAGAATGGACACGCGCGCGCGCGGCTGTACGCGTGTGCGTGCGTATCTCGTGCAGTAAACGTGCGGACGAATCGGCTCGGCGTGTGTTCCCGGTAAAAAAGAACACCCCCTCGCTATTTCGCCTTTTGTCGGAGTGCCGTACAGGTTTGGCCGGTGACGCGCGGGGTGCCCCGCGATGGGTACACAAAGCTCTCCTGCGGCGAGCCCGTCAGCGTTCGTCGCATGAAAGTCCGTCCGCGGGTTCATTTCGATCGGCGGCGACTGGGATCGTCTCGCCGCGGGGAGGGTGACGCTTTGCCGAAGGCGTCGGGGACGTCTCGCTCCGACTCGTCCGTTTGATCGGCACTTACGTTCGAGCGCGATCAGATGAATTTATCTACCGTAGGTATGAGGCTAAACTTACCCGCCGGGAACGAAATTTTAATCATTATTATCTCATGATTTATGAACTTTCGACCTACATCGATATAAGACTTTGTTATGGATAAAAATGTAATCTTCAAAAAAGTATTATATAAATATCGGCAAAAAGCTCATAGATAATGAGATAATAGTGATTACAGTTATTATCCTGGCGAGCAAGTTTAGCCTCATATGATACACGACGTCACAGTCCTTCCCTTCGCCTCGAATCGAATTTCCAAGGACGTCTTGTATTTCTCATCGTACATCAAAATGTTCTCTCTCGATAATCGCTTTCGCGGCACGTCGATGCGAGAACGCGTGGCACGCACGCCTCGCGAGTCCTCCCACATGACGTATCGGCATGGTACCAACTCGTTGACGTGCGCAGGTGGACGTGTACCGGCAGCGGAGCGTGTATACGCGGATTTATCCGCGCGCGTGGCTCGTAGTCGTCGCGGTGGGCATAAACACTGGCAGTGTTTCAAGATCTATTTTCACTTTGAGAACGCCTCCCATGAACGCTCGTTCCCCGCTGTCCAGCAATTCGCGTGGAATTCGAGCGCGAGTCGCGCGGCATTCTAGTTCTTCGGAAGAGAGGATAGGGGGCGAATTCGCGCGGCAGTGGGACGCTACGAATTCAAATGACGAGGAATATTCGACATTGTCGCCACGATCGTTCGTTTTTGTCTTCGATGACCGATGTTTTTCTCCATGTTTTTCTCTATAAAGTTTCCTGGGCGGAATCGTAGTTTATGCTATAGTCAAATTGTCATTCGTGCAGTTCCTTTTTCCTCGTGTATGCCAGGAAAACGGCATAACATTGCCTGCGTTATATATAGATCGCGTGACACAAATCGTAGGTTGGCCAGGGTTTTGCTCCCACCGCGAAAGTCGTAAAGCATACGCCTGGATAAAATATAAGAACGCGGAAAAGGTCCCCGCACGGGCGTGACTCTCGTCGATGATGGAAGCTATCGATAAACAAACTTCGGTAGGTATCTGACATTATTGACAGAGTCACTGATATAAATACTGCATCGGCGAAGGCACCCTTTGTTAAGAAGCTTATAAACGCGTTTATTACAGGTACCCCTAGATTGACGGCTTGACAATGAAGTAGGTCTTACCCCAAATAGCGAAGTTACGAGTATTTCTACCGTCACGCAATAATATCACGGAAAAAATTGAATAGTAACGATTACTATGCCGGAATACACTGAGGGAAAAGGTCTAGTTGAGTACGAACCTAATCAAAAAATTTATTTGAGATAAATAGGATTTTATTCATTTCAAACAAAAAATGCATTTGAACTAAATAAATGTTTTTTGCATAATTTTTTAATCGAGTACGAACCTAGCAAAACCTATTTATTTAATACAAATAGACTTTTGTTCGATGTGAAGAAATTCCTATTCATCTCAAATAAATTGTTCTATTATAGATTCACATTCAGCTAGACCTTTTCCCTGGGTGTAGCACATAGCTATGACAATTCTGACAATATTAAATTGAATGATTAGCGGCATAATAATGACAACCATTCGAAAAGTGATGCTTACTATATATTCAGCAGATTATTTAATACAATATTATCGAAGTTGTCACCTACTCGAAGAGTCATCGAGATATTTTGGATTTCGTTTAATTTCTAATACGAGACACTTCGCGATATAAATAATTTTATAATAAATTTCTTGTAATATTTTATCCATCCAGCCACGACCACCGCGAAAATACCTCAAACTTTTATCCCACTACCCATTCCCGAAGGTAGAAACAAAAATATCCGATTTCTCTCTCCCCGCCATTCCAACAAGCGCTGCGAAGTAGTAAAGCGCCGTAGTAATGCACCCCGACGCGGCAGAGTGAAGGGTCCGCCCGAAATACCGGAGTCACCCCTGGCGAGGGCGGGCGCGCGCGCGATAACGCTTATACGGTAATATGTACCGGCGCGGGTTGGATAGATAAATTTTGAGCGCATAACCCTAAAGAACGAGAGAGGGGGAGGAAAGCTCATCTCCCTCCGCGAGGTAAACGCGCGACGGACCGCACGGAGGAAATACCTTCGGCGTCCGCGTTGCTGGATATAAAAAGAAAAACTTCCCTCCGACCCCGACGCTTCATCGGCGCGAACGATAACGATAACAAGATCGATCGGCCGTCGAGAGACGCCGATCGCCCGCGCGCTGTAGCACGAATAAGGGTGGAGATGCGAATTTACCGGCAGAGCAACGCGGGCAGCGCGCTCACTCGCCCTGTGATATTTCTCGTCATCCGTCTTGCTCCGTCTCCGATTTATCGTCACCTATTATCTCGCCCGACCCGCCGCGCCGTCCGTCCGATTTGCCATTTGGTACAAACGATTCGACTCTGTCCCGCCGGATTTGCCCTCCCCCGCGCCCCTAACGGAGAGAGAACGAGAGGAAGGGAGGCAGAGCGAGAGCTCGAGAACACCCTCGACTCTCACCCCGCCGCACGACCCTATTCGTCACCGGCTTCTCTTTCTGTTTTCTCTCCCGCGCGTTTGCCACCTCTATTTACCGCCCTGTCTCTCCGTTCTAATATACCCACTATTTCTTGGAGCGGATAAGCGTATACAAGGCGAGACACGCTTTATGCTCGGCGTTAAACGGGTTTCGCGGATGCCTACCATCGGGCGCAGTCGAATTCGGTAATGATACGCTTGTAGGGAAGCATCCAGGGGACCGAATTACCGCTACGGTATAATGCCTGGTTCGTGTGTAGGCGCCCGAATCGTGGAGGAGCTCGACGGTCATAGTCCCAGACGCCGGGGTTGTCGCGTTGGGCGGCTGGCGCCTGCAGAGGCCTAGGGACCATGGATTTATGGTTGCTATGTCTCGGTTGCAACTGGCCGATGCATAGACGACGCATCGATGACGCTGCTGCGTGCAGACACATTCGTTGGTTTGCCCTCGAGCAAGTTGAGATCGCTCTCCATATGCATATATGTGTCGCCTGTTCATTTGATTTTACAATATACTCGTATATGTATACTCGTGTTGTGTTTTCGTTCTTGTCGCCTTCACATGTTTAGGTCCTAACCCTGACATAATATAGCTCAAGACTTATCCTGACAATTGATCATTTCAACATCGGTTTCCTTTAGTTTTGTGCAATCTTCCCTCGAAGCACATGCGCTATTTCATTTTTAAGACATTAAAATGAACAATTCGAAACTTTTCAGGGTTAAATTAAGCACAGACAGAGACTGACAGCAAGTCATGAACGAGTTGCATTGGAATAGGGAAGTTAGGACCTAAGCGTAAACCAGGCATAAAGCGTTCGTCTTTAGGAAATGACATGCGCAGTATATTCGCTATCAAAATCGCGCGGCGAGATAAGTAGGGTGGACCGAGGTGAATCGGATAGTAGATCGATATTTTCTTGAATCGCTGTGAAAATGAATGTTCCAGTCATTAATATTACTTCGTTTCTCTCCAACGAAGTATAATAATACGAACAATATCGGAATGCTCATTTTCACTACGATTTAGGAAATATCGATTTAACATTCGATTCGCCTCGATCTACCCTACATAATCGTCCACTCGATGCAGCTGCATGCACTATCAATTTATTTGGCTTTGAAATTTCCTGAAGTTTATTTGAAAATCGGTTTAGAAACTTATTTACGACCGAACCACCACCCGATGCTCCCGATGTCTACGGTTATATTACAGCGCCGGCGAACGCTTCGGAATATGTATATGAGGTGCTTCGTTAGTTTTTTAACGCACGCGTGGAACGCTCCTAGGTCGTTCGCTTCACTACAGGCCTGCGTAAATATTTTTTTATCGCCACGTCCTGCCGCGCTACAAGATTCGTATCGGAAGCCCTGCTCCTGAAGTGCCGATAACTCTTTAGGTGTGCCATTTAACGTCCAAACGCAGAATCTAGCGGCCCAGTATTAAATAAACAGTGGGCTCCTTCGCATAGCGGACGCGTGAGATTGCGTAAGCGCTATCTCGTCGCGAAGAAACTATCCGGTCGAACGGGAAATCGCGATCTAATTAATTACACGCGTGTCGAGTATAATCCACTTGTCTCATGTGACTCGATTCTCTAGCACAGTAGAAATCTGTTATGTGTTTATTACTTCCTGCCATACAGCAGCGGCGGTAAACCGTCAAAAGGGCGTACAGCGCTACAGAGGCAATAGCATAGAAAAATGCGCGTGCGAGACAAGTGATACCAGAAGTGTTTCGACGGAAGAATTATATGATAAAAACTGGATATAGCATGTAAAGAAATGCTTTCTCCCCGACACCAGAGCTTTTTTCGAACAAACAGAGAGAATTAATTCTGCACCGTCGCGTCGGGTCGAATACGAGCCTTGAAAAGTAAACATAACCGAACATCGCACATTCATTGTAACGGCTATCGCTCACTGGAGCTGCAGGCTCAAGTCGAAAGCTTTTCGACAATTCCCGCGCGCGGTACCTACGGCCGATATTGCTCGGACCAATGCAAACAGAGCCGACGCAGTGGGATTATTCGCGATTTGCAGTGACTGCTGCTGCAGTCGATCTTTTATCACGATTGCGAGCTTTACGACCGGTCGGACGGGCTGCGTTACGAGGCAAAAAGCGGCGCGGTGAATTGCGTGTGTAAAAGCGCTGGAATAATCCCGTGGTTCGTACCGTGCGTCGCGAAGAACGGCGCCGATCTCTTCAGCGGCGCGGAAAAAAATTGAATGACCGTTATGACGAACGAGCGAGCGATCGACACGTTTCTCTCTTCGGTTCAAGCGAATGGGATTGTTATCGGAGAAATAATGGGTTAAATGCAAGAGAAAAAAAAAAGAGTTTCGCGGTTCAAATGGGGAGAAGAGCTTCGCGAAGGGGTGGCACGTACAACGAACCGATCTTATCGATAAACGACGCGTTAAGCGACCGATCGAACCGGGTCGCTCGTCGACTCCTCTACTCTTTTCGCCGAGATTTGCCCCTTTCCCACCATCCTGAATAACATTCGCGCCGATTAATATCCCCTCACTCGGAACCCCTTTCCTGTTTTGTCGCGTGGTAGGCGTCGCGTGGAATCGATCAGATATATATACGGGAGAATCAGGCTGCAGCGATAGGCCGAGGCAGAAATATGGTCGGTTTCCGCACGCGATATCGCATACGCGTATTTTCTCATGTCCATTTGAAAAATTATCAGGGTAGTTTTTCACATTTTGCTGAAATTTAAAATCTCTAGAGTCCAGCGCTCAACTACCCTATCTTACGTATTTTTTGTTTTGCGCTGATAATGAAAAGTATGGTTATTTAATCGATATCTCAAGGAAAATATAAGATACTAGTGATTTTATATCGAAGAACAATATTTTTTCGCGTGAAATCATCGTTATCTCGGTGATCTTTTGAGATATCGACCTATTTAATAACCGTGATTTTCGGAATCAGCACGAAAAAATATATAGGATAAGTTGGTCGACATCTGAAATCGAGCGCCTGACCATCCTATCTTACGCATTTTTTTGCGCTGATTACAAAAATCGTGGTGATTTGGCTCAAATCTCAAAGGAAATATAAGATATTGACAATTTTGTATATTATACGAAACGATTATTTCCTCACAAAAAAGCATTGAAATCCCGATGTTCCCTTGAGATTTCTCAAGTAAATAAGGCATTTTTTCGAAATCAGCACGAAAAAAAACACAGCAGATAGGGTGGCTGGAATCTGGATTCATAATATTTCAATTTTTACGAAAATACTAAGGGGATATTTATTTATTTATTTGCAACAAGTTGGTCGTGTCGAGACCCCCTGCCGCTCAGCTTTCATTCCCCATGAATTTTTAAAGCTAATTCCGCGCGACGAAATCCAAAGTGGAAGCTTCCAAACTTCGTTCGATCGAAGGCGGAGCGGTTCCAGGCAATTTTTGAGTGAATAAAACATACGCGCGTTTCGTCGGACCCGATCTCGGCTCGACGCGCCCCAAGAGCGTCTGTATATACGTATTTACCTACGCAATAACACACGTAACTTCGGGAATGTTGTTTGCGAGAGGATTTCTCCGAATCGCTTTAAGCTCCCCTTATTTATCCCTTCGACGCACAATTTACGACGCGAATCGGCAAAAAGAGAGACGCTTCATTCCCTCTCCTTCCCCTCTCTCGACACACCCCGCGAAGGATATTTACCCGCCTACGTTTTTATACGCCGCACAAAGCAAGACGTCGATCGCCTTTCGACTGTGTCAATTTTCACGAAAGACGCACCCGCGTCGCATGGGAAAAGAAATGAGTAATCTGTACTGCTTCACCCAGTAGCGCTGAGACTCGAGCTCATTTTCGAGAATTTTTACACTGTAAAAAATGTTGCGATGTGGACCATCTTTGGTGTTGCATAACCAATGGCATAACACTGAATGACATCGGACGTGTTACACATATAGGTCATACATAATTTTCAACACTCTGGTGGTGAAATGGTGTTAAAAATGAACACCACTTTTTTACCGTGTACAGAAGACACTGTGCTATTTACCGTTAACAACAGTAAATAGAAATGTCTCTGTGCAAACTCTTGAAAATGAACTCGAGTCTCAGCGCTACTGGATGAAGCAGTAAAAATTGCTAATTTTTTTTCCCTGCGCGCATTCACGGCGTACCTATACACCCCGAAACCGGTCGTCTCGAGAGATCGGACTGTACCTCTTCAACTTATCGCGACCTACATCGATCGACAGGCGCTACTTTACGAGGCTCCGATAACGCGTATCCGCGCAAGCCTGTCGTCGCCTAGTCCGTCGCGGCCTGCCATGAATTACACGCACTTAGCGCGATACGGGATATTAAGCAATTTCGCGAAACGGGAGCGCGCGTGCTCCGCTTCGAACGGAGGAACCTTTGCGTTAAGCAGCTCGTCGTTTAGCGGCGGGTTTCCAAATACGGATACACAGAATCGCATAGCGCGCCTGGAAAGTTACGCGCGGCTCGAGCCTCCCGAGAGATTTTGGAGCGCCGCGCGATACAGTCCCGCCCGTTGAACAAGCGCGGCGTTGTTATTATCGCGCGCAATTAAATCGCGATCGACTCGCGTCCGTCACGTGGGAAGCAATTAGCCGCGCGATCGAAGGACGGTTGATAAAAGCGGATCATCCTCTCCCGAGGAGCCCCCCATGACTCTCCCCTTCCCTCTCCTCATCTCTTCGGTCCTCGCGGTAATCGGGCGAATGAATAATTTATATCGGATCCGCGCGTTCGACTCGCGAGAGGGACAACGTCCGGGGACACAAAGTCGCGGACTTCTCGTCGAGGCTCTTGCGTTGTTTTATCGTTCGTGACGAGAAACAGGCAAACGGAGGGTTGAGTTCGTCCACGGGAGAAATGATGTACGAGCTGCTATCGGTTATAGATCCAACGAGCAGCAATCGCAGCGCATACGAGTTATTTCCGCCCCGTGTATGATGACATCTCCGCAAATAAAAGAGAACCCGAGGCTCTCTGGAAAATGGCAGCACCGAACGCGTGTACCTCCCGAAAATCGCTTTAAAAACCGCGACCCTCTCGGGTCCGCCGGTGCGTGTAATATTGCAGGACGAGGGAATGCAAGAAAATACGGGAGAAAAATGCGACGGCGGGACCCTCCCGCTCGCGTATACGCATGTTATATTATCATATCGCGTATGAGGAGGGCGACTGCGCGGGTCGCCTCTTTCTTCCTCGTATTGTATTTCCCGCTTCGCGCGCGTAACGTCTGCCAGGGAGGCTAACGAGGGAGGCTATGCGACTGACGAAACCGATGGCAGCGAAGAAGATCACGGAAATGTAGGTCATGATAAACCTGATTTACCGTCGTGGTAAACAATTTTTAGCAAAAACTAGTTCTGCTAAAACTGCAAAATAATTTTTTTCCGTGTAGAATATCCGATTGGTCCATCGGAGTCTGAAGTATCGAAGCGGAGATTCCGGTTGAAATTCGTTCTGTTTTCTCAACAACCAAAATTAGGTAGTCGATGTCAAAATTTGTGACGTCCGCGCGGGTGCGATAATTGAGAAAACAGAACGAATTTCAACCGGAATCTCCGCTTCGATCGCGCTCGATGTTCAGACTCCGATGGACCAATCGGATATTCTACACGGAAAAATATGATTTTGCAGTTCTAGCAGAACTAGATTTCGCTGAAAATTGTTTACCGCCATGACAAAAATACCACATATCCGTGACGGCCAAAAATATGTCCAAAATGACAAATAGGTATAACTACAATCACGGTGAAGTTTTTTTTCGGTAATAAAGTGTTCTATTTCAGCAAATATTTTTACCACTGTTGGCCATATTTTTGCTGCCGCGGATAATATTTTTATCGCGACAGCATAGAGTTCTCACTAAAACCTAGTTTTGCTGAGACTGCAAGATCAATTATTTTTCTCCGTGCACGTATACTCGTCGTTTCTCTCTCTCTTTCCTCGAAATTATCGGGGAAAACGCTTGGAAAATCGCGAGCGCGGTGTATGATACGCGTGAAAAAAAATATCTAGCTCATAACACGAGTACGAAAATCGGCGTAATTTAAGATTTATCGCGACGTTTGTCTCATTCCGAGGGGAGACTCCGAGAAGCCACCACGAAAAAAACTAATACGGAGATCTGATATCGAATTAATACAGCGATGCTATCAACGAGGAGTATAGTAGGCGGAGCGAGGGATGAAAGAGCGCTATACGTTTGTACGCGTACTTCTAATTCACGCATCCACCTTGGGACGCTTACGCTGGCGAGGCGCGGATGAAAGGATGAACGCTTCGCCGCGTGGCTGCTCCGAAAGGAGCGGGCGCGAAACGAGTTCGGGGATGAAGGCCGAGAGAGCAAAGGAAAGGAGGACGGAGGTTGGAGGTGGAGTCGGAGGAACGTAGGGTACCGTGGGAATGAGCGATGGGTCACCGACTCGAAAGGACTTCAATGACCGAAGCGGGGAACGATAAGGAGGCTTTTCTACGCGCGACAGGAAGAGCGCGTGGGAGGTATCGCTTCGCTATACCTATACGAAGAGGAAGCTACCGTCTTCCGATCGAAGCGTCGTCTTATTTACGAAGGCGATCAAATTGCGGTATGTATTTATGCATCGGTTTCCGTACGGCACATTTCTTCGATTCGCGGAGCGATAAACGACCGGTTTCTTATATTATGTTTCGTGGGATGTTTCATTGATACAGTTAAAAATGTAGGGATAGCTGCGTAATTACTGCTTCTACTTAAATTCGTCCGATGTATATATAACATTCGAGGAGGAAATCTTCTGGGAATGCGTACGAATGAAGCAATCGCCGTCCCAAATTTATCTCGTGGAAATTGGGTGAAATCTCCAAGCGGAGAACGGGTCGTGGAACCCAGGGCGTGTATTTTTACACCCGTAGGGCGTGGGTCTTTTTTTCTGCTTGGAAATCTTCCGATATATCGAAGAGACTCGAGAAATGCGGCCCGGGAAATATTTTTTACGGGACAGAAAAAATTTTCTTACGTAAGCATTCCCCACTAGGTATCGCTGGACTGTAGTTAATAAAAGTACATTTAAATGTGGCGAAATGCAACCGAGTTAAAATGTTTAGAAAGCACCAGTACGCGCTACAGTCGTGCCGCTGTTGCGCCGCTGGCTCTACTCGTTGAACGATTAAATCGTGCTGCCGATGTGCTGCTGGCTTGGCCACATCGTCATTGAATCGTTGCTTTACTTACTGCGAATATTGCAGGTTTTCGGACGCGTCGTTAACCTGGTGTTCCCCAAACGTTATCGTAGACATACTAGCTTTCAAAATTTTGACCGGGGTGCATATTTTGTTGCAGGAAAAAAGTATTCGTCAATTATTACAATATTTAATCGTCTGCCGAGTGATTACTTCAAAACCCTTATTTGAAACAGCCAAATATTGTAACAATCAACGAATACTATTTTTTTTCCAACGGAATATTTATTTCGCCACATTTAAATTCGCTTTAATCATCTACAAATAAACTATTTCCTTGGTGCGCGTAGCGGTAGGAGCTATTTTTACATTATTGATCAACGCATTTCTCGATCTGATCAATTTTCAACAAGACACATAAGGGGTATAATGACCGGATCACAATATAAAGAATCTTAGCAAAAATGTATTTGCAACGAGTTTGATCTCAATAAATTGTTTTCCATCGACCAAACATTTCTAGAAGAAATTCCAATAAGCATTTTAAGACGTATAAAAAAAATTTCGACAAGCTCAATAATCATGGGGACATTTAAATTTCATAGGATATTCAATTGGTCAGTAAAATTTCAATATTTTCGCATATCGCAAACGTGTTCCATTATAACGTATTAAATATTCTCGTTTATTGCGAAAATAACGACGGAACTCGTCAGTGTGTGCGCTTAACATATGCACGAGTACCCATACGAGCGTAATAATTACTCACGTGCGTCATGTCTTGCGTTCACTTACGTTTCCCGATGGAGAAGGATGTACCCTCGTAAAGCCATCATCTCCCATCGCGAACGCTTCCATCAGCGGATGATTTGCGGTGGAGCATCTGGTATTCCATTATTATGTAGAAGCGTCTCGCAAACAATTCGAATGTAATTTTCCCAACGAGCGATATCTATCGCTAGGTTTTAATTGCAGACCCGAATGACGATCCGTACCGTATTCGCTTTACGCGAGATTACGAATTATTGATCAAAGTGCGAAATTATTATGGAATAACAAACACGAACAAAAATGTTATGTAAAAAGTACATCAATTGCTGAAAATTTTAACACAGTCTGCGCTTACCATGTGATAGGCGCAGGGCAATGTTAATAAATCAACAGCAGATGAGTGTAGAGTTTACAGTGAAAATGTAAAATTAGCAGCAGAGTCAGATGCAGTTTACATATCGAGTAATTAATTGTACATAGAGCTTCGTTACATTTAGAAAAATATATTTAAAACGTTGATTTTGTAAATCCAATATCAGCATTTCTTTTCGTGAGGAGAACGGCAATACGTGTTCGCGACTCTAGCGCGTGCCGAGCACTGCTAAGTATGAGTCGATATACAGCGCAGGGAGAAGGCAGCGGTCAAACTGTGTACGCCGCGCGATGTAAACACGCGCGAGTTTGTTTGTTTTTGTAGCAGCAACAGGGCGCCGAATTTTTCCTCTCTTATATACATACTTAAATAGTACCGGAAAACATAAACATATACAAAGAGATTATAACGTGCGATAAAATCTCAGCTCGGGTACTGCGTAATAAAATCGCCACGCAAATTGAAATTACACTACTCTCGATTGGAATATTATTTATCCCTTATACGTATCCTTGACAAATTCCGCACGGAGAAAAATGGATTTGAAATCGAGATTCTGGCATTTTAAGTGATCGTTTGTGTGGTACTGGAGTGACAACTCAAATTTTTGCAAAATATTGCCATACGAAATAGCATTTCATTCCCCTCGTGTGGTAAACATTGGTACAATATCGCATACTTTTAAATAATTTGGCATTTCTTGCATACAGCTAACGTGCATACAGAGAAAAGTAAAATACTGTTTTTCTTATTGTTCAATTCCTATTTCTTATTTTTCTCCATACGTCCGTTGGCTGTATTGAACAAAATACCAAATAGGTATTTCCAAAAATATGCGGTATTGTACTAATTTTTGCCAGACGCGGGTAATGAAATACTATTTTGCGTGGCAATATTTTGCAAAAATTCGAGTTCCCACTCCAGTGCCACACAGACGACCACATAACGTCAAAATCTGGGTACTCGGTGCTCTTCATTCCAAAAATCCATTCTTTTCCATGAAAGAAGGAGGAAGGAAGAACCACGAAGATCGACGATCCCACTGTACGAGCAATTTGAACTCGCCCGGAAACCGAGCCCGCGATCACTCCGAGAAATGAGAGTTGAGAGAATCCGCGAGAGGGAGGTATCCCGCGTCGATGCGCGGTGACCCGTGCGATGTTCTCTTTCCGTTCCTTTATTTTCCCTCTTCCCGCCACATCGGACAATCCGTTGCGAACACGCCAAAACTAAGCCCGAGCAAGCCATGCCTGAAATCGAACGAGACGGCTTCTGTCTGGTGCGGAAGAAAGAGCGATCCGACCACCCCCGTCATCGTCGTCATTCGCCTTCGTCAAAATGTTTGCACCTATATACGGGACGCGCGCGCGATTGTATGCGGGTACCTATAGGTAGATACGCGCAGGGTCGTCGACGCTATTCTCATCGCTTTAAAAGCACTTGGCGAGGGCCGGTCGTCGAGCCGACAAGTGTGCACCTACCATTATTGTTTCGACAAAAATGGAGAGACCGAGCTCTACCCGCGTATTATTTTATGTACCTACTCGACACAGACACAGGCGCGTACGCAACGCGTGTGCGTCCGTCGACGTACAGTCTGAACTAGAAAAATGCGCGGTTTCGCGGTGACGATTCGTCGTCTGTTATGCGTGGACGTGGGGAAATAGTTTCATCGATCCGTCGGAAGAATTTCATTAATCAAGGTGTTTGCCCTGTACGAATTCGCGTTCGAATGAATAATCGAAATTTCAGGGGAACGCAGCGAGTGCAATGCCGAGTCGTATACTCCTCGCGGTATCGTCATATTTTTGATTTGAGTAGCCCTTGACATTTTCGCAAAAATCGCAATCTCTGGAATCGAGTTCTCGATCGCCCTATCCGATGTATTTTTTAACGCCGATTGTGTGGGTGTGCGAAAATATTCGATTTATTGAGGAAATCTCAAAGGATCACCGAGATGATCATTTGTAAATGAAATAATTTCCTGCAGTATAAAATCATCGATATCTTATATTTCATCTCAGACGTGGACCTAATAATCGTGCTTTTCGTAATCAGCGGAGACAAATACACAAGACAGGCTGGTCGAGCGGTCGATTCCAGAGATTTCGATTTTTGCCCCTTGACGTTTTCTCAACTTTTCACGAAAATCGAAATCTCTGGAATCGAGCTCTCGATCAACCTACCTTATGCATTTTTTTTACGATGATCACGAAAATACCCGATTTATTGAAGAAATCTCAAAAGAAAGCCGAGATATCGATGATTTTTTGTGAGAAGGTAATCTTCTTCGGCGTAAGAAAAAACTCTCTTCTCCAGCCGACTCAACTCCCTCGTCAATACACGTGCTCGCGCACCACACACGCGTGGCGGGAGCTCCAAGAAAATCGCCGGTGCAAGGTACGGTCTCGCGATTCTCAACCCTCGTCGAGAGAGAGAGAGAGAGAGCAGCTATTTTAAACTGTAGCCTCGAACTAACTAACGTGTCAAGCACAGCGCTCCGACATTCGCGTGCGCTCGCGCGCGGGTTCCCGGAGTTGAGAAACGCGAGGGTCCGCAAAGTTTAAGCGCGCGTTACGGCGGGAGGCCGACGTGAATTTTCCCCGAGTAATCGTAAGAAAGGGGATCCGAAGTGGCGGAGAGGAGGAGCGCTCTTAAAGAGAGCTCGCCTTACGCGGTCGCTTCCGCGTAAAGAACCTCGCCCGAGACGCTACTCGTACGAACGGTACGCGACCTCCTCTCGATGCCGCGTACACCGACTGTACGCTCGTGCCTCGTCGTCCACGTGTACGTTCCACCTCCTCCCGCGGTATATAACTCCCGTTTATTCATACCATACAAATTACAACCCGTTTCTACGGCGAGCGGGGGGGGGGGGGGGGGGCAGGGTAGAAAGGAGATCGGTAGTTCGGACGTGCGGGCGGCGCAGCGGATAACGCGTCTCGCGCGGGCTCATTGCCGAGATACGAGAGAGGAGGCGCGGCGCGGCGTCTCTCCTCGCGGCAGTCGCAAAGAAAGGAGTAAAGAAAGGCGGAGAGGAGCAGAAGCGGGGGAGAAGAGGAGCGAGGACGAGGAAGACGACGGCCCGTGTTGCGGCGGTATTATATCCCGCGTCGGCTGCGCTACAGCCGTGGCATGTGCATTCGATACATAGGTACGTATTACGTATGTATCCGTCTCTATGTACGGTAGGCAAGGCGCGTAACGAGAGAAGAGCCGCGAGACCGCTCTCCGGGCTTGTATCGCCGTTTCTCGCTCCGCGCGCCGGCGATCGAGCGTGCTGTGCCTCGCGGCGCTGCTTCCACGCGGCCCTCGGTTGTGCTGCGGTGACGGATTTCGGGGGTATTTGAGAAACAGGGATCCCCTGTACGGTATATGTATAATCCCACGAGTCGCAATCTCGCCCTGACTTCGCACAGTAGACGGATGGACGGACGGGCCGAGTTACCGCCGCGACTCTCCTCTCTATCCATATATAAAAAAAGTTGAAGGGTCGTCGAGTGACTTATTGCCGGGCAAAAAGGCAATTCGCCCCGTAACGAAATCCGGCAAAATTTCGCCGTGTTCGGGGATACGCCCCTAAACGGCCGGTCATTTTGTCGAGGCGCGGACGGAGGGGCCCGTCCAGCGAATTATCGACCCCGCGAATTATCTTCTTTTTTTCGTACGAACGAACACGTCTCTCAGGCTGACGCACCCCTGCTTCGTATTTTCAACTGAAGGTGACCACTCGATTCCGCTCACAAAATTCTCTGGCTTCACCCGGGTTCCCTTGACTAAAATCACTAATTTTCCCTGACTTTTGAATTTGCGAAATGTGAAGAAACAATTGAAATGCTGCAGTAATATAGTTCATGTGTATACAAAAAAAAATGCTTACGTTTTTGTCCTAATCGGAATATCTCATATTTTGTAACGATAATCGGGTGAGAGGTAAAATTGACATGCCGAAATTATTATACATAATATACTAAATAATTCTGAAATATTTTGGAGTGTTGTCAGTTATCACTTATTACGCAAGCGTTTATTTGAGTGATATCGGTATGAGAACAACATGAATTGGCAATCACAGTTGGCTGTACTTAGTAGATTATAATTTTTAAATACATGAATACGTCCCCCCCCCCCTATATTTCAATAGCTTATTACTGCTCAGGATCAGCTTTGTAATATGTATAACAATTTTAATCAAAGTTACTACAGATTTGACATAAAATAATTGAAGAGAAAAATCTCTAAGACCCTCTGGAGCTATCAAAAATTCCCTGACCACCGAAAAATTCCATGACATTTCCCGGTTTATCAGCTGAGTAACCATCATGCCAAGCCTCCGATATACGGCGTCGAACCGATCCCGTAATTTTCTACGTATTTCAAATTGACACCCGCGATTAAAACGGCAAATGAGCTCTACCTCGAGGGGCGCCACGTTCCAGCGGTAACCGTTGCGGCGATAAATTACGCCCCGGCAGACTTGTATATTTCTCCTCGGCGTACGATGCCGGCGAAATTAAACGGACTACACCGCGACGTCAGCGACGAATGACAAATTCGACGCGAATTTCCAGCGTACACACGGTGAGTACATTCCCCGCGCGTGTAAATATCGGACGGCGGCACCCTCGTGCTCGAAATTTTCCTCACGGACCGCGCGTTCGTCAAAAAATTCCAAATCGATCTCGAACACGGGGAGAGGGAGACACTACACCCCTCCTCTATGTCGGGGTGGCCCGCGACAGCTGGTCTCGACATCGCGCGTCACGCGACCGCGTGCGCCAGACGATTCCGAGAGGCCCGCCGCCTCGTCCGATTCGAACGCGACACCTGGACGCTTCCCGACACATGGGCGCTGTCATCGAGGACCGATCTCGTCGTCTATTTCAGCTCGTTTCCCTCGAAACGAGGGGGTGCGCTTTGTACTTCGCGGTAAATGGGTTTCGTGATTGACTTCTATCGGGAATACGTCGATCCTGGGATCTAATTCTCGTCTGCGTCTGCCGACTCACGAGGAGGTCTTCGTCGCGAGGGTTTTCCGAGTGAGAGACGTCGATCATACAACAGGGGAAAAGCAGGTGGTAAATTTCGGGACAAGGCCAATTTTTTTTATTACGATAACTACAATTTTAGTAAAAATTATAGTAAAACTTGTAGAAGTTGCAAGCGTTTGCTGTAATTTTTACTAAAATTGTAGTTATCGTAACGAGAAATTGGCCTTGTCCCGTATTTTACCGCAAACTTCGTTGATGTTACAATTTATTTTTTCCCGTGCGCATGAGAATAAACTTACTCGCCAGGAAAGAACCTTACATCACTATTATCTCTATCATTGTCTATGAACTTTTAGCTCATATTTGTATAACACTTTGTTGAAGATATATTTTTATCTATAACAAAGTGTATATCGATATAGGCCAAAAGTTCATAGATAATGAGGTAATAGCGATTCGAGTTTCTTTCCTGGCGAGTAAGTTTAGCCTCACATGGTACGAGAAATTAGACGAAATCACAGAGCGAAATGTACAGAGGGATGCTTCCGCCGCGAAAGGAGAGCCTGAGTACGGTTAGGTCGCGCGAATAAGAATTCAACGAAACGACCGTCGTCCCGACGAAAGAAGAATTTCATCGCAGGAAAAGGGTTTCTCTCCTAGAGAGAAAGAGAGAGAGAGAGAGAGAGAGCGCACACGTTACGCGGAATGAAAGGACAAGGGTCGAACGGTCCCCCGGAGTGGCCTTCCAGGGTCGACCATATGAGCTAGGTAAACACAGCTATAGGTATACCCGGTGGTCATTTAATAAATTACCCGATACGTCATCCTCAGACGCGGATACGCGCGTACGAAAGAAATACGTGCCCCGATATTCCTCCTCTTTTTCCTAGCTCCCGCTCCCCCGTTTCGGCATCTAATCATCGCGAGCCTCGCTTCCGTCGGGCGGGAGATATCTCCCATCGGGATGCACCTTCGTCACACGCGTAACGTGGTCGATTCCCGCGAGGTGCTCTCCGTCGCGCGGGATCGAAAAACGGAACTCGTACCTTCTGCGCCTTGCAGGCCGCGGCGAGGGGCAGGACGTCGTGAGGATGCGCCGCGTGGCGATCTCGCAGACAGAGAGGACAGGCCGCCGCTTTGCAGAGGGCACAATAGAGCCCGACGCTCTCGCCCTGATGATCCGCGCAGATCAACGCGCCGTCGCTCCCGAGTCCTCTCAAGGCCTTCCCGTAGGTCTGCCAGCTGCCCCGTGGAGGGCCGAGGTTGTGGGTCGCCAGGGGGCCCCTGTTCGGGTGACAGGACTCTCGGCACGCGTCGCAGTAGAGTACCTACGCGCAAAAATGGGATGTACGGGGTGTGAGTACTAGTGTGTGTAAAAATTTGACAACACGCTCTCGCGAGCTTTCGCGGGGAGGTAAAGGAGTTGGATCGAATGGGGAACGAACACTTATTTTTCCTATTGGATCGATCGCGAGCAGTGATCGTGAAGCGCGACCTCGATAAAATCGTCGCGACGACGACGATAACGATCGATGTCAAACAGCAGCATCCGCTTCGGCCACGATTATTTCGTTATCGAACGAACACATTGTTATCGACTGTCTATATTCTCCCATCCCACTGATATTTACATGAAAACTGAAATACGCCCCATACCAGCGAACGAAACAAATCAACTGCAGCGAAGCTATAGCTATAAGTTCTAAAGAAACTCAAAGTTTTCCACTCTCCAACGAACGCAAATCCCCGAAGCTCTCATATCCACACTGAGAAAAATATAATTAGGTTAAAATGATGAAAAATGCATCTATTTAAACGCGTTTAGTTATTTTAATCAAAATACTGGTCAGTCGAACTAAATATTTAGTTACTTTATTCAAATGTTTAGTTAGTCTCACCAACCCAGATAGATTTGTATTTTTGTGAAAAATTGGGTTTTAATGCATGCATATTTAGTATTTTATTCGTATTATTTTGAAATCATTTAATGTCGCAAATATATGCTTGCTTATTAATGACTCATTGAGCGCACAACCTTGATGCATCAGATGAGTTAACACTACCTAAAGTTACTGTAAAATTTACGCACATTTGTCTATCTGGAAAATGTTTAATTATTCTAATTAAAAAGTAGTTAGTTCAACCAAACAAATGGAAGATCTATACCTATTTCACCAAATAGTCTGGTCAACTTCTCCATGATTTTGATTAAATTAACCGAATTATTTTTTCAGTGCCGCAATTCGACGGGAGGAAGATCGAGGGCTCTCATTCAATCATGTTCAAAAATAGTGGGTTTTAATGACTGCTTACTTGAGACAAAATTACTAAAAAGTGACCAGCCTTTCCTCATCTGAGCATTATGGAGGGATAAAAAAGCAGTCTAACAGTATTTATAATAAATTCGGGAAAATTTTCAGGAAATAATATTGATGGAAAATGATTGAGAGATTTGTAATAACGGCTTTTCAATTACTTTTTGAAATAAAAATGACTTTCTACTGTGTGTGTGTGTGTGTGTGTGTGTGTGTGTGTGTGTGTGTGTGTGGATTTGATTAAAAGAAACGGCCAAACGCAAAAAAAAGAAATGACCAAGCAGGAGCCTGAAAATCGAGAGATCCTCACCTCGCACTGCTCGCAAGCGACGGTAGCCTCCCGCGGCTCGTCCTCGCACATTTGACACTGGGTCCGGGCGTTCCTCGCCTCCTGATACTTCTCGACGATGCGCTGCATCGCCCGGTACTTGGGCAGATTGTGCGCGCCGCCCTCGTCGAAGTAGACCGTCTTCTGGCAAAGCGGACAGGAGAGGCAGAGGGTGCCTCCGGAGGGTGGGAAGCCGCCGTTGCCGGGGGTGCCGACGTAGCTGCCGGGTCTGGAGCCGGTCGAGGTGCTGCTGCTGCACACGACGCCGGAGTCGGTCTCGGAGAGGATCGACAGCTTGTCCGCCTCCTGGTCGGAGAGGTTGGGCGCGTTCGCCGAGTCGACGGTCGACTCCGGCGGCGAGTCCGGCGGCGCCTGGAGGTTCACGGCGCAGGGTAGGCAAAGAGCGTGCCAACAGGGCAGCAAAACTGGATCGGTGTAGAGCTCCTTGCAGGAGGGACAACGGAGTTCGTCCTCCATTTCGAGCCGGGGATCCGCTGCGTTTTTTTTTGCGATTTTTCGGGGTTCGCTCCTGCGCCGCTTTTCGCGCTCGGCCTTCGATATCGTCGACTCGCTCAGCGCGGTCTCGTCCTCCGCGTCCGCCTGAGTGCCGCGCGCGCGCGCGCGCGATCGCGACTCGTGTCAGTTGCGCTACGCGACGGTGCGTCGTCGGCACGTGGAAGGGGCTCGAGCGACGATTCTTCTCGTTATCCTGGACTCGGCGTCGCCTCGTCGTCGGAGCATCGATGTCGTCTCGTTCTCTCGAACGCCGGGGCTCGACGCGCGATCTGAGCAGCTTATTACGCGGTGCCGTCGGACGCGCGGAGCTCGGCGGTATCGAGATAGGGCTCGATCAGCATCGGTGGCGGTCCGGAATCGTGGAAATCTCTCTCGGGCCGAAACGGAGGACGGTTGACGCGTGCATTCACGTCGCGAGGCGGGATCGATCCGTCATCGGGCGAAGAGACGCTTCTTGGACGCGAGTAAAAATGCGGTTATACCTGGGTCGACCGGTTCGACCCCTTTTTTTCGACCGGTTAACCCGCGGCGTTCATCCGTGCGTCTCGCCGTGGGATGAGCTATCTTCTTCACGATTCACACTCGAGGAATAAGAATCGCGCGCTCGCGCGACGGACGGATGTCTCGATCGTCTTTTCGACGCGCCTCAAGATTCCCGTGCGCGGATATTCGTTCGAGAGAGTCGCGATGCGACAAGCGTTCGCGCGGAGAAAAAGAAGTCATTCGTTCTTCGCCGAAAATAAAGATTCGATCGCCGAGAGCAACGGATGGGATCCTGTCGCTGTCACGTCACCGTTCACCCGCGCGTACAACGTGCACACTCGCGTCGCACTGGCCCTGAACGAGATCAGGTTCGCGCCGGTCGCGTGATTCGTCCGCTTCGCGGCGCACGATGTTACCTCGAAGCCGTCGCCGGGTTGACTGACTCTCAGCGCAGAGTCAAAGAACCACCGCGCGCACCGCGGCTCAGGGGCGTCGCGAGTGAAAGGGGGCCGAGAGCACACACCTCGGCGGGTTGCATATCTGCAGGCGCAATTATTCGCGCGTGCAGGGATTTAAGCCCTGTTTAAAGCGTCCGATTAAATCCGATTTCTGTCTCAGTATTTTCCTATTTGAATTTATTTCTCATTTCAGAAATATCGATCGGTTTATATTGGAAAATTCCTACTGCTTATTTCAAATGGGATTTAATCAGAAAATAATAATCGCCATGCACATAGCACATACAGTATGTCAGATTTAATATGACTATTCCGATTCAATCTCAGTTGGAGTGAATTGATATTATCGTATTTCATCGAATGAAATTAATGTAAAAGGGGGGGGGGGGGATCGATTGGTGTGAATAGGTAAATAAAAATGTGAATACACCTAAGCGCTGGTCAAATTCAATTAGAATACATTTATAAGAAATATAAAAATCTGAAGAACCTCGTTTGGTAGAAATGACAAGTCATGTGAAATTAAATAGAAAATACTGTTAAATATTTCTAATACGTCAAATTGAACGTCTTCTTTTTTCTTTTTTACAATTAATTTCAATTTGAAAAAATTAATCGAAATATAATATTTAAGTCGGAAATTTCCAGGACAAAAATTGGATTTATTTGGCTCTGATCGATTTCAATCCAATCCTTTAAACGGGGTCCGCAGCAGCTGCGGGATCGCGGCATACCACGTGGAATTTATGCACGCATACGCTTTGCGGGGAATTCGACGGAAGAAATATACAGATGGTTAATATATATAAATGTACTGTGGGAGAGTCGATGGATGATGGCCGGGATGGGAGGAAGGAATCGATTTGTGGTATGTTAAAAATGTTTCGGTAGGGTATCGATGGGATTGGCGGCTCTTCCGCATTGATATTTCCGGCAAGACAACTTCCGGTAAATATAACGTTGTTCTTGTAACGTGATATGTATTTGAGAGAAGAACATTTGAAAATAAATTGTCAGCGAATCCTTCGACTCTGTCTCCTTCGTTTCATGTGCCCACTGAACGTTGACGTGGATGTCAATTTAAATTATACGCGCTAACGATTCGCTATCGCGTGTCGAGGAAAAAGTTGACAGTATCTAGAATCGACTAAAATTTTTCACACAGGCTGTAATGTTACGATCGAATGAATCGCGAATACCTACATACTTTGGAAGAAAAAATTGATTGAATTGATTTAGTTGGTTTGAATTATTTCTAGCTATTTAATATATTCTTAATTTATTTATTTGTGTTCAATCAAGTACCCCTTCATTCTCAACTGATATGTTTGATCACTATAAGTAGATATTTAGTTATTGTATCTTTACATATTTAGTCCGCCATATATTTTAGTGGAGTTGGACCAATTAAGTATTTTTTTAGTGTGACTAACGTTTACTCACATTGACTGTGCATATACTTACTGCGAAAAATGAGTATTGAATTAAATACAATTTCTTTGACTTGAATGAAAATTTAGTTGTTTCAACTAATTTTTAAATCAACTAAATCTTTCAACTAAATTTTTTCCTCAGTGTACCTACCTGCTAATAATTATGACACAGAACGGATATCTCATTTTCTCCTTTGATTTTTCCACTCCTGAAATTTTTCGTGTTCCGCAGTTTCTCACCGAAGAAAAAATCGAATTAACGACATAGCGCAGGGACGATCGACTCCTAGAGCCGGCGCTGCGTCGATCCTCCGTCTTTTTTCACGGGGCAACGCGGCGCGAAAATGGAAGGGAGAGAAGGAGAAAGGTATACAACGCACCACTCGAAGGGGCGGGCGAGACGAAAGAGGGATGCAGATAGGAGGGAGAAAACGAGTGGCCGAAGGCGAAACGCGGGGATAACGACGGAGATGGAAGAAGCTCCGTGAGAAGGGTCGTCGGTCCCGCGGAGAGGGGATGTAGGTTTTGCGCGATACTGGGCCAGGTGCGCGCTGTTTTCCGGCGAAGCCGGTCGCGGGTCGATCGTCCTCGATTTAGCGCGGGAACGCGCTCCGATAGACTCCCTTCCGTTTCGAACTGTCAAAAGCATGCCCGCCGAATCGAAGACGCGCGGGGATTACGAATCCCG
Source organism: Xiphydria camelus (assembly GCA_963678675.1). Classification (NCBI taxonomy): domain Eukaryota; kingdom Metazoa; phylum Arthropoda; class Insecta; order Hymenoptera; family Xiphydriidae; genus Xiphydria; species Xiphydria camelus. Next base: position 4,206,859 of record OY783196.1, read on the forward strand.
CGTCGGGAGCGATCACGCGTGAGAGGCTTGCGATTTATTCCCTTTCCTGGTTCGACGATCGAGGCGATTTCCGCTTTGTTCGGAAAAATTTGTCCCTCGCGACTCGCAACGACGTTCATCCCGCTTCAATTTCTCCCCCGCTCTAAAAAAAACCCGCTTACGCGTCTCTCCGAAATATCGAATCCTTCTCAAACTCGTCCTGAAACTCGGGACTGAAATCCCGAACCAAACGACCTCCGTTCGAAATCCTTGCCGGCCGAGTTTCGCCTCTCTCTCTCGCACATATTTTGCGAGCCCCGCTGCGCGATCGCATCGACGTATATGTCGTTGGTGAGAGCAAGAGGGGGGGAAGAGTCGCCTCTCGTCGCGCAGACGCGGAAGTACAGTGTAAGTGGAAACGTACACGATACTACGGGCGGCGCCACGTCTCGGCTACAGTTATTACCACGAGACCGAGAGGGACGTTCCGCCCGACCAGTGGTACACTTTTCCAAAATGTTCGAGTCTCGTCGCGGTGGTGTCGACGCGCGGTCGGCTGCGATACGCGCGAGTGGATACGACTGTGCTCTTCGACTCTGACCTCGACGTCGCCCGTGGGCGGTGTGTGCGGCACAAGGCGAAATTCTCGATCTAATCGGCGAGGCGCGCAAGCGCTCTGCGACTCGGCGAGCGGATTAGCGGCGATACGACGGATTGGTCGAGGTTGGGTCGTTCGATTTACCGCGGATAGTACGTCCGCGTCTGACGTCGCGCTGACAGATCGCGCTAAAAGACGCGAGAGCTTGGAGTCTGCTTTTTTACGCGACGGATAGATCGAGAAAATGGGAACGAGATTCCCTTATCTCGAATTGGACCTCGACACGGTGCAGAGCTCCGATACATAAATGCCCTTAGACACTTCTCGCTCCTTTCGTTGTTTCGCGACGGCCTCAAAAAAAAGCGGACAGATATGTCGCGTGATTAAGCACCGTTACGTAACGCGGAAGCGCGTGAAGGTCGAGCGCACCACCGCGGGTGGATCGGGTGTGTTTCAATCGATACGAATTCGCGCTTTCGACGCGATATAACCGCACGGTGGTGGGAATGCCTATTCACGATTTATTTCTAGCGAAAGAAACGTTATTTTGCGCGATGTAAATACGCGTCGCTGAAGCGAAAAGTAAAAATGCTATATTAATTCCACGTTATCTCGATGAATGTATTTCCCCTCGGATCGTCAGCCAGCGCGCACCACAGCGAGAATAAGACTCGAGGAAACAGAAAACCGTGATACCTAATCTATCGCGCGCGTTATCGCGCCACGCGCGTGAAAAGCGCGCCCATGCGAGGAGTCTCTTTGTCTTTATCGTGTCTTCACGAGATTTCCAATAGGAATTTCTCGATTTCTCCCTGATCTCGTCGCAGTCGCACCGCGCCACTTCCTTCCACCCCTTCGGTACACGCGGCGAACGCGAATCCTCCTTGAAGAATACACGATGATTCACGCCGCGCGGGTCTAAATAGCGAGTAGATACAAACGCCATCGGCAGGTTTGAAAATTACTCGCAGTGCGTCATATGCGCGCATGCGAAACGAGGGCGGTCGACCTGCGCGTATTCAAAATCCTTCGGCGCCAACCAGAAAACGGACGCGAGCATTTAAGGGGGCGCGGGCTGCGCGCGAAAGCAGTCGCGCGCTCGATCGTCGCCGAGGTGGGCGCTAAAAATTCGCGTCGTCGTGGTGTGTTGAATATTGGATCGATTAATAAAAAGTTTCCCGTCATTCAAAAACAAAAGCGCCCAGGCACGCGCGAAAAATCGAAGCGCGTGCGCGCACGCGCGTTCGGGACACACGTGAAAGCGGTCGCGTTTTATCGTCGTGATGGACGCCAAATTTACGTCGTCGCGTCGCGGTTAAAATTCCAAAAAATCGCCCGGAACCGCGCGCTTACCGCTCCACCCCCGACGGGGGGGTCGAAATTTGCAGAGGCTGAAGGAGGGACCGTGGTATCGTCGTTGCCTCAACGAAAATTTCCTCCGTCGAACCCGACTTAACCGCGCCGAACGACATGTCGACGAACCTGATGAGGATCCTGGCGAGCCGGAGTCCCCTCCGGCGCCTGGGGAATATATACAGACAGGGGTCAACCAGGTTAGCGATGCTATGCACTTCCGCGTGAACCGTTATCCCCTCCTCGATCCCCGTCGCTCCCCCTTCTGGCTTCCTTCGAAACGACGTGACCTGTGAACTTCCTAGAACGACGTGATAACGATCCCAGTCGACGCGTCAACGGAGAAACATTTAAATTTCGAGACCCAAATCTGCTATCGCCGCTCGACGTCGTTTCACCAGTTTCGAAAATATCCGTGTAATGCTTCGCGACCCGGGGCGATGCATTTCGATGCATTTTCGTGCATGTGACGCTCAAATTCGTAATCCGAGCGTTCGATGAATGCAATTGACCGGGGCTGCACAGAGAAAAAGAATTAGCCGCATTTACCTACTGAAAATTACTCACGAGGTCGCGAGTAATTATTTATCTATATCAATGAGATTTTTTAATACATCAATCACAGGTATCTCTTCCTCTCTTACAATCATGTGGAATAGTATGTGATTGCAAAGAAGAAATATTTAATTATTGTGAACAAAATTTTAATTTTTAGTAAATTCAATTAATTCTTTTTCTCCGTGTACATCTATTTAAACGTAAATTTATCTAAGTGTTACATTCGCGCGTCCCTTTATAATAAGGCACTTTTTTTACGGAGCGAAATTTAAACTGCAGCACGCGTAAAAAAATATACGGGATTTTAGTACAGATCCATGCGGCACGTACGATCTGGTAATCGTCGGGGGCGGCATCGTCGGATGCGCCACGGCTCGAGAAATGCTCCTGAGGCATCCCACAATGAAGATAGCGATCGTCGAGAAAGAAAAGGACGTCGCGATGCACCAGACGGGACATAACAGCGGCGTCGTCCATGCGGGAATATATTACACGCCCGGTAGTATGAAGGTGAGTGAAAAAATCGCTCCGAAGTCGTATCAAACGCCCGACGATAAAACTCCGGTGAATCGTAATCAATGGAGATACCCGAGATGCGTTGTTGAAAATTCGTTGAAATCCGAGTCAAATGTACAGTGGCGCTTCCACGGGGGACACGCTTTCGGGAGACCGCGTCTTTAGGATTTAACCTGCGCAGGTTCCTCGCGAAAGTTTCATCTTTTAAGATTTAAGTTGAAAAAATCGAAAGTACTTTCCTCTGCAATTGTTTGTACATCGTACGGAATAAATAAAATTTCGCGAATTTTCGTACCTAAAATCCCCGACCGCCCCGCGTCTGCTCCCAGGCGAAACTCTGCGTGGAAGGGTTGAAGCTGTCGTACGAGTACTTCTGCAAGAACGACATTCCGCACAAAAAAGTCGGCAAGCTCATAGTAGCCAGCAGTCCCGCCCAGGTCAAAAGGATAGACGACCTGCATCAGCGCGGCCTCAAGAACAACGTGCCGGACCTCGAGATCGTCGATAAGGACTGCATCGCGAACTACGAGCCCAAGTGTAAGGTGAGAGCGATCGTTACACCTTGCGCGCTTATAAAAAGGCGCGCGTTCGCGAAATAGCGCCTGGGGCCCGGAAGACAAAAATAACATTGATGTGTAACCCGCTTTAAATTTAGACAGAATCCGTCGTATACGCACAATTCGAATCGGGTTACCCGATCGTATCGACCGCGACTATTTGCGATAAGCGGCGAGACCGCGGCTTGATTGTAAAAATAATAAGAGTGTCCGACTCCCCTCCCCCACCCCTCCAGCGAGTCGTTACGAAAGTAAACGGCAAATTGCTCCTCATCTTCAGGGTGAAAAGGCGTTATGGTCGCCATGGACGGGCATTGTCGACTGGGGTCTCGTTTGCAGGCGCTTCGCCAAAGAATTCGAATCTATGGGAGGCAGGGTCTTCCTCAACTACGAAGTCACCGGCTTCGGGGAAATGGCCGAGTCAAGGGGAACTGGTGAATTGCTGCCGATCTCCGTTCAATCTAAGGGTCGGGTACGTTCATTTGCTTTCGAATTAATGAGCAAGTAGCTGGTAGAACCGTACGAATCGATCGTTTTGGTATAGAGAGAGCGTCGCTTTTTTACCACTGTCTTCGCAGTACTTGCTAACGAAATACGTGCTGACCTGCGCCGGTTTGCACTCCGATCGACTGGCGGTGATGACGGGATGCGATCTCAATCCGAGAATCGTACCGTTCCGCGGCGAGTACCTCCTACTGAACGACAATAAAAAACACCTCTGCACGACCAACATTTACCCGGTACCGGACGCGAGGTTTCCATTTTTGGGAGTCCACTTTACGCCGAGGATAAACGGCGCGATTTGGCTGGGGCCCAACGCGGTGCTGGCCACGGCCAGGGAGGGATACAGGTACGGCTCTATTCGATTATTATCGATGATATTAATCGAGTGAAAGGACTATCCGCGGAATTTAAATCTCATTAATTTTCCGCCGCGTTCAGTTGGTTCGACGTGAACGTGAAAGACTGCATAGAGATGCTGAAGTTCCCGGGGCTTTACAAGCTGTGCTTGAAGTACTTCATTCCCGGTTGCAAGGAAGTCCTCAAGTCCATTGTCTATCCCCTGGCCGTAAAGGACTGCCAGAAATTCATTCCAGAAGTTTCGTACAAGGACGTCAAGAGGTTGGTATGCGATCGGTCGATCGCTCGGTGTCTATCGCTCTTGTAACGCGTATGTAATAACGGTGGCGTACTTAAAATAGAAGTGGCCGCCAATGACAGCACGCGCAAGACAATACGAATCACGCGCTTATCCCGTTACTTTCGATAATATTTGCATAGGACTTATTATAGACCAAACTATAGTCTTCAAGCTCGTCGCCAAGTCGAGTTACTCGGAACAGACTTTATACCGTTGCATTCGTTTCAAGGTATATTACTCATTTTTCTACAGAGGTCCCGCGGGTGTAAGAGCGCAGGCGCTCGATAAGAACGGTAATCTGGTGGACGACTTCGTGTTCGACGGCGGTAGCGGTAGCATCGCGAGCAGAGTTCTCCACTGCCGAAATGCACCGTCGCCCGCGGCTACCAGCAGTATGGCCATAGCGAAATATATATCGAGCAAGCTCGAGAAGGACTTCAAGTTCTAGAGCGTCGATTTCATCACGGGCAATTGCTTATTCGAGAAACGATACGTCGAACACCAAAAAGCCGAAAGTAATGAAATGGGATTTTTTTTTATATCGAAACCGTCGATGCATCGCGTACCCAATACAAGACCTTTCCATTTCGTATGTTTTTTTTTATTGTTTTATACCGCCGGACCAATAGACAATAATTAAGATATTTAAGAAGCGACTCGATAGATTCCGCTAGCAATTTCATTCCAGCTCACTTCGCAACGATTGCAATTCGAATGCGATCGAGATCACCCTTGGTACGTAAGAACGAAGAATATTTAATTTGTGTACGTCGACTACTTTATAGTTTTTTTTTTCGAATTTTCCGAGCAAAGAATCGTTTTACGAATAAACAATCCAGTCGACGTTGTCGCGTGTGCCGCCTCAAATTCGTCTATCGTGGGCATGCCTATAATGTGTACCTAGCTTTTCTAGAATGTAGCGACACTTGTAATCAGTTATTTTTACTATGTATCGTACAAATATGTTCTATTTTGTAACACGAATATACGAGAGGAACTGTAGATCAGTTTTTGAGAAATAAAAACGGATATATATTTGCCATACAACTCCACTGTTTTATCGAAGTCTTTTACTTTTTGAAACCAGAAACGCGATTATCCCATCCGATGATTTTTCGATGCCCGTTAGGTTCTGATTCAACAAAATTTGTATCAGTTTTGGAGGTCGAGGAACGAGTAGAAGAGATCATCCGATAATTTATACATCCCGTGCGTCGGTCCTTCAATCGGCCGCGGGTAGGTTTTATTATATTATAAATTATAAAATATTTTACAATTCCTATAGATAATTCTAATATGGTACATGGAAATTCGATGATATTAAAAATATCCATACACGAGATGATAAGATTTACGATCCGCAGGAATTTCAATTTCGTGGTTGCCTTCCATAAAGCGCAGCTTCGCCTGACGGAAGGCAACCACTCATCTTTTGGCTGCAAAGTATAAAGCGTATCACCTCGTATTAAATCCCATAACGATAAATGTACATTAGCTACATTAAAAATGGATACGATTCTCCCGCGATCGATACGACGCGGAGAAAATATCATTGTCTCTAACGAAATGGAAGTACGCGACTGTCTGATTATACGTTCCCTGATTAATTGGTCTACCCTAGTCAAAATATATACATCATATTATTCTAAACCCATTTGGCGATATCAGAAGACTCCTCCCTGCAAAGTCCAATGCCGCAGTCACGTGAAAGCCCATATTTGAAAGAACTACCACGTACTCAGACAGAGCGAACATGGAGTAAACTGGAATAATTAAAAGTCCTGTTAACTCGCACGACGCGACGTCTAAGCTTTTATAAATCCGTGCTTTTTAATTTAGAAACTTAATTTGACGCCTCCAATTGAATTCTCTCTTATCAGATATATAGTTTTCTCACGATAAATCGAAAATAGAAATATTTCGCGAAGCAGATGCTTGCTACGTTTACTCAGCTGATAAAGTACATGGTACATTAACTACATAGCACTCTCCGTGTATAGTTTAAATCGATTGCATTTACCCAGAGGTTCGCAGTACTTGTTGTGCCTGTAGAAAAAATAACAGGCCGAAATAATTGACGATACATTGAGGAACAGAAACCTCCTCTTCCACTTAAAAGAAGCGGCTTCCGTGAAATCCTTTAACTCATTACGACAGTTTCTCGTAACGAAGCACGCAAGCACCATGTGCGCAAACGACATTAACAGGAATGTTATGAATGACAATTTATGAAAAGCTGCAAGAAAACAATAGTTCCGAGTCAGGAATGTTTTCGTCTCGATCTCGCGCACCCCACGACGACGGCGATACGCACCGTAATTTTCGTTCGAAGTCCAGAAGCTCAGCGTGACTAACGAGATATTCTCTAAAGCATACGTAAATAAGGTGACGTTGCCGATTCTATTCGCCCATTTGTATAAAGTTTCTTTGTAATAGCGATAGTACATCACAAAAACCATGGTCCTGTTTATCGCCTGCATGGCGATAGCCACCTTCCACACGACTTTTTGCGGACTGTAGTGTCCTATCGCCGCGGAGATCGACGGGAAAAAATTGTAAACCTTTACGAAAAAAAATATCCAACTCTTAAAACGACTCGTTGGTCGAACTTGGTTTGATAGAATTTTGCCAAATCGCTATGCGTTTGCAGAAGTGACTTCCGCGAAAATTCTACACGCGGACTCGGATAGTAAAAGTCACGAACGATGGAAACCCGTTGAAAATCAAAACGCAATCTTACCTGGCAATGCGTAGAGTTTACGTGCTCGAAATAATACATTATGGACCAGACTATGCAAAATAAAAATCCGAAAAAGGGCACCGCTACGGTAAACCACGCGACATTCGAAAACGGAATCACGATTCGATATCTTGACGAGCTCTCCTCGACGAGAGGCGCGTATTCCGCTCGCGATCTCATTCTTTCGCACTCGTCACACGTGAAAAAAAAACTGATTTTGCTTCACAAGAAAATCATACTACGTGAACCGTACGATCAACGACCCGCGAGAAATTCGAACGCAACGCCACGTGACTCAACGGTTTTCCTATCATGAGAGCACTTGAAGGTGCTCCAGAATCGAGAGCGTTTACGATATAATTAACGTGCATAACAATACGGAACGTGATGCGGCTTTACGATGGATATTTGAAAAAAGCAATAATCGTGACTGAACAGGGCGGCCATGTTGTTAACACTGGCGGTGCGAAATTGGCACTTTCGCTGCCAGATGGCGAGTAACATATGACAGTTTCTCCATCAGTGAGGCTAATGACGAACTACTTTTACTTGTTCAATGTATCACCGGGTAAGAAACGCGCATTACGCGATTGTGTCGTTTGACCGTGTTTTTCGGAATATATGAAATAATTATACGGCGCTTCGAGTGAACGCGATCGACGAACGGTGCTGTGATTAATAATTCGCCGTGCGTCTGCCATTTTTGATTCGAAATGCGCTGATATTTACTCGTGATAAGTCGAAATAAATAACAGTCTCTCACGAGGTTATGTCGCTTTTTCTGCGCGCATCGAGTGTCTTACCTACTTCGAGGATTCGTGAAAGAGGGATGCGATCCTTCCGCGGTTGCTGAAGACATACTTCGACGCTTTACGGGAATTCGGGATCATGTAAGTTTTTTTCGTTCATAACTACGTATTTGGAGGCCGAATCCTTTCGTTCGATATTATCTTTCGACCAATTCGTAGGGATATCCGGCGAGTTCGTTTAAAAGCGCGAGGCTATAAAAATGTTTAAAGGGTTCCTAATACAATAATGAGATAGCGCCACCTACGAAACGCGGTTTCTCCTTCGAACGCTATTCAACCGTTCTAATTATGTACCGACGTTGTCATACCTACATCGATGCAATTAATTTTTTACGTAATACATCATCGCCGTTGAACTGCCAAAAATAAATGAACTCTTGGCGCGCTGCTACGGCGTGGAGAATGATTCGATGGTGTGTCAACGTGACTTATTACTCTGTATCGGGAGTTGGCCCCTATTTATCGTACCTACGGCGGAGGCTGGGGGCCAACTTGTACGCGGCATCTTTCTCCGAATTATCCCATAAGAAAATAAACTGAACTGAAACGAGTTCTAATTATTTATCGCGTGACTTCTTCTCACCGGAACAAAAATTCGCCCACATATATAGCCCCCGAGATCACAACGCGTGGCGCGAACGATCTTTGCGTCAGTGATAAATTTACATTATACGAGAGAGCCTTCGGAAAATATTGATCGTACTTCGGAAAATATTTGTCCATTGCCGCTCGATTTCTCCACCGCGATCAACCGCGGTAAAGGCGTCGTGTTTATTGGTATCCGTTGCGTAAATCTGTGCGAAAAAGGGAAATTTGGGGCATTGCCCCTTGCACGAGAAAGCGGGGTGAGTTCGCCGCTCGATCGGGTCCCTAAGCGAGAGCTCTCTCGATAGGAAATTCTCAGCCTATTCACGCCTGGCCAGGCTTGTTATTCTGGTCGGACGTCTCGCCCGGTTAATGTTGTAAATCGGCTGACCGAGCACGTGGCAACGACTCGTGGCCGAAGACCTAAGGTCTCAAATGGGGTAAACGTCCCGATAAACCGGACGTGTCTGGTAGCAATGAAAATTACCGAGCAACGTTGAGAAAACGACAGTCGATGAAAATCTCTAGTCGATCGATTACGCGCGCAAAATCGTTTACGCGATTAGCGCGTCACGTGCGAACTTCTGACTCTAGTTCGTGTAATATTTTTCACGAGAGATCCACCGGAAAATGTCTACGCAAACACGGGTCAAAAGTTCGCAAGTAACGGGATAATCGTGATTGAAGTGGACGGCAAAAATTAGTAGTCGAACCGCTCGTATCCTCCGCAGAGTGGAAATAACAAGGAAAAGCTCGCAGCTCGGACGAGGGGAAGCTAGTGAAGAAAATTGCGCGAGTCCGCGTGATTATACCGCGTGGCGTACATATCCATACGTATGTTATGCACGTTCCAGCAACAGAGCTATCCCCCGGTGAAATTAGTTCTGCTTATGTCCCGCCCCGATATTTTGCTACGTGTTGCACGGGCAACGAGCTTTTTTTCCTTGAAAGCGAATGAGGTAGTATCTCTTTTCCTCCGCTCGTGTGCATGCAACGCGTCGCGTTGGCAGACAAGAGTATATAACCCAGATAGACTTGTACGATCTTCATGACATTCATACGAATTAGAGTAATTCATTGTTCTTAAGTTTACGTCAATTTTGCCGCATGAGTTTAGAAAAAGGAATTGCTCTTCAAAAAGTTGTTAGATTTACATTATAATGTGATTCAAATTAATCGCACTATATTTATTGCAACAACATATTTACAAAAAATTGTGCATAATTATATTGAATAAATGTTTAGGATTTTATTTGTATTACTTTGCAATCATTTATGTACAATTTGTCTATCCGGGTATGGATCGAATTGGCGATCTTGGTCGCGTCGATCGTTGGCTCGTCGTTTCCAATTTCGAAGATTTCGCGATATCGATAAGGCGAACCACCGACCCGCCGATGCAGTCGCATTCGCGCAAATCAGCGACGCGTCTGGCGATTGTTCTTGGCCGTTGATGTTAATCGCGTCACCGTCATTGTCACCCCGAGGTACGCCTCCGCTCCTCCCTCCCCCCGCCGATATCTCGCCAACGTACCCTTAATAAATGAATCTAGGTCATTTGGCGCCGCTGCATCATTGGCAACTTAAGCGCTACTTATGCATTTATACTCCGAGGCTATTAGCTGAGTGCTAAAAGAGTTTTCGGTCGGTCGAGGCGTCGCGTCGTTTGTTGGCCAGCTTCGACCCGGGTAGACGCAATGCGTCGGGACGCTCTGCCAGGAGCACCGCAATACCGTAGACGCGCGCGTTTCGAATAGAAGCTGTGCTCGGCGTAGATGGACTCGGCGCGCACGGCGAGGAAATGTGCAGGGGGTGGCTCGACAGGGAGCGTTCGCGAGGGTGAATTTGGGAAGCGCTGGAGAGCTTTATGGTTTTACGCGTGACGCCGATCGGCTTTTTTTTAATGCGGCGTAAGTATAGAAAACGTGCGTCGCGAGAAAATTATTAAATACCTATATATTTTTTTATATATGGGAGATAATTATTTTTCTCTTATGAAATTCGTGGTCTTTGGAATCAGCAAGAAGATATGGGCATGATAGGGTAGTCGAGCGATCGATCAATTTGAGAAATATCGAGTTTTTCGCGTCTCTATAATAGCTCGTAGATACGTATGTATGTCGAAGCCGTGTCACGCGGTGTCGACCGTGTCGCTTTACCGGTCGAATTTTGTCGTATTCGCAATAGCGTCAGCTACGCGACGAGTGAGGAATCGATGTGTGAGGTACCAAGCGGTAACGTCTCGTCGATCGGCTTTCGAATCGTGATTCGAAACAAGTCCTTTTCCCGATATTTTACTTCGGCACGCGACGTTTGTCTAGTTGGCAAATTCGGAAGTATGTATATATATCCATCGCGCGCGTGGAGACCGCGGTGACGGCGTTCGTATATCGCGCGTCTCCGGACTTAACGCGACAAATCCCTTAAGCTTCTCGTTTTACGCGAGACACTCTCGAACCTATCGCGTTCGCTCCACTCGACGACGTCGTCGAAGACGCCGCGCCGTCAATTCGACGTTATACGAGTACTTTGTCGTGGGCGCGAAACGCTAATGGATCCGGAAATCCGACACCTGCACCCGATTTCGCGGCGCAAAGTCGACGATATCTTGGTGTTCCTGTAAAGTTCCCTCAATAAATCTATCATTCTCGGAATCAGCGCGGAAGAAGATGTCGGATGGTGTGGTCGAAAGCCTGATTTCACAGATTTCGATTTTTTCAACTTTTTGTGAAAATCGAAATCTCTGGAATTGGTCGCTGGGACAGCCTATCTTACGTATTTCTTTCGCGCTGATTACGAGAAGTACGGTTATTAAGTCGATATCTCAAAGGAAGTATAAAATATCGATGACTTTATGTTTACGGGACATTTTTTCTTTCACGGAAAATCATCGTTATCTCGGTGTTGCTATGAGATTTTCTGAATAAGTCCATGATTTTCGGAATCAGCATGGAAAAATACATCGGATGGGGTGGTCGAGAATGAAATTCCGGAGATTTCGATTTTTGTGATACCCCTTGACATTTTTTCAATTTTTCGCCAAAATCGAAATCTCTTGAATCAATCGCTCGACCACCTTATACAGTGCATTTTTTTGCGCTAACCACGAAAAGCACGGTTGTTTTGTCCACACCTCAAAAGAAATATAAAATATTAGCAATTCGATGTGCGAGAAAATTTTTCTCTCACAAAAAATCATCGATATCTCGATCTCTTGGAATTTCACCGATAAATTGACCATTTTCGAAATCAGCTCTAAAAAATACATCGAATATATGTAGTAGTCGAAAGTTCGATTAAAAAAACGTTGATTTCTGCAAAAAAAATATTAAATCGTAGAGGGGTCATTTTTGTTATTTTCTTATCAGTGTACGTATGTACGGCGAGCCATACCGACTGGCCAGTGGCCCCGTCGTCCCTCAAAAGCGCAATTGATCGTACCTCGCCGCGAGCTTAAAAAAAAACTCGACGATCGTATCTACACTTCCGCTCCGAAAGGGAGTTCAATTGGCAACGTTTCCGTGGCAACCGGTTGCGATCCGCGGCCACAACCTCGGCGCGCGTCGCGCAACGCAGAGTGCATACATAAAAAGATCGTTGGCTCGGGAAGAAAATTTGACGGAGGATAAACGTTGTAAATTCGAACTCACACGTCGATTCCCTCGTCCCTCTCACTCGCTACGTCTCCGCGCCAGCGAGGGGGGAGCAAACGTCTCGTTGGTAAGTCAAAGTATAGGTGTACAGGTGGGAGAGGAAGAGGGGGATGAAAGAGAAATACGTAGTGATATGGTATAAAAGAGGGAGAGCGGGGAAGTGTACGAGACTCCGAGGGTTGGGAAGGGAGGGGAAGCGGAAAACGAATAGGCGAAGAAGAGTACCTCTATCCAGAGAATCCGTCGCGACCACGACGGTGAAGCGCGGCGAGGAGAGGACGCGGAAGGCGGATCGGACGCGGAGTGACCGTCGAGCAGCGCGCGTGCGCCGATCCGCGTGGACCGGCCACGCGTGGCGCGAGTCAGAAGTTGGCTTTTCGTCGTGCTTTTAGTCTGTCCCGTCCCTTCGTCCATCCTCGGAGCGCCGCCCGAACGAGCCCGGAGGGCCGGCGAGCAGCACGTCGCGGCCGTTAGCCGCGGGGCGTTAGAAGTTTTCGTCGCGCGCTTTCCCTCCTTCCTCTCTTCGCCCGTCCCTCGTCGAAGTGCGGTGGGATACCTCGGGCATTCGCGGGTGCTGTTGATCGCAACGCGACACGGTGACGAATAGAGAAATCCTCCCTTCGCGCCGGAAGTGCCCGCGGGGACGGTGGGAAAATGCGCGCGGCAATGGGTACGACGCAGTCGTGAGCCAGCCAGCCGCACGGAGAGAAGTCCGCGAGGGCGCGATGTCCGAGGAGATCGGTAACCGGGACGCGCCGAGCGCGACTACAACGGCGACGGCGGACCGTCGCAAGCGTCCCGACGGCACCACCGCTCAGAGGCGATGGCGCCTCCTGGCGAGGGCCCTCGCGCGTTCCCCGGAACCCCGTCCGGACGCCGAGGACGAGGTGATCTCGGTGCGCCGCTTCACCTCCTTCGGCCTCGTCACCCCCGCCGTCCTCGAGAACGCCCCCGCCGATCCCGAGGCCTCCTGGTGCGAGTACTCCACCGTCGTCGACGGCGCGTCCCACCAGGTGCAGATACGGCGCATCGACAAGATCTGCTTCACCGCGAACGAGCTCATGGGCTTCAACAACACCGGGAACGTCTGCGTCTGGCCGTCCGAGGAGTGCCTGGCTTACTACCTGCTGAAGAACCGCCGGACGTGCGCCACCAAGCGGGTCCTCGAGCTCGGCGGCGGTATGAGCTGCCTGGCCGGCGTCTTCGTGGCCAAGTACTGCAATCCGCGGTGCGTCACGCTCACCGACGGCAACGTCACGAGCGTGGAGAACGCGCGGCGCATCGTCGCGAGGAACGACATGGAGGACTCGGTGAAGTGCGGGGTCGTTCAGTGGGGTAGGGCCGCCAGGGCGCTCCGGCAGGCCGCCGAGATCAACGGCAATCGTGCGCAGGTGACAATCGAACACGTACCGTATTTGGGATAAAAGAGGTGCATGTAAGGGTTTTCGGATGTTCCTGTTGTGCTGGAGAACAATTTTTCCTTGGAAACTGGTAAATTCAGGGTGTCTGGCGTTCACGGGGGTCGTGGAAAAATCATTGAATTTTTGTTTCATATGGTATATCATGGAAATATCATAGTATCTTTGTAAAAAAATGAAAATATCATGGATCTATGGAATAAATTATTGGTTTAATGAGATTTACATGACCGCGGGATGCCGGATACATTGAACTTCACTTTGATGAGATCGATGACGGAAAACAGTGAGAGTTACTACCGGTATTGTTGGAACGAAAATTGATTTCTATTTTAGCAGAAAATTCTGTATAAACACTTTAAAAGTCATAGATACGATCATGGAAAAGTACAGAATTCTCGCCTGGAGATCATGGAAATATCATGGAAATTTATTATTACCTCTAACCCCGCTGGATACCCTGAAATTGGAATGTAGACCGTTATTGTTATTCAATGTTTTCAAAGGAAAAATTAATGTACCGCGCTGCAAAAACACCTGAAAAACCTCATGCGTACCTTTTTTATTATATAATAAGTACGGTAAATTTTACCGGTACCAGTCTTTCCGCGAACTTTTGGTTCTTTCGATTTTAAAATTGCTCGGGTTTTAAACGAGGGATCGTTTGAGCGGTGCGTACGTGAAGTCCTGGAGGGGTGAAGAGGGGGAAAGTTCGATTCTCGCGACGATTTGTCCCGCGCTTCGTTATTATTCTCGTCCCGTACAATGATCCGACACCTCCCCATATATATCCGCACGCAATCCCCACACCCTTACATTCGCGGCGTACACGTGTGTGCTTCGATAAGAGTCTAAAACGCACGCGTTGCTCTTGCCTGCTCCTATCCGTTACTCGTGGGGACGCACGTGACCGGGAGTGCGGTGACATCGCGACCAAAGTCGAGAAGTCTGAAAACCTGTCCTCCGAGTTCCTAAAAGTGACGCGTCAAATCCCAATATCATAATTATTCCACCCTCCTCTCTTTCTCGTCCACATTAAATCCCCCCTCCCCGGTATACTTTCTGAATAATTGCCCCGTCAATTCGTGATAACCATGTAGGTATACCCTCCACCCGCGTCCGGCGGGGTGCACGCGCCACCGCGAAATCAATTCTTCCCGAACTCCGCCAAGTCTCACCGAAGCACCACTCAAGGATTAAAAGTCGAACGCGCGTCCCACGACTTCCTCCCATCCAATTACCCCACGGCGCGCTCTGCTTTGCGTTCCCCTCGGCGCCCCGCGCCACCAAAACGCGTCACGCGTGCCTCAACTCTCGCTCTTCTCCTTCTCGCTACCGCCACCCCGCGAACGCGCTCCACCGCAACAGCCACGGGACGCGGAGGAGGACGACGAGCAGACGCGGCGTACGGAGGGACTCTACGACGTGATCCTCAGCGCCGATTGCCTCTTCTTCGACGACGCGCGCCTCGATCTGGTCGAGACCATCTACGGGTGGCTGGCCGAGGACGGCGTGGCCCTGGTGATGGCTCCGCGTCGCGGCACGACATTCCAGAAGTTCGCCGAGGCCGCGGTCGAGCGCGGCTTCGTCGCCAGGCAACGCGAGCGTTACGACGGCGCGGTTTGGTCGCGGCACCTGGAGCTGTCCGCGCGGAATCGGGAGTACTGCGCGGATCTGCACTATCCTCTCCTGCTGGAGCTCACCAAGCGGGCGAAACCCGGTTGACGGATGTGTCGACGCGCGAGTACGTGATGTTTCGTCGGGTTTCCTCTTTTCCGGAATGTATATTTCTCGGGCGTCGAGGAGATGTCCCTATTTTGTTTCCGCGTGGAAAGAAGGAGAGAGAAAGGGGGTGCCTGGTAGGTGTAGCGTGAGGTGGAAATTCGTAAGTGCAGATTTTTCTTATATTTTTCTTTTCCCCTTGCGACGCACTGAAGTACCTCCGCTAATGCACTCTGTACGTACAGATATAGAGCACGTACGGTGACCTGGCGTCCGCGTATTATTATTTAGTACCGAATGAAGACTCGTTTGCGGACGTTATTTCTAGAGACGCGATGGTCTCGCGTCTTCCTCGATAGATCTCCACGTGTTACTTTCCCTCTGGCCATTCTGCCTCTCGAACCGACTTTATATATTTTGTTGCTTTAAGTCCCCCAAAACTATCAGCACGGCGTCTACACGAAAAACAATGAATCGTAGGATCTACAAAGTTTGTGGCAAATTTCGGGACAAAGCTAATTTATTGTTACGATGACTACAATTTTAGTAATAATTATATGTGATAAAATTTGTAGAAGCTGCAAGCGTTGCTGTACTTTTTAATATTAAAATTGTAGTTATCATTATTTATTATTACAATAAATTGGCCTTGTTCCGAAGTTTATCACAAAGCTTGTAAATGCTACGATTAATTTTTTTCCGTATAGGCGCCTACACCGAAAGAACTCTTGGTCAGGCGAACAAAATATTTTGAATAAATAGGTACGAGCCAACAAAACGTTTTTTTCGAATCGCAAAATTCTTCGGTTGATTTCACGAAAACTCAAATGGCAGAACATTTGGATATTCCAACAAATATTTTCTTTACGTTATCAAATTGACTCAACAAAATTATTATGTTGGCTACTTTTTTTCTCAGTGTATAGTACCTCTACCGACCAATCGCGGTTCTCGACGAGACGCAAATATATTCAACCGCGCACCTATTCAAGATACGCGACATCAAACGAGAAACTCGAGGGCTCCTTTGTACCCTTGCCGTGATTCGACCGAATCCCTCTCGAATCGGCGCCTCCTTCGTTTCTTTGATTCCCACGGTTACACTCGCGTCCTATTGTCGGTTCGATAGCCTCTCCCCCCCCCCCCCCCCCCCCGAGTCGTTTCCCTCGAAGGACCAATCTAGTTAAGTCTAGTCAAGAGCACTTTTCCGCTCTTCCGCGCGTACTTATATGCATAATATTATAGAGGGTGAGATACGCCGTATATTTTTAAATAAGTTGCCTCCGCGGTTGCCCTCCGTAGGCGCGGCATTGCCGACTCCAGCCGCACCTGACGGACGGCAACCGCGGAATTCGTACATGGAGGGAAGAGTATATTAATCAGTGTTATACCAGATTATTAGACGACGACGATTTGACTTTTTGGGGAAAGTATTGCGTTCATTGCTTTACTGTGTGGCAACAATTGTCATACGCTTAGTGAAGTGCACTAGATGCATGTCAACTGTTGTCATACAGCGAAGCAGTGAACGCAATCCTTTCCCCATAATGTCAAATCTATTATCTGGTATAACAGTCGTTAATATACTCTTCCCTACGTGTATGCAAAACGTATCGAGCGTATTGCCTTGTGTATCCGTACCTGTAGATTTATTTATCGAAGGCGCAAGTTGGCGTGTAAGTGACCAGAGAAATAAAATATTTTCAACCACTCATATTCAGAATTATCGCTTCGCTTTCACGTTTACCTCGCATTTTGAATGTCAGGTACACCAGCCCCGAGTCAGAAGACATCGCGATGTCCATTAGGGGAGTTAATATAGGATTCTCTCTCTCGGCCTGCGAGCGCGCTCGGCTTATAACTTGTTCCAAAGTTCCATTTCGAAGGGGGCGTCGGCACCCGGGAGCTTATTCGAGACGCGCGTTACGGAATCGGAGTCGGGAATTAATCGGTCGTGGAGGGATGCGACGCTACAGCGACTGTGCCCTCGAGAAAGTGAAGTTCTTCCGTCCCGTGTCGTCGCTTCGAATTGGGTTAGCGCGTGGCTCCGCGTAAAATACAACGACGACGACGACGACGACGGTCAGCCACACGCCGCGCGTCGAACGGCGGTTCGTCGCGAGATTTGTGCAACGCGCCGGCGACACCTGCGCCCCATGAGGCGCGCATTAATCTGGCGATGCGCGTTTGTAGGTCAGACGCCACGCGCGCTCGAAATGCGTTCGCGTACGAAGGCCAATAATTAATGACGATTCGATCGTCCGTTCCAGCGAAACGCGTTGTTTTCGTCGTCACGGAGTGGAAACTGCGCACGGAGAAAAATGGTTTTGGACTGAAGGGTACTGATTGTGAGTACCCAGATTCTGGCATTATGTGATCGATTGTGCGGTACTGGAGTGACAACTCGAATCTTTGCAAAATATTGCCATACAAAATAGCATTTCATTCACCTCGTATGGCAAACATTGGTACAACATGGCATATTTTTAAATATTACAATTTAACATTTCTTGCGATACAGCTAACGTGCATACAGAGGAAAGTAATATATTGTTTTTCTTATTTCTCAATTCCTATCTCTTATTTTTCTCCATATGTCCGTTAGCTGTAATGCGAAAAATATCAAATTATTAAAAAATACGCGATAATGTACTAATTTTTGCCATACGAAGGGGAATGAAATACTGTTTTGTATTCTGCAATATTTTGCAAACATTCGAGTTGTCACTCCAGGGCCGCACAGTCGATCACATAACGCCAGAATCTGAGTACTCAGTACCAGAGTGTGGGACTCGGTGTTCTTAATTCCAAATCCATGTTTCTTCGAGTGGGTTATTCGATCAGAAGCGTCACCTTTCCCCGTAATCCCGTGGTTGGCTAACCCTCCTTTAACCCGGCTTTGACCCCGCCGGTGGAAACGCAGTCGCTCCTGCACGTGACACTTATTAACGCGGTTGCTCCTACATTACCAGCTATGTAGGTCAGCCGTGCATAGGACGGAAGCGCTCGCTCTTGGAAACTGACCTAACTTGTAGTTGATCGGGGTCTTTCGAAATTTGCTGGAGCAACAATGTTAGGCGCGTTCGTCTACTCGAACCTTATCTGATCCGCGCGTGCAAGGTTCGCCCGTTGAAATTACTACGACACGGAGAGCTTCCTCGAATGTGGATTAATATCGCTTAACTGGCAAGTGGCTGCCACTGAAATTGTATAGGTACCTATATGGGCGCGGGGTCCTGGCGAGTGTCGTGAAACATTAGGTGTAAAGGTCGGACTGAGAAGCTGCAGGGGGCAGAATTACTTTATACGTAAACATACCATGTGAGGCTAATTTACTCGCCAGGAAAAAAACTTAAATGGCTATTATCTCGTTATCTATGAGCTTTTGGCTGATGTTTGTGTAAAACTTTTTTGAAGATTGCATTTTTATCTACGAGAAAGTTTTAATCGATTTAGGCCAAAAGTTCATAAGTAATGAGATAATAGTGATAATAAAATGATTGCATTTTTTTTCCCGGTTAGTAAGTTTAAACTCATATGGTATAGAGAGAAGAGTAGTATACAATTTGTCGGTCAGTATTATCAGGGGGTTATTTGAAAATTAATTCGAATTATCGAAAATCTCGCACCTAATTTACAATATTTATCTAGCGAGGCTACGAGTATTTTTTCAGCGATCCTCGAGGTGATCGTTTTCGAAACAACGTCGGTTACGGAGAAAAGCCAGTAATAACATTCAAAGCGAGATCAAAGCGAGCCCGTTCGTACGCCTCGTCGCGGAGTTCCCGACCGATTTGGAATATCATCCGGCCGATCGTCTTTCGATATAGAATAGAAACGGAAAAATCGTGAGATCGCGACGAGGAGTTCGTTCGCTATCGGTTCTCCCTTTGAAGTGAAAGAGAAAGGGCCAAATTGTCAACCGAAGCGAAACGCGCGTCACGCTCGCTGTCGTCGCTGACGGCAAACGCGCGATCGTGACTCGTGCGTAAACACGCGGACGCGTTGGCGTCCGACACGCGTACAGCGACTCGAAACTCATAATACACGAAACCTCCTCCTATAAGTCGGAGACGTCGTTATCACGGCGGCGGAACGGTCGAACGGTTTTGAAACCCATTTCGAAATCGAGTTATCGCGATAATGCAATTACGTGCTCGCTACAGTTATTGTACATAATATAATATCCATGATCCTCGTGTCGAAAGTTACGGAACTCCGCGAATCGACGCGCGAAGTACCGTAAATGGGAGGCGCTCAGAAATAGCGTTTATTTCGAGACCTCCCGGCTCCCCGCGTCGTATATCAATTGGCAGGGGCGTACATTAGTTTTAATTAGTTCTTCGGCGAGACGCACGCGCGCGAACAAACGACCCGGTGGTCGGACTTGCCGTCAAGTTGGACGGGATCGAAAAGGATTTTCGCGTGGCTCGTGGCGGGGTGAAACGCGAGGGGAGGGGTCGCGCGAGGTTTTGGCCGGGTGAATCGAAAAGATAGCCGCTGTGAGCTTTACGACGAGGAGGGACCGGATGAGGGGTAGAAAATGTAATATCGTAGCGGAAACGTATCATTTCTCTCGGTGGAGAGAGAAAGCTATTTTTTCTGCTGATTCCAAAAATAATCTAATTCGAAAGGAAATGTAAGATATCAACGATTTTATGATGACGAAAATAACTTTTTTTCCCACGTAAAATCGGTGATATCTTGGTGTTCCTTTGAGCTTTCCTCATAAAGTCAAGTATTTTTGTAATCAGCGTGAAAAAATGCACAAGATAGGCGGGTCGAGCGGTCGATTCTAGAGATTTCGATTTTCGCGAAAAATTGAGAAAACGTCTCAATGTGCAAAAATCGAAATCTCAGGAATCGACCGCTCGACCCATCTATCTTGTGTATTTTTTCCCGTTGTTTATGAAAAGCACAGTTATTACGTCCGTATCTGAGAAAAGAAATATAAGATATCGATGATCTTATACTGAAGAAAATTATTTTTTCTTACAAAGAATCATTGATATTTCTACTTTCCTTTGAGATTTCCTCAATAAGTCAAGAATTTTCGTAATCAGCATGAAAAAATACATAGGATAGATTGATCGAGAGCTCGATTCCAGAGATTTCGATTTTCGCGAAAAATTGAGAAAACGTAGTACCCCTTGACATCTTGGCAAAAATCGAAATCTCTCGAATCGATCGCTCGGCCAGCCTAGCTGGTGTGTGTTTTTGTGCTGATTATGAAAAGCACAGTTATTTGGTCGACATCTCAAAGAAAACATACCTAAGATATCGGTGATTTTATGCACGGAAAAATAATTTTTAGCGAAAATCGAAATCTCCAGAATCGATCGCTCGACCACCCGATCTTGCGTATTTTTTTTTTGCGCCGATTACGAGAAGCACGGTCATTGTGCTGATATCTCAAAGGAAATATAAGATATCAGTGATTTTATCTACATTTATTATTCTCATGATTTTTTATTATAATCGTTATTATCATATCAGCAAACATCTCCGCGAGCCCTACGACGAAATATAATATCTAGTTGGATGTGTCGCGAAATCCCTTACGTAACACGCGTCGTCGCAATTAACAAACATCCAGTGTATTTGCTCTGTCGCGGTGGATGCCAAGTTGAGCCGCGGCGTCGCCGCGGTGACAACCCTTCCGATGGAGAGAGGGAAATATCCACTATGTACTGCGTTCGCAACGAAGTACCCCGCTATAGCGTTTCGCGCCAAGATAAGTACCAAAATCTAGATATACGAGCAGTTCGCGCTCGAACGAGGATCGGGAAGTGGCGGATAGTCGTAAAGATTGCAGAAGCAACGCTAGAAGGAGGCGAAGAAGAAGAAAAATAGATCGGGAGTAACTTGAAAGAGTGCCGAGGACGTGTGCAGTAAGCCGCGGTTAAATCTTATCGTCGCATCTAAGCGTAACGCGTCGAGAGCCCGTGGCCCACGATACGAGTCGCGCGCGTTCGATCACGCTCGCGAGTCTCGCTTTTCCGTCAACCGGTACTTTCCCGGATCGAGACGAGGACGAATGACCACGAGAGTTACGTGGAACGTAACGTATGTTTGCCTTGGCAGCTGGATAGCATTCGGTGTCTATTGTCGTTTGTGAGATATTTTTGACAGGTCGCCGCTCCGTTTCGACGTTTCGTATGCGCGAGCTTCGACGGCAGGCGCGCTTCGATGAATTTTCCCTTTTCCGAATTCGCAAATTACTCTTGTCACCTTCCCGCTCTGATACTTGAATTCGCTTTTCTCGTGGAGTAATCACGTCGAAAAAATTGGAATTTGAGAGCATTTCTCGGATAATGCGTTACGGGGGAAATCGAGCCTCGATGTCGTATACGACTTCCGGTCTTTCGAAATAACAGATTTTCACGTACGCGTCCCTCGTGTACGTTTGTTCAGAGCAAGACGCGTAAGACGAACAAGCACGACGAGTACAACGGGACGGCATTCGCTCTTCTTCGTCTGCTCCTTTCGCAGCCTCCGCAAAAATCGCGTCGCTGCGCCATCGCCCCTCGCGACGACGGAGACGCCGTGCGTCCGTGGCTGCGGCACTTCCGCTCGAAGGAGACCGATGTTACGTGACACAGGTACACGCCGCCTCGATCTCCTTTCAACCGGACGCACCGCCGGCTATATTTAAAAAAAGCGCTCGTTCGAATCCGATCCGCGGTCATCCGAAACTTCTCCGATTGTTTGGGAACGCTGGTGGTGAAGAGAGCCACGGCGAGAGGAGGATGAGGGAGGGACGGAGAGTGCCGTTACGTTCGTTCTCTCCCGGGGCGGGGAATCCGCGTTTACGTTCGATGGAATTTAATTTATCGATCGATTCGTACACGTTAGGTGTAAAACTTTGCTTCCGCGCGGTGTGCAACTTCGGCGAAGAGAATGTCAACGCCGGTCGAGTTTCCGTAATTCCGGATTCTCTCGGAAAACTACCGCGTCGATCCATCGCTCCGTCTTTCCGTCTTACCGTTTTTCAAGTAAGAGAACAATTTTCGCGCACCTACCGCTTATCCGCGTCGTCTCGAGATGCTTCGATCGTCGCCGAAGCGTGGTAGCACGGATCGTCGTCGCGCGTCGAATGGATCGTAAGAAACGGTCATCTTTCCTCTTTCGTTCAGTCGTCGGCATCCCGTTTTTCTCCTCGATTTGGGTCACTCGCGCGTCGAACCGCGGCGATCCCGACGAACCACATGGACGCGGTGGGACAATGCCCGCGAGGCAATCGGAACCGGCTTTGTAAACGCGAGTCGTGCGATTTTTCGCGGTAGATACATCCGGTACGACTGTGTGTATAGGTGGAATCGAACAAAGTGATCACACGACGCACGAGCCTCGCTCTGATCGCGAAAAGCAAAAACAGATAATTTCACGCGCACGAAATTCTACCGCTTTGGTTATGTAACGCCCGGCTCTCCGGTTCGCGTCGCGCAGGCGAATCCTGAGAGCGCGCTAGGATCGAGCGCCTGCGTGAGGAGAGGCAGGCAACCCGCTCGACACTTGTGTCGGTATAGAAGCAGGCGCGCAGGCGTAGCATTCAAACGTGCTCCGATAATTTAAACTACATATTTCTAGTTCTACCGAGGTTTTTCGAGACTAAATCGACAGTCTATTTCAATCCTAATTAATTGTCGCGATCGTTCCCAATCAGACATGCGATGTAAATTTTACAGCGACTTTAAGGAAACCTAGATCACGGCGTACAGCAACTGTGTGTATTTTATGAGTCCTCCCTTGACACTGTAATTTATATAATTGAATGATGATATTATGTTTCGAAAATAATAAGTAAATTGTACACACTACTGTGATTTGGCAAGTTAAATTTGACGTATCCATTTGCAATTTACACTTGCAATAAACAATTTCTATTAATTTGACGTAAAAATAAAAAAAAAACTTAAATATGCCGTGAATCAGGGGTATCTGACTGGGATGATACCTCCTCGAGGCGGATCTCAACGAAAATACTCCTCCATACATTATTCGAATGGCCTCCCAAATTACAACCTGATAGATCGCCGGATCTATACCTTAATTCAGTCGTAATCTTGTCATTTCCATATTTTATCAGTCATTTTTCTCAATACACGCGCGCGTTATGAGGATCACCTCACTTATAACACATGGTGTACGAGTAAAGGCAAATTTAAAAGCATATTTAAATCGTATTTTTACCTCCATCCCAATTTTATCACGATCTATAACGACTCCCAACGACGCGTGTACACATCCCGAAGTTATATTCCCGTATATCACGCCTCTAGACTGACATGTATTTTCGCGCGTTCGTCTTTCTCTCCCCATCCTCCTCCGTTCGCCTCCTCATCTCCCTCTTCCCTCTGACTCGCGGGCACGTGCCGCACGCGTCGCAATATAGGTAGCTGTCCACCTACTCGCATCAATCAGCGTCCCGAATTCGAACGGTTTCGCGGGTCGCTCCGTCGTTCCTATAAATCCTCGGGCTGCAATCGGAACGGAACGAGGGCGCTAACGAGCGTTATCCCCAGTCGAACTCGGGTTATCCGTCGCTGCACAAACGTATCTTAATCGAACGTAAAAGCCGCGAGCCAGCACGGAAATAGATCCCACTTGGCTGCGTTATTAATTTTCGTCTCGGACCCGCGGCGGCGGCGGCGGCGGCGGCGGAAACCAGGCATGCACGGCGGTCGAAGAGCCGCGATCGACGACGGTCGCGGGATTCGCCCCGCGCGTTTCTGCCGACGCGACGCGTCGCTCTCTTGACGCGCGATAAGAGCGTCGAGTGTCCGAGGCGTTGCGTACTTTGCGGCACGAGAGGAAGCCGTATAGAATTTCAACGGCTCGATCAAATGCTTTCGAAGAGGATGGTCTATGCGATGATAACTGTAGGAATGTTAATGATAACTGCGATGCCTTTTCATTGGAAATGGAATGAGCGAAATTCGAACGGCATTTCGATATAACGCCGTGTGCACTGAGAAAAAAGTATGGTAGATTAATTGAATAAATTAGCGGTCACGGGCGAGGGAACGCAGACTTAGTTGCTTGAATTAATAATTTGCTAGACCAGACCACAGTTTGTTTTCGTCAAATAATTGCAAATCATTACAACAAAATTATTCGACTCGAGCAACTAAATTGGCGTTCTCTCCCGCTCGTGACGGTTAATTTAGTCTGATCTACTATATTTTTTTGTCTGTACTATAGCACAGCTCTGATTTCCTCCCTATTTTTGTGCCTCTCTGAATTCCGGAAAACTCGACTCTTGCGACCTTGTCCGGAAGCCATACGAAACGTGCTGTACGCGTTTAACGAGGTTAGTCCAGTTTTAGTGGATCGGTGGGTGCCTATACATCGTTTACGCGGAAAGGCGAGCAATCTGAGCCATTTAAGGGGTCGGAAAGCGAGCGGATCGCGATGAGCCGACCGATCGCGTACCAGGCGTACGTACGTTAATCCTTGTTTAGAGACAACGAGTACATGATACCTCGATACATGTTTTCTCGGAGATAAATTATAATAGCTATCGCTTTTAACTACGTATATCCGCTCTTATTTGTCGACATTTTCTACAAGGTTACAACTGCAGCGGCTCCGTCTCGAGACAACTTTACTTTCCGGATGAATCTCTGTGCACTTCTCGTCCGGCGTTATACCGTTGTGCTCGCCACCGTGGCATGTCGAGGAGACATTAACGTTTCGACGTCTTTTATTTGATCCTGCTTCCGCACGAAGAGCGATTCGGTAACGCGAGAGGGCAGAGAGGAAGAGCGGGGAATGGAGAAATATTGCAGCGATGGAGGCGTTTTCGATTTACTCTGCCAGAGTTCCGCCCATTTTCGGAGCAAGCAGGCGACTGACACGGCGGAAGACGAAGACTCGACGCCGCGGGAAGGTCAAGTGCAGAGAGGGCTGCGAGGACAACTGCTAATTGCCGACTAATTTGGCCCGACCCACATACGCGTTGTATATACGTATAATCCACGAGTACGCGCGGAGAAGACTCGCGTCCTTGTCTATGTATAACTCGAAACGCGCTCGACCAACGCTTCCTCATCCTCGATAAACGAAAGGTCGGCGATAAAATCGCTCGACCGGGTACCCCGTATCGACCCCCGCAACAGAAGCGATCCCGGAGGAGTTGAAGGAAAATTGCTCCTCGAATTTCAGGGCCGACTACTGGAAGTCTCAGGGTCGCAAGTTCTGCGACTTCTGCAAGTGCTGGATCGCCGACAACAAGCCGAGCATCGAGTTCCACGAGGGCGGGAAGAAGCACAAGGAGAACGTGAGCCGGCGGCTTAAGGAGATCCACAAAAATAGCGCGAAGCAGGCCAAGCAGCACAAGAAGTTCGAGGATGACATCAAGAAGATGGAGAGCGTGAGTTCCGCGAAAGGGAGGCGGCTGCGACGAGAGATTTTCAATTAATCCTCATCGTTCGCTCTGTCTTTCAGGCCGCCATGGCTGCGTACCTCAAGGACGTCGAGAACAATACCAGGGACATGACGGCCGAGAGGATCATCAAGGAAAAACTGAGTCAAGCGGAAGAACCCAACGTAAGCATGCCGATTCGAGAGCTTTCGGAGCGACTCGCGCGTTGATCAATCGATGATCGAATGCCGGCAAAATTGCATCCTCCTCCTTCTGTTTCGTAATCTCGTCAGTTTCCTTGAAGGAACCGGAGAATCCGAACCGACCGCCACCAGCAGCGCCGGACACGAATCCGCGATTTAAGGGCAATCGTCCAAGACAGGTAATAGGAGCTATATTACACCACCTATTTATTGTTTGTATTTCCTGGTAAGAAAGAATCGAATTCCACCTTCGACCGAGAATAAAAGTCGGCAAGTCGGATCCGCTATTCCTCGGGGCGCTATTCGACGTTAACTTCGTGTTTTTCTTTCGACCCGGTAACCTTTCGTCCCGAACTATCCAGTTTATCTCCGAACTGGACCCGTGCGATCCGTTGCCTCAACCTCGGCCAGTCCCACCAGCACGGCCTCCCGGGATGCAGGGATCAACAGGAGGAGGGGGAGGAGGAAGTGACAACAAGTCCCAAGGGAAGAGTAAATCGAGTAAGGGAAAAGGAAAGGGTAAGAAGACCCATGAGGACGAGCGTGCTAATAAACCGGGCGCGCAGAAGATGTGGTACGAGGCGTTCAGTCCCGAAGGATACACCTACTATTGGCACATAGAAACGAACGGTACGTAGTTGAATCTCATGCTCGTTTCCAAACAGTACCTTCTCAAAGTATTTGTTTTTCTCCTTCGTTATTACAGAATCAGTTTGGGAGCCGCCAGAGGACGGCTTCATGACGATAGCCGAGCAGGAAGAGGAGGCGAAAGAGTTGGCCCTTCAGGAGACGCTTTTCGAGCAGATCGACAAGGAGGAAGCGAAGGAGAAGGCGGAGATAGCCGAGGAGCAAAGGGCGCACTCGGAGCGCGAGAAGCTCAAGGAATACAGGAAGAGGAAGGAGTTTGTGAAGGAGACGGAGGACGAAGAAACGCCGGACAAGGATGCGGAGGAGGAGGAGGAGGAGAAACGAACGCCTTACAGGAGGGACTACAGCGTTCCGGAAAAGCCGCAGCCTTACGGATCGTGGAAGACCGTTCGAGTCGAGTAATTATCCGCGGCGGGGAGATGGATCTTGTAGACTTTCCGAGCTTATTTCGCCGTGCCGCGTCGACTGCGAAGGGTTTGCCTTTCGCTCTATTTTCACTAAGTTCAAAGCGCGCTGCCATCCCCCTTTCATCGCTTCTGCTCGATAAAAGTATACAAGGCGATACGGCTTTATACTTCGCTGTATGTAATTTGGTTTCGTGGTTGCCGTGCATCAGGCGCAGCACTACCGACTTCAGTAGCGCCTGATGGCAGGCCACCGCGGAACCCGCTTATCGCGTAGCATAGAGCGTTATATCGCCTTGCATCGCGAAAACTGAACGAGAAGGAAATATTGTTTCAGAAAGCAAAAACCAGTAGATCTCCAGCTACCTCGACAAATCGTCGCGCCGATCGTGGTGCCCACGTTGCAGAGCGACATGCCCACGACGACCAAGACGTTCAAGGAAAAAACCATCACGCGAATTTCCACGGCGGAGAGCGACGAGGAGGGAGCGCCGGTGACTTTCAAGAAACGGAAATTCGGAAACAAAAACGTCAGGAAGAGAATGGACGACGATTGACGAGCCGTCGGAAAGAACGTATTCGTCGAGCACGACAATTGTAAATTCAGTGATCAGGATGACGGGAATTGCGACAAACGCGAATTCGTCGAACTTTATTCCATTTTTGTTAACAATCTCATAAATGAAAAATAAATACCTATGGTACGCCGTATCGATACGCCAAGAGTGCGCGACGCGTTGCGTGTTCCCGCCGCGAGGAAAAGCGCGGCGCGGTTATCGTGATGCTGTTATTATTATCATCGGGAATGCGACGTCATGAGAATAGGCTCTAGGTACTGCACTTCGACAAAAGCGAACGCGGTGCAGTAACCTTCGTCGTATCCGCGGATGAGGGAGGCGAACCGACCAATGCGCCTTTCCCACCTTCGTTTCTTCGCGCCGTCCCCGAACAGACGTCGTTTCTGAACGACCGACGCGGAGTCGGTGAAGGGAGGAGGCGTGGCGCACAAGCAGCAGTTCAGCGACCAGGCGAATTCGCATTCGGCACTTCCGGTCGAACGGTCGATCGATCGAGATTCACTCGTGTGAGTTGACTTGGCGCGAGAGGTATGCACACTCGTCAAAGTATTCGATTAACATAGTTTTAGAAGACGAGCGATCAACGGCAAGTCTTTCGTCGGCTAATCCAATGCGCAATGAACATCGGCAAGTGTCGTCACGCGAATGACGATTAGGCAGAGAGATGGTACGCGCAATAGAGCTCCCAGGGCATTCACCCGATCGCGCTCCGCTATGTCTTTCTTTCATTGGTGCTCCGCTAGGGCTTTAACCGATCGCTGGTAACTCGCGAGAAGTCGATTAGAGTTGTTACCATCGTCGGGAAGATGCCAGCATCTACTCCCGGCATGCCTTTCGGCCGCGGTAAACGATTCAAACTCTTCGAAAGGACCGCGACAGTCGCGTACGCGCGCTCGCGGTGATCGCAGTGCACTTGCGATCGGTGCAGTTGATTCGAAAGTATCTCGCGATGCGGAGAGGTTAACGAATCTTCGTTCTCACTCGGATTCTCGATTTAAACTCGTTCGGGCAACGGCGCGCCGTTCTTGAAGGTCACCTCGATGGTGACGTATCGCTTCTCGCTGAGCCGTTGCGGCCCTTCGTTCAGTTCGAGGAGGATGGTCTCGAGGGTCTTGCCCTTCGTCTCCGGCACGACGAAGAGCGCGAAGACGAACGTGAACGCGCAGGAGCCGGCGAAGAAGAAGAAGCAGCCGTCGATACCGATAGCGAGCGTGAGAGTCGCGAAAAACTTGATGACCAGGAAAGCGATGAACCACATAAACAGGAGACACGTCGAGTTCGCCAGGCTCGCGATTTCCGGGTGGAAGACTTCGGAGGCTACGACGAAGGGCGCCGGGCCCATCCCCAGGCCGAATATGGTGACGTAGGTCGACAGGGCGACCACCGGAAGCCACGACCAGGCGGAGACATCGTACTCGAGACGCTGCAGGAGGCAAAATCCACCCAGGACGCAGTGGCACACCGTCATGCCGGCGCAGGATATCAGTATCAAGGGTTTCCTTCCGGCGCGTTCCATCAGCGAGGTGGAGATGAAGGAGCCGAGCAACTGAATCGCCCCTAAGACGATGGAGGCCAGCTCCGGGGATAACGAACTACCGGCCAGCTTGAATATCGTCGTCGCGTAGCCTATCTACATAGACGCGAGAGAAATACGTCGTGTTGTCACGTCGGCTCATTTGATCGAAGTAGGAGTACTGCTCACCGCGTTCGATAAATCGTCAATCGTTCGCTTACCATGGCAAATATACCGCAAAATTGCTGACCGCTGAGGAGACCCATTGCGATCACGACACCCTTGACGGTTCCTCTGTTCCTGAACAGGTCCTTGATTCCAATCGTACCGGCGGTCGCTGCAGCCTCCTTGGCGTTGGTCTCCAAACGAGCGAGCTCCCTGTCTACCGACGACTTCTCGCCTCCTCTCAGCCACAGCAACGACCTGAGGAGCGACGGAAACTGTTACATAGACCAGGAAGAATATCGCGCGGCGCTCTTCGCTCACCTGGCAGCCTCCGCCGTACGATCGCGGCGCACCAGGTAGATCGGCGTCTCCGGCATGAAGATGAAGGCGCCGAGATAAACCAGTGGAAAGGCGAGGGCGCAGACGGCGAAGACCCTGAAGGACAGCACGGCGCCGGCGATGTAACCGATCAGTATGCCGAAGTTGACGAAGAACACCAACAGGCTGCCCAGCGTGCCGCGAATGCCGTCGCTGGCGATCTCCGCGACGTAGAGGGGAACGGTGACGAAGGTGCCGGCACCTCCGATCCCCGCGAAGAACCTCCCCGCGAAGAGGTACTCCGAGGTGGGGGCGAAGATCGTCAGCAGCCAGCAGAGTCCGAAGGGCGCCGCGATCGCGCAACCGGCGATCTTCCTGCCGAACTTCTCGGCGATGAAGCCGAAGAGGATCGTGCCGAAGAACGCTCCCACGCAGATGATGCCGTTGAGCCACGAGGCGGCTTCGTCGCTCATCGGTTCCGATCCCACCGGGGGATTTGCGCTCTGGAGCTGCGGCGTCATGGGCGACTGCCAACCCACCATGGTTCCGTATGTCAGTGCGGCGAGGTTCACTGAAAGGGAGAACCGCGAGGTCTGTCGTTCGAAGAAAGTACAAGGTCACCGCGTCGAAGGCTATCTCGGTTTTCCGACTCGTCGAGCTTACCGATCACCGCAGCGATGAGCTGCTGCATTCTCCCTCGCTCCTCGGGTGTTACCGGCTGCTTCGCATCCTCCATTTCTCGTCCGGCGCGTTCAACTTCCCCGTCGTTAAACTATCCTGTCGACCTCCAATCCGCACCGCGCGAGAACTCGATCGACGGAGGGAAAGAACGCCTCACAGGCACACGAGGAGAAGCGCGACGATCGCGGACTGACGGTCGAGAGAGCGAGCCGAGACTGCGCCGAGCAAAGTTCCAATTGCTCGGTACGCGGAGCGAATTATCGAGTTTGCGACGCCCTTCTTCGCGACGACGGAAATCGCGATGGATATGTACGCGTCGACGGCCGCTCGCTTCGCGAGCATTCGCCACCTCCGACCCCGTACGAATCTTTCTAACGCGAGTCTGCTGCATTTGCTCTTCCGTACTTCAACTTATATAGCGTTCGGCATCGCCCCGCGATCGGGCGAGCACGACCGCCTTATCTCTCTGTACGTGAAAGCTCGTCAATGGCAAACGGCAGCCGTTGCGCGCGCGCTTACGTCTCTCCGCAAAATCTCGCGCCAGATAGCTTCCCTGCCTCCTTCATCTCCCGCCTTTCATCGTGCTTCGTGATCACGTGGATCCGCACTTCGGACGTCTGGATATTTCGAATTCTGGAGATGCTTTACGGGGCGATCCAGCAGTGACACCTCCGAGGCGACAGTCCGTCGAAACTGCCGGTATCGCGTACGCTATTTTTCCGATTGCTCCGCTTCTCGGAGGGGAGGCGCATCCGGTTCCTAATATGGGGATATTACTGTAACGAAAATTTGCCATTCATAGAGCTTCGAAACGGGACTTGTATATTGGCGCGTACATGACAAGCATGTTACACCACAATTTAAATCAGTGGTAACTGGTTAATGATGGGTCCGTGTACATATATTTACTCGTATGGTCATTCTTTGAGTGGTGAGGAACACTAAGATATACGATTTTGGCACATGAGGCACTCTGTGAGCGCCTTTTTACTCTGCCTGCGAGGACTCGGCCATCCTGTCTTATATAGTTTTTTGTGTTGATTTTGAAAATAATTGATTTATTGAGAAAGTCTCAAAGGAATTCAGTGCTATCGATGATTTTCTATGAAAAAATAATTTTTCCCTACATAAAATCGCCGATATCTTATATTTCGTTTGAGATATGGACTGAATAATCGTGCTTTTCGTAATCAGCGTGAAAAAATACATAAGATAGGGTGGTCGAGCGATCGATTCCAGAGATTTCGATTTTTAGAAAATCGTTAAGGGATACTTTTCACATTTACTTATGATTTCGTGGAAACTTTCGCCTCAAGACCCACCGATGTGCATTACGAATCGGTATCTCGACGCAGCAAATGCGCCGGCTTTAATTAATTAACCGGCGCTCGTTCGCGACGACACGTCAGCCACCGCCTACGCGACGACGATTTCGCAACGGCCGCAAATTCGCGCACAATCTGAATTTCCTATACACACGATCGAGGAGCGTAGAGAATACAATCACAGCTGATTCTTAGTGGGCTTTTACACGTGCTTCGCACACGTTCTCCTTTATCACGACATCCCGTGCGATGTACGAGGTTCCTAATTCTTTTGGTAGACGGACGATTTACGGTTCGAAGATCAAGTTGAACCTCCCTTGTCGCGGCTAATTTATGCCGCTCGGTGTGAGGTACAAAAACAATGAGAGATTCGGTATCAATTTATGACGCAATATGAATCCAAATACCGGGTGTTCTCAAACGTCTGACCCAGAGGAAAACCCTATGTTCATTAAAAAATTACGGACATAATGCAATTGAATTTTGTTATTTTATTAGATTTTTGTTATTTTATTAGTTGTTAGATTTTATTGAGCTCCGTTAAGAGTTTACGGAGAAATTAATTATTAAGAAGTAATTAATATTTTGAATTTATTCAGCATTGATGACGTCATATCAAGGCTCATGAAGATAATGTTTATAATAACGATAGCAATTGCGATTATCTTCATGAGCCTCGATATGACGTCATCAATGCCGAATAAATTCAAAATATTAATTACTTTTTAATAATTAATTTCTCCGTAAGTTCTTAACGGATTTCAATAAAATCAATTGCATTATGTCCGTAATTTTTTAATGAACATAGGGTTTTCCTCTGGGTCAGAGGTTTGAGAACACCCCGCATACCGGCTTTAAGCTAGGAGTTCACTAGGCTCGACACGGACTCGACTCTGCATGATCCAACTCGATCCGACACGATAACAAAAATTTGTGTTGTGAATCGACGCGACACGACTCGATGCTACTCGACACGGCGGTACGTGTTTTATCTTTTTGTTTGAAATGTACTCCCGGCAAAACGGATTCTGTCGCTGGTGACTTTTTAAGATTTCATTTTTAAACATACCAGCCAATGAACAATTAATTTTCATACCCTTGTTAGTTACGACGCTGTTTGCCCTAGTTAACGAAAGCGTGAGAATTGATTGATCATTGATTAGTACGTTTAAAAATGACATTTTAAAAAATCACCAGCGACAGAATCCGTGATGCCGGAAGTACGAAGATTCGACTTATTTACAGCAATATCAGTAACTCGATTAGATTATACAAAAAATTTCGATTGTAATTTCTTTACAAAAATAGATAGAAAGAGCACCGAGATTGGGTTCATACGACTAATAAAGAGCAAGACGAACTTGGAGAATATCATTGGCTCGTAAATGAATGACGAACACCTTGTATTCCCTAACTATTGATAAGATTTTCCTCCATTCCTCTGCGAAAGTGGACGTAACGATGAAATCTCTGAACTGCTCCTCTCGTCTTCCCAAGCAAGACCGTTACCACTTCCTCTGCACGACACGATGAAAATCTGGCCGGTCAGAAATTCATTGGATCGTGCCGTATCCAATCGAGCCGCGCCGAATCGAGTCGCTTTGGAATGGTGAAGTCCTACGCCGTATTATACATATTCAAATACATCGAACATCATACGATCGGAAAAGCGCCGCGTCGAGTCGTGTCGAGACAGTAGATTCCTGACTTCACCGTCGCTCACGCATTTGCGGAACTCGAGATTCTATTTCGGTAGCGCGAGACGCTGCGCGCGTGACTGTATGTGGCGATAAAAAATTGCGCAAAGGAGGTCCAGGTCGAAGCGAGGTGCGAACGCGACGATTGTCAAGCTCCCCGTGATATGAGATTCGCCGGGCGATGACATCAACGTAACCCACGCGGATAGGACGTTCGCGATTTCAATCGTCATTCGTCGAATCGCAGCGTCGGTCATCCCCCCGAATTGTTTCAACGTCAACGCGATAGACGTCGCCACCCCCGAACGCCGAAAACCAGGGGTCGAATCGATAACAGCTGTTCTCCCCGCACCCTGCGTGGGAGCGGTGCACCGTCACTGTTCACCGCGAATACGCGTGACGAAGCTGCACTTTCCGCAATCCTTCTCCTCGCGGGGGAAGCGCTTCACACCCCGCCAAATGGAACTCTCCTGAACCTTTAACACGGGTGCGTTACACATTTTCTACTCGGTATCTCGCCTCGCGAATTTCGCCCCTTCGACGTGGCACGCGTCGTGGAAGAACTTCGGGGAGCCTCGTCGATCGCTCGTTCTAGTTACGTACTAGCTGTACAGGTAATACTCCTGACGTCACCGACCAACGTACAACGCTCCTGGTTAGAACCGAGGAAAATGTTCCGAATGGATGGCGTTAAGTTTTTTGCCGGTGCGAATCGTGCGAGTGATGGGCTCGCATGCGTTCCTACGTCGACGCTTTTTTTTCTCAGTAGGGTCGCGATAGACAAGGGATACGCGTCGAAAATGGGGCGATATCGGTGCGGATAGCCTGAGGTATAGGGGATGATACGCTTTACACTTTGCAGCGCTCTAGTTTCGTGGTCGCTTTCCATTAGGCGCAGCTATAGAAGGGGTAGTACTGCCCCTGTGAAAGGCAACCACAAAACTGTTTTACTTGTAAATGTAACGCGCACGCAGCACGTGTAAATGACGCAATTATAGCACAGTCAGCGAATAGCGCGCAGTCAAAGGCCCCGTGCAACATATTCCCATGGAGACCACCCTCGTAAAATAAACCTGTACGTTGAAATTGCGAGAATAGCGCCCGAAGGAAGATGCGCCACGATAGACTCTAGACTCTACGGCACCTTCCATCGACCGCGCGCGCATTCCAGAGCGCACTTAGGCATGCCGTTTTACCGTATCTTCACCGCGACCCCTGCACGCGGGACTGTCGCAACCCTCTGTGCCTTCGCGCATCCCCTATGTTATATCGTACGAGTGGAAACTACCATGGCACGCACGACCGCGCCGCTTCCGTTGCAGGAGCTGCAATAAGAATCCGTCCTGAACGAGGCGCCGAGGTCGATTCGCGGAGCATGGCATGGCACTGCAACGGGGTCACGAATGCCGAAATGGTGGCGA
The DNA here is from genome assembly GCA_963678675.1 of Xiphydria camelus. NCBI lineage: Eukaryota > Metazoa > Arthropoda > Insecta > Hymenoptera > Xiphydriidae > Xiphydria > Xiphydria camelus. The sequence continues at coordinate 4,241,807 of OY783196.1, forward strand.
AGTTGAAAGGTGAGGATTTCGCGGAAGATATGATGATTTCGTTATAGTTTATAGTCTGTTTTGACCGAGTGCATTTTCCATGCTTTCAGCCGCCGGTATAATCGGCACGGACCGGGCCGAGAGCGCGATGCTCGCCGTCGACAGGGCCAAATATTGTCACGAGTCGGACCCGTACCTGGATCGTCCCAGAAAGATCGGATACAACGTTACCATTAGCGCGCCGCACATGGTAATTTCTGCGTTCAAGAATGCAATTCTATGTAGCACGCTCTTATCGAAGGTCGAAGGAAGGGAAGAAGTAGGAATCATTAGTGTCTGCGCAGACGAGGCTTTTTTCGTCTTTTGCCCCGGTGAAAAGCTGCACGGTATTAGAAGTGTCGAAAAAAACAAATGTAAATTTTGCTGATCCCCTCGTAAATAATGGCGCGAGCGTCTAGATGCTACGGTCGACGCGCGTTATCAAATCTATAATTGAATCTCAGGAAACGGGACGCGAAATTTAATCGTTCGTCCTCTAGTTCGTCGAGGCAGAAAATGAATGAATAAGCGAAGTAAATCGTCTCACGCGAAAACTGCGTTGCAAATTGGGCGTTGAAACTCATCATTTCCGCGACGATTGTGTGGAATCGACCGCAAAATGTAAACAGATGAAAATGAAAAGGAGTCATCATCGAAGACACTTCGGGAAACGAGGGTATCAAAGTGTAACCCCGTTTATCTCGACGCCTAGTTGTTCATATCGGGCGTACATATTACACCCCTTTATCGGCGATTGGAAACTTTCCAGGCTATGACATTGTTCGATAATAACGAAACGATGCCCTGATTTCATCAGCGAAGGAGAATCTCTTTAAATATCACGATACTTCTTGCGATTTGCGTTTCTCGTCATCGTTCATATATTTACTTTCCTCGCGACGTTGTAAATCGGTAATTAACGACTCGACGCCACAGTTGATACCGATGTATGTGCATAGATCGGAATCATCGAAATGGCACGTAAAATGCTCTTCGCGAACGGAGTAGCCAGAATATAACTTCAAGATAAGAGGAATATTTATCGTTGAGTTTAATTACTCGTTACTCTTCCCCGTTCTTTGATTAACGCGCCCCCTTTTTATCGCTTTTCAGCACGCCTACGCGCTCACGCTCCTCACCGATCACCTCCGAGACGGTGCGAAAGCGCTCGACGTGGGTTCCGGTTCCGGTTATCTAACCGCCTGCATGGCGCAGATGGTCGGGCCGCGAGGACGGGTCATCGGCCTCGAGCACATCCCCGAACTCATCGAGATCTCGAGGAGGAACGTACGAGAAGACAATCCGCGGTTCATCGAGGAGGAACGCGTTAAGTTTGTCGGTACGAATCAATTTCGTTTCAGTCGCTAGTTGATTTTACAGAAGAATCGCGTTACGAAATTGTAATGCGGGGTCGTTCTCCGTCCGTCTAGTGGGAGACGGCAGATTGGGACATTCGAGCGACGGCCCTTACGACGCGATTCACGTTGGAGCTGCTGCCGATACGCCGCCGACAGAGCTGATGAAGCAGCTGGCCCCCGGCGGCCGAATAATCTGCCCGATAGTCGCCGTGGAAGGTTTTCAAAAGTATCAAGACTTGGTGCAAATCGATAAGAATAGTGACGGCTCGTTCACGAAAAAGAAACTCATGCAAGTGTCCTACGTTCCGCTAACGGACGCTAGCGTTCAGCTGGGCGATTTAAATGCCGACGACTAGAACTCGATGACGGATTCGAGGAAGGAATATTTCAATTAAATTAGACATCATTTTATCGTGTCGACGTAATTGTCACAATAATGACATGCCGATGATGTAGAGATGTTACGTTTGATGCGGGATTCTGTTTCCGCGTATCGAGAGTAACATTACGGGTGCTAATATAAGAGAACTAATATTAAAGAAAGATATCGAAATCGAAATCGAAGAAGAGAAATGTCGTATTATTTTGTGGATTGCTTTAAAAATGTTTTTTTTTTCATGTGTTCGCTATACAGAACCGCTATATGACCACACTAACACACCGTCGTTACTAACACAAAAAGTAGATCGATCTGCAAATTCTAACTGTAAATCCTACGCTGACTCTATTATTTATAACTTCTAGCTATTTAACTGACCGAACGTCGACGCGCACTCGTCGCATCGATTGCGTACGGACGCGTATTGTAATTCCGACGAGAGTAAAGTGTCGCGACTACTGTTACTTCTCTGACAAGTTGCGGTACCTAAAAGGCACAATCGTTACGGCAACTTGTCGGCAAGATTAATACAATCCGCGATACTTGGCTATCAGGGAATGTTTAACTGCAATTAAACTGTGATAAAATAAATTGTATATTTTACCTAACTGCGGACATCTACTAAACCGAGTTTTTCAGTGCCTTCGCCTTTCGAGTTTGCTTTAGTGTTAATCTTTAATTGCATTATCATCCGTTTAATTAAACAAATTATAAATATTTAATATTCTATCGTAACTATTTCGATCGTACTAGCGCATAGAAATGATACATCCTCCCAACTCGACTCTCTCACGCATACTGAGCATAGAAATCATCATTGAGATACTTCCGTGACTCCGCATCATGAGGTAGGTGGCGCCAGCATTATGCTCGACCGGGAATAGATTTCACATGCACCGTTAGTGCGGTTAGTGCTCTGGAGTACTTGCGCACATGGCTAGTGGGAGTGAGTACATTGAAAATATTCGGTATTCTAATTTCGTAGATATTATTGTAAAATTCGGATTTGTGTGAAAGTAATAAAAACTTGAGCGTCTCAAATTATCTGGCTATAAGGTGAGTGCAGCTTCATTTTTATACAAATTCCCTCGCGTAACCTCAATTTTGAGTTAGTCATATGTTGTAGCTTCCGCCAATCGTTAGGCCGTTTAGTCAGTAAGATTTGAAGTAAGGAAAAACTGTTTTATAGTTTTTTGTGGGTCTCATAAGACAGGGTAACATTTTTAATAAGTTTAAAATCATTGGACGATATATCATACGTACAAATTATAGCATGACACAAATTGACAACGTGTTTTGGAGTACACACGTTGAAAAGTCGTCACGCATACGTTTCAGTAGTTTCTAAAGTGATTTTCTAATTATTGATATTAATTCGAGCACAGGATAATAAATATTATTATGCAGATGTTATTCTGCAAATGAATCATTGTAGGTGTACCTATGTTTAATTTATTCTTCATCACTTGCAAGACAAGCTACATACTGACAATATATTCAATAAAATTTATTTAATAATAAATTAATAGTATATAGAAATTATCTTGGTTTCTCTCGTGATTTTGATCAAATTACAATTATTCTTATTATAAGATCTGTATTGAAACAAATTTTTTTCAATATTCAATGCAGATGTCGGTCGTATCGTCAAGAGTTAGCAGCATTTCGTCAATCTTAAAAGCACCCGGAGTGCGTGCAAAAAATACGTATACTGCTAGAGTCCATTTTAAGCTTCCTAAAAACCTTAGAACCATCATTACTAATTTTGAGAAAGGTTGCGATCGTAAGGAATACGAAGACCTTATATGTATCATACGAGATTCAAACATTAAGGTATGTTGCTCATTGATGGTAGACTTGGAAAAATTAGCAACAAGAATTATATGAAATTAACAATAATCAATTGTTCTAGGACAATGATTTAATAGAATTTTTGGGGGATGTACGGCAGTGCATATCACTACTTGGCCCAAAACATAAATTATTCATTGAAGTAATGCTCGCTATAGAGTGGACAAATCGAAGTGCATTGGCAGTAGATGCCTATAAAGGTTTTTTAGAAGATCTCGTGTGTGCACATATATATCACTCTAAATTCATCATAGATACACTTGTCGGTCAATTTAAACCAGGTAGATACTCAGAAATATAATTTATTCCTAGTGAACAGTTGTGCACAGCTTCATATTATATTTAAACGTTTTATAGTTAATGAACTGGAAAAAGAATGGGAAGATGGTAAACCTAGGGAGGAGGATGTCCAGAAATTCAATCATATACATGATGTACTGCAAAAACTCTTGAAAATCGTACCCATGTAAGTGTGCCTTTCAATTGGCACATCTTAAATACTATAAGGCTTCTCGAATTGCCATTTTAATTGTATCAATAAAAGTTATACGTCTGCTTCGTTTTGCCCATTGATGTATACGTTTTTTGATAGGTCCAGCGATATTCTTCTACAGTCGCTTACTGCAATGTTTCCTTATATGAAACGCAGTACTCATATTCACGAGATGTATATGTACGCGTTGCTACAAATATTGGAATATGCACCTCAGCTACGCTCGGATATTCTGTCTTTGATCATCAGTCGGTGCGTGCATGTAGTAATCTAATAAAGTTGTAACTTTTACATCGGCAAAAGGAGTCCTCTCGCTCAAAAATTGGCTAGTTCTGTAGAAAAATTATTCCCGTTGATGCTATTAGAATTTTGGGGACCCTTTTGACCCGTGTTTTCTGTGAGACGCATATTTCTCATACTATCGTGTATATTTTAGACTGGTAGTATTAGATGTAAATACACCACGTTCAGAGATTGAGGATTGGGAGGAGGAGGAAGAGATGGAAGAAGACGATGGAGGTGGTGGGGGCGTTTTTAAAATTGACGATGCCGGAGATAAGAGCGACAAGAACTGCTCTACAAAAGCAATGAAGCATCCAATAGCAAACACATTGGATGTATGCATGGAGCAGGTGCTTGCTTATATACACAACTCCTGCCATGTTGATGGGGTTCTTGAATGGAATGTCTTGAAAATCCTCTATCACGATCTGATACAAATGTTTGAGAAAATAATATTACCCACACACGCCAGCCATCACATACAGTTCGTCATGTTTTATATCTGCAGTTTTAAAACTACAGTGGCAGAGTCTTTCATGAATTTATTGTGGAGGAAGGTTTCTAATCCAAATGTAGCACCGGTAATACGCCAATCCTCGGTATCCTACATTGCGAGTTTACTTGCCAGAGCCACGTTTGTTCCCCTCGGGTAATTTCTATATAATTTGAAGCATGAGAAATCGAATCACTTAATTCAGAAGGGAAAGGAGTGGAGTTCAAGCGCATCATTTTATTTTCAGACTGCTAAAGGCAGTATTATCTGAAATGTCGTCATGGATACACAGCTATATTTCTTCCCAAGACAGTCTAGAATGTGCCAATAGTGATGTACGAGTCCACACTGTCTTTTATGCCGTTTGCCAAGCGCTCTTTTACGTTATTGCTTTTAGGCACAAAGATCTCGTAGAAACAAAGAAGAGTAAGTATTCTCTACGAGATAAGCGTTTATCCAACGCATATATCGCGCGTATATTTATGCATCAATTTCCTACAGAAAATTGATGTTACTTTTTCAGATCTATTATTTTTGCAAAGCCTCAATCTCACGAAAGTAGTTACATGCAGATTGAATCCTCTGCGAGTCTGCCAGCCTGCGGTGGTACAAAATTTTGCCGCAATAACCAGGACTTATCAATTGGCTTACTGTTACACTGTAATCGAACACAATGCTCGCAGTCATCTTCCAGTGCTTCAAAACAGCAATCGACTAACAACGTGGCTCGACACTTTCTTTCCATTTGATCCATACATGCTACAAAGAAGTGGCGCCCGAATAAGCCCCATATACATGCATTATCAAGGCACAACGAATGTAGACTCCAGTGCATCCAATGGCAAAGATGAAACTGACGAAGATGATTTCATGGAAGAATCTTTCATGCAACTATCGAGCTCGTACAACCAAATGGATAAGTTTTCGTATAGTACATCTCCTGGGTTTATACACGCGTAAGTTTAAAACAATAATTGAGATAGCACGATATGTGATAAATTTGAGTTTATATTACACTGAAATCTGTCAAAGTGATGTAACAGAAGCAAGAACAAAAGTATTGTATTATAACGAAGATTATTTTTATTATCCATTTAATTTCTTTGAACGCTAACTTATAAAAGCAATTTATTTTATTAAAGTTAATTTTTATTAAATCTTGGATATTAAATAATATTATATCGTCTTTGTGGGTTTACTTGCAATATATACCTGATACATGCACTTCCCGTATTGTTTTTAAAATTATACGGGATAATTTCTGATTAGTATCATTAATTGATTTTGTATACTATTGCAAAAATTACCCAATGATTTTTTGCGAAAGTGAACTTCCATTGCACTAATAGCGCTCTTCTTTCTCGTAATTCATAAGTAAATGTTTCAGTAAAAGATTTATTCTGGTCTTTGTACTGTGAAATGTATGCTATTCATTTGTTCCATAAATTATTATTGATTATTCAAAGTATCGTATGAAATCCCTTTAATCATTGCAAACACGACCGAGTTATTGTTAGGAATATGTAGCGTGTCATGAAAAAGTGTTTTCATGAATTTATGCAGTTCCTTGAATATAATACATAAGTAAAACTTTTCTGCACTGACACACAACCACAAAGTAATTCTGGTTTTATACTTTTATAAAAAATCTTTTCTTTTTTAACATACACACTCTTATCAGCCTATGTCAGAAAGTTCACAGGGATGAATTAACTTTTACTATTTTTCGAGGGTTTATTCAAATATTAATGATGTATGATAAAGCGCTGTCAGGAGAAAAACATAACACCATTCTGGAGAATTTATAAACTAAAGGAATGCGACATAAGCTTAGGTTAACGAACGTTATAAGGACGAATAAATAATACAGGGGTATTGTGTTTGCAAAGAAAGCGAGAATAAACAACCATTTTCAAACCTAGATGAAAGCTTTATTTTATGAGACATTCCAAGAAACTGCATCGTTCCTCGCAAATATCAAGTAGTTTTACCTTCGGCATATTTAATGCATATAAATAGGATGTATAAAAAGTGGAATGGATTTAATCTTACGCAATGTTATCGCAAGACGAAGACCACCATTGAGAAAAAACGTTCTCATTGATAGTTTTCTTATTGCCCAGTATGTCGCCCATGAATTCCCTTTCCTCCAAGCTACACGTCATCGAGATCAACGGGTAAATCATCCTGTTGATTAAGCAATCTCGCCAGAGCATGCTCCAAATTTTCTGGTAGGTGATCAAGAAGCATACGTGGCATAACGGATAATTCCATAAATTCCTCTGGCTGAGCCCACCTCATCTCGTACAGTTTATCCTTATTACTTTGTTTCCTGCAAGCGAAAAGTGTATACTTTAACTTAGTCTCTTCTGGAACTTTATTAAATTCCGAAACGTGATTCAAACGAAATGCATTCAATCAGCCAACTACAAGATTACATGATACGAATTTGTAATAAATATCATCAACGAACTTATTGTCTGCCTGTGGCTGCTTGCATCTCGCCAGATGAAGAATGCGCCCGGCTGGGAATAGTCTCACTTTCGAATATCTTCTGCGTGTGACGTCTCGTTCGAATATCATCGCGTCCTGCGAAACGGGAAGGAATTAAATAGAAACAGGATACTGACAACGACAATAATCTTACATACCTCGTGACGCGCCGACGTTGATTCAGATAGAAGAGGCAAATGTCCTGGTATCGAATTGATGGTATTGCCATTTCTCCACATGATATCAAGATCCCTCTGAGGGACGCCAAATAGAGCGTAGCCAAATCCGTTGAGCACGACTCTATACTGAAGTCGCAGAAAACTCGATTTCATCGGACAACCGCGATATCGCGAAGTACGAACATAAAAAATGGAGCTGGTGATCATTAAGATAAACGATCAATCGATACAAGTAGCTATTCAATCGACGTTACCTTGGGCAGACGGCAGGCTTGCAGAGTAATGAGCAAAGATGTCCTGAAGTTCTCTATACTGTCGACACTGAGCCGCATGACAAGGTCGTCCCCGAGTCCTATCGTAAAGACGAATTCCTCCGTCACTCTGGCAGCTTCTCGACTGAGCAGTCCAGCTGTAATCGGACGAATCCGCCAGTGTGAATCGACGTGGTTCAGCGAACAGAAAGACAGCAGCGACGCAATCATCGAAGCAAACATGTACCTGGAGTAGCGAAGGCGTAGACTCTCAAGTTGGGATAACGCGGGCGAATGAGCAGACCCAGTAGAACGGAGAGACCGGCGCCGAGACTGTGACCTTAAATGAGGATACGATTCACGGTTGATCGAGAGAGTTGGCAATGCGAATGACGCGTATAATCGCAACCGGTATTACCTGTAAGAGCGACACTGTATTCCGGATAAGTAGCGAGGGCTTTCTCCAAAATCTTAGCCTGGTCTAACTGCTTTAAAAGCATCTTAGCGCCTATTATCATGCCTCTGTGAGCCTGCAATTTCAGCACGGATTGCGCTAAAGTTTAAACGTCGATAATACGAGGAAGTGACATACATTGAGTAGTTTCTTCCCCGTCTCGGACACTCACCATGCTGCCCGGAGGAAGACCTTCGGGTTCGAAGGAATCGGAAGCCGCGGCTATGTCCGTGATAAGGTCTCGCAACGAAAGTGAACCTCGGATTACTATAACGATACTCGCTGTTTTGTGATCCGCTATCACGCAGAACGGTATCTGTCGATGTCAAACAGAGACTTATTAAAATATCGAGAGAAAACAGTCGTCTTTACGAGTCGAACGTACGAACCTCGCACAGATGATTTCTGAAAGAAGCGAACAAGATATCTTCTTCGGATATTCCAGACAAGTACTTGACCCCGGAGAGATTGCAGAGACAACAGTTGTCGTCGAGAACGGGATTGCGCTTTCTCCTGAAGAGGACGAAAAATTTGGTTCAATTTATGAATATTCTCAGACGGAAGACGATGGAGAAAGACCTACATAAACTAGATTAGAGATTTCTTCCATCGTATCCGCCGCGCGTCCTATGAAACTATTTTCACGAATACCTGAAACAAGCGCAGCATGTCATGCCATCAATTAAACGAAAGCAGCCTGTGCACAAGTGTTGGTACACCACAAAGAGCCAACCATAAGAGGCTATCGAAATTTCTAGATAGTGGTGTGCCCATTCCAGTGACATCCAGCTCGGAGCGTTCGCGAAGATAGTTTTGGCATCTGCAAGACAGGAGATTACGCTCCTATTCAAATGCTCAGATTTGATTCTGCTTTGAATATGTATCGCGAAAGAGGTGGACCATCGAGGGATCTTTACTGTACGATATACGCTAATAATTGATAACAGTACCAACGGTGTACTCAGGACGCTCCAGGATGTTCAATCGTCGCAGCTCTTGAGTTTCCCGTTTCTGTCTGACCCGGAGCAAAACGCAACCTGCCATCACATCGGAGGGCACCAAGTCTGTACCGCGGAAGAGCGCGCTCAACAATCCTGCGGCACGTCGAACGCTGATTAATGGCATAATTATACTCGTACGCGGAAAGTACGTAGCACATGAGTTGTCACTATGAGTCAAGTGTGACCTGCACTTCCAACTACATCAACCCTTTAAACGGCGTATCGTAAAGTGTACGCGCCATGAGCTTGAGCACCGTGACTAAGCAATCCAACGAATTCAATTCCGTTCTACATTGGCATTAATTAACGATATCGAATAACATTAGTCGCACGCGCGAATTTTCACGCGAAAGCGAAGAAGCATTTTCCTTGGACCCTTCTTCTCCGGGTTTTGTCCCAGCGGAAATCGTGCAAAGCGTTACTTCTTCAGACGAAGTCGAAGCAATGGAGAATCGATACGCAAGAATATCAAGGATGCAATCACGGAAACGGATCGAGATTCCGCTCGTTACTTATTATTTAAACCTCACCCGTATGTACCTATGTCTCACCAGCAACATGTTGGAAAGTCTCGCTGGCACTCTCGTCCCTGCGCATCCACCAGAGAAATTTGAAACGGCGCAACCAGATCCTAGAGATCTTCCCGTGCTCGACCGAGTCCTCGAGGCTTTTGTCGCCGAGACCCATGGAGCCCAGGGGGTCGAAGACCAAGGCCAAACCCAAGATCGTCAGACCGATCAGGACCCAGTCGAAGAACACTAGAGCCTCCACCACCGCGATAGTGTAGTGTTCATTGCTGCACTGGACGTACTGACTGAGGATCCAGAGACTCCCGAGGATATTCCACGTAACCTCGGGTAGCACCAGTAACACCCTGCAAGGATTAAAGTCATGTAGATACTCCGGATCTCGCAAACGGTAGATATGAAATACGAAACTGAAATGAACTCGATGGAAAAATGTTGCAACAAAACGTTAATATTTTGATTGAATGTTTCTATTAGATGCAAAACGGAAATTAATCAACGATGGTCGTTGTGGATCGAGGAAGACAAAGGATGTCGAGTCTGCAATAGGAACGGACATCTCGTCTTTCCCGTTATCTCAAGGTGTGTATTATGTACCAACTTGATCGTAAGGAGGGGCTCAACGAGTCGTCTAGCGTAGGTATCGGTGATAGATCCTCTCGCGCTATGATTGACAATAGCGGATAGCAAGAGCGTCACGATGCCAAGGATCACCATCTCCCCCACCAAAAAGACTCTCACTAATTCTCCTCCGACGCGACATTTCCATGTCTCTTCGTAGTATCTCATGCAGGCGATTCCTATCAGGACGAACCTGCGAGGAAGATATTTATGTAGTCGGCCTCGCAGTTGAGGTCGACGCTTTTTTTTTAAACAAACAAAGAAAGCGGACGCCGTACGCCGTTATGCATACTTTCATGCAAGAAATAAGTTTCAAGTCGTCGGGTTCTTACCAGACGACGCGTATGAAAATTTCGAACAGTCCAGGGTAGACGAGGTCGTCCGTGGCAGCTAACCATTTTCTCCCGAAAAGCTTTAAAGCTGGCATCCTCCTGCACAATCAAACACGTTCGTCAGGCGAATAGCTGTTACATACGGCAAACCTTGGTGGCATAATTATCAGTAGAATTAGTCAATCGCGAACCTATCCTTATATAAGACCCACGGAATATCCTATAGCACTCACAGAGCAAAACACCAAATGCGTGGTCGTCAAACTGACGCGAGCAAAAATCAGAAATTTATCATGTGTAACTTAGAAAAGATTATTTGAGCTTCGAACCGCAATTTTTTTTTTTATAAAATCGTTCGCCAAAGTTCAATTATACATGTAAAATCCCCTTAAGATCTTTCGACCCGTTAATTACGCGTGTTTGATCCGTACCCATATGCTTATGTCTTTGAAATATCACTCGTCAATCTGAGCACTTGTCTCGATCGTGAGTGTGGCACAACTCGTATAGCAATTATGCGTTCAACGCGCTCGTTGCGAAACTCTGGAGAGGGATGCGCGCTCCTCGTTCTCCGTCAACAAGACAGATTCGCAGTGACAGCATTTTTGCACACCCCTTTCGCAACAGTCAGGCAATCAAATTGGTTCTTCATAATGTCGCGATACACGTGGGAATTTACCCGCAAGAAGAGATCTCGCTTTAGCTGGATTACGTTCCGCCGTTACATCGTGAAAGTACCTACGAACGCGAGCGAATACGCAGTACGTAGCATTTAATTATAGTAAATCAGTTCCTTTGATCGTTAACTAAACAATAGCTGTAATAATTCCCGTAGCTCCTGTAAACGAGGTCAGGTTTATGTGGAGCCAGATTGCGATCCAGCAATTTCACGTAGAGCGTCACATTGCCTTGAGCGGACTACCCTAAGTACGAATTATGAATTCATGACGTGCAGCATTGTCCACAGAGTAATTGGCATGTGACCCCTGATATATCTCCTCGAGGAAAGGTTACGACTAATTTGCCATTCGCTTGGACAGATCGGTATCGCACTAGGAAGTCGTTTCAACAGTTAATTCAGTGCGTGCAAATGGTGTTTGTGCGTACTCACCGTATACACGATACAGTACATAGGTGTATCCGGGTATGAAAAAAGATCAGTATTTTTCCTTCGCAATGAAATAAGTTCATTGACAGTGTCAATGCGCGTCAATGGATCTATGGCATTATTTCAGCTATTCTGTTCGGTCTTTTCAACTGCAGCCTGAACGTGTAAATCGGCAAATAATTCGTTGTTTGGACTTCTTAGAATTGCGCGTGGTATTGACAGAGAGAAACTACGGTTTGCGAGTTAGGTATATTTACCAAGAAGTAAACTTTGGACTTGAATTCGTATATATATAAACTTTTTCAAAGCCACTATACCGTTTCATTATCAGTTTTATTTGTTCTTATAATTATATATACATACGTCATACATAAATATCTATCTATTTAATCAATTCTTCCGATCGAACATTCCCTATTAAGCTTATCCGCTATTTATGCCTTATTTCTTCACTCGTAGATAAGAGGTAGTGTACTGATAAGCATAATTTCCACCGATACAGACTTCGTCCTCCCCAAGCTTTTATCCGGAAGATACATTTTCTTTTATTACGAAGAGACTGATTTCTTTGGAACTTTCGTCACTATTACATATTTCATTATGGCTCGTTTATCTGTACGAGGACATCCCACCTGAACGCTCGTATTTTCTAAGTGTCCGTGTACGTATTTTTTGCTTGCCAGACTAAACGACATCTTTGTCATTCGTGCATCTAAGTAATAACAACAATGTGACTAATTCAAATCTTGTTTATTCCACAGTCATGACGATGTTTCGGCATTCTTCCCCTCGCAGATGAGTCAGGGAAGCTGGATGCGATATCTCTCATACAGAAAAGTGGCTCTGCGGTTAATACGACACATCAGTGTTCCGTCGCGAGTAAAGGTGAATTAAATTTTGTTCTAATTAAACTTGCCATTCGACGAATTCTGGTGGATCAATATTTGCTGTGTCTTTAAAGGCGTCCCGAGACCGCGATTTCTAAGAAACCACGAAAACTATCCGCCTCTAATCGGAAGTACGAGAAGCAGGACAAATTAATATTATCCCTGCCATCTCTATTCCGCATATACTACAGGGATCTTCTCCTTTCTTATATTTCGTTTTTCTTCAATTTCTACACTCTCCCTTTACATTCCTGCCTTCGCTCTCGTGCTCCATGCTCATTCGACGCTGAGCTTCCGCAGCATTTTTTGTCAGCGCGGCAAAACAGGATTCCAAGCCTCCTTCGCCGCCTCGACGAAACCTGCGATTGCTACGAGCAGGTTTTTGATGCGTTCGTAGAATTTACCCTTCGTAAAATATACTTTATCATTCCAACGTTTTGAAATAGAATCTATAAGTATTTTTTTTTATACTTGTAATAGGCATTGTTCAAAGCGAACGATCGATCGTGGCAGTGCGCGTGTAGTGATCCCCTTTTTCCTGTCCGTCCGAGTGTGTTGCGTCCGAGCGACACTGCGTGATATCATAACTCGAAAGAGGAAAGTCGGAACTAACTAGAAAAAGGTGAACGTGTTTGGTTGAAGCAAATTGACTCGTGTAAGCAGTTAGGATTTACCGAGAACGATAAATTCAGCTTTATTCCTTCGGCTTCGAATTTCAGTAATCAGCGACTTTATGAATCTTTCATGGATAATCGTGCACGTGTGGATATCGAATATCTTGCTGAGCAACTCTCGTTCCTATTTCCTACTCGAAAATTATACGTAATATCGACTCCCGCAGTTATAGCACAAGTTCTAATGTAATCGAGACGTAATAGTCACACGTTCTATAAGTGTGTGCAAGTAATATATTTTAACGCCATATTAAAGTATTTCTAGCTTCACGTATTTCAAAAAGTACTACAGATATGTTATAGGATAAATAGTACTATACAATTTGTTTGTCTTAATACACGCCAGTGGAGCGGGTTGCATATCTGTCGGCGCTACCGATCCGCTGCGGTTTCCTGTAATTCGGTGTAAATACCGATAGCTAAGACTCGAATCAAATTGAACTACGGTATCAGTCCGAAAAATCTTGATTATTCGAAAAAAATGCAAACGATTATCAAACTATATCGGAACGTTTGTCACTTTCACCACTATTGAGATGACCGTTGTTTCTCAGATTGATACATCTATTTGGTTCGAGTCTTGGCTGTCGGTATTACCACCGAATTACAGGAAACCGTAGCGGAGCGGTAGCGCCGACCGATATGCAACCCGCTCCACTGGCGTGTATTAAGACAATCACGTTGTATGTACATCAGTTAGCGGTATGTGAAGTACCTAAATCAATTCGATACAAGCAAAGAAACTATGGAGAGAGATCGATAGCCACGCATAGAAGCGAAAAGCCATCGATTGAAATAAACATTTGTGGTCGTGTTCAAAAAATAAGAATTTGGCGTTCAGAAGATGAGAGGCGTTCGTATCTAGCGCGCAGATGACGAGTTTTGCCGCGTTGGCTCGATTTTTTTTGCCGAATGACGGTAGCGGTAGCGGGACGGAGAAAGTGGCGAGAGAAAGCCCGTGCACACTACACGTAAAAGTATATTGATGTAACATCCACTCTTACATGGTAAATATCGGTCAGCCGAATCAGATCTCGTAACAATACAGAGACGCAGACCGGTTTCTCACCGATCTACGAAGCGTCAACGCGGTACCGCTATGAAGCAGCCTGTACAAAGGCGCCACTGAACGGTTTAGAAATATATATTTACATATTCGTACTTTCCATACTCATCAATTCGGATATCTCAAAGAAAACGTCCTGATTTCCGCGGTGAAGTTAATTTACAAGTTTAGAGAGAAATTAAAAAATACCAACTGGTTTCTGGAAAGAATTTCGTTGAAGACGAAATTTTATATTCACGAAATGAAGATTATTCAATTTAGCAATTCACATTCTGACAGGGAATGACGTCGGATAAGTTGATTGATAAATTAGAATTGCTCATGCTATCATCCGGTCATTAATATTTTAACTTATCACAGACACGCTCACGCCACGCACCTCTCTCGATCTTTCAACCGCACTCTATCTCCCCACCGATCCTCTCACACGTTCAGTCGAAAGGTCTTACATTCGCGTAATACTCCTATAGCACGCGCTTTTTATTGACACAATATCATAGGAAGACGTACATTCACGCAGGTGCACCTTACATCACTCCCGCTTTTCTATCTATGCCACCGTTGAAAGTTCTGCCGCGAAATCTCGGCGCGCGAATTAATCGTTAAAAACGTCGAACGCGCATTATCTTCAAATGAAATTTGACTTTTCCTTTCAGGTTCTCTACAGCGCTATCATCTCTACGCGAAAAAGCCAGCGTTTAGGTAGCTAAAGCGAATCCTTTTCAACCGTCACACTATTATTCGCACCGGAGCTCTTTTCGGCGTCTTCATTGACTCATACCGGTATCGCGATCGATTTGGTATTACTTACCAACTGACCTCTGATTTCCTCGATTGTGCCACCGCGATACGACGACGATTGTACTACTCTCCTTCTCTCTCACGGACGCCCGATGTCTCACCGCGGGGGAGAGAAAATAATTAAAAAAGTACCACTCGATGCACCACTCGCGGTTTCGCGCCTGATCGACGCTCGACTCGTCGCGACAAGATTCTCGCGGTTACCACGAAGTCAGCGCGCGGCACCGAGTGAACGACGGATCAAAATTGCATCGTATTTTCCTGCGGTCCGGGCGGTCGGTGTGCATTCGTCTCTCGACGCGCGGGACTCGTTCACCTTGCTCCGCGACGCCCTGCGTCGAATCTCACATTCTGGTCGGCCGCGACTGTCCCGGGACTTTCCCCTCGTTCCTCGGTGCGGTCGCCTCGCCGCAAAGGGATCAGGTGGAACGCGCGGACGGTCTCCTACTACAGACGCATCCGTACCCCTCCTTCTCGCGGATGATTTTAGGCCTGGATGTGTACGAGGAGGTACCGGACGAGGTGACCGTAAGCCCCGTTGGTGCCGAGTCGAGCGTCTCTCTGAGTCGAAGACTGGAGAGGGTTTCGAGAGTGTGTCTCTTCTGTCGCGCGAATGTTTGTACTCATAACGATTCGATCGATTGCAGCAGGTCGGTCGCGCTAGGATAGCTAAACGGACTGTATGATTTTTTTTCTCGCGCAAGAAATTTCCCGTGAAATCCTCGTCGGTGAGCAGGTCGGCTATGTCGAAACAGCGCGAGTCGCCGCGAGGTGTAATTCATTAATAGTTTCTTAACGATATCTCGCGTCCTGTTCTTTTGTTGGCACGTTTATTCTATAATCTCGAACGTCAGGAAAAAAACATTGTTTCAGTCGTTGCCGAAGGTTACTGCAAAGACGAGCGTGCAACGTTAATTCGTCCGTTATCGACGAGCCACTTGTCGCGTTAATAGACATTTCGTTTCCTCGTGTAACGATACCGTCATTAACAAAAAGCGGTAATCACGCGGGTCGGAAATTTTAGCGGACGTCATCAGTTTGTGCTATTGCTTCTTTTTTTTTTCGTATCACGCTAGATAGAGGAACAGGTAGGAAGACGTCAATCAGATGGAAATTATTCGCGCTCCTACTCTTATTTATGAGTGTTACGGCAACGGGTATTGATAGACGCACAATATAGTAAACAGTGGAATTTTACATTACTGTAGCCACGTGGAATTAAGGACTCACGCGAATGACAATTTAACGGTACTTTATTTATCCGAATGCGCGGTACGCGTCGTTTTTTTTTTCGATTTTCTTTTTCGAAGGAGAATCTGTTATTACGTCGCGATATTTCCGCGTGAAGTTACTGACCTGAGGCACGAATAATTAGCTGAATTAGTTCTTCATTCGAGCAGCCGAATTTTAGGGCCTTTCCCCGAATAGTGATACAGATATTCGCAAAATCAAACTAAGGCCGTCGTTACGAGCGCAGAACATTATATCCGTATGTCTTTCGAAAGGGGAAGTGTCGAATACGAGGTATAAATACAGGGATAGGGTATCACGAGATACTGAGAGTTAACGGTGCTATCGCCGTGATAAAAAGTTGGCAATGCGAGGCGACGGAGCAATGCTTTTTCTCTCTCTCTCTCTCTCTCTCTCTCTCTCTCTGTACGAGAGCTCTTCTTTCATTACTCGGGTGGAGCTCTAAGTCGACCAGTTAGAATGAGTTCCAATCGGTCAATGAATGTAAATTATCAAGGATTACTGAATTCGAATGCATTGAACGACGTAGGAAACTCGCACGCATGATATGCTAGTAAAAGTACAGTAGTGTAGTATTCTGGCGGAATAATGTATCGTGGAATATAGGCGATGTATGTGTGTGTATGCCGTAACCAAAAGAGATTATCTGCTCATGAACATGTGGTCTTGAGAAAATTTTGATAGGCGTGAGACGGATTGCGGAATCGGGATTACTGCACGGCCCTCCTACAAGCAGGCAACCCGTCATACTATCAGGTACATTCTAGGACACATTGACCGCAAATTCTCAATTGCAGATAGATATATTCTCAATCAATGCTAATAGGCAATCTCCCGTTCATAGAAAGGTAATGCAATCGCTAAATCACGCAGAAAGGGTCGATCCGCTCCGGTGATCGTATAAAAACGGTCCGTTATTTTTACAGCGATCGAAGCGCGATATATTCTGAGTGTCTGATGATTCTTTTACATGTAGTTTAGTAGTTTGTTATCGTTAAATTCCTTATTGACAATGCTATTATACTTTTCCACTGCAAAGGTTCATTTGAATCAATAAATTCGAATTTTTTTTTTAATTTAACCAATTTATCCTCGTTAAACTTTTGAAATTACAGGGTATACGATGCATTGCATCTTTTTATCGTGGCGATATTGACAATTTACTGAACAAATTGACTTCTTACTGACTAGGAAAATTGGACAAAAGCATATTCCCTTCTAAAACGCGGACGAACGATATTTTCGTTTGTAAGAGGCATTTATTTGAAATAAAAGATACGAATTTTTTTCGTTGCGCATTCTATTTTTTAGAGGGTGGCATGGAGCTCAAATGCCCAACGCTGTTCTATTTTATCTGAGCGATACTATCTTGTCTCCATCTTACAGCTGATATCATCTGCAACTTCTGGAGCGTTTTTTTTTGTAGAAATGGAGGGTGAGATGTTGGGCTCAAATGCCTAACGCACTTTTCTTTCCGTCTGGGCGAAACTATCGTGCCTCCACCTTACAGACACCATCTGTAACTCTTCCAGCGTTTTTATGATAATTTGGAGCGACCAAGTGCGCACAAATCCCGCCGGGTGGCGAGACTTAAGCGAGGCGCCATTTCATCCCTGACAACCCGTTCGAATGCATCGCGTTGCTTCGTCTTCATTTCCCTTGAGAATTTCGAGTAATAGACTTAATAAACCGAAAGAGTACCCGAGTCAATATAAATTTCGTCTTGCCACAAAGATTCGACGTTCTGGCGAACGGTGAGAATAGATTTTTCGATGGAAACTTCACGAAATCTCAAAAACGCAGTTCCGCCGTCCGAGCGTCCCAAATACTCGAAGGGCGAGCCAAGGTCACCGCGCTGACGAGATTTCGCGTTTTTACAGTTCCTTCGAGAGCTCGAGCACGGAGAGGCACGAAAGCGAGGAGCTGCTAGCGGAAGGCTGATGCCGATGCGTCGAAATGTAAG